>OFHU01003120.1:0-683373 GCA_900245905.1 Lacerta viridis
CACTCCAGCTTTCAGGACGACAGTTCCCAGCAGCTTCATATAAGTATGAAACAACATGGTGGACAGAATATACCCCCACAGAGCAACACACCACAAGGATCATGGGGTTGTTTGCGCTGAAGTGCGGAAGCTGTAGGAGCTGCTTAAGAAGTTGGAGCAGCAGAACAAGCAGCTCTGCAACTGCAGTGCCAGTAGGGCTCCAGGCAACCACTGCAAACAGCTTCTTGGCAGCATCCACAGCGGCAGGGGGCGGACGTCTGTATGCTACTGATTGTGCCACTTGCAGTGGCCGTCGGCACCCTGCTGTTGCCTTTGCCACTGTTCCCTGCCGCAATGAGCAGCCTTCTGCTGTCTGGCCTCAAGAGTCACTGCCTTGGCTCCAACAAAACTGAGCCCAGGTGCAGATTTGCAAAAATCCCGGTAGAGCACCGTATATGTCCTTGCCACATGAGAACCAAAGAGGACCTCACACATTACTTGTTGCACTGTCCCATTTACTCGGCCTTCAGGGATGTGATCTTACAAACTATTCCCAATTCAATAGTCAACTCTGAGGACCAAGTAAAGTTTCTGCTGATGGACGCTGACCCACGGATTTCCTACGTGGTAGCGGTCTTTGTAGCGAGGGCTATGAAAACCAGGGTGGGGTTCGTGAATGATGTAGTGAAGGCCCTCCCATCGTTCTCCTAACCTGTTGTATCCTCTTTTCTGTTTGGTGGGGGGTTTGGGGTTTTGTTTTGTTTTTGTTTTGGGGTTTGTTTGTCTCCTTTGCTGGGACAGCGCGGCATGAATTTTATAACCTATTTTAATAAGTTTAATTCTACCCTTTTAATAATGTAATATGGTATTTTGTGTAAAGGCATGGACCTCACAAATCTAATAAATGATGATGAGCCAAGGTGGCCTCCGCTGAATGGGTAAAAAAGGAAGAGGAAGCAGCTTGGCACTAGTGGATGTTTCAGTGGCAGGGGAAGCCACGAAGAATGGCAGCCTTATTATTATTATTATTATTATTATTATTATTAGAGCCGCTGAAGCCTGATGAGCAGTACTGGTTTGGGGGAATCACCTGGCTCACGCAGCACCAAAAGATGTGCTTCTTTTGGTGCTGCGCAAGCTGGGAGATCTGTGGGGCACCGCAGCACAAATGAAGAAGAAGAGGAGTTTGGATTTGATATTCCGCTTTATCACTGCCCAAAGGAGTCTCAAAGCGGCTAACATTCTCCTTTCCCTTCCTCCCCACAACAAACACTCTGTGAGGTGAGTGGGGCTGAGAGACTTCAAAGAAGTGTGACTAGCCCAAGGTCACCCAGCAGCTGTATGTGGAGGAGCGGAGATGCGAACCCGGTTCACCAGATTATGAGTCTCCCGCTTTTAACCACACCACACCACACTGGCTCTAGACACTGTTTTGGAGCCCAATTCAGGTTCCAGGCACCATGTGGCACCTAGCTTTCATTCCCCAGCTTCGAACACTGCCTCAGATGTCATAGCCTAACCCTCACATCATACCTCCCCTCAACCCTGCTGACCTACGCTCCGAGATCTCCCTGTCCGCCATCTCCCAGTCACATGCTCTTTTCTTACTAATTTCAGCAGAACACAAGAAGAGAAACTAAATCCAGCCAAAATCAAGTGCGGGATGCAACAACAAATTAGGTTGTAGGAACCCAAGCTAGGGGACATAGAGAAATGCACTGGCAGCATTTCTGTGCAGTACTTTAGCCATATACAGTGGTGCCTCGGGTTAAGAACTTAATTCATTCTGGGGGTCCATTCTTACCTTGAGGCACCACTTTAGCTAATGAGGCCTCCTGCCACCGCTGCGCGATTTCTGTTCTCATCCTGAAGCAAAGTTCTTAACCCGAGGTACTATTTCTGGATTAGTGGAGTCTGTAACCTGAAGCATCTGTAACCCGAGGTACCACTGTAATGCTAAAAAGATGTGTATCTTAGCTTTTTCTTCACCATTCATGCAGATCAAATGGGTTTCTAAAGTTGGTAGTACTAGTACCACTCTAACATCCTATCGCAAATCAAAGTAACAGTACCACGTGTGAAAACACAACATGAGTCTCTTGATGGCTGGAGCACAATCTGTCCAAAATTAAGTAGTACCTACCGGTACTTAACTTTCTCTCAGCTGTGGGAGGATTTTGTCTTTGGTAACTTGCTGTTTTTTAATAATCAGCTGTTTCCGCATCATGACTATATTTCCTAATCCCATCCACCCTCCCGATAATTCAGCAGACTCCTAGCAAACTTCACATTGGCACTCTTTAAAATAATCACAGCTCCACAGAGTCAACAGATGCTCCTCTTGAAATTATTTACCAGACAAGACAAATTTATGTCAAATTATCTGCTACCTATGAGCTCACTTCAAAGACACAATAAGATATCACTCAGTATTTTAATCTGGAACATCTAGAAACTTGTTACTGCAATTTAAATATCCACTGCATATCAAAACAAGTTACAGCTGTGTTGTTGTTTTTAAAGGGGGTATTAGGATGAAACATGCATACAACACCTGACCATTTCTTTAATGTTTCTGTTGCAGAATATTAGAAACAAATACAAACTGCCTAGAGCTGGGGCACTGCTAGGTACTATTATGACTCACAGCACAGGCTCATGAAATAAATTTGCAGAAAATCTGCATATGCTAATTTGCATGCATGGGTGCAAAATTTTAGCTGAATTTCATAGGGGGAACTTTTTTGCCTCTTGCTACGGGTTTCCAAAAGAATTTCATTGCTATAGTGCGTTATAGCCATTGCTAATCCTGTTCAGAATTGGCCATAGTGAAGTTAATTAACATGGCTAACTTAGGTTGATTAATTTCAGTGGGTCTTTGAGACGGGGGACAGGACGCGGGTGGCGCTGTGGTATAAACCACTGAGCCTAGGGCTTGCTGATCAGAAGGTTGGCGGTTCAAATCCCCGTCACGGGCTGAGCTCCCATTCCTCGGTGCCTGCTCCTGCCAACCTAGCAGTTCGAAAGCAGGTCAAAATGCAAATAGATAAATAGGTACTCCTCTGGCAGGAAGGTAAATGGTGTTTTCGTGCGTTGCTCTGGTTTGCCAGAAGTGGCTTAGTCATGCTAGCCACATGACCCGGAAGCTGTACACTGGCTCCCTCGGCCAGAAAAGCAAGATGAGCGCCGCAACCCCAGAGTCATCCGCGACTGGACTTAATGGTCAGGGGTCCCTTTACCCTTTACCTTCACTTGAGAAATAAATGGATTGGGTCCTACACCCCACCTACATTCTATATGTACCTATTAAAAACTAGAAGAAATCTTGTCCAATGTCTAACATAACACTCATGCTCTCTTTCACAAACACTTCTCCTTCCACATGCCATTCAGCTATTGCATATACTCACAAGTCCCCTACCACCAGTCAATACCATTGACACACGATATCCAACAACCACGATCTATACTAGAATTGGGAAGCAAATGAAAACAGAGGGTGATGGGGTCTCAAAGCACTGTGCTTTGCAGTTCACCCAGCCATCCTATAGGCAGGTTTATTTTTGTTTTTTTGGATTGGGGGAGGTGAAAATAACCATGGTCTAGCACAAAAGACCCAGGGTCAGTCCCCAACATCACCCCTGCCTAGTGTCCCCATACAAAGTTTTGAGAGTCATAATAAATTTAGATTTATTGCCCTACAGTGTCACCGCTGTTGCCAGAAACATAACATGATCTCCTGATAGCAGCCTGCACTGTTCTCAAGAGAGGAAGAACTTAAAAAAGTGCAAGGGTCAAAGAAGTTCAACAGTTAAACAACCATTTTAAACAGCTAAATAACTTCTTTTCTTAGAAGCTAGCACTGTGATGCAGCAACATTGCAAAATTAACGTTAAGCCCACAAAGCATTTTGTAAGCATCATGTGGTGAGCACATGACCAGCAGCTAAGTGAAGGGTAGACATCCATGTCAAGCAGTCAATAGCAATTGGTTGAAAAGTGTGTTAGATGAACTGTCAAAATGAGACAAGACTTCACTTTATTCCTTACAACTTAAATTTAGGGAACTCAACTAAGCTTTACTGCATTTTAATACAAAACAGCAGGGTTCATTGGAAAATAGGCTTGTATGTTCTGCATTGGCAGCCTTAAGGGCGTAAGTAAAGTAGGCCTGCTATGTGCGCAATTGCTTCTCAGTGTAGAGGAGAAAATATCATTAACTTTTCATGACGTGTCATAAAATCTTCTCACTCCCCATCTGTGACCACTGCTGTTTGTAACCCAAACTCCCATGGGACAACATTACAGGCTTCCTTCATTTCCCTTTCATTCGCCTTCACATTTGTTAAGTTTCTAATACATTTTGAAGACAGTTGAAGCCCTAAAGTGTTTCAGTATTGTAAATAGAGTCAATTGCTTAGAGTGCAATTTTCAGCCAACAATTTCTTGCCTCAATTGTTAAATCCACTAGATGGCTACTCCCAGCTTCATTCCACTTCCTGCACTATGGAAAGAATATTGACTTCTCTTTTAGGGTAGCTCCCTGTTAAAGCAGGGCTGAAACCATAAAGCCTCTGGGTTGACTGTGCTTCCAAATGGCAGGAGTAGAGAATCTGATCCAACCTGCCTCTATCTGACCCTTGAGATTCTCCCCAGTCACACCCTCAAGTATTTGTGCTCCGCTGGAATGTGTTCTTAACTATGGAAGTGCCTCTTGCTTGTCTGGATGGGTGACAGAAGGATATGTATGAGTACTAAAGTACTGTACAAAGGTAAAACTTACATTCATTGCTCCACCCACTTTTGCCTCTGGAACTGCTCACCACTGCCAACCTCCATAAAGTTGCTCAGAAAAGAATGCAGCCCTTGCATTCCCCATCCCTGCTAAAATTTATTTTTTAAAAAAAATTGACCACACTTTCAAATAAAATATTGCAAGGCAGTAAAACAACCTAAAAACATCAATACGGGAACCTCAGGCACTCAGAATTTGTGGTCTATCTTCAGATTTGTATAAGAGCAATCCAAGTCTATCATAACTGAGACCAAGGACAGGAGATAGTCCACACCACTACTTCTGTACTGTCCCTCCTGTATTCTGAAGCACATAGTGACACTGATACCAGTTTTCCCAGTCTTTTGAAGCTGGCCAACTAAGCTGCATGTTCACCTGAATCTCGGATCCCTTCACTAAGATACTGATGCTACTAAACTGAAAAAAGGAGTTTGGACAAGACAGCAGGCCTTCAGGGGGAGAGAAGCAAACAACGAAAATTGGGACAGGGGAGGCTGGGAAGAGAAACTGGTAGGTGGAAAAGACAAAGATGGGAGAGTTGACAGAGATGGCAACAAAGATGCAGTTGTAGAGACTTGTAAGGAAAACAATGAAGGGTGTCGCTGAGATACCTGGGTGCAGATAGAGACTGCACCTGCAAAGAGGGAAAGAGTGCCATGGGGTATAAAGAGAACAGAAGAAATGTTGAGAGAGAGAAGTTCAGGGAGGCCTGTAGCCATGGGGTGGGAGAGGAATAAATACACTTACGGGTCACAGAGAAAAAAAGGAGGCAAAGAGATTACAATTAAAAGGAAGTTACAGCTGAGGGCACAAAGCAGGGGTCAGAGCACAGGACTTAAACCTGGGAGAACATTCAGCCACAACTCATGCAAGAGATGTAGATCAGTTGGTACAGCATGAGACTCTTAATCTCAGGGTTGTGGGTTCAAGTCCCATGTTGGGCAAAATTCCCCTGCATTGCAGAGGGCTGGACTAAATGATCCTCAGGATCCCTTCTAAATCTACAACTCTATGATTCTATCCTGGGTAACTTTGGGCTAGTTACCTAGCCTATATCAAAGGAATGTTGTGAGGATTCGAAAGAGGTCACTGGAGAAAAAGTGGAGGTTTTTTTTTAAAAAAAACCAACCCACTGACTTTCAGCGATTAAAATACTAACACAGCTCTAGTGTGTTAGTAAAAGCATTCTTCACAGTGTGATTTGAGTTGTGCACCTCTACTATAAGGTTTGCCAACAAGTATGCATACTACTACTTAGCATCTGGGCTCCACAATTTAAAGTCTGAGTTGCATACAACATAGGTGTGCAGAACAGAAAGGCACAAGAACAGAATCAGGCAAAACCATATCTCACAAACACTTTTTAAAAAGAGAGATTGTTTTGCCCAATTCTGTTCTTGCGCCTTTGTGTTCTGCACACCTATGTTGAATGCAACTCAAACGTTAAATAGTGGAGCCCAGACGCTATGCATACTTGTAGTAGTAGAGGTGCACAACTCACATCACTATATATATATATATATATATATATATATATATATATATATATATATATATCTCCACAGCAGGAACTGTTAGCGAGAATGTCATCAAGAAGGTACCTGTGTTGTGACATCCATTCCCCCAATACAGACTGGAGCCCCTTTATAGATCCTCGCCGGCCAAAGGCGCCGAAACCGTCCCCCTCCCAGCCCCACAACAGGACTTGGAAGAAAAACCCTCAGGCACATTCAATTCCACCAGTTCGTCTCCTCGGTCCCCACCGCCACAATATTCCATTAATACCACTTTTTCGCAGTCCCTTCAGCCCCTTACTTTCTGCTGCTGGGAGGCCGGTGGGAGCAACTCACCCCCCACCCCGCCCGACCCCGGGTCCAGCCCCCTTCACCTCAGAGACATTTGTCCCCCCCCCGCACCTATTCCTGCTCTTCGACTTCCGCGTCACCCCCCCAAATCCGAATTAGGGTTTCCTCCTCCTCCCTCCAACCTAATTCCCCCCCCTTTCGGCCCACACGCAAGCGCAGAGCGACCCTCCCCTGGCGGCGCGCTACTCACTATTCGGGATTCATGCTTGACATGTCAGCGGGGCCCCGCGGCCTGTGAAGAACGAGCTCGCTCCGCGGAGCAGGCGGCGGTCAGACCCACCGGCGGCGGCGGCGGCGGCGGCTCCTCCCGGCGGTCAGGCTCCCTTTATCCGACGGAGCAGCGACGGGGAGAGCGGAGGACAGCACCGGCAAACTGACGCGGCGTCTCCCTTCTTGGCCGGGCTCCACTCCTCCCCTCACAGGCGGCGGCGGCGGCGGCGGCAGGCAGCGTCCGCTCCGGCACCCAGATCCCAAAATGGCTGCCGGCCCCGCGAACCAGGAAACAGAGAGGCATCCGAGAGGAGGGGCCGGGCTTACATTGCGGCGGCAGAGCGAGGGAGGCCTTCTCAGGGCACGCCGGGAAATGGAGTCTCCGCTGGAGGAGGCCGCCCTCGGCCCGCCGCGGAGGCGTGAGCAGGGAGAGAACTCAGTTTCCCGGCGGCGCCCTCGGCGCAGCTGGCGCTTGCGCGGTTCGGGTCGCCTGTCTCCCCCGCGGCTTCCCGGTTGACTCAACTCCGATGTTCTGGTAGCGGATTGGCTGGCGGGCTCGGCCGGCCGGGTTAACGTCAGCAAGGAAACGTGGCAGCTCGGGCGAGCCGTTGACCTCGCCGGACGGGAGGGGTGGAGGGGGCGGGGACTGGCAGCCCGTGTGGGCGGAGCCACGCTGGCAGGCGGAGGGCGGAATTGGAACTGAGGAGACTCTTGGGGCAAAGTTACCTCTGGGCCCCGATCCGAGTCCCAGAGCAGCACCCATGAGGCAAGGTGAGGAGGCCGCCTCAGGTGGCAGGCAGGGTCTACAGGAGCGGCAGATCCTGATGTAGATCTTTATTCTCTCCCTCCCGCGCCTTGTTCCTGTAGATCTTTCCTCAGCCCTTCTTCCCTGACCGGGGGAATGGGCGTAATTTTGTGGTTTGTCTCGGGCACCAAAATGTCTCGGGACGGCCCTGCTGGAACATAGCCAGGGAGCTATCTTATACCACCCGCCCTGTGGAACGCCCCCCCCCCCATGCCAAAGAAATAAACAACTATCTGACTTTTAGAAGACATCTGAAGGCAGCCCTGTTTAGGGAAGCTTTTAATATTTGATGAATTATTGTATTTTAATATTTTGCTGGAAGCCACCCAGAGTGGCTGGGGAAACCCAGCCCGATGGACGGGGTATAATAATAATAATAATAATAATAATAATAATAATAATAATACCGAGTCAAGCCAATTGCTCCATGTAGCTCAGTATTGTCTACACTGACTGGCAGCAATGGCTCTCCAAGCTTACAGGCAGGGGGCCTCTCTGGGGATTGAACCCAAGACTTTCTGCTCGCAAGGCGGATGCTCTGCCACACACTGAGCTATGGCCCTCTCCCCACTTATCTGCTATACCATTGGTTTGTTTAATGGGGTGCAACATGCACATTGCTACAAAGATATCAAGTGATGCTCAGCAATTCCACAAGCTGTAGGTGGCAAGGTTCATCCTGCACTGTGTAATGAAATATTACTATCTAAAATAGTAGCAAAATCACACTTTTCCTGTTTTTCCTCCATAACAGCAGAGGGGGACCACGTGATCCTTGGTGTGGGAATGGGGGTGTTACAAATACAGGGGATGCTCGGGTTGCAAACACGATCTGTGCGCGAGGAGCGTTCACAACCCACAGTGCCACGTCTGCGCACGCGCGGGTTGTGATTTGGCGTTTCTGCGCATGCGCCGAAACGTGCAAGTAACCCATTCCGGTACTTCCGGGTTCGGCACAGAGCGCAACCTGAAAACGCATAACCTGCAGCGTTCACAACATGAGGTATGACTGTACACAAGTGTCCCTTTTCTCATCTGTGAAATATTGTTGAGTACAGAAAGTTGGAAACAACCGTCTGATTGAGAGATGGGATGCCCATTGCTATAAAACAGACATCTGTCAAAGCATGATCATTTTATGCATGGAGGCGACATCTGTGTAGGAATCGGGTGCACCTGTAGCTCAATGCTGTTTACACTGGTAAGAGCAGCTCTCCAGATTTTCAGGCGGGGAACATTCCCAGTCCCCTCTGGAGATGTCACCGGGGGATGAACTTGGGATCTTCTGCTTGCCGGGCCGTCTTAAGCATATCCGGCGCCGTGGTCAAAGCTCCCTCTGGCGCCCCCCCCCCCCGTTTCCCGGAGTTGTCCACCTTTCTTTAGGGAGGACGGGGCTGCTGGCGGGGTTGGAGGAGGCAGGCAGCGGCTGGAGGGCGGCTCTGGCAGGGAAGAGGCTGGATGTGGTGATATGAGCGTAAATACAACCTGTTAGCTATCAAGAGAATGCATTTCCCTTTCTGAACTGAGCATAACAGTAGTTAGCAGATTCTGGTACTAATATTGGAGAGCTCAACCAAATAATTCAAACCCTGTCCATACTGACACAATGATAAGTGGTCAGAGCACCGAACAAGGGGCCAGAATTGGCTACTAAGAGGAACAAAGAAGTAGGGGTGGGAAGGGAGATGATAAATATTTGGCTTACAGTTGTTTTCTGTCTCAAGTATCTGTTGCAAAATAAGGGATAATCTTATCATGTCCCTTTGAGGGACACATACAACTTTGAGCATGCACGTGTACGTGCAGAGTAAAATAACCCCCTGGAATTCATGTGCGCAGGAGGGTGGATCCAGCAAGTCTTTCTATCAGAAAACAATTGTGTAGATGTTTCCTACACAATTTTATTTCTAAATTTTGCATTTTATTCATTGCCAGCATATGGGTACAATGAAAAGCTAAACTTAAAAAGCACTTATCTGAATTGGAAGAGAACTCCTTGCTCCCTAAATAAGTCAGCAGAAGGATTTGGGTGGTTGTGAATGTAATTATAACGTTCAGACACCTCACACTAGACTAGTGATCTCATGTTATGTCTCCAAAGATGTTTTAAAACTGGTTAAAGAAATGGTTGTGGACCAAAAGGTAACAGCAATCCTGTTTCCTTGTAAAGAACAAAAACAGTGTCCAAATGACAAAGGCAGCCCATAATTATCAGCAGCCCATATTTCCACTGAGGTGGCAAGCTGTGATTATATCCTAAAATGTCAATGTATTCTTATCTTCTCCCTTTTTTGCAGGCAGAATGTTTTTGTTTTCTGTAGATAGTCTCTCCAGGCACCTGGTCACAGATCAGGAAGAGAATCTGGAAGAGATTCAACGAACTCGTGGGTCGCATCCAGTTTCCATGAACTTTTTTCCAAATGCAATCACTGTCTGCATCATGTGAGAAGGGGATTTTTAGTGTAATGGCAGAAGCTTCCAAGATGTCCACTCATTTTATGCTGGGAGCAGCAACACAAATATTGCTTTAGGCCTGCCAAGGGTCCTTCCCAGGGCCAAAAGTTCATTTTGTGCTAGAACAAGTGCCTTCCAGATTAGAAACCGTACAGAACCTTGCATACTGCTTTGGAACTTAGTAGTGCCACCTTTACCTTCCAACATGGCAGGAACCCCTACTAGAACAAAATAAGAGGGGAGGGAATTATTAGGAACTTTCATCAGCCTGGGGGTGGGATAACCGGTTCAATGCAGCTCATGTTCCATTATGTTACTCTACCATTTCACTTCGGAACTAGGTCTAGAACTCGTTTAAAGTTGTGCCATTGAGGATATGTCAATGCTCTAGAGTAGTAAAAGGTGTGGCATCAACATGTTCTTCCCCTGTGCTGCGTATTAAGACTAAATGACCCCTGGGGTCCCTTCCAACTCTACAATTCTACAAGTCTATAAAGAGGTGTCACAGGTACCTTCACAATATGTATGCTGCTCCAACAGCTATTACTTTACTTATTACTTTAATAAGGCATGGTTATTGCAAATTTGCTACAAAATGTTAGAAGTTTTGCCTACCACGGCAGTTGTCTGCCTCCAGTGTGGCAGGTCTGTCAGTGCTAGTACCAAAGGTCAAAAATCTGCACTGATTTGTGCAACTTCTGTGAAATCGGCAGCACACGCAGAACTTTGTCACTGTGATGTACAGATGTAACAGTTATCAGTAATAAAATATTGCATGTTTCTGCTCTGTGCATCCCCAAGCGACTTTTATTTTTTAAAAAAGCCTGGACAAAGCATGTATAACTTAAAGCATGTATACCGGTAGTTTTATTGAAAAGGCTTTCCCTTAATAAATACAGCACTGGCTTTCATTTGCTCCCAAGAGTGAACCTGTGATGTCTGTATGTAATATGGAAAAAAGGGCATTTTTGCAGTTTTTTTTGCATTTTTAATTAATATTAGACACAAGGGAGCATTATACATTTACAAAAATACTCTCAGGGAAACACAGTATAAGCATATTATGAAAGGTTTTTGTTTTTTTAAAGCAGAACTCCCCCCCCCCTTAATATATCTATAGTTTTACCATCTTCTTCCATAAGTGGAGCTATTTTGGCTAGTTTCCAAATGCCACCTCATAACTGAAGCTGCTATTTGCCCTAGGAGAGAAGCTGTCATTGGTGTTAATGGCAGTTTTCTTCCTGGAATGAACAGCAGCTGAGGGTGGGTGTGATTTCGTAATGATCACAGCAGAGGGGAGAAAAGAGTTAAAATCCTCCTCTCAGTTCAAGGTCTTTATACTCTCTCACGCACACTGTCATGGAGTGGCTGGACACAGACAAATGGTGGGAGGCAGAAGCTGGGGAATCGCCAGGGGAACACGGCTCAGAGCCTGGGGATTGGTCGCGGAGCAACAATGAGTGATCAGAGGGAGAAACCTGGGAGGAGGTGTCAGAAGCTGAAGAGGTAACAGGGTTTGGTGAGCAAGAAGAGGCTGTGGCAGAGAGCAGTCCAGAAGCAGAAGGAGAGGTGGGGTGTGTGTGTGTCAAGAGGCAGAATGGAGGCAGACTGCTGAAGCCAGGGAGTCTCCCCCTCCTGCTGCGACCAGCTCCCCTCCACCCTGGTCTCCCAGAACACCCTGAGCAAGCCTTGTTTTCTCTAATAAAGAGTTAACTTCATGTACTTTGTGTGAGTTATTGCTGGCTGGCTCCCTGACATACATGGTATAAAGATGAACAGTAACTGCACATTTTAACGTATTGTCCAGCTTGGCATAACAAATCAGTTTCTTGATTAGGTATAGGCTGAAGCTCTCATACACCCACAGTTCAGACCTTCTGAAGAAAAGTCTCAATTTAGATTCCCCTCCCCAATACTTTACACAAGAAAAGGAAACTTCACAAGATAAAGGTAGATGTGACTCTGAACCTGGGCGCAAGGGCGCAAGTGGTAAAGAATAATTTTTTCCTTGATCCTTTCAAAGTTGTTAGCATTGCTGCATCAATTGTTCTACAGAGTCCTTCCCCTGTGACCAGATGCAGTATGGGAATGGCATTGACGAAGCAGCTCCAACTTCTCCCTGAACATTCAAAATCCACAAGGGGGGAAAAGAGGAAGAAATTAGGACTTATTAATATCCTATTCAATTTGCCTCAATTATTATTGCAGCAACTCCCATCCTACCATTTTGTCCCTGTTTAGTCATAATCAAGGCTAGCTTGCTACATTATCCCATATGTAGGATATAAGATGAAAGGTAAATAGGAACATAGTTATCATAGCCATGATCAACCAAGGAAACGTGAGAAACCACTTGTCTTCGCGTACCTTCATATTCATTGCAATTATTCCAAGTTCAAACATATTTTCCTTTCCTGTTCGCTGGAGGATATCCTGGACAACAGTCTGGCATGCATCCATGGGAGACAAGCCCTGAAAGGTAAACAAAACCTAAAACAAGTTTCTTTCGCCACTCATTTCTATTCTATGTATCTAAGCAGGTTTTAATTCCTGCCCTCTCGATGCTGCTTACATTGACCAACAGACCGAGATGTAAAATCAGATGCACATTGCTCTTCATTTTATCTGTTTATACATTAAATCACACAGTACACTGCAAGGCATAATTTGGGCTGTTCAACAGAGGGCAACGTAAGGATTACAACTCTGCAGAAAATGCCAAAAGGACATTCTGCGGTAATTTCATTTATCAGGAGCACGTGTCAGGATTTATTTGTGCAAGAAGAATTCTTATATTAGAACTCAAATCCTTATCTCAGAATTGTGCTGCTGATCAATGGATTGCCACCACCTCTTAACAAATTGGTGAAACACGTCTAGTCCCTCTATGATTGGTTTGGTCTCACAAGGGTCCGTAAGAAAGTGGTCTAGTGAACAGAGCTTCCTAACAGAGCATCGCTTTCTTGTATTAAGAGGGCTGGGTAAAAGTTTTAACAGGGCTGGCAAGCTTCCATGAACAGACAAGGGAAAGAATGTTTTACATATAAAGTGCTAGAGTCTAGATTGTATCCTCCTCTTCAGCACGCTGTCCTCAACTTTAACTGGCTAACTTTCGCTACTGATGTTTTCAGCTTCTGCCTACCATTTGGCCTTTCTTTCTGCTCCTTTCAATCAGCTATGTCAGAGGTATGTTCCTTGAAAGGGACTGTTGCCTCAAACAATTTCTTAAGAAAGTCTACACCGCCCTCTTCTCTAGCGCATAGATGTCAACTTTTCCCTTTTCTTGCAAGGAATCCTATTTGGAATAAGGGAATTTCCCTTAAAAAAAAGGGAAAAGCTGACAGCTATGCTCTAGCGGGAGGCTTCAATCATTTCTAGTCAACACATTATGGTTGAAAACCCCTTCCCTTTCCCTTACTAGCTATCTCTCTTCCTCTCCTCTCTCCCAGTGATGCTCTTAATCATAGTGCTTCAAAGTACGCATGCTTGAGACCCACTGATGACATACCTGTTTCATTAACAGGGCTGCATGAAAACAAGGAGAGAAACACATAATTTTGTCTCCATCACCAGTAGCTGATGGGATAAAAAAAGATGTACTTGTGAATAAGTGTTCTGTGTTAAATAAGAAAACAGAATTGCAATGCATCTATATACAAATCACTCCTATCATACATTGTTGGAGTAGGACAATGTCTGGTTTCAGCGGATAATACCAACAGAGAAACACTTTGACTAGACTGTTCCCAAAGTATATTTTCTCGTACTCTCTGTATTGTCTTGGATTTAGTAGCTTGTATCACAATGGCAAAAATCGCCTCCAAGCGGAGAAATTTTTACAAAACCTGTGTTGTTTTCCACTCCATGCTTTTAGGAAATAGAGGCTGAGGCTGCAATCCAAGGCAAACAGGTGGAAGCAACAGTAACTATAATGGGGCTTACTTCTGAGTAAACAAGAATATGATTGCACTATAAGGCTGCAAACCTACACACACTATGGTAAATCCTGCTGAACTCAATGGTGCTTATAGCAGAGACATACAGGATTGCAATGTAAAAGATATATGTGAATGTGTGGTTGATGAGTAATTGGGGGGGGGGGCTAGCAACACTCAGCCATGAAACTCACAGGCCAGTCACTCACTCTCACCCTAACTTACCTCACAGCCTTATTGTGAGGATAAAATGGGGAGGAGGACTCCTATGTAAACCACCTTGAAGTCCTTGAGGAAAAGTGGGATATACTGTATATTCTGGCGTATAAGACTACTTTTTAATCCAGGAAAATCTTCTTATACGCCGGGTGGAGAATCTGCGGTCGAGTATATCTCAAACTCTATATTTTAACTGGAAAGTTGGGGGTCGTCTTATACGCCCAGTCGTCTTATACGCCGGAAAATACGGTAAATGTAATAAATAACAAACAGATAACATTTGCAACTATGGCTGGGATACTTTTTTGCAACAAACATTTGTACATGATCCTCATTCATCCCTCAAAAAGCTTTAGGTGAATGTTTATTTCTAAGGACTAAAAAAGCCAGACAGTTCTTAACAGTTATCCAAGCAGCTTGGAAACAGGTGTGGCAGTTTTGCTAAGCCCTTGCTAGAGCAACAGAAAATACTAGCGTTAGCATAACAAGGTTAGTGCATGAGATTTGGATAGGTGTTTTTTAAAAAAAAAAAATTAAAAGGAAAGAGGCTACAGGGTATTCCTATTTTAATTAGCCAAGGTATGGAATTGTAACAACAGGCTAAGTGCAGGGGAACCAATAAGCCTACATATTTCAGATCTCTCCGTCTTTTTTTTTTGGAGGGGAGGACTAATGTTTCCTGTGTTTATCAGCAGATTTTGCTGCAATAATGATTTCTTCAACATTCCAGTTTCCCTTTGCCTGACTTCAAGGGCACTGCAAAGCTATAGGAAACTGCCTTGCGCAGACGATGAATGGGCAAATCTGTCCATTTTGGTTTCTCCGTTTCTTATTTTTCTAATCTGAAATTCGGTTCTCAACATTTCCAAATCAGTCTGCAATTTTTTTTTCTTAAAAAAAGTCCTCATACACGCATACTTGCAAACTAGTTTTCCCTAATATAATGCAATACATACATACACATTATATGCCCACTTTAGATGTATTTTATAATATATTATATGCATTTTACACACCCTTTACCCTACTATATGATAGCTGTCAACTTTTCCCTTTTTTTAAGGGAAATTCCCTTATTCTGAATAGGATTCCTTGCAAGAAAAGGGAAAAGTTGACAGCTATGTACTATATGCATTTTTGTAAACGTTACTTGGCTGGAGAACTGCACCACAAAATTCAGAGAAGTACAAATTTTGAATGATGGCTGAGTTTTGATTCACATATTGTTTCCGAAATTGCAAATTACACAGAATAATGACGTTAATGCCCCAGAGACCCATAATGTGGCCCTCTTTGTGCTGGTGGCAAGAAAGATTAGGAAGAAGAATAATAAAATTGCAGTAAACTGTAAGTGAGAATCATAGGTCTAAATAGGAAAATACTGTATGCTATGTGGAGACACACAAGTTATGCATGCACCTGTGTTCTATGATTCTAATGGTTTAGGCAGAGGTTCTGTTTTTATACATAGATTTATAGAGATTTATTGCTTTGGTAGTCTGTACGGTTTTGTCATGGCCTATGACTAATACAATAAAGCTATACACACACCCTACTTGCTAGGAAAAAGGTTGTGTTGCCTTCAAATGCAAACAAAATTGACTTTCTCCCCCATCCTCACCACAGATATATTCTTCCTTTTAAAACTGTGTTCATGGCCCAACTAATCTCTGAACAGTCCTGTTAAGTAACATCACATACTCGCTCTTCCTGATCTCATACCCTAACATTGCTTTGTTATTTCTGGCTAGTGTGCTCCTTTCAACAACTGCACCAACATGAGCTCAGCAAAACAGAATCTTGATTTGGGAAGCAGGAAGATGGCCTGTTGTGTTTAGAACCCTTTAAAATAGAAAAGTGGACATTTTTCATTTCTGGCATGAGTACAAGAGGTAAATGTTTCCATAATGTGTGGATTCTTGGAAGGCCAATTAAACTACCGGCAGGATATACTCTAGAAGAACCTGGAGTAAAAATTAACATCAAGGACGTTAACTGGTTCATGGGAGATTTCAGCTCTAGATATGCATCAATGTATTTAAACATAAACAGGTATGCAAATCTTTTAATTATTACTACCAATACATACCTACTGCAGCTCCTACCTAGAAAGAAAGAAATTATGTTACTTTGGAAGCAGCATAATCTGAATTAATTATTCTCAGAGCCATAAAGAAAGTGACAGCACAATTCTAACTCCCTGATCGGTATGGCTGGGAAAGGTAAGAATTAGGTGGAGGTGTCCCTCTGCTGGCAGGCGAGCTCCACTGCAACAGATGCCCCTGAAAGTGTGGGTGGTTGAGAAGCTACTGCCAGCAGTAGCCAGTGTAAGGCACAGAAACAGGGGAGAGGGGAGAGCTGGGTAAAGCTACCTCTCTATCCTGTCCAGACAAGAGCCCTTGGCTATTCCAGTCTGGAGCCGGTGTAGCAAAATATTAAGAACAAAAAATGTCCCCCTTCCACCCTGGTTGCTGTGAGTAGCAGGGCTTTGGATGCAATCGGCGGCATCGCAACTGGGGGGGGGGGGTGCGCCCTGGGTGCCATGTCGGGGGGGGGTTACAAGAAGGCACCCTGCAGGGCTCATGGCGGCGTGAGCAGCCAGCGCCCCAGTGCAGCCGCATGTGGAGGATCCTCCGTTTGGGGCTGCAGCCGCAAGGCGAGAATCCTGGCGTTGGCGGCAAATCACTATGTAGAGCGCATGTGCGGCACCGCACACATGCGCTGTACATAGCAGTCTGCCACCGGCGCCGCTCGAGCGCCGTACAGGCAGCAGTGGGATCCCTTCATCGCTGCTATAGCCACATGTAGAGGATCCTCTGTTCACGGCTGTAGCGGTGACGGAGGGATCCCGGCACCATCCATACGCCGCTGCCGGCAAACCGCTGAGTACAGCGCATGTGTGGCTACACTTTGTACGGCGCATGCATCGTACGTAGTGACGCCGCACATGCGCCCTACGTAGCAACGCCCTGCCCCGGGTGTCACGATGCCTTCGTTCTCCCCTGGATGCAAGGGTGGCTCCATTGCTTCCCAACCACATTTAGGGTTGTTGTTGTTGTTATTATTATTATTATTATTAATCACTCAGCTTGCAGACAGACCTCCACATTTCAAAAAGGAAAATAGGTTTTCATGTTGCAAAATGTTGCCTTTTCCGCCATCTTAAAGAGATGGGGGAAAAACGCATAATAGGTTGCAATTAACCAGCGTACTCCTTCTGAGCACAATCATAGAATCACAGAATTGTAGAGCTGGATAATCTAGTCCAATCCCTGCAATGCAGGAATCCCAGCTAAAGTATCCATCCAACCTTAAAAACCTCCAAGGAACGAGAGTCCACAAACTATGGAGGGAGAACAGGTGTGTGATCTTTAAAAAAGGAATTATCACTTTGCTCACAGGGAAAATTCTTTAATCCTTTTTTGTTTGTTCACAGTACTCTATTTACATTTATGCAAATTGTGTCCATGGTCTAATGAAACTGAGCAAAAGACAACATGCAAAATGTTCAGAGTGGTTTTGAAACTAACCAGGTATCACATATTTGTTTTGTTGTCAAGTAAATGCAACTGGCTTCCACTTCTACAAGGTCATCCTAAAAAAAATGGCAATGGATGGAAACAATTTTGGTTGTTAAGGCTACAATCCTTTTCACACCTGACCAGAGAGTAAGCCCCAGTGACCATGGTAAGACTTACGTTTCAGGTAAAGATGTAAAGGATTGTGTGGCAAGGCTCTTTCCTACCTTGAACTATTTTCTATACTTGTGTGTTTTTAGTAACTATATTTCTTTAATGAAATATGTATACCGCCCATCATCCGAAGATCACAGGGCAGTTTGCAACATAAAAATACGAAACACATAGTAAAATAAAAGCAAAAGAAGCCAATAACCCTTTCTTCCACAGACACATTTAAATGAATAGTAATATTAATCAGCCAAATGCCTGGTTGAAGAGAAACTTCTGAATATTTGTGTTTCTATACACTTCTTAATTATAACAAAATGAATATTACTAATTGTTCCAGAGATACCTGTGTGATCACATAACTACCGCTGACAGTGGAGTGGGAAGTACTGTTACTACTCAAGTTACTTTTCAGGAGTATTATGGTTGAGTACTTGTTTCTAAATGCTGTATCCTACTACCATTCCTTTGCTCCATACAATTTATCTTGGCCTACCTCTTTATCAGCATACAGCCCACATCCCGGCATCGGAGAATCTCCCACTCTTCCTGGATATTTAAAAGGTGCTCCAGAAGTAGAAACCCCTAAACATTATTTTTTTCCAAATCAGCAAAATATCGGTAGTTATTCTGATAACAATAGAAGAATAGTTATACGAGACAGCGGAAATGATGGAGCTAACGGAATCATTATCTTTTAATCACTACACACACCTCACTCTCTTTCAGGCATTTGGTTTATATCCTCGGTGAAAAACTGTCAAAGGACACAGCTTCTCCGCTAATGAATTCTGCTGTAGTCACGGACTGTGAATGTTACACAGTGCTAACAATTGTAATCAAGCTCTATTTTTTTAAGGGTTCATAAGTCCCCTGTAAATACTAACACAGATGGATGTTTCTCATGACAGACTCTGCTTCCTTCTCCCCTCCAATAAAGCAAGTGTATTGTTTCGCTTCCTGTAAATGATGAGAAGACCCACACAGCTAACTAGCAGCAGTTGTTTAACATAAGGCAGGGATGAAACTCATTATTTATTTGGCTTATGCTGTTCCCTCTTACCAACTGTTATATTTCCAAAGGTATCCAAGGCAATCAAACCTAATGAAAAGACAAAAATAGAATAAAAGAATTAACTTACCAAGCAACACTAGGAATACTGCTTCAAATAACAGTCTGTTAGCTACTGAAATTTTATAATTTCCCCATTTTTAAAAAATGCAGGAGTATTTATCTGAAATTTCCTAGACAACAGAGTGAAACCCAGATGACATCCTCATTTCATCCCAAGTCTGTTATACTGTCACCTTGCAACTTTCTAATAATATGGGTGAGAGCACTGTAGAATTCAATATTGTTTTAAAAAAAACAAAAAAACAAGCATGTGGTTGTGATATCTGGAATAAAGAGAGATCCAGGTAAAATAAGTATATATTGCATAAATTCTGTACTAGTACACTTGTTAACCAACCCTTCCACTTTGAGAGGGTAGCCGTGGGGAAACTGGGGGCAGAGAAGTCTGCTTTTGATGCCCCTGATAATGCATTAACCCAGAATCATGTTTAACTAGTATCACTGTGATATATGATCTTAAAATTATCTGAATATTTTGGATTATTTTGAGATTGTTTATATACATCCAGGCATATTGTACAGGTACTGAGGTTTTATTTACCCTCCCTACAAGCTGGGTTAACCTCGGAAAAGAATGGTGGACGGCAGCAAGATAAGGAAACGCTGTTACAAGCCTGGCTTTTATCTTCTATTACCGTGCTCCTACAAGGTGTAGTAAGATATTTTTAATTGGACTTTTAAGCATTGTGTTTTAATCTCTCGTTAAATTCTGGATATGGGCCGCACTAAACGACCAAGAGATTCTGATGAGGCAATTCCTTCCCTGAGGCCCAAACAGTCTAAGATAGACTCGCTGCTCCCTAAATGTACAGGTACTGAGTATCTGCCAGTGTAAACAATTGTCATAATTTCTACTGAAACATCTTTTCAGACATCACTTTACAAGCAACTGCATTCAGATGATCTTTCATTTTTTATATGCTGCCTAGCACACAATAACTGTCTGAGAGGCTAAACTTGGTGCTGTTTTAGAACCAGCAGAAATATCAAACCAAACACCAAATTTCCACGAGTCCTTTATGATTTTGGGAACATAACAATAGTTTGTGTTATAAAGCCATCATTATATGCAGTATACCTGCTCTTTATGGTGCACTACTGCCTCTGGCCAAACTGGCCTTGCAAGTGTTTATAAGGCTTTAAGTTGCATTCTGGAAACAGCCAAAACAAGTATCAAGAAATGTGGCACTGCTGGAAAAAAGAGAGCAGTAGTTTTGATGTGACTTTCACAGATTCTTATTGGACTGTCTTCATCCCAAGAAAAATGCTGCATTTCTTCCATCCTAAATATGCAGAACACTTTTGGAACAAAGTTATTGTTTTTAAATCTAAAGTATTTATCAATATACAGCTCTTGAGGTCTTTAAAAAAAGAAAAGTTCCAACGTTTCCCTGAGAGAAATTTAATAGAATCTTCTGATTCTATGGAAGACAGCAGCGATAAAATGAATTGAGAAAGGGTTCCCTGAAAGTTCAAAGTGGCTACAATAGGAAAACACAGCCTAAGATACTTCTCTCCTCCGACCTCTCCTATTCATTACATTAATAGTGATGACTCTTTCAATCCTAGATCAGGATTTGTGCCACATCTTAACAATAAAGGGAAAATGGTAGCTGTTCCATAGAAATGTTTGTGTGCTGCTAGCTTCACCACTTCTGTTGTGCGTATCTAACATGGGAATATGTATGTAAACAGTGAATTTTTTTAAGAAGGTGGAAGATTTACCTTTCAATTACTTTTAAAAACCCTGTGATTCTACCTACAGTACTTGGGAGTGACACTGGACTCATTTTCAAACAAACTTGCATAGGATTGTAAGGCAACTGCTTACTTGCAGTTGTTCTGTCAACTGGATATTTACAATGTCACTTTGAGGCTGAAATCATTTACTCACTTACCTAGCAGTAAGACTCAAGGAAATCAATGTGGCTTATTCTCCCCCGCCCCCTTTTTAGATGTGGCATACTCTGAGCAGACATGTATAGGATTGCACTATAAGGCTTAGATCCTATCCTAAGCACCCTTAGAGCCAATGTATTTATGTTGTCTCTTGTAATGGAGATGGTGGGTACAATTGCCAGACCTGGAACAATTGCCAGGTGATTTTCAATTATTTCAAGGCAGAAATTAAATATTTTTTCCTAGTCACCATTTCCTTTAAACCCAAACTTATAGTTTTCTTATAGCTTTTATTAAGCCATAGCACCCTCTTGAGGCTGAACAAAGAGCAGGGTGTACAAACTTTTGCAGGATACTGAATAGGGCAACATTTTCTGGAATGAAATGCCTAGCACTGCACTAGGCAGAAGAATTCCTAACCTAGATTTCTGTAAGCCCTCAAGTAAAAAGATCTAGCAATAAGTTCTATTTACTTCCTATTGGTCCCCTGGCCACTGAAAGTGAAGTTATTAGGATGAATGAGAGAGCATGCTATACTCCATGATCTCATGGCAGCTCCCTGAATTTTCCAGGCACAATGTCACTTATATTGAAGCTTTCTTGATATTCTATGTCCGCTAAAAAAGAGGCTACATTTAAACTAGAGGTGTATGTCATTGACATATGTATGTCAGGCAGAAAAGAAACCATGCCCGTGCACACTGTCATCTGAGAAAGACAACATCTGTTTGCTGCAGCCTTCTGCACATGTTCATGTATTCATTGAGATAGATGTGGATGCTGCTTTCATGCATGACACAATACACAAAGACCCGCATGCTTCGATATAAGGAAATGGAATATGTAGGAAATTACCATGCTGGAATCAGCCCAGATTGTTTCCAAAACTGAGATTAATTCCTGTATTATTTCAGAAAGTCTGTAAAAGTTGCCAGTTAATACATAAGAATTAATTAACCACAGCATCTTATGTACCTGTAAATTCTTGGTAGCATAAACATACAACTAGAAAATGGCACGTTAATGCCTCCACAATTACAAAAAGAAGAAGACCCAGCATGTCCCATAAAAGTGTTATTTTAATAAAAATATTACTTACCCAATGTATCATGTTTCTTCAAGCACTTTCCCTTTTCTAAATATTCCTACAGAAAAGATAAGACTACAATGAATTATGCTATCAAATGCAACCCATATGTAATGATAGTTTTTTCTCCAAGTAGAAATCTGTTAAGTAAGCAGAACGTATCTTCTTATGTATAAGTAACATCCAGAAGTTGTATCTGAAACATACCGGTAGTTTCTTTCAAAGGATTAATCCTAAATTGTATGTGGGTTCAGAGGGAGAAATTGTTGGGCTCTTCTGATCATTCTGTCAGAGCAAGCATTGTTGGCTTGCTAGACACTCTCCTCTTCCCATGTGCTGTTCCACAGGTTCTCTGAACACCCCAGAGCCAATTTTGGGGATGGGGGCACACAGGGGGGAAACGCTGATGGGATTCATTAGTTGAATTCCACCCTCAGTCTTGGGACTATTCTAAGGGCTGGCAACTCACAGCCCATGGCCACTGGCAGGGGTTTTCCAACACATTAAGAAGCAGCATAACTTCCCAGCTAGTTTCATGCTAGGTGAGATGAGGAAACATTAACTTTAGAAAGGAGAAATAAGCAGAATTTCAATCTATTTTTCTCTCCTTTCCAAGCCACCCATAGCTGATCCTTCCTCAGCACAGTCAGCATGAACTTAGGCTATTGTCCATGCAGTTGTGAAGCACTTTGGCCAACAGAACATTATTAGTCAGTTAATTTGAATTCTATTCCTAACTATCTGATGCATGACATTTTGAAAATGTCACATCAGGTGCCCCCTTTGTTGTTTGAAATGACTTCAATGAGACTTCTTGATAATTTATGAGAGTCGGGATGCTCAGAACATCCGCAGGGATATTTATTCCTAATGTGAATTATTCTACTACTGCATAATGAATTCACATCACTATTGTTCCAAAGTACAGCATTACCTGATAAGCTTCTGTACTCTGCTTACTCATCATGCTTTGGTTATCTTCCACAGTGAAGCCTTGGTCTTCTGCAAAAGCCACAGCACCATCCCCAGCCAGAAAACTGTGTGGAGTTTCTTCCATGACCTTACGTGCTACAGCGAGAGGAGTTCCAATTCTTTATCAGCAGAAAGAATATAATTTGAAAAGGGGTTTGTTCCATATATACTTTTAAAGAACTGAGTTCTATGGTTAAATGCAATGATAAGAATATGAAGAGCTAAACCATTAGGCTCTAAGGAATAAAAAAAATTATGTGAAAAGCATACAGTGGTACCTCGTGTTACGTACTGTCCCTTATGAATGCTGCGGATTACGCGCTCTGCTAACCCGGAAGTAGATGCCCCTTGTTGCGACCTTTGCCCCAGGATGCGAGCGGAAGTCACGCTCCGGCGGCACAGCAGCAGCAGCAGCAGCGGGAGGCACCATTAAAGAAAGCACGCCTCATGTTACGAACGGTTTCCTGTTACGAACGGATCTCCGGAATGGATTAAGTACATAAGTGTTGGGAATTCCATTCCACCCTTGCTGCAGATGTGTGGGCCTGTCACATGTCTGTTTACATTCCAGCACAGATTTTTTGGAGTCTCGTGAACCGAACATCCGCTCTGTATTGCTTTTGTGTTCTCTCTCTCTACGAAAAGAACGACAAGGAGAGAAGCCATGTTTTCTTTGTCCTGATTTATGTACAATAAATGTAGTCTAGTATCCACGCCTCCAGCCAGATCTGTTGTGTGTTTACTCTGCTGAGTAACGTGTGCTCATGCACAGCAGCGTGAGTCGCTAACACATGTCGGAAGTGGATGACTGATGGATCTCCGCAGCGGCAAGGCTGAGAAGGGAGACGCTCCAGCTGGGGCCTGTCCAGCTGGCTTTCCATCCCTCGGTTCCGACAGTAACATGAGGTACCACTGTAATTAAATAATAATAATAATCTCAGAGTTTTTGGTGCCAGGCTGGTGACCTCTGATGCATAGCAAGGTATAAATACATACCCATGCAAGGCTGCCACAGCTCCAAAACGCCCAGGTTGTCCTTCCATTATTGCTGCATCACATTGGATTATGCCCTGTTTATTTGGGTAGCCTCCCCGTCCTATTACAAAACGTCCTGTTTTCTCATCATTCTCAATATCTGAAAACATTTTTTAAAGAAAAAAGTGTTTTAAAATCTTTTCTTTCTATAGCTATATCCTGGAGCACATTCAAAGCACATTTTCTCCCTCAAAGAATTCTGGGTGCAGTACTGTTGTTAAGCGTTGCTGGGAATTGTAATTTTGTGAGAGGAAAACTACAGCATCCAGAATTCTTTAACAGGAAAATGTGCCCAAGATTTCATATTAGCATTTGAAAATTAGCATTCAAAGGTATCCAGTGTACAACAATTAACCATTAATGTATGATTAACTGCATGTGCTTTAATAAGCAAAGTGTCTGTATTATTATTTTTGACCTGGTTGGGAAACAGTATTTTCCATGATGGACTGATATTAATGATAATACATAACTATTGGTTAAAGGTCAATTAGTCCTGAATTCATCTCAGTTACATACAGTGCTTTTTCCTGGGAGTAAACAGGGGCACGCATGCCCCTAAACATTTTGTGAATCTTCATACTTTTGTCCATTTACTGTATTTATTTTTCCCGATTTGAACGATAAAATGGTTATTTTCTTGAGTCAAAATGAGAGTACCTCTAAACATTTTTTTTTAGGAAAAAAAGCACTGGTTACATATATTTCCATGACTTGACAAATGGCACAAACATACTCTTCAACATTTGATCAAATAAAACAGCTACACTTCTTTTACAATAAGCACACAAATAATTCCCTATATTACTATGAGCAAGCAAAATAAAGGTGGGATTTTCAAAATATGTATTTCCTCAACCACTTAGAAACTTCCATTTTATAAAGTATACATTTTCCACAGTGTTAAAATGCTAGTTTTGAGTTTCCAGTGGCCAAAAAGGCTGTACCATTCATATACACAAAGGGAAGCAATTGTCACAAATTCTGCAACCTTTCTATGTGGCAGTCATATTTGTGGTGCATCACCTTTACATATCTGCCATCTTTATTTTGATCAGATAGGTGGACAAAATTGACATCTTATGTCATTCATGTGCCACTAGATATAGCATGAAACAGTAACCTTTATAAGTAAGTTACAGGTAGGTAGCCGTGTTGGTCTGCCATAGTCAAAACAAAAGAAAAAAAAAAAAAAATCCTTCCAGTAGCACCTTAGAGACCAACTAAGTTTGTTCTTGGTGTGAGCTTTTGTGTGCATGCACACTTCTTCAGATAAGGTAAAGGAGCCCTGGATAATAATTTAATAATAATAATAATAATAATTTATTATTTGTAACCCCACCCATCTGTGCTAGGTTTCCCCAGCCACTATGGCAGCTTCCAACAGAGATTAAAAATACGTTAACACATCAGTCCTTAAAAACTTCACTAAAAAGGGATGCCTTCAGATGTCTTCTAAACGTCAGGTAGTTGTTTATCTCTTTGATATCTGATAGGAGGGCGTTCCACAGGGTGGCCGCCACTACCGAGAAGGCCCTCTGCCTGGTTCCCTGTAACCTCGCTTCTTGCAATGAGGGAACCGTCAGAAGGCCCTTGGCACTGGACCTCAGTGTCTGGGCTGAATGATGGGGTGGAGACGCTCCTTCAGGTATACTGGGCCGAGGCCATTTAGGGCTTTAAAGGTCAGCACCAACACTTTGAATTGTGCTTGGAAACGCACCGGGAGCCAATGCAGATCTCTCAGGTCCAGTGTTATATGGTCCCGGCGACCAGTCACCAGTCTAGCTGCCGCATTCTGGATTAATTGCAGTTTCCGAGTCACCTTCAAAGGTAGCCCCACGTAGAGCGTGAGGGAACCGCCAGAAGGCCCTCGGCGCTGCTTTTAGAAGCCGTGGTGGCGGGGGGGGGGAGGGAGATGTTGCACGGAGCAGGGAAGGAGGGGCGTGTGGCAGCCGCCTGCTGCACCTTCCCTGTTCCATGAAGCATCTTCCCCGCCTCCGCTGCGTTCAGTGAGAAGAGGGGGGCGGCGGAGGGATGCTGCTGGTTCTCCCCTCCAACCCCATTCGAAGAAACAAGCCTGCTTTTGCGAACGGGGTTGGCGGGAAGTGCGCTGGCGGCGGCAGCAGGAGATCAGCCCGGTAGCGGTGCTGTAGCGGTGCTACCGGGCTCCCCCTGCCTCCCTCGCCCCCTTCGCCGGACTGGTCCCTCCGCCACTGCTGCCTCCTCCGCTCCCCCTCCAGCGCCCCCCTCCCAGCCTTTTAGAGGAGGAAAACCAGGAAAAAAAATTCCTTGTTTTCCTCCTCTAAAAACAAGGCGCACCCTATGGTTCAGTGCGCCCTATGGAGCGAAAAATACGGTACACTGATTCCTGAACCGTCCGCGGGCCGGATTTAGAAGGCGATTGGGCCAGAATTGGCCCCCGGGCCTTTGTTTGCCTACCCATGATCATGACAAAAGCCAGAGCACACGGAAATGCTGTTTACCTTTACCTAAGTTATATGTTACTTACAGCCACAGCACTTTCACTGTTGATATGCTGGCATATACATTTGGCTGGTTTTTTGTTGCAGAAACTGAGGTGGAGATGTACCTTAGCCAGAGTTATCCCCCCTAGAAAAATAGGTGCTGGTATTGTTGCAGTAAGTGCCACACTTTTTATCAACAACAAAAGAGCTGCCGGTACTACGTATCCTTGGAAAAAAGCACTGCCCATAGCGCACCATTGGGGTAGGCATCTCTCCCATTGCATTGTTTCTTAAATCATGGGGGGAAAGCCTTAAACCCTTTCGGATTGAAGCCTCGAGTCCCAAGCCTTGAGTCTCAAATGAAAGAACTGGACTTTAATTTTTTTGTTGTACATATCTAAATTTCTCTCCGCCCACGCTTTACACTTAGTCTTTGACATGTGAGATATCTATATTATCTATATATATATCTATCTATTTGGGCCCACCCTGCTAGTATGATAGTAAATTTTTAAAAGCTGGTTTTCATATTGTTGTAACCCGCACCGCGCTGAAGGGGGTGGGTAAGAAATCCAATAAATCATAGGACTGTAGTGTGGGAAGGGACCACAAGGGCCATCTAAGGCCAACCCACTGGGCACCCAACCAGGGCCGGTGCAAGCAAACTTGCTGCCTGAGGCAAAGGGCAAGATGGCACCCTCCCTCAAGGTGCACACACACGAAGTCGGCCCACCAGCCTTTGAACCTTGCTCCAATAGGACAGTACCTTCCACTGCACCTGAGGGAAGCAGGCTAGTGTGCAAGGTGGCATGGACTCAGGCCAGGACGAAAATAAACAATGGTTTCCTCTATTTTGTTGTTTAAAGTATGAAACAAATTCCAGTTGCAATGATTTTTAACTCCAGGACAAGGCCGTTTCGTTTATTCTTCACATCATATCTTTATGAAAGAATACACATAAAAAATTATATATAGAAAATCAGGGGCGTCGCTGGGGAGGGGCGGTAGGGGCGGTACGCCCCCAGTGACAGGGTGATTAGCGGCACGTGGGGTGATAAGCGACGGCCCCTTCCACCACTCCCACGCACCGCCGCTCCCTCCGTCACCCTCCAGCCAGTGCCGCAAAAAGCCACTGAAAGAGGGAACTTTCCCCCTTCAGCGGTTTTTCGCCGCTCCGCTCCCGTTTCTAAATGTGTTTCCCGCTGTTCTCCCGGATACTGAAAAACCCGTATATATCACGGGTTTTCGGCCGGGGGGCGAGCGGGCGTTGAAATAAAGCAGTGGGGGTAGAATGAGTGAGTGAGTGACTGAGAAAGGGGGAGGTGCAGTGCGGCTCGATGGCGGGAGGGTGGTGCTGCAGAGGCCTCCCTAATGTATTTATTTATTTCCCCTTTGCTGCCTCTCCTCCCCCCCTCACACCCCACCACCAATCCCCACCTCACACCGCTTCCTCCAAGCTAGCTCCCGCGGTGGGGTAGGGGGTAACGTGGGGTGTGCGGAGCCCAAGGGGGCGGCCAGGCGCCAGGAGGGGCGCTATGTTTGGGAGGACGGGGAGAGGTCCGGTGTGAGCAGGTCGGCGGGAGGCAAGGCGGCAAGTTGGGAGCAGGTCTGCCGACAGAGGCAGGGCGGGGGGTGGGCGGAAAGGGTGTGATCCCGGAGAGCCGACAGCTCCTGCTTCATGGTTTCAGTTTGTTCGCCTCCAGCTCGCACAGATCCAGCCAAAAAGGAAAAAGAGGGGTGGGGGGAGTGCGGACACCGGGGGTGGGTGGGGAGGAGGGCGATCTTTTTTAGTCCAGAGTCATCGGAAGGCCAGGGGGGAGAGGGGAGGGGTGGCGCGGAGGATCAACTGGGCAGCTTGCGAGAGTCAAAACAATTTATCGCGGCGAGCTGGGTGCACTCCTGGCAGCGGTGCCTCCCTCCGTCCCTTTGCCACAAGGCGGGGGGGGGGAGAGAAGGGGAAGCGAGCCAACTCTCATCCGCGCAAAGCGAACAGTCCCCTCATTGCGCTCCGCGGCTGCATCTCCTTCGGCGCGGGGAGCGCGCGCCCTCGCTCGCTTGCTCGCTCTCCCTTCCATGCCTGCCGCCGCAGCCTCAGTTAGCGTGGCGGGAGAGGGGCGGGCCAGCTGGCCCAGGCGGAGGCGTCGCTCCGTGCGCATGCGTCATGACGTCATGCGCACGGAGCGACGCCCCGCCCCCATGGGTGCCGCTGGGCTTGCCGCCCCCAGCAGCCCAGCGGTTAGCTACGCGCCTGTAGAAAATTATAATAAATAATATAGCAATTCATGTAGCAAACAGAGACACCTTACCTGTCGTTTCTTAGTTTTATGGTCAAACTTTTTATGGTCAAAGTTTTATGGTACACTTTGACCATAAAACTAAGAAACGACAGGTAAGCTGTCTGTTTGCTACATGAATTGCTATATTATTTATTATAATTTTCTATATATAATTTTTATGTGTATTCTTTCATATAGATATGATAAAACATAGATAAACTTTCTCTGGATGTCGGAATGCTTGTCACACAATTGTTTTGATAGAAATGACTAAATGGATAATATTGTCAGAAGATATAAGTTTAATTTGAGATTCTTTATTGTTCCAGCTGATGAAGAATAAACGAAACAGGGCCTTGTCCTGGAGTTAAAAATCATTGCAACTGGAATTTGTTTCATACTTTAAACAACAAAAATAGAGGAAACCATTGTTTATTTTCGTCCTGGCCTGAGTCCTTGCAACCTTTCTATTTTATTTCCTGAATTCCCCAAGGACTTCCAATTTTTTCATTTAGTGTGCAAGGTGTGCAGGCCCAGGTACTGCAGCGCTCCCAGCTCTGGACATTCCTTGAACCCCAGCATCTACAGCAGGCATCCCCAACCTGCAGCCCTCCAGATGTTCTAGCCTACAACTCCCATGATCCCTAGCTAACAGGACCAGTGGTCAGGGATGATGGGAATTGTAGTCCAAAACAGCTGGAGGGCCGAAGGTTGGGGGTGCCTGATCTACAGCCTGAGGCAGCTGCCTCACTCTGCCTCGTCGGAGGGCTGGCCCTGGAACGTCGCCCGTTGCTAGGCAGCGGAAGAAGGGTTTTTTTGTCGTTGGGTTTTTTTTACTCGGCCTTCCCTCCTTCACATTAATTATCCTTCCCCTCCGTCACTACCTGCCATGGCCTCCTGGAGGCAGTCGGTCGCTAAGCCCCCCTCGAGTAGCAGCTGCTTCATCCTCTCCACGGCAGGGAGCGAAAAGGCCCAGGTTCCCGCGGCGGCTGCCATGGCGACGCCCGAACGCGGGGCGGGGGCTTCGAAGGTCTTTAGGAGGCTCTGATTGGGCGGCCGGCGGCCTGTCAGTCACGGACGAGGAGAGGGCGCGGCGGGGTCACGCTCGTCGTCGTCGTCTTCCGCCTTCCCGCCTTCCCTTCCGGGGCTGCCTGTGAGGGAGGAGAGAGAGAGGCCTGGTTGGGAGTCTCGGGGAGGAAGCGAAGCTACCCTTCACTTCAGCCGCTCGCTCTCGGGCCCCTTCCCCTACACGGAAGAAGGAGACATGGACACGCTGGGCAGGAAAGTGGTCGTCTGCGACAACGGCACCGGGGTGAGGAGCCGCCGCCTCGCTTCCTGTAGCGGCGGCCGCGACTGAGCTCCCCCCCGTCCCCCACAAGACGAGGGCGGGAAGGGCCGGCGCCTCTAACGTCAACCGCCTTTCCCCACCTCACCTCAGTAACCTGGAGGGGAAACCCTAGTGGGGTGTCTGGCCCGCCGCAGGTGGGAGGGGGCCTAAGTCGGAGAGGCGCTTGCGGGGAGGGGTTTGGGAGGTAAGGCGTTAGCCAACCCTGCCACATAATTATATAGTTATGTACTCTGCGGTTTTTCCCTGACAAGGACTCAAGGCGGTTTACAGATTTATTTTATTTTTTTTTTTAAAAAAGAACATCTCTAACGCATACAGCGGGGTGTGGGGGAGAGAAACACCGACCATTAAGAAACTATTAAACACCAATGAGCTGCAAGCCTTTGAGTCCTTTTGAGATGCTGGTAGAAGAAGCTAGTATGATCCTTCCTCTTTCTCCTCCCCGGCATAAGTACCGGTAGCTTTTAACTTGCCGAAGGTGCGCGCTTGCCCCTAAATTAAGCATTTCCTCTCATAACTGCCACGCTTTCTTTGAAGGAACTCTTTCGCCTTTTCTCTGAATTGTTGCATCCCTATCCCACACTTTCATCCAAGGCGCTAAGGGTGGCGTCGTCACATTCTCCCATCTTATCCTCACAACAACCCTGTGAGGCGGGTTTGGCTGAGCGTGAGTGAGTGTTTGGCCCAAGGTGGGCTTCTTGGCAAGGTGGGGATTTCAACCTGCAACTCCCAAGTCCTAGTCTAAGCACTATGCCGTGCTGCCCTGGCACAGAATCAATCCCATGGTCAATTTTACTCCAATTCTGTTGGATTACAATCCGACAGAAATTGGGTGAGTGTCTCTCAATCGCACACACACTCCTACCACTTTTCTAACATTTTGCCATCTACTGGCACCTGAGTTACTTTCTTTGTATTTGTCTGTCCCCTCAAGCAGTTTGTCACAGCTGCACCCCACTTCTCCCCTCCCTGCCTGTCCACCCCATATCTGTTCTCTAGGTGTGTCACTGTTGTGACTCTTTCCCCATTTTTTATGTTTGATGTTTTACTATGCTTTTACATATGCTGTAAGTCGCCCAGAGTGGCTGGGAAAACCTAGCTAGATGGGCAGGGTATACAGGATAAAATTATTATTATATTGAGGTGAGTATGTTCTCACATGGGCGTAGCCAAGGGGGGGGTCAGGTGCCCCCCTAGACAGAAATAACTTAACTGACCAATCATGTCGGTTCTGCCCCCCCCAAAAGTCCTGCTTCCTCCTAACAAAAATCCTGGTTAGGTAATCTGCATCACAAATCTTTCTACTGTATTGCTTGTTTCAGTGTCCTACCCCTCATGTTTCACAGTTAGTTACTCAAACAAGACACCAGTGTTGGTTTCATTTTTTTTTCTCTTGAAGGGCCTAGAATCAGCAGTACTAATAATAGTACCTAGACGCCTCCCTTCTCTAAAAATATGTTCTCTAACGTAAGGTCTTTCAGTTTGAGAATACCTAAAGTAGAATATTGAAGTCAGAAAACTTAAGCGCCTTTTTCAGCCTGAGCCTAAAATAATTTTTCGTACTCTTCTCTAACAAGCCATTAAAACATCCCCCCTATACATGTAGATTTATTGCTGATAGTACTATGGCAGGGAATACAGTGGTACCTTGGTTTAAGAACAGCTTAGTTTATGAACAACTTGGATTAAGAACACTGCAAACCCGGAAGTAGGTGTTTTGGTTTGTGAACTTTGCCTTGGAATAAGAACATGTTTCGCTTCCTGTTGAGTGTGTTCCATTTGTAAATTGAGTCCCCCGCTGCTATGGGAAAGCATGCCTTGGTTTAAGAACGCTTTGGTTTAAGAGCGGACCTCCGGAACAGATTAAGTTTGTAAACCAAGGTACCACTGTAACAGCATTTCTCACTGCAGAATGATGAGTGGCCTGAGCTTTGGGGTGGAATTATTATTAGTCTATTGTTCACCCTAAGCTCCCATGGAGGGTTACAAGAATTTAAAATACTGTACAACCTTAAAGATATGCTGAAGTGTAATGACTTTCCTTGCAAATGAGTAATGGCCCCTTATAAAATTGATGCTTACTGTGACTATTATTTATGTGTGTGTTTGAAATATATAAAAGGATGTCATATAGAGGAGGGTGAAAGGTTGTTTTCTGCTGCTCCAGAGAAGCGGACACGGGGCAATGGATTCAAACTACAAGAAAGAAGATTCCACCTAAACATTAGGAAGAACTTCCTGACAGTGAGAGCTGTTCGGCAGTGGAATTTGCTGCCAAGGAGTGTGGTGGAGTCTCCTTCTTTGGAGGTCTTTAAGCAGAGGCTTGACAGCCATCTGTCAGGAATGCTTTGATGGTGTTTCCTGCTTGGCAGGGGGTTGGACTCGATGGCCCTTGTGGTCTCTTCCAACTCTATGATTCTATGAAACAGATTATCTGGCTTCTCTGTATCACAGTGAATAGTATCATATACAGAGTGCTCATTCATTTTTTGGAATGTAAGGCAAAGCTTCACTTTGGTTATTGCTTGTGGTTTTTGTTGATGAAAAATTGTACGCTTTCTATCTACAGCCTAAGCCTGTAAGTCTATGCACATTTATTGGCAGTAAGTCCCATTGAACACATATGACTGCTATGTAAATCCTCATTAAGAACATAAGAAGATGCATCTGGATCAGGCCAGTGACCCTTCTAGTCCAACATTGTGTTCTCACAGTGGCCACCCAGATACTTGTGGGAAATCCACTAGCAGGATTTGAGCACAAGAGCACTCTCTCCTTCTATGGTTTCTAGCAGCTGGAGTTCAGGATACAGCCTTCAACTGTGGAGGCAGAGCATTTTTAACTTTTGACACATTCACAATTTATTTTTTCAAATAAGCATTTTTTAAAAGCTCACACTTTCCTTGGGGTGAAGTTAGATGTGACGTTAAATGCATGTTTACTTAAAATGTATGTTTTTAAAAATTTACATGGAAGGGGGGGGGGGAGAGCTGATAAGTGTCAGGATCTCAGCAGGCATGGAGAAGGAGGTTAAGTCCTGCTGAAGCTGCTGTTTACATTTAGAGGAAACACCCTGTTGACACCAATGGGATTTCAGCTTAATTAAAATGCTAGCTTCAGAAGATGAATATTCTTCTAAAGTAGTCATTCACCAACAATTGGAACATGTTTATATTTCCAGTATGTGCTGTGTTAGCAACATCAGCAGGGATGCTTCAAAACTGAGGGTTAAGTTTAGTGTCTTTGGGTAAATGGCAAAATGCTTCAGGTTCGGGTATTCTCATTAAAACCTTATTCTTCCATCAGGAAAAACTAAAATGAATGAAGTCTACCTTATCAGGAAATTATGATAGGAATAATGCCATTTAATATTAACGAGAACACCTATTTTTCAAACTTTTGTGCTTTCCATTTGAAGCAATATTTATAGGCAGCAATTTATTACCACTTGATGACTTAACAGGAAGTGAGAGAGCCAGTCATAACCACATAGCATGTAGAAGAAACTATATATGGTAAAGCATACACTAGATAAACCCAGCAGATTTTCCTAAAAGAGTTGTTGTTGGGTTTTTTTTAAAAAAGGTTATGTTAATGTCTATATTTACAATTGTGAAGTTAGTTTAGTGCTGTATTTCTTTTTGAAGAGGCAAATAGTTAGCAAATGTGCTCAGCACTGTGGTAAGCTGAAATAGCCAGTTTTATTCATTTACTTAATTAAAATTTAAATTATTTATACTTAGACTTTAAACTAAAAAATCAAGGCAACTTAATATTAGAGAGACCTAAATAAAAGGTTAAAAGCTTTCCCTGGTTACTTTATTTTGTTATATTTAATTTTACCCTGGTTTTCTATAGACATCAGAGCACTTTATGCGACATATCAAAACAGCATATTGCTTAAATGCTTTTTGGCAGCATGCACATATGTATAAAAGCTAGTATCTAAAATGCTTTTACTGAAGATGGGCTTGTGTAGCTAGAGAGAGGGGGAGGAAGAGCAACAACAAATGAGGTGTATGCATTTAAAACACTTATAGGCTGCTTTTACACAAATCCAAAGCTGTTTATGGTGCAAAATAAACACTTTGCAGCACAATGGAGAGAAACAAAATCCCAAATTATCTCAAACACTGAAAAGATATTTCACAATCAGTTGAAGAGCAATCTTTGTGTGTGTTTTTCTAAAGTCTATAGATTTTCATAACCATTTAAAAACCAGTTTGAAATAATTATAAATAGACAGCTTTGGTGTGTCAATGCATTTTTGCTGAACTGTTTTCAGCACCTGCTAAAAACATTCTTGTTTAGGGAAGTCTCTCCAAATATGCAAACTTGACAAGCATTTTAATATGTAATTGTATTTTATTTGTTTTTTAAAAAACTACTTTTTAAATATATATTTTGATTTTTTTTAAGAGCAAATTGTGTTTGATTATATCTGGATATTTTATGTAATCTGCTTAAAGGCTTTGATTAAGCAGCATATAAATCTGGTAAAATAAAATAAAAATCAAGTTCCAACTGAATGGGAAGCTCTGTGCACCAGCATGCAGGGAAACAAACCAGTAAGCCCATAGCTGACCATAGCTTCCTGTTAAGTTCAAACTGGAAACGATGGTTAATCATTTCCAAGTATGCCAGCCTAAACCAGGATGAACCACCATTATATGTCTTGGGCGAAGAATTCGAAGAGACAGGCAAAGTCTCCACAAAATCTGTTCCACTGGGACTATCCCCTCACTATCCCAGTGCTATTTTACCACCAACTGTGGGAAGGATCCTAGTTCCTGGTTTTTTGTTTTGTTTTTAAATAAAATTACTGTTAATGGTCTTGATTTTTAAAATGTAGTTTAGTGTTTCCTGTAAGCCACCTTGGAAGGATTTATATTCTGAAAGGTGGGGTGTAAATAATTGGAATAAAAAAATGCATAAATTATATAAATCAAGGACATGCATTCTGCTTATGCTAGATATTTGGCCACCCAGACCACTGGACTTATTAAACAATTTCAAAGATTTCATCAAGCATTGCCTACACAACTTTCAAGCATCTTTTTACATATAAAAAATTAGGTACCTTTTTTTTTTTAAAAAAAAAAAAAGACGGCTGGGATTTTCAGGAAGCTGAGTTTAGTGCACCGTGCTTATGCACTTCACATCAAGTAACAGAATTTGAGCAGCTCTATGCCTTACGGATACAGGCAAACCTAAGGAAAGCCCTACTGCTTAGATTGGTTCTTTTGAAGTGTATCCAGCAACCAGCAAGACAAGAATTTACCACCCTTTTTATAACTGATATTTCATGCATTCAGAGGTTTTTCTATCAGCATAAATGCAGAATCCATGAATAAATCTAAATATCTAAAGAGACTTTAATATACATAACTGGATGAAACTGGACTGTGTGTATTTTTCCTTTACTGTATTGGCCTGAATATAAGCCTCACTTTCCCCCCAAATTCTGACCGTGAAAAGTTAAAGTGTGGCTTATGTTCGTGACCTTACGGTATGCAAACAGCACGGGACAAACAGCACCAGGAGTGCGGCAAAATGGTGCCCGCCCCGTGTGTAGTCCCCTGTCCTCTCCCCCAAGGTCGGGAGGGAAGAGAGCGAGGAAGGGGAAAGGCTGCCGGCAACGCAGCGCGGCTCACCCCCCCCATATGCAACCAGGAGCAGCAAGGAATGGAGCGGCTTATATATGGGTATTTTTTTCCTCTCCCCCCCTCCAATTTTAAAGGTGGGGCTTATATTCGGGCCAAAATGGTAATTGTTTTTTCACAGTTTCCAGCATTTCCTTCATGAGAACATTTTAAACTTAAAATGATATGTGCTTATTTGGGAATATGTCCAGCTATCTTTATTTTCTTGTAGTTTTATGTTAAAGTAACAGAACAGCACCAACAAGCTATTATAATGTATGTGGGTGCCAACAAACTAACTTGAAGGATTTTTATTTTATTTTTCAGTTTGTGAAATGCGGATATGCAGGATCCAATTTTCCAGAACACATCTTCCCAGCTTTGGTTGGAAGACCAATTATTCGTTCAACTACCAAAGTGGGAAACATTGAAATCAAGGTACTATTAAAGAACTTAAGTCCTTTGCATGGTACATTGGGGTGCTCCCTCTCCCTTCTGGATAACTTCTTCTAATGTATTATGTGATAAACTAGTTGTTAAATCAGTGCAAATGCAAATTGAGATGTGGCTTCTTTATGGACAAAAATATGCTGATGGAGCTATTTGTTAAGTCAGTTTTTAAACTACAGTCGTACCTTGTGTTACGAACGCTGCGTGTTGCGTTCCTCACAGGTTACGAACCCGCTGAACCTATAAGTACTGGAACGGGTTACTTCCGGGTTCGGTGGTTCGCGCATATGCAGACGTGTCAAATGACATAACGCGCATGCGCAGAAACGTCGAATTGCGCAGTGAGCATGCGCAGGCGCGGCGCTCAGGATGCGGACTGTATTGTAAGTAAGTGAGCAAGCTGATAGCAATATTTTGTAGTGGTTATGTAGTGGGGGAATCCATACTGAAACCCATTCAGCCATGAAGATCACCTTGGACCAGTCATTTTCCTTCAGCCTAATCTGCTCACAGGAAGGGGATTTTCAGGACATTCCTGCTTCCCATTATCAACCCTGACAGCGCAACAGATAAGCTGGGTATAATATTTATTCTGTGACATTCCAGAAGACCTTCATTCCTACTGACTCATTGTGTTGGAGTTTAAGAATATCCTTTCCTTTGAGTCATGATTGTTTGGGGATCCTGGCATCGCCCCATTTATTATGTTGAGATATAGCAGGGGAATCAGACTAAATCAAGTATGTGGAGGGTAGCAGGCAGAGAGCCTGGTAAAGTGAGATTCGCTTAAGATATAACATGGGTTAATATCAGTAGATAGTTGTGTATTGCTTTGTTCACTTAGGTTATGGCCCAAATTTCCCTCGTCAACCAACTGCATGACGACAAGGAAACATGGTGGAATTGGAGAGATCAGACAAGCAGGCCTCAGAATATTTTAGTAAAGCAGAGCTTTCTAAAAGCAAAGGGGGTGATTACAAACAGGCAGTACCACCTTGTATCCATGTAATTCACACAGATTTCTGTCCAACCTTGTTCATGCAATATAACTGGAGCACTGTCAGTCCCCTGCGTTTTAGTGGAGTAGTTATAACTTGCGTTATATGACAGCAGTTCCATTTCCTTGCCTTTCACTGTCTAGGATCATGTGTAGTTTTCCCGTCTGCTACTCCATTCTGTGTCTAGGCTCATGTTCATTCTTCTCTTCTGGCCAACTTACAACATCTCAAGATAGTGTAACAAACAGTTCTCTTTTCTCCTCCTCATGATTCCCAAACAGATAAAGAGCTTAGAAGAAGAGAACACACCAAGCATGGGCAGAGGGGGGCAAGGATGTTCAAAGTCTGCACCTACTTTCAAACTATAACAGTGATTGGCTAGCACAACTTTAGAGAAACCTTGGCTTTTACTACGAGTATTAATACTATCAAGAGTTAAACATTATATTAGCACTGCCAATTTTAGAGGTCCCACAAGAATTTTCTGTAGCCAAATAGCACTAATAACTTTAGCAGGCATTAGGAAGAGAAGAACGATGGCCATCCTACTTGACTAGATTCTGCTTTGTTACTGCTTTGGATTAAGACCTAATTCTACTCAATAGGCAATTCATGTCCAATCTTGAAGGCAAAGGGAAGAAGATTCACCTTTGGGAAAGGGTGGTAGTTGAGTGGTAGATTGTCTGGTTTGCCTGCAGAAGGAGCCAGGTTCAGTCCCCAGCATCTCCAGGTAGAGCTATGACTGTCCCCCGCCTAAAACCATGAAAAGTTGCTGCCAGTCAGTGTAGACAGTGCAGAGCTAGATGGGCCAACATTCTAGCTATATATAAAGCAAATTCATGTGTTCCTGTAATCTAAAAAACACATCCATGCAAGGCTGAAGAAAACTCGGAAGAATGAGATAGCTCTTTTCACCTGGTTTAACCCAGCTCTGTCCACCAAAATCCATCTTTAATAAGTTTCACAGTGCTCATAGATGCTCAGGCTTGCATGTTAATGGGAGCAGCCTCCACATCTGTGTGTTTTTCACTTGGTTAATGAGTGGTATTACAAAGAGAGAGTGCTTTGGAGAGGATTGTTTTAGGCACACTGGGCCCAAGCCCACATTTTTAGCTGCCCTACACAATTATGAAATGCACTGGCATTACATATTGGGCACGGGCTGAAAGGGCCCCTCCAGTCCTTTCTGTCTGATCCTTGGGATTCTCCCAAGATCCTACTCTTCTCCGGCTACATCCCACCTCCCTTAGCAACACCCCTTCCTGGCCGTACTTTGCATCCTCCTTTGGTGTTTTTTGCCTGATGGGAACGAGTCTGTGAACACTTATAATGGTTCTTGCTTGTTTGGATGGAGAATACAAAGGCGTGCAAGTGTGTAGAAACTAGACTTCTGTACGAAGGCAACATTTATATTCATTGTTCTGCTCTGGCCCCTTCCCACCAGTGGCATGTTGCTCTCTGAAAGATTGACCTGAACAGAATGTGGGCTTGGGGCTGAAACTTTCCCCATCTAAAGGCAGCATTGGTTATTTGGATCCTTGTGAGATCTTTATCCTTAGCAGGTTCTAAGAATGAGGGCTCCTGAGTCATGCAGCACTCATTTTCTTCGTTTGAAAGCAAAAGTGGGGTGCCACCTAGAGATATTGCACACCGTTTCAGTTTTTCCTGGCATATAAATAGGAAAAACAGTAAGGAGCATGATCAGATTTCTAAACTGTCTTTTCAACATACACAATGATACAGAAGTTTCCAGAATATACTTACTGGAACCTAGATGCTAATTGCAACAACATAGCAAAGAAGAAATTGGGGGCTGCATAATTTGATACCTGTTTTATATGCAAAATACACAATTTTCTTTTAAGTGATACTCAGAAAATGGCCCAGTTCACACATAATGGTAATCTACAATCAGAAGTGAACTATGGCTTGTCATGATCGAACAATCATACCTGTTTCAGCTTGTGTACCTCAGAGAGAAACAAGCTATGAGTTTTGGGCTCAGTATTAAAGGGAAACCAGCACTTGTGGTTTGTTTTTCACCAGAAAAACCATGAGTTGAAGCCAAGATTTGTTCTTGATTTAGCCAAACTTCATAGTTTGTTTTTGCTACAGGCAGGCAAGGCACAGTGGAGCAGTGCATACCGGCACACTGTTCATTCATGCTAAGCTAAGGTTTTATTCCTGACCTTTATGGGCAAAGGAGGGCACTGAAGGAGAGGTGATTGTGAAGTAGCTACAAAAGCATCAAAATTTTGCAGAAGCAGCATTAATGCATGCAAAACCATCAACTAAACTATTAGCCTCTTTAGAGCATACTGAGGGCTGCCTGGACTATATGTGCACATTGGGGTAAAAGGTAAAGGGTAAAGGGACCCCTGACCATCAGGTCCAGTCGTGTCCGACTCTGGGGTTGCGGCGCTCATCTCGCTCTATAGGCTAGGGAGCCGGCGTTTGTCCGCAGACAGCTTCCAGGTCATGTGGCCAGCATGACAAAGCCGCTTCTGGCGAACCAGAGCAGCGCACGGAAACGCCGTTTACCTTCCCGCTGGAGCGGTCCCTATTTATCTACTTGCACTTTGACGTGCTTTCGAACTGCTAGGTGGGCAGGAGCTGGGACCAAGCAACGGGAGCTCACCCCGTGGCAGGGATTCGAACCGCCACCTTCTCATCAGCAAGCCCTAGACTCTGTGGTTTAACCCACAGCGCCACCTGGGTCCCTCATTGGGGTAGCTCTTAAAAAAATACAAATCTATTAATAATTGTAGTGTTTTGGGCAGCTTAGTGGACTTAACTTTGCCAAAGATTTGATTTTTCAAAACATGATAAAACACTCTTTAAAAAACTCCCCAAATTTGACCCCAGATATTATTGATGAAGTTCTCACAATGCTTAGTGTTCTTACATTTCAAACACCTTTCAAGTGTATTCTCTTTGACTCCTACTGGTTTAAAGGTTTGTGTAACTGCACTATAATATAGTTGCAGTTCTTCCTTTTCTTCCCTAACCCAAACTCCCAACCAAGAAACAAGCTTCTGAAACACTAACAGCAGAAAATTGGCTTTAAGGGGATGGAAGTAAGCTGCATGGTACAGTCTGGATTTTTTTCTGGCAGAGATGGAGTTGTATCTGCTCTCCTTTACATTGAAATATAGTAAGTAATCTAGTATACTTGAAGCTAATGGTTTTCCTTAGTGACATGACATATCGTGGGCTCCTTGTCTTAGATTAGTGACAAATAGCCATTGTATAGATATTATACTAGTACTTAATTTTTGCTTGTCTACAGAAATGCAGATTACTGTACTATAGAACAGTGAAAAGTTCTATTCTTTGCTTTTGAATTAGCAATGTGCTTAGAGAATTAAAGCATGCAGTGTTTAACATTTATCTGGTTGTATGTATATATTTCATCCTATTTCTTCACATTTTGAGTCAAAATGAATAACACCTTAATTATTCAATATACTTTTAGTGGTTAAAGGCTAATAGCCATTTCTTGGGGGGTGACAAATGCCTTCCTGCGTAGCAAAACTGCAGGCACACCAGGATACCTGTAGTGCATTATCGATGAAAATCAGAACATCAGCCATTGCATGCATGGAAATAAGCTCTTCTTGTTTCTATTTCTGTTTTGGTTCTTGGGTTGTTGGTTTTTTTGGTTCTATTTTTTAAACTTAGTAGACTTATTCTCACTTGCCCCGAAGTATGCAGAATTTGGAGCATTTCCACCTGTCTGTGCATCTGTTTTTTCTGCTTTAGTTCTGTTGTTTATACTTGAAATAATTTGAAGAAAAAAAAAAAGATTTCACTTAGGCCTCTTCTGATTCTCTTGCTTCTGCCTTTTCTTCATCTTTCTTGACCTGTTGAAGTAGAATAACAAAAAGATGGTAAGTGAGGCGTCCCTGTGCTATCATCCACTCTTTTGCTTGGTGGGACCTTGTAGCCTCTTTTTTTGGGGTGCTTTATAATTTTCATGTCCTGTCCACTTATGTTCTGAATACATAACCATTTTAATCTTTCTTCATTGCTTTCATTCAGTAGCTAGTACTTAAAACTATTTTACACATCTTGCACACGCCCCAATAATTGCAAGTTGCCTGTAGAGGCGAGGAATCTGAAGGTCAGTATCAGTGCTAGAAACCACTTGCTAAGACATAACAAAAAATGAGTCATAGAAAACTACTTGCATCTTGTCTGCTATGTAGGCAAGACATATTATATGGAGAGTATTAAAACCAATAATGTCAGTTCACACATGCAAACTCGCCATTTCTTTTTTTCTTACGATTCCTCTTGCAATCCCCATGTACAGATCACATGGGGAAATGCAGTTCGCACATAGAGCTATTTCTACAATCTCATTAATACAGCGGTTCCCAAAAGTGCAGATGCAGAAATCATGTCTATGAAGCGAACCTTCCTACGATTCCCTATGCAGTCCATACTCGAGGGAAAAATTAACTGGCTTGTATGTGTGAATCTACCCTTAATGTGTTCTGTGTCATCGTGTTGCCATATATTTAATATTTGTTCTTCTAAATCGAATACAGGATTCTCAACATGCTTCTTCAAGATCATGTCTGAAGCATGTGCTAAAAGCTGTGTGATTTGTTGCTCCTCTTGTTTGATGTAGATCAAGGGTTGTCAACCTGGTCCCTACCGCCCACTAGTGGGCGTTTCTGGATTCTAGGTGGGCGGTAGGGGTTTCTGCGGCACAAGCTGAATCCTCCTTCCATCAAGCACTGGGGGGTGGTAAGGAATTTTACCATCAAGAAAGATGCATTAGTGGGTGGTAGGTATAAAAAGGTTGACTACCCCTGATGTAGATTGAAAAAAATAGTTTTTTAAAAGTAGCGTTAATAGGACCAAGGCAGCAATGGGGTAAAATGATACACTGAATATACTCTTTTTACATTTCAAGCAGTTTTGCTTCTAAATTTGTTAAATGAATGATCTTCAGTAGACTATTTTAACCACAACTAGTATGAAGTTAAGAGCTATGGTAGAGGTGCAGAATTACAATTTAAAAATCCTAAAAAGCACAATATTAAAACCCTGCTTAGAGGAGGATTTCAATTTGGTTTTAAATGCCTTTTCCACCTGCATGTAAGTTCCCCATATGACAGATATATTTAGGCTCAAATATTCCATAGTTGCTGGAGATCTGTTACTTTATTTGAAAAATAAGGGACTTTACTGTTTAAATCTCCCCATTTTGAAGCATGAAAACAAATTTAACTTTGTTCCTTTTTAATATCGTGTTAGTTAGGATATTGATGGGATAGTACACAAAATAGATTAGAGGTAAACTTTTTCTATGCCTGTGTTCATTGCAAGAATGATACCATATCACTGACTTGCCATCACTGACTTGCAGTGCAAAGTATTTTTGGTAACTTCAAAATGGATCACAGAGTTGCTTAACAATTTCACAAATGTCTTTATAAATCAAAATTAAGTTAGGAATGAAGTTCATATTTTGTGGAGGATAGTTCACAGACTTTGAATAAGTGGTGCACATTGCAGAAATCTTCTGACTAATATAAAACTTCTATTTCCCCCCCTCAATCAGTGTGGAATTTTCAGTCCCTTTTTTGCTTTTGCTACTTGTTCTCTATGCTTGTGCAGCACTCGTTATTCCCATTTAGTAATGTGCACAAAAACATGAAACATGCATGGAAATTTTATTCTGCTAAGCCCACCTATTATTGTATGCAATTCCACATCACGTGACTTGTTCATATATAAATGTGTAATAAAAAGTTGAATGTATTTGGTCTAGAAATCTACATGTAAACTAGGCCCTTTGTCCCAAATTCCATGTGATTTATATATACATAGCTGTTTGTAGAGTTGTGCCTACTGTGTTTCTTTCATTTTAAATACCTTGCTATATTTTTCATTCGAACATGTAAGTATTATCCCTCTCCATTGTATTGTAAGGCTGAATAATAAAAGCAGCTTCTTTTATAGTTTTTTATTTTTTAAGAGTTGGATTCAAAAAATGGTTCTGGAAAAAATGTTAATCTGCCAGTTTTCATTTGTAACTTGTAGGATCTTATGGTTGGTGATGAAGCAAGTGAGCTGAGGTCAATGTTGGAAGTTAACTACCCCATGGAGAATGGCATTGTCCGGAACTGGGATGATATGAAACACCTTTGGGACTACACCTTTGGACCAGAAAAACTTAACATTGACACAAAAAACTGTAAAATACTTCTAACAGAGCCTCCTATGAACCCAACAAAGAACAGGGAGAAGATTGTGGAGGTAGGTACCCTACTTTCTGTCTGAGAAAGCCCAGGTGGCAGCATTCCACAGGAGGAGTTATATTCTGTTTAGGGGCAGGGAAAACTGATTTTATCCAGAGTGATGCGTTCAGAACCTGCTGAAATGGCAGTGGAAAGTTAGATACCCATCAGTGCTTAGGATGTTTTTCAGTGAAGTAATATGTCCTTCATTTCTTTACATCCCTACGCTGGCTTATTCTTGAATGCTAAAGAGCATTTTACGCCTTGTTAAAACAAGCGGGTAGACCTGTTGGTAATTAGGTAGGGTCCTGTTGAGAGTATTAGTGATTTTGCAACACCAAGCACTTGGAGTTTAGCCCTTCACAGTAGGCTAATACTCTGTGGAAAAGGAACAAATTTTATAGGTTTTGGTTAGAGATTACATGGCCATGGCATCATGCTAAGATGGGCACTGGAAAAACTACAGCACTCAATTTAGTATGCTTCCAACTAATTCAAACCAACACTCTGGTCAGGGTCAAATGCACTCTGCGAAAGCTGAAAGCTGCCCTGGCTTGGCAAAGAATTTGGCTTGGGTTCCTCACTTGCCGGTACCTACTGAAGGAGGAGAGCACACTACTAGATGTGCCTTGAAGGATCGATTTTGCTGTTAAATCTTTCGTTATGCAAGTGACAGAAGAGAGTTTTAATGTAAGAATTGAATGGAAACAGACATTTCTTGAAAATCTAATACATAGTACGGTATAGCTTGGAAGCTGCTGTATCGTGTAATCTCTATTATGCCTTCTTATTTCCATATAAATATTTTTTGGATCCTAGTCCTGTATGTGCCTAAGTATCACTTACTCTGTATCACATTTTTGGAAATCCTATTTTGATACTGGGCATTCTAAAAATTATGACGTCACGAAGTCTTTCAAACGTTTTCCTGCCCACTGCTGAATAATGCTGTGCTGTCGTCTTGTTTCTCAACTGAAGAGCTGAGCTAGCTATTAGAAAGGTAAATTGGATGTCCTATGTAATTAGTCCTCGCTTAAGAAGTGTAAACTAAAGGGATACCTTAATCATAGTGTGAATCCTTAGAAAAACACATGCTTATGGCCGGCCCAAAATGTATTGGTTAGTATGCTGTTGATTTTATGGGTGTAGGAATGTTTTTACTTATTTGGGGTTTCTAAAAATGAGAAGCTTCTAGTTTCAGCAGTGCACAGAAGGTAATCCTGTGGCATCGATGACACGAATGTAACTCATCCAATACATAAACACACTCGAACAGGGTGGAAAGGGTGAAATGGCTGCTGAGTGATACTGATGACTCATAAAGTAGCACTATACGCGTTGGCAACTAAGAAGATCAAGAGAAAAGAACTAGATAAAATAGCGGCCAATTGCAAAGGTGATTTGGATACTTAAGCTGGCACATTCTACCTGAGAAACCCTCGCTATTCTATCATATGCAACAAATAATTTTTAGGAGACGTGATCATGGTTTATCGTATCTGCAGTGCCTGATGTTTTTAAGGTTTTTATGGTTATTGTTGCTTTTCTTTTTGTTCCCTTTGTGAATGATGCCATGGCCTTTGGCTAGTGCAATAAGGTTTATGTTGATGATGAAGAAGAAGAACTAGATTGTAAGAGTAGCTTGCTTGGAGGCATGGGCCTTCTCCAAGGGGCTTGAGACTGTTCTGAATGGCGGAGGCAGCACTGCCTTCTTGGCTAGTGCACATAAGGTTTATGTTGATGATGAAGAAGAAGAACTAGATTGTAAGAGTAGCTTGCTTGGAGGCATGGGCCTTCTCCAAGGGGCTTGAGACTGTTCTGAATGGCGGAGGCAGCACTGCCTTCTTGGTGACAGGATGGAACTCAGCCCCATGGGGGTCCCCTTCCTTCAGCTGTCCATCCTGCCCTCCTGATTGATCAACACTCTCCCCCTTGTTGGGGAATATCTGTTCTGTGGATGGGGCAGAACAGGAAGCCAGTGGGGCTGTTTCTACAGGGAAAGGGAGGAGCCCCTCTGTTCCTCCTCTCGAGTTGCTCTCCTCTTCCTCCTGTGACAGCAACTGCCACCCCAGCTCCGAGACATTTGGCATTTTGAGACCCATGACATTTGCCTTGACCAATTCCCACTCTTACAAAAAGAGGGAAGCAGAAAGGAGCAACCCTGAAAAGAAAAAATGCAAAATTGCACAGGTCTTTCTTGGGTCCTAAATTTCCATACTTTTACTTCAGAAGCTATCATGGTTGCTGGTCACTGGGGTCTGTAACACATTTTCCCCCGATCGGTGAAAATGGAAAACCTGACAAATGTATAGTATAAGAAGATTAAGACCCGATTATAAGAGTGAAATAATGATATAAAGCATATTCTAGTAAATAAAGCAACATGATTTGTGCAAATCAGGAAATATGAAGTAAGTATTCAATGGAGAGAATATGATTTAAATCAGTCTTTCCCCCCTCACTTAACATAATTGATTCACTCTGCTCCAGCCTCATAAGGTTTTGCCACTTTTCTGTTGGAATCTGGGAGACTGAACTATAGTAACAAAATGTGCCTAAGTAACCGAATAAAGACATTACCAAAGGATGGGTGGTGAGGGGTCTGGAAAGCAAATCTTTAAGGAACAGCTGGAAAAGCTATGCTTCAACTTGGAGAAAATGAAGTGGAGACCTATTTATTTATTTAAAGTATTTTTTATACCACAATTTAAAAACTACAATAAGCACCCCCCCCCAAAAAAAAATCCAGTTTGTGGTGGTGAAGCTCCAACATGTTGACCTAATTCAGCCCTCCGGGCCTCAGAGGTTATTCTGTCAAAGTATCGATGAGCCACGGCCACTTTCCCCATACCTTTTTCATGGCAATAGGAAGAAATGTTGGGTTTTGCCTGTGAAGGAAAAATCAGGAGCCTAAATGCATTATTTATTTAATTATGTGGCCTACTACGCCAGTCCTCTGTGCTTTAGTGTATTGGGCAAAGGTTGACTGATATATTGCCTGAACTTGGAAAATTGAATGTTTGTTTAATGATATAATTAGTTTGCCACATTTTCAGGAGAACACCTTGAATAAATATTTCAGCCCACATACTATTTCATTTTTAAAAAAAAAAATTGCAATATTTTTTAAAAGTAAGTCATAAAAATGCAGTATTTCTCAAAAGTGGCATTTGTCTATTCTCAAGGAAAACTCTCACAACTCTTAATAGAAGACAATAAAAGCTGTGTAAAAGCACAATCCTAACCTGCTCAGAAGTAAGTGCTATTGAATTTAGTGGGACTTACTCATTTTCATTTTATTTCACTTTTATAGCACCTTTCTACATTGCTATACACAAGGCGGACAACAAAGATCACACACGTTATAGTAACCTGATCCAATACAAAAAGTCATAATAAAACAACTTTAAAATGGAACAACTTATATCAAATGAAGAAATATTCAATAATCTATTGAAATATAATATAACACAGTAAAATGAACCCTCAAAACATGAGCAAATAATAATTAAACAGAAATGCACTGTTAACAATTACAGTAAGTAATTACTAAACAATTATCAATAAAAATAACTGTGTCACAATGCATAACATACCACAGTACATACAAACCATGTAAAATGATCCAATTGAGAAACAAAGAAACAACTTACAAAATGATTATTTTTTAAATCCCCGAATCTTTGCCCTTCCTTGCTGAGAAAGTGACTTCTCCTTAATTATTTTAGTTTTCCTGTAGGTTTTTTTTTTGTGTGTGGGACTTTTCCAAACAACTTCCAGCCAGGAGCACTGTGGACAGCAGGCTTTAGCTCCTTTGTCCTTTTAGTAAAGACGTTCCTTGTGAAGAATTTAGAGAAACTGGAGCTGGCAATTCCTCCCAGGTGCTTCACCCGGTCCCTTTGTTTGGAGCCGCCAGTGGCAGCAGCTGCATTGGCCCTGGAGGAGAGGGCTGGTGGCTGCAGTTGCAAATGATTTGGGCCACGTGGAAGTTCACCTCAAAGGTGTTGCAGGAGTTAAGGGTGATGTCCATGCAGGCCAGGATGCCAAGCCTCAGTTGCTTACATTACAGGAGTATGCTCTAAATGTTCAGAAGATAAAATCAATTTATTCTACATTGAATTTTTAAAAGCATGGACTGCTATGTTTGAGAGGGTGCAGCGATCTTTTTATGACCTGTAAACCACACTTTTTTTTTTGCAAATACAGATAATGAAGTTGGCAAGTAGTGCTTTGTCAAACACAGACTTAACCTATGAAATTTACTGTGCTTTCTTCAAATAAGAGATAACTTTCATTTTCCAGGTAATGTTTGAAACCTACCAGTTTTCTGGTGTCTACGTAGCCATTCAAGCCGTTCTCACTCTGTATGCACAAGGTAAGTGTAAATACTCAATAGCAGTCAGCTGGGTGAGGCTGCACCACTCAAACTCCAGTCATGTTCTTTTGGGTGTTTACTGGAAGGAGGGGCAAGGCATTGGTGCAAATGCATCCTTGGGAGTACTGGATTGTCCCCTCTGGTGCATTTGAACCTAAAGCTGCTGCTTCACCCCCCTCTTTCTCTACCTACTAGAAAGCAACAAAGATACAGGTGACAGGTTGGGTGAGAACTGCAACGCCACCTTGGCCGACTGCTACTGTAAATGCTACTTTGTACTTAAGATTTATTTATGTACCAGCAAAATAAACCACACCAGCCCTAGCTAATGGTATCTTTCTCAAATGATGTCATTTGGAGGCCTTCTTCAAGCTTAACTGCTGTGCAAGGAGATCTCCACAGTATGCCACGAGTAATAATAATAATAATAATAATAATAATAGTTTTTTATTTGTATCCCACCCTCCGAGGCCGGGCTCAGAGTAGCCAACATCATAAAAGCAACACAATATGCATAAAAACAGACATCAATTAATTAAAATACATCTTAAAATTAATTCAGACAAGTTAAAATCTGGGCAGGTGGCAATTATCAGGTTGGAACTGAGAGTGATTAATACTTGCCAGAACCAGCTGTTTCCACCGATCATACAAGGACCTGTGAGTGGGTTGGGGGCCTCCTTCAGGCTTGTTTTATACAAAGGCCTGGAGGAACAGCTCTGCCTTGCAGGCCCTGCAGAAAGATGTCAGTGACTATGAGGCAGCCCTGCCCACTGTGACAAAGGGAATGCAGCTTTTGGGCTGAAATCATTTCCCCACCCCTGCATTAAAAGGGTAAAGGGACCCCTGACCATTAGGTCCAGTCGTGTCCGACTCTGGGGTTGCGGCGCTCATCTCGCTCTATAGGCCAAGGGAGCCGGCGTTTGTCCGCAGACAGCTTCCGGGTCATGTGGCCAGCATGACAAAGCCGCTTCTGGCGAACCAGAGCAGCACGGAAACGCCGTTTACCTTCCCGCTGGAGCGGTACCTATTTATCTACTTGCACTTTGACATGCTTTCGAACTGCTAGGTTGGCAGGAGCCGGGACCGAGCAACGGGAGCTCACCCTGATCAACAAGCCCTAGGCTCTGTGGTTTAACCCACAGCGCCACCTGGGTCCCTGACACCCCTGCTTTAAGGAGTAGCTAAAAAACATAGGTAGTAGTACTTCTCTAAAATGTACTCTTTTCTATTGCTAATTGAGAGACTACTGCTAGCTCATAATTAGGGCAGAGAGAACACTATGGCAGATGTATTAGACTGAAACTGCATGTTGCTTTACTCTTGGGTCAAGTTAATATTTTTTTATGGAAGCAAGCTACTTCATGTATTGATTGAAAAGGCTCGGAAGCCTATTCAACTGGCTGCTTCATTTACTGAGACTAGAGGAAGACAGCTTGGCTTTTGGAGCCTGAAGAGAATAAAACTTGTATCCAAATACAAATGGAACCATGATGCATTATTATTACAATGAGCTTGCATTGTAAAGAATATGAAAAAATTGCTATTGTCAACAACATGCTCAGCTACTAAAAATATATTGCCATTCTCCATGTATGCAGCACTATCTTGCATACATGGAGAATAACTATATATTTTTCGTGGCTCAGTATGTCAGGTTACCCATTTGAAATGCTAGCTGCTATTTTCACTATGATGCCTTTGTTTCCTTGAAGGAAAGAAGCAAAAGCAATCTGCATCCGGGAAGGGCCTATTTAAAAAAGGAAGACTGTGTAAAAGATTGACACTAGGAATGTGCCCAAACGTCTTCTTTAATAGTTTGAATAATAATTTTTTCTAGGCTGTAATGTGAAAGCCCTAAAATGTTATAATAGCATGCTTTCCATCTTGAGGCAGAATGACACTAGCCATTCTTGATATCTTCATACGGTGGGATATAAATATAATAACACAACTGAATTTAGCTTACTTTTTTGCTCAGTGTGGTGTTAGTTTCACAGGCTTCTGGAATAAGCCATTCAAGTAGTGGCAGTCCACAGTCCCCAATCTAGATAACTCTTCCAGGATTATACTTTTAGGGAAGTTTTTAATTTGTGATATTTTAATGTATTTTAATATTTGTTGGAAGCCGCCCAGAGTGGCTGGGGAGACCCAGCCAGATGGGCGGGGTACAAATAATAAATAATTATTATTATTATTATTATTATTATTATTATTACTACTACTACTACTACTACTACTACTTTCATTGTCGGTGTCACAAGCCACAGAGAGATTTAGAAGAATCTGCAGGCTCATGCTTTCTTCTGCCCTTCTCCCAGCATATAGACCAAGGCTAGTTTTGTTTCCTAAACTTAAAACCAGGATCCATATTGACATGTTCTCATGTGCTTTTGCCATTATTCTTGTTCAGGTTTACTGACTGGTGTTGTTGTGGATTCTGGAGATGGTGTTACTCATATTTGTCCAGTCTATGAAGGCTTTTCTCTTCCTCATCTCACCAGAAGACTAGATATTGCTGGTAGAGATATTACCAGATACCTCATCAAGGTAAGCTAGTGGTGTTGAATCTGAGCAGAATGCATGTTTGTTGTTGTTGTTGTTGTTGTTGTTATTTTCAAGAAAAAAGAAAACTTCCCACATATACACTCCAATACATAATTTTCTTTTTTGTTTTGTCAACTTCCCATCCCATTTTCCATGGTGATTTTGTTTTCTCCCCTTTGCTGCACCCTGTCATAACAATATTACAGTAAGTCCTAATTCTTTATGTTGCTCTTACTTCAAATCATACTTGCGAATTCATCAAACTATACAGTGGCACCTCTGGCTGCAGACACAATCTGTTCCAGGGTGCCGTTCGCATCCTGAAAAGTTCACAACCAGGGCGGCGCTTCTGCGCATGTGCGAACCATGCAGAACACTTTGCGCGCACGGTGAAACCTGGAAGTAAACACTTCTGGGTTTGCCACGTTCTTAACCTGAAAAAACGCAACATGAAGCATTCTCAAGAAGAGGTATGACTGTAATATTTGTTTAAATAGTCCAAAAAAGGCTTCCATTATTCCACAAAACTGTCATCAATTAATTTTAGCTGTTCACTTTGCCATTTCTGCATAGTCCATCACTTTACCCATCCATACTTCTTTTGTGGGAATTTCTTCTTCCTTCCATTTTTGAGCATATAAAATCCCTGCTTCTCTCATAACGTACATAAACAATTTAATCATATTTTTTTGGAACTTCAGTCCCCATAATCCCTAAAAGGAAAGCTTCATGGTGTTTTTAATTGTATAATCATTTTAAACATATTTTTTATCTCATCATATATCATCCTCTAAAACCTCCTTGCTTTCCTACAATTCCACCACATGTGAAAAAGGATCCTCCTGCCTGTTTACATTTCCAACAGTTCTTAGGAAACCTTATACATTTTAGCCAATTTACTAAGTGTTATATACCATCTATACATCATTTTCATATCATTTTCTTTTATAACATAACAAGCAGTAAATATCAAATTTGTTTTCCACAACTTTTCCCACACATTTATTTCTATATTATGGCCTAGATCCTTGGAACATTACTAATTTAACTATTTCATCTTTCATCTCCCATTTCAATAATAGATTATACATTTTTGACACCTGGGAATTTCAGTCTGGGTTATCCCCAACAAAAAGGACTCTGTTGTTTTTGGGAAAGTTATACTTAAACATGTTTTTCAGTTCATTATACATCATTTCCCAGTACTCTTTTACCTTTTTATGTGTCCATAGCAGGCTAAATTGCTGGACTTGAAACCCCGGTCCCCTTAACCTACGTAATTTGATTATTTTCTTAAAAGTGATGCTTTTATCAGCTTGTCTTTCAGAAGCCTGCTTATTTTAAAAAGCTATGTAATAAGCCTGCAACTTACACACATTTAACTTGTGGGGCAATTTTTTTTTTTTTAAGGGACGGGGTTCCAGGGAAAATGGCTTTGGCAGTCCCACCATCATTGAACCCAATGGGTTTTGATTGTATGCAATTTGGCTTTAGGCACAATTCTCGGAACATAACCCCCACACAAGTTGTGGGCTTAGACTATGTAGAAGGGAGAGCAGTTTTCAGATTTGCCACTAATTAACTTACTTTCATACCAGCTGCTTTTACTACGAGGATATGCCTTCAACCATTCCGCTGATTTTGAGACTGTTCGTATGATTAAAGAAAAGTTGTGCTATGTGGGCTACAACATTGAACAGGAGCAGAAACTGGCTTTGGAAACTACTGTGCTAGTTGAGTCCTACACAGTAAGTATGTCACAGGATTAAGCTGCCACACTTAGGCACTACTTCAAATGCTGATTTGAGTGAAGCCTTCTAAAACAGGGGTAGCCAACTCTCAAGTGACTGTGATCTATTTTCAGAATTAAAAACTGGCAGTGATCTACCCCCGTTTTTGGGGGGTTCAGCTCAAAGTTGTTGAGCTTTCTTGGGGGAATAGAAAAGCCCTGTTTTTTTAGGAGTTTAAAAAAAGCTTTTTGAGGGGGAACTTCTGTTTTTTGATGGAGTCGAAGGCAAGGGACATAGGGGTGAAGTCACTCACAAAAAGATCTCTGGATGAAAACAGCAGCACAGAGAAAGCTCCATCTTCCCTTCCAGAGCTCATATAACAATGGAGGGCGGGGCGAGGGGGCAGGGCAGGAGTCAGTTTTACCGACGCCAAGGAAAGGGAGCAGACATCTACCAAAACCTCACGAGGATCTACCAGTAGATTGCGATCAACCTGTTGGACATCCCTGTTCAAGGTGTTCATTGTTCAAATGGGCCGCCTTGTTCCAAATTCTATTGAAAACATGTTCCTTAAGGCTTAATAAAAGCTAATGAGTAATCTGAAGACATTACCACTTGGTGTGCCATTTGCCTATCACTGTCTGTCTATCTCATGTCTTGAATGCGCGTATCTACCTTAGACATACAATTTAACCACTTTCTTGCAAAGAGCAGGAAGTAAATGCTTCCAGTTAACGGTCATCTGCCTCTGCTTTTTCCTTGTTTTGTCACTGCTACAGTGTTGTGGTGGTGTTTTGTTGTTTTTAAAACTGTTGTAAGACACCTAGGAGGCTTTGTCGACAGGCATGATGTAATTTTAAAATACATTTAAGAGCTGGAAGAGAGGGAGACGATTGGAGTGTTATTTTGCCAGGAGACAGTACTGGGTCATGATAACAGCCTGCCTTGCATAAGCTGTGCTTTCTGGTCAGAAGTCAGATAAAAAGCCACACACCAACCACTATGGTGGCTGTTAGCGAGGTGTTAAAAAGCAGTCAGACTCCTGGAATAAAACCACATTTTACAGGTGTTTGTGGGGGGGGGGGTTAATTGTTTGTTTTGTTTTTGTTCTAACTATTTATTAGTGCTTTTATATTGTCTTTTTCTCTTGTAAACCTCCTTGAGATCTTCAGAGAAGGGTGGTATATACATTTAAGAATTAGAATTAGAATTCAAGTGGAGAGAGAGCCCAAACTACAAGTGCATCAAAATGAGGTTTGGTAACTGTCCTCCCATCACACATTTGGACCAACTTGGGACTGCTAGAGGCGTTTCCAGTGATTTATCTGAACATTGTCAGTTTTTTTAAAAAAACTTTTATTTGTACTAATTTATCAGTGATTTTATCAGTAACATTAGACGTTCTGTTCCATAGCTCCCAGATGGCAGAATTATTAAGGTTGGTGGCGAACGGTTTGAGGCACCAGAAGCTCTGTTCCAGCCTCACTTGATCAATGTGGAGGGAGTTGGTGTCGCTGAACTGCTGTTCAATACCATCCAAGCTGCTGATATTGACACCAGGTAGGACCAGGAAAAAACTAGCACACTCAAATCTGTGTGAAGGTAGAAGATGGGGTGGGCAATTTCCCGATGTTGCATGGACCTTGTTTTTAAAGAGATGAGTATATGAAAATACAATTAAAATTCAAAGACTAGGGGGAAAAGGCTACCAATCATCTGTATGGCATTTACTACTCCTGGCTTGCTGCAGAAAGACAATCCTGAATGGGAATGTTTTTAAGGGACTATTACTGCATCTTTAATGTTGGTTTCTGTTCCCCTTTTTGGAAGTGAAAACATGTCTTTCACACTGGTGTTGCTGCAGTTATGCTCATTGTTTACAGGAATGTGTTTCATCTTTAGGTCTGAGTTCTATAAGCACATTGTGTTATCTGGAGGTTCCACAATGTACCCAGGGCTGCCTTCACGACTGGAACGTGAACTTAAACAGCTTTACCTGGAACGGGTCCTGAAAGGTGATGTGGAGAAACTTTCAGTAAGTAGCCTTCAAATAAATCCTAGGTTATATACAGGACTGTCACTAGAGGGAGCAAGATGGTCAAAAATAGCGTGGGACAGTCAGGATTGAGTTAGTAAACTTTGAATAAACAACTTCACATAAAGATTACAGTTTGTGAAATTGCTTTAAGCTGTTCAGCGTCTTGGATTGTACTTAAGTACACGTGTGAAGAACTTTCTCAAGTTCTCTCTAGAATGCCATCTCAGTAGAGGAACTACTAAGTGAGGAGGAACTGGTTTTGTTTTGTGTTGTTGTCCATTCCATAACATACAGTAGAAGTTTAGTTTCCTAAAGTTCTTAGGTGGTCTTCATTAGAAATGTAAAATTTCCAGAAATTTTGAAGCTCGGGGGAAAACGAAAATTTTTGGAAAAATTGAAAAAATGCTACATTAGCACTTCTTTTTTCTTTTCGAGATTGAAAGTCATTCTGTTACTTTAGAAGCATAAAATATAACTATGGACAATTTTAATGGGCATAAAATTATCACAACTAGCATATTAAAAATATAGTGTATCCAAACAATTATTACAAACAGAATTTACTTTTAAAATAATATTTATTTGTATTTGTAACAAATGGAGCAACAATCTCCTGAACTGTTTACTAGTTTATGTGGAACAAAAAAAAACTCCACAAAACAATTTTTAAAAATCCAGAAGTAACAATTATTCATATTTCCTCTCCACAGTATTTAAAAAAAACATTCTCATAAAAAGAACTGAAGAAGGAAGTGGGACTAAGTTTCAATGAATGGGCATGAAATTTAATCAGAATCATTTTCTGAGCTGTAATTAAGTATATACTTTCAGGCCCTTTTTGTTGCTCTATATTTTCTTCCAGTGCTTTGAGGCCTAGTGAAGAGGAACAGAACCAATGCATACCACACGCATGCAAAAACAAAACTGAAACCTTTTTCTTTTCTGGTGACAACAGCACCTCCTAAAGGAAGAAATGTATCTTGTTCTTGCATTGGAGAGTTCAGTTTGTAACCTAGGACTTGCTTGTCCTCACAGAAATTAGAATAATCTGATACCATACATATTTTTTTAGAAATGATTTATAAAATATTTGAACCCCTTATCTTAAAATATTTTATTCATCATGTTAAAATAAAACATTCCATAATCTATTTTTTATTTTTTCAATTTTTTCAATTTTTCAGAAAAAAAGGCTTCAGGAAAAAAGGAAAAAACCCTCCCCCCCTCCCCCCAGGCCTTCACATCTCTAGTCTTCATCCTTCATAAAACAATTATTTAACACAGGATGGCCAGGGTGCATGTTGTATACAATCCCCTGAAGGAATTTCTGGCAGTTCCTGAAGCCTCCCAACAATGATCTTAAAACAAGATAAAATTTAAAAATCCCCCAGCAGTCGGCATGGACCCAATATTGTGCTGGTCACACTGGACAGGTTTCAGCCTCTCCACTGGTCTTCCAAGCTGCCTCTTTTTACCATTGCAGAGGGGCCCCTTCTCCTTTGGGTACAGTGTCCTTGTTAGAAGTTCTCAGAGAGGCTTAGCAAATGGGAAGAAGCACTGCTTCCTTGTTCCTCTTTAAGAACATCTGACAATGGCACCAGTTGAGAGCATGTACCTGTGTATGTATGTGTTTATATGAGTGTGCACACATACTGGAATGTGGCCCTTGGAGGGTGGCATGCCTTTAATGTGGTCCTTGAGCAGAAAAAGATTGGCCACCTCTGCTTTGACCTATTCACATCAGTGGCGTAGATTAGAAAATGCTCCAGTGTTTAATCTTTCTGCAGGAAAACATCCGTTTCATGAGTTTATTAGTACCAATGAATGGCTACTGATTGAAACTGCCAAGACTGCAAAATAAATTGGACAAAGTTTTTAGCTTGGTTTACTGAAAATAAGTAAAATAAACCTGCTAAATTAGATCACTCTCTAACGTGAAATCTTTGACCTTCTGGAAATTGCTGGGCTTTTGTACAGGTTTCCAGAAATACCAAATAACAGTGTTCTCAAAATTACGTTTTGTGGGATCAACCTTGATTTCTTTCTTACTAGCATCAGTTAATTTTCTATATTATAAAGCCACCTGCTTTATGGGATAACTTGGTAACGGATTGGATTTAAATGTTAATGGATTAATCACATAAGAGTACCAGCATTGGTTGGGCAGCATATTTTTACAGCACAATTTTTAATACAAGTGTTTATACAAAATGTAGGTGACATAAGAGGAATGCCTCCTAAATTGTGCGCATCTAAATGTATCAAAAAATATTCTTGCTTCACAAACATCGTCATATGCAGGTTAATTCACTAAAACTTATTAACTGGTTTAAAATTGTGCAAACTGGGTTGCAACTCTACAGTATGTCATATATAGAGCTTCCAAAATACAGTGGCTTACCAATTACAGAACTTAAAAAGCCTATATATTAACATTTTATATTCTAATATTTACATAATACTTCAGTTCATTGTGTGGCTTAATATATATAATTAGACATCTGCATTATACCCCGCTTGCATATTGGATAAGGTCATGGATTATAAACTAGTCTCTTAGTATCTCTGTCCAGAACTACTTTTGTGATTGTTCTGGATCAGAACACAAGGAAAAACTTTGAGCAGAGATTGCAAGGCATACTATGTTTTGTTGGTGCTCTTGAGTCCAGTTCTACAGGAAGCCAAACCCAAAGCTGGGGGAATAGATTGGCGGTCTAATCTGTGCTATAAAACTTCAGGGAAATAATGCAAAACATAGAATGCTCCCATCTGTTGCCAGTTGCATCCACATAAAGATAGTTTACAGATTCTCCTGCTATCTAAACCTGCTTTTTTGTAATATATGTATATATCAGGGTGTTTTTTTAATGTAGTAGGCTACAAGTTCAGACAAATCCATTAGAAAAAGGCAAAATTGGAACTACAGTTCAGTTTCTAATTTGCAGTGTTTCCCATAATCTCCCAAGCTATAACTTTTATACATGGCGTCTACTAATATTCCAGTACTGTAGTCATTGACCATCCAGAGAGAAGGAGCTGTTTGAATGCCAGTTCTGCCATTCTTAACAGGTTGTACACCTTTGCTTCATAACCTCTAGTAATGCTGCTTTATCATCTTTTCCCGTTAAGAAATTTAAGATTCGTATTGAAGATCCGCCTCGTCGAAAGCACATGGTATTCCTTGGTGGCGCAGTTCTAGCAGACATCATGAAAGACAAAGATAACTTCTGGATGACCAGACAAGAATACCAGGAGAAAGGAGTACGTGTGCTTGAGAAACTTGGTGTGACGGTTAGATAAACTCTGGAGCTTGCTCCCATGGCAGCTCCAATGCTCGCATTCCTTTATTGCCAATCTTTGAACTCATTCAGCTATGTGACACGGAAAGGCCTGTTTCTGCCCTTTGACCCAAGGGCTAGGTTTTGCTCTGGTTCCTTTTGTTAGATATTTTAAATGTGGCTATATTTGACTACTTAATTGGACCACTTCTCAGCAAACAAAACTAGGGCACGAATAGCCTGTCTGTCACATCGTTCCTTCCCAGTAGGCAGTTGGGTAATTCCAGTGGCTTTTTCTTGGGTTATTGCTATAATGCTGTTGGCATATGTCTGTAGCTCATCATGGATGGAACCTTTTTTTAGCACGAGAGAACCTTTGGACAAACAGCTCTTTACTATCATGTTCTTGTAGTGATTTAATCTTTGCCTTTATCCCATGCTGTTCAGTGTCTTTATATCGTAAGAACTCTGAAATCAGTGTCTTTATATCTCGCTTATGAGCTCTTAAATTGGATCAAACGGCAAACGTTTTTTTTAAAACCCGGAATATTTTGGGGTCTGAAATTGTTTCACATGAAAATTATGTATCCTTAAATCAGATGGCAGAGTTATGAGGAAACTAAAATAGAAATTTGCCTGTCTGTTGTTGCAAATTAATTATCTTAACTGCCTGCACTTCTCTCTCTCAAATGTATATTTCTAGCTTAATGATTTGGCACTAGGTAGTTGTTTTCTGCTATGGAATGCATACAGAGCTATTTGCAATGTTTCTTTCTTTTTTTGGTACTGTGATGCCATCTTTCATTACCATTGGGCTTAAAGACTTTTTTTTAATGGGTAACATTAGAATGTCATCTGGGACTGGATTCCTGGATATAATCTATTGAAAGTAGTATGTTTAAAAAAAAAATCTGAACTTTATTTACTGGTACAAAATTAGAGAAAAACAGAATTGTATTAAATTTGAACACACAGTAACACAGTGCCAAGTAATTATTGCTTTTTTTAAATAAAAAAAATATAATTGTTAAATGTTATTTAAAATCACCCAGATATTTATATATGGAACTGTGAGGTAGGTTGTGAAGAATGACCTATATTTGTAGCGGTTAAAAAAAACACACATTGGAATATTGGCATTGTAGTAAACTGGTAAATACTCAAAATTTACCTGTCTAATCTTGACTCTGGGATAAAAGGAAATAAAATAAGTATTTGAAATACTGTTTCATTAAAGTCAAATGTACCACTGAAGAAAGGTATAGTGAATTATTGACACCCTTCAAAGTACATCCACCAGGAATGCCAGAAGACGAAAGCTGCTTTCTCACCAGAGCATTCTTGGTAATTTGAGGTGTGCATAAAAAGGAAAGCCTGTCAAAAAGATGGGTGAAACAGCTTCAGACAGAAAGAAGTACAACATACAGAGCAACTGTCCCATGTGAATAAGGGTTCCCCCCTAATTTCTGTTAAGCCTGTCGACAACGCACAAAGTATTATCTTTTCCTCCCATTTCACATGGTATGAAAAAGCATACCTGTTGAAAGCAAGTGCTAATGTGTGCAGTGCCTCACACAAGATAGGTTCAGCTTCAGGTAGTAGTAGCATGTACATTGTAAATGCCTTCTGCTGGTCCCAACTCATTCCGCTTTTCATTCCTCCTTGGGGTTGTGAGCTTTTACTCTACCTTTCCCCTCTAGGTGAAAATCCCAAACAGGAACACAAACTACTGGGGTAACAAGCCAGCAGTGCCCTTCAGCTCTCTATATTGGACAAACAGGCCAAACCCTACGCCAAAGGATAAATGGACATAAATCTGATATCAGGAATCACAAGACAGAGAAACCAGTAGGAGAACACTTCAATCTCCCAGGACATTCTATACAAGATCTCAAAGTAGCTGTCTTAATACAAAGGAATTTCAGAAATAGACTGGAAAGAGAAGTTGGCTGAATTGCAACTCATTACCAAACTCAAAACCACGGAGAGACCTGGTCTGAACAAAGACATTGGATTCTTATCTCATTATACATGACAAAGCTATCTTTAGCCATCTCACCCCTTGCTTTTTCCTTTAGGACTAATTGCAGTCGTTAACAGTCATCAACAGGTTTTCCACACCCATCAGCCAATCACCCATTCCCACCACCCTTCTGAGTAATACCCCTCCTCACTCTCTCACTATATATAAGGGTCTGGTGACTTCTATTTCAGTGTATCTGAAGAAGTGTGCATGCACACAAAAGCTCATACCAAGAACAAACTTAGTTGGTCTCTAAGGTGCTACTGGAAGGATTTTTTTATTTTTTATTTTGTTTTGACTATGGCAGACCAACACGGCTACCTACCTGTGACTGGGTTAACCCTTGTTTTCTACTATGAGAAGCACTAAAATATGGTAAAATTAACTAGATAACCTGTATCTAAGTACATAAGATCTACAAATGCCAACTTTAACAAGTGGCTGGCAAGAAATACTGACTCAGAATTGTAAGCCTTTTACTGTGTGGGAGAATATGGTGTGGGTGTTCTTACAATAGTGTGTGCTATTGAACCTCAGCATAATTTTTAAAGTTTGAGGGTAAGTTCATTCCAACATAATAGCCCCCCCCCCAAAAAAAAAATCAGAAGAGAGAGAAAGAAGTTAAAAGGCATGAATATATATAAAACAATGGAAAAGTACAACAGTTTCACAGAGTAGTTGCTAACCACAGAGCTTGCCGATCAGAAGGTTGGCAGTTCGAATCCCCGCGACGGGGTGAGCTCCCGTTGCTCAGTCCCTGCTCCTGTCAACCTAGCAGTTTGGAAAGCACGTCAAAGTGCAAGTAGATAAATAGGTACCGCTCCAGGCGGGAAGGTAAACGGCATTTCCGTGCGCTGCTCTGGTTCGCCAGAAGCGGCTTAGTCATGCTGGCCACATGACCCGGAAGCTGTACGCCGGCTCCTTTGGCCAGTAAAGCGAGATGAGCGCCGCAATCCCAGAATTGTCTGCTGCTGGACCTAATGGTCAGGGGTCCCTTTACCCTTGTTAAATGTTTAGGGAGTTAGGAGACTAAAACTCAATATCAAGAGCACCAGCTATTTTTTGGTTACTGATGCTATCACAGAGAATGAGGCATATTTTTCCAACCATAAAGCTATATGGACAGTTTGAAGGCATCATATTCCAAAAAAAATAAACAAAACCAAACATTTTCCTGATGATGATGATGGTATTAGTATTTTCACATCTGACTGGGTTGCCCCAGCCATTCTGGGCTGCTCCCAACTGAGCATTAAAAACATGGGGGGGGAGGAATCAAACATTAAAAGCTTCCCTAAATTGTTTAAATGCTTCAAACTATTAAAATGGAAAAGAAATAGTTCTACACTGATGAGAAAGGAAGTAAATTCAAATGTTTTATATAACAAAACTGCTTTATGTGAAAAAACTCACTGTCAGTTATTCATCTGAACCAAAGGCTATGTATTCAAAAATTAGAGTTGAATGCCTCTTACTTAAATTAATTACCTCTGTGCTGGATTGGGGCCATACAAGAATTCAAAGTGCAAGTAGTTTGCAAGATGATAATGCAAACTCTTAAATTTTTCACAGGATCTGTAAAATGTGAGTAATGCTACTTGCATGCAAGTTCTTTTTCTGTGGACTCGTAGCAGGCTCCAGACTAAGGCATTTAGCTAGTAATTTGCAGTGTTGCCAAGATAAGAAAGAGCTTAAAATGACAGACCAAATTGTCTTGATTTATGACACCAAATAACCTCAAGAAGCTTGGCTGATTTCAGTTGATTCATCTATTTCTGTAGCATGAGGGTGAAAAATCTATTGCAGTAGAGATGGAAGAAATTACTTCTGACTCTGGAGACTGAGGGAAATAGGAACCCTTGCATATAGAATAAGACAAATTTATGTAGCAGTGAATTAAATGCTCTAGAGCCTGGGAAACGATAAAGAGAGCTGGAGAAAAAATTAAAACAAGTAATGAACATTGCATAAACTCATAGCAAGAGATGAAATTTAAAGCTATTACTCATTGTGTGTACAAAAAAACATAAGGGATGCAAACTATAAGAGACCTTGACGTTTTAACACTTCCTGTCCAGAAAAGCTTAAATTTTAGTTCAAAATGGAAATGGGTGATTTCTTCTAGAAAATGTAGGAATTAGATATTCCATTTTGAATAGCATACTTAGTACTACTCCTGTTTCATTCTGAAAATGTGTAAGGTGTGCCAACATTCAGAGGCAGATCAGCTGCTTGAGGGAAGCAAACATACTTTTGCCTTCATGTGTTGTTGGAGCTTCCAGAGCCATTAGGGTGGCTGTTGTACGAAAAAAGCATATAAAACCCTAAGGGTCGGGGGTTTCCCATCCTTGCTGAATACACTGGGCCTTAGGACCAGCAGGGGAGGCATCACTGCAGCTAAATTAAGCTTTCTACTTAATGATTCTTTAAGCACCAGGCAGTGAGGCTGGTACTATATATATAGCAGCACTACTAAAGGTGGGAAGGACCAAATGACTATTTCAGTCATAAGGCCCTGTGTCTTGTCTTATTTCACACAAGAGAATGCTTACAAAAAATCTCTGAAGGGGAACAGACCTGAATCTGTAACCTGATTCACACATAACGCTAAACTATAGCTTAAAAACACATGGACAAGCGTCTTCCGTTGTACATCTTAAAACTGGCTCCCAGTACATTTTCGAGCACAATTCAAAGTGTTGGTGCTGACCTTTAAAGTCCTAAACGGCCTCGGTCCAGTATACCTGAAGGAGCGTCTCCACCCCCATTGTTCTGCCTGGACACTGAGGTCCAGTGCTGAGGGCCTTCTGGCGATTCCTTCGCTACAAAAAGCCAAGATACAGGGAACCAGACAGAGGGCCTTCTCGGTAGTGGCGCCCGCCCTGTGGAACGCCCTCCCATCAGGGGTCAGAGAGATAAACAACTACCTGTCATTTAGAAAATACCTGAAGGCAGCCCTGTTTAGGGAAGTTTTTAATCTGTGACTTTGTATTGTATTTTAATATTTGTTGGAAGGCCACCCAGAGTGGCCGGGGAGACCCAGCCAGATGGGCGGGGTATAAATAAATTATTATTATTATTATTATTATTATTATTATTATTATTATTATTATTTATTATACAGGGAACCAGGCAGAGGGCCTTCTTGGTAGTGGCACCTGCCCTGTGGAACGCCCTCCCACCAGATGTCAAAGAGAAAAACAACTACCAGACTTTTAGAAGACATCTGTTTAGGGAAGCTTTTAATGTTAAATATTCTGTTGGAAGCCACCCAGAGTGGCTGGGGAAACCCAGCCAGATGGGTGGGGTATAAATAAATTATTATTATTATTATTATTATTATTATTATTATTAAACTACAAACTCTGCTTAGTAGTTGCTTGCTTCTCTAAACCATAGTGAACATCAAGCCATGGTTAACAATCCTCACTTGTTTCACTAAAATGTTCTTAAGCCACAGTTAGTTGAAAGCTTCCACTACCCATTTTATTGGCGGAAGATCAGGAAGCATATGACCTTATGGCTCACCCAGATTCCTTCCCATAGCACTAAACTATACTTTAACATTGTGTCCAAACACAGCCTCTACATTGCCTCATGCACTTTGATCCAGTACAGGCATGGCCAAACTTGGCCCTCCAGCTGTTTTGGGACCACAACTCCCATCATCCCTAGTTAACAGGACCAGTGGTCAGGGTTGATGGGAATTGTAGTCACAAAACAGCTGGAGAGCTGAGTTTTGCCATGCCTGATCTAAAAGGCTCATTCACTGTAGAGAATGGTATGGTTAAATTTCTCCCATCTACAGGTGAAACTCGAAAATTTAGAATATTGTGGAAAAGTCCATTTATGTAAGCAATTGTTTTCATTAGCTACTGGAGTTTAATATATGAGATAGACTCATGACATGCAAAGCGAGATATGTCAAGCCTTTGTTATAATTGTGATGATTATGGCGTGCAGCTGATGAAAACCCCAAAGTTGAAATTGTTAATTTGGGGTTCTCATCAGCTGTACGCCATAATCATCACAATTATAACAAATAAAGGCTTGACATATCTCGCTTTGCATGTCATGAGTCTATCTCATATATTAGTTTCACCTTTTAAGTTGAATTACTGAAATAAATGAACCTTTCCACGATATTCTAATTTTTCGAGTTTCACCTGGATTTATTTCTTTTATGATATCCTACTTTCCCCCATGCAGGATCCAATGCAGCTCACAGCATAAACCCAAACAGATACAACTAAAACCACACAAATATAAATATGCACAGAACATGCCCCTCTGCCTGCGCCTGCCTAAGAAGAAATGACAGGCGTGGTGAGGGGGAACGGTCAAGTGTCCTGTCTCCAGGCTGGATTGGGTGGGGCAGGGGGCTTGTCCTTGGTTTTCATGGGGGGGGGGAAGCCCTTGTGTTGCACCATATTTGATATAATGTAATTGTCTGAAGTGACATCACCTTGCCGACAAAGGTCCGTATAGTTCAAGCTATGGTTTTCCCAGTAGTGATGTATGGAAGTGAGAGCTGGACCATAAAGAAGGCTGATCGCTGAAGAATTGATGCTTTTGAATTATGGTGCTGGAGGAGACTCTTGAGAGTCCCATGGACTGCAAGAAGATCAAACCTATCCATTCTCAAGGAAATCGGCCCTGAGTGCTCACTAGAAGATCAAACTTATCCATCCTTAAAGAAATCAGCCCTGAGTGCTCACTGGAAGGGCAGATCCTGAAGTTGAGGCTCCAGTACTTTGGCCACCTCATGAGAAGAGAAAAGACCCTGATGTTGGGAAAGATGGAGGGCACAAGGAGAAGGGGACGACAGAGGATGAGATGGTTGGACAGTGTTCTCGAAGTGACTGGCATGAGTTTGGCCAAACTGCGGGAGGCAGTGAAAGATAGGCGTGCCTGGCGTGCTCTGGTCCATGGGGTCACGAAGAGTCGGACACGACTGAACAACAACAACAATCGTCTGAAGTAGCCACTCAGAAGTACACCTTCCAGTGTTCTAGTCCAAGGAACTGGGATAACTAAAAGCATAACTAAGCTGTTCTATTCAAAGCAAGGGCAGGGGGGATGCCGCCCAGCCGCTCTCTCGGTCTGGCCCTTGGGGCCAGAAAGCCCTGTCCACTCCCTAGGCCACATCTTTCTTCGGCTCTGCTACAAACCCTCCTCAAGAGTTTTTGCAGGTTCTTGACCTGCGACAATGCCCCTTGCTTGGCTGGATGGAAGAAGAAGAAGAGTTTGGATATGATATCCCACTTTATCACTACCCGAAGGAGTCTCAAAGCGGCTAACATTCTCCTTTCCCTTCCTCCCCCACAACAAACACTCTGTGAGGTGAGTGGGGCTGAGAGACTTCAGAGAAGTGTGACTAGCCCAAGGTCACCCAGCAGCTGCATGTGGAGGAGCGGAGACGCGAACCTGGTTCCCCAGATTACGAGTCTACCACTCTTAACCACTACACCACACTGGAGAGGGGTGTGTGAGTGTGCATGCATGTTTTTGTGTGTGCACACAGCATTCGGAGGCTGAATGTAGCCTACTATACCAAAGGAATGTCCACCATCCCTCTTTTAAATTTTAGGCAACATGTATTTAGAATTCTGCTTCAATCCCTCCACCCCACCTCCATTCTGCTGTAGCGAACAATATAAGAATCACCACAACATGTCTGGTTGGAGGACAGTGTTATGTTTTCCTTCCTTCCAGAGATCAGAGCCCTGTAAGTCAGCGGGTTTCGCGAGGTGCTGTTACCTGTCATTTCCCATGTGGAAATAAGGGACACGGGTGGCGCTGTGGGTTAAACCACAGAGCCTAGGGCTTGCACTGATCAGAAGGTCGGTGGTTCAAATCCCAGCGACGGGGTGAGCTCCCGTTGCTCGGTCCCAGCTCCTGCCCACCTAGCAGTTCGAAAGCACGTCAAAGTGCAAGTAGATAAATAGGTACCGCTCCGGCGGGAAGGTAAATGGCGTTTCCGTGCGCTGCTCTGGTTCGCCAGAAGCGGCTTAGTCATGCTGGCCACATGACCCGGAAGCTGTACGCCGGCTCCCTCGGCCAGTAAAGCGAGATGAGCGCCGCAACCCCAGAGTCGTCTGCAACTGGACCTAATGGTCAGGGGTCCCTTTCCCCTTTACCTTTAGTCACTTCATCCCCACATGGTGGCATCTAAGTTTCATGGCCTCTTGGAGATTGAAATTCAGACCCCCTGGGGATGGGCTAAATCCAAAAGAAGTGTTGCTTGTGTGGAAATGACAGGTGGAGGTCCTTTTGTTTTTCGGAACAGGGAGGACTGGGCTGCAGTCTCTTATGAATCTGCATTTTCTGTTACTGGCGCAGGAGAAGAGTGTTTTGAAGGAAATGGCTTTCTCGCTCATTCTAGCATTGTTGCTTTCGAGAATATGGATGGCCTGTTTTCTTCAGGCTGTAGACTCTTGTCTGGTAAAGTAATTATCTGCGAGGCAGAGACAGGGAAGGAAAAATCCCATCTGCACAAGACAGGACAATCCGGCCGGGACAGCAGAGAGGGGGGAGAAGCTGAGGGGATCCCCACTAGAATCCCAGCTGCCCACCAGGCAGAGGAGCAGAGCTTGCCAAAAACAGTCAAACTGATTTATGGGGGAAAGCAGAGGAAGCCATTTCACCTCCAATAGCTTGGACTGGTGTCACACCGCAAAAAAAAAAAAAGGAGCTGAACATGTTCAAACCATGTCTTCGTGCCCCCCCCTTTCTTTTATGTGACTTCTGTAGCATTAAATAGGGAGGAACTAACTAAATAGCTTATTTTCACAGAGGTGCCTGCTGGAACTTTATAAAATCATAATCATAATCATAATTTATTTTTATCCTGCCCATTTCCCCAGCCACTCTGGGCGGCTTCCAGCAAAAGATTAAAAGTACAGCGGTACCTCAACTTACGAAATTAATCCGTCCCGAAGGCGCGCTCGTTAGTCGAAATCTTCGTAAGTCGAAGGCGCCATCTCGGAACGGGGGGAAAATTCGTATGTCGAAAAAAACCGCATTAAATACTTCGTAAGTCGAGCTGCTTTCCCTTCGTAAGTCGAAAATTTCAGAAGCGGCGGCCATTTTTTCGCTTCCAGGGGTCATTCGGAAGTCGGAAAATACGGAAGTCGAGTTGCTCGTAAGTCGTACCACTGTACATTAAAACATCAATCATTAAAAGCTTCCCTAAACAGGGCTGCCTTCAGATGTCTTCTAAACGTCAGGTAGTTGTTCATTTCTTTGACATCTGATAGAGGGTGTTCCACAGGGCGGGCCACTACCGAGAAGGCCCTCTGCCTGGTTCCCTGTAACCTCACTTCTCACAGTGAGGGAACTGCCAGAAGGCCCTCCGAGCTGGACCTCAATGATTGATGGGGGTAGAGACGCTCCTTCAGGTATACTGGGCTGAGGCACATCACCAGCAACCATTCATTATGGTGCTTATTTTACATACACTCCTACTTCTGATTGGTTGTTGGCTGCACATTTATCTGATCACAAAGGATTACACCTCATCAGGGGCGTCGCTAGGGGGGTGCGGTGGGGGCGGTACGCCCCCGGGCGACAGGGGCGAGAAGCGGCGGGTGGGGGCAAGAGGCAGCCCCTCCCACCATTCCCACGCGCTGCCGCTCCCTCCGTCACCCTGGGAGCGGCAGCGCACGGCCCGACGACGGAGTGCGCCTGCACGCGCAGGCGCACTCTGTCATCGGATCGCCGCTTCCACAGCCTCCTTTTGAGCCGGAGAGCTTAAAAGCGAGCTCTTCGGCTTAAAAGAGGGCTGCAGAAGCGGCGCCGGCACCCCCGGAACCGCCCTGGGGGCGGAGCGTCATGACGTCACAATGTGATGTCACGACGCCCCGCCCCCGGGGCGTTTCCTTTGCCGCCCCGGGTACCGCGGAGCCTTACTCCGCCACTGCACCTCATGCATCTAATGCAGTGGATTCCTGTCCATGAAAACACATGCTGTAAGATGCCACAATACCCTTTCTTGATTCTGTGGCAACAGACCCCAGTTACCCAGCTATCTCTCTGGCGATGACTCACAAGCAATCCTTTGTTTTAGGATTTCTACTGAAACACCTGCAAGAGGTTCAGGTAGCAACAAGCAGACCTTGCAACAAAATTATGCACTGCAGAGTCCCCCTGTTCAGGGTTCTAGGCAGTCATGTGCTGAATATTGCTTTCCACACTTCTACCCCCACAATAACTGAATTGTTTTCAATTGTCCTCCCCCCCGCCCCTTGCATCTTTGTCTCCCCCATTATGTTGTTTTCCTTCTGCAATACCTGAGGGTATCCCTAGCCTGCTGCCACTGACACTCTTTTGTCTCTGGGTGGTGTTGTCTTGGCTACATTAGGAGAAGTACTCAGAAAATGAGTTTTCTATTCGTATATACAGGTGAAACTCAAAAAATTAGAATATCGTGGAAAGGTTCATTTCTTTCAGTAATTCAACTTAAAAGGTGAAACTAATATATGAGATAGACTCATGACATGCAAAGCGAGATATGTCAAGCCTTTATTTGTTATAATTGTGATGATTATGGCGTACAGCTGATGAGAACCCCAAATTAACAATTTCAACTTTGGGGTTTTCATCAGCTGTACGCCATAATCATCACAATTATAACAAAGGCTTGACATATCTCGCTTTGCATGTCATGAGTCTATCTCATATATTAAACTCCAGTAGCTAATGAAAACAATTGCTTACATAAATGGACTTTTCCATGATATTCTAATTTTTCGAGTTTCACCTGTAGCAGGCACGTCCAATAGGTAGAGTGTGATCTACTGGTAGATCACTAGACGTCTGTGGTAGATCACTGGCTCCCCCCAAAGAAGCCCAACAACTTTGTCTCCCCTAAAAAAAGCTCAACATTATTGCGTGGAACATTATTGCTTTCCTCCCCCTAAAACTTTGACTTGAACCCCTAAGAAACGGGCCTTCCTCCTTCCTAAAAAAAAGCTCAACAACTGAACCCCACCCCCCAAAAAGGGGGTAGATGACTGCACGTTTTTAATTCTGTGAGTAGATCGGAGTCTCTTGGGAGTTGGCCACCCCTGGCATATAGGATAAGTGTTCCTTCTGTCCAGGATTCTAGCCAATGCATTCCATTCTCCCCCCCCCCCAACAGTCAAGCAGTTTTGTAGCTACTGGCAGGGGTGTAGCAAGGGGAGGCGAGGGGGTGGGCCGCCTCGGGTTCCATAATGGAGGGGGTGACAAATTAGCAAGAATTTTTTGGCCACCTCATGAGAAGAGAAGACTCCCTGGAAAAGACCCTGATGTTGGGAAAGATGGAGGGCACAAGGAGAAGGGGACGACAGAGGATGAGATGGTTGGACAGTGTTCTCGAAGCGACTAGCATGAGTTTGGCCAAACTGCGGGAGGCAGTGGAGGATAGGCGTGCCTGGCGTGCTCTGGTCCATGGGGTCACGAAGACTCGGACACGACTGAACGACTGAACAACAACAAGGCAGTTGCCTAAGGCGCCAAAATGGAGGGGGTGCTGGCCAGCCTGCCTTCCCACCCCCCGCCGCTGGGGGAAGGCAGGAGGAGGCGGGCGGTGGCAGCGAGCCGGACACGCAAGTGATCAGCCCTCCCTCCATCCGCCCTCTCCGGCTGGTGTGCGCACCCTGCCCGGGAGGTTTGCACGATCCCTGGCAGCCGCCCCTCCTCTCGGCGCCGCAGTTGTTCGCCGGAGTGCTTCTCCAGCCTGCGCAGAGGAGGGGCGGGCGCAGAGGATCGCGCTCCTTCACGGCTGCCCCGTGCCCTCCAACAGTTTGCTGCCCCGTGCCCTCCAACAGTTTGCAGCCCATCTCCCTTGACCACCTCCGCCTGCTACAGCAGTGAGCTTGGCTTTGCAATGTTTCTCTCCTTCCTTCTTCCCCTCTGCCTGCAAGACCCCGGGTCCAGCTCTTGCCCTGTTCAAAGCCCTCTCAGTCTCCGGTTGCAGCAACCCCGCTCCTGGACGCTGGTTTCCAAAGAGCCAAGTTGTTGTGTTTTGCATCCACCACTTTTTTCCCCACTATGATTACTATTATCATTATCTTCTGCAAAGAGTTGGATGATGGTGCATTGTCTGAACGCAGCCTGAAACCTATCAGTGTGATTCCCAGCGCAGCATTTTCAAAAGGCTGGTTGTTTGTTGGGAGGCGAACCCCGCCACTTCCACGTCACTGGCTGTTCAAGGAGCTGGGACTGGTGGGAGCTTGGAGTCTAAGCCCGGGGGCGGGGGGTACCAGAAGGTGACCTCGCCTAGGGCGCAAAAAAACCCTAGCACCGACCCTGCACACTGGCTCTTTTTAAATATATCAAAGCTTCCACTGAAAGACATTTCTGCTCACTCAGAGCCAGGAAATGCTTGCTCATGTGGGAAGGAGTTGAAGCACCCCTAAAAGGCAAGGTGTTGGTTCCTCTCCTCAGCATGCCATGAGAAAGCACCAGCAGCTAGAACGTAGGAAACTGACCTAGAACATCTGGCTCAGCTATGCCTACTCTGACTGGCAGTTGCTCTTCAGGCCTTTATGCAGGCTTCTCTCCCCATCCTACCTGGAGATGCAATGGATTCAGTCTTCTGAATGCAAAGCAGTTGCTCTATCACTAAGCTACACAGTTCTTCCTCTACACTGAATGCCTGCCAGGCAACTGAGGGGAAAGGCAAAGAGGGGGAAATCTGCACTGTCCTGGCAACCTCGAGCCTTCTTTAGGTAGCCTAGCCTTGCCTTCCAAATCCCGAGAACAAAGGATGTGGGTAAAGAGAACACTGAGAATAATGTTTCTTGGGGTTATAAAAGGTAACGGTAAAGGACCCCCGACCGTTAAGTCCAGTCGCAGACGACTCTGGGGTTGCGGCGCTCATCTCGCTCTACAGGCCGAGGGAACCGGCGTTTGTCCGCAGACAGCTTCCGGGTCATGACTAAGCCGCTCCTGGCGAAACCAGAGCAGCGCATGGAAACGCCGTTTACCTTCCCGCTGGAGCGGTACCTATTTATCTACTTGCACTTGACGTGCTTTTGAATTGCTAGGTCGGCAGGATTTGGGACCAAGCAACGGGAGCTCACCCCCAAGGGCATAGGAAGGCTCCTCGGTACCCGGGGCGGCGACTGGAGGCACCCCTGGGGGCGGGGCATCGTGACATCGTCACGACGCAATGTCACTGCGGCTCCAGCCCCAGCAGCGGGAGAAAAGCCATTTCTTTTTTTAAAAAAGGGCTTCTCTCCCCGCTGCTGGGCGGAGCCACCCGCAGGGGCGGGGAGGGGTCCAGCGAGGATGGGGGGTGTCACCTTTGTGACAAGCCTGACACCCCTCCTCCTTGCTGGTCGCCCGGCAGCTCCGCCTCGGCAGCGGGGAGAAAAAAAAGGAAAGCAAGTGCGGCGCCGCCGATTGCGGGGGGCGGTGCCCCCACCCCGAGTGTCACCCCCCACCCCGGGGCGCTGACCAGGGCGACACGCCCCTCCCGCCTCCCCTCGCTACGCCCCTGCTCACCCAGTCACGGGGATTCGAACCACCAACCTTCTGATCGGCAAGCCCAAGAGGCTCAGTAGTTTAGATCACAGTGCCACCTGCGTCCCTTTCTTGGGGTCACAGAATCATAAAATTGTAGAGTTGGGAGGGTCATCTAGTCCAACCCCCTGCAATGCTGGAATATTTCTGCACAGCGTGGGGGCTCATACCCCTGACATAAAGAGCCTCATGCTGTACCGACCGAGCCCAGCCGATGACTTTATACGTGTGCATAAACCATGGGAATACTGCCCTCCCCCCGCCGGGAACATGCCCACTTTTAAAACAAAATAAAAGGCGTATTTCCAAATCAGTTTTTGCAGGCTCCCATGTGAGCGAGTTCGATCACTGCCTTTAACTTCCTCTTCCGGAGGCGTGATCTGCAGAAGAAGAAGAATTTTTCTGCGTATATACACACGCATTCATAGCAACGGGGCCCACAAACATAACAGAAGGCCCATATGTTGAAAGACTAATCTGCCGTAATGAGAATTGCTGCATTTTGGGGGCAGCGTAGTGGGACAGCTACGCAGCAGCTGTGGCTTACTCAAGCGGCAGCTAATTTCGCGAACTGAACTTAAGGATATTTCCCAGAACTGCAAAACAATGAATAGCGGTATTGTTTAAGATTACCACGAGGGGCTTACATCCCCCCCCCCTGACTGGAAGCAGAGGGAGGAAGCCTTTAGCGGTGGTTCTGGGGCAGAAGTGCAGGATTCCTGGCTAGTCCATCCCAGGCAGCCCCCAGGGGAGCAGAGGGGACTGAGGTGGAAGTACTGTAAAGAAATGGTGCAGCACAAACAAAGAGCAGCGCCTCAGGAAAGGAAACACTTCAGATGACAAGGCAAGCTAAGGCGGCCAGACCCTCCTAGGGCCTATCTGAGTTCTTGTTACGTTAACTCATTTTGTTGTTGCTCAGTCGTTCAGTCGTGTCCGACTCTTCGTGACCCCATGGACCAGAGCACGCCAGGCACCCCTATCCTCCACTGCCTCCCGCAGTTTGGCCAAACTCATGCTAGTCGCTTCGAGAACACTGTCCAACCATCTCATCCTCTGTCGTCCCCTTCTCCTTGTGCCCTCCATCTTTCCCAACATCAGGGTCTTTTCTAGGGAGTCTTCTCTTCTCATGAGGTGGCCAAAGTACTGGAGCCTCAACTTCAGGATCTGTCCTTCCAGTGAGCACTCAGGGCTGATTTCTTTAAGGATGGATAAGTTTGATCTTTTTGCAGTCCATGGGACTCTCAAGAGTCTCCTCCAGCACCATAATTCAAAAGCATCAATTCTTCGGCGATCAGCCTTCTTTATGGTCCAGCTCTCACTTCCGTACATTACTACTGGGAAAACCATAGCTTTAACTATACGGACCTTTGTCGGCAAGGTGATGTCTCTGCTTTTTAAGATGCTGTCTAGGTTTGTCATTGCTTTCCTCCCAAGAAGCAGGTGTCTTTTAATTTCGTGACTGCTGTCACCATCTGCAGTGATCATGGAACCCAAGAAAGTAAAATCTCTCACTGCCTCCATTTCTTCCCCTTCTATTTGCCAGCAGGTGATGGGACCAGTGGAATAATAATATATATATACATATATTTTTTAAAAAAACAAAAACTTGAGCAGGCGAGACTTGGTCTAAAAGTGTCTCCAAAGCATGCTAAGCTTAATGTTCTATATATTTAGAGTGCCTTTCTAAACCAGTGCGCTCATTGTTTTGGATATAAATAGGCTGTTTTCAGAACATGTGAGTCTAAGTTAAGCATCATTTACCAGGGCTTAAGCAGCATTTCGTAAGTTTTCAAAAGAAAGATGTGACTGAAACTTAAGCCCTTTGAGAGCTGGTGCAGTGCAATGGAAGCACGTGAGTTGAGCTACGAAGCCCACACTTCCAACTCTCTGTGTCTTCAGCCATGAACGGCGTATGCAACCTTTTCCAACGACGTGGCCTGCAGTTATTTTGGACTACGACTCTTATCGGGCCCTAAACTTATAAACGCTGCAATGGAACGCTGGGCTGAGCATCAGTTCCTTCTATTCCGCTCTTTTTTTGCTTTACAATTTTTGCAAATATTAGAAAAGCAGAGGCCTCAAAGAGATTGCCAGCAACACTTTGCTTCTGCAAAAATCTTAACCAAGACTAGCCCCAAGGCCAGAAAAAAACTGCAGTTTTTTTTTTAATCAAAGTTTCTGTCCGTAAGGGCTTTAAAGTGTGCAGGGAACTCATGTGGACATGCCTGGCACATGGGAATTATGGGAAATATATCTAGATAAATAGAAATCTGCTTCTTTTGCACGATTTGCAGAGTTGCAGAATTAAGCTTTTGTTGTTGGAGAATCCAGTGGCTGGTATAAACTCCAGTTTTGTGTGTGCACGTGTGTGTGTTTTAATCAGGTGTTAGAAATGCTTTTCTCATTGTCAAATGGACCATTTAGTCAGATGGCATGGTTCAGTTTTAGGTTGTCTTTCTGCATCTCTCCATCTCTCCAGGGGTTGGCACTGCAAATTTGTTTCATACATGTTAACAGAGCCCTGGCAGACAATTAAGTCAGATCCAAAGAACTTTTTCAGATTAAAAGAAAGCAAACAGGGAACTGGAAGAGGGATTGATTTTACTTTTGTTGTAATTAGGGACAGATTGCAAAACAACATCATTGCACATAGTGCAGCGGGTTTTCTAGACAATTTCCATCCTCTTCACCCTGTGCACAGTTCATTCCTATAAATATGTAGTTCTTAATTGCCGCGCAGCTGTGATAACCTCAGAGCTAGTGCACCACAATGGATAGACAGGTTGTCGAGCTGGTGAGGCTCGACTTCAAATCTTGCTGGGCAATTCACAATTTGTCAGCTTAGCTTGCCTCACAGCATTGTGGGGGAGTGATGTTGTAAGGATAAAATGAACTAACCCCAAATATGTTGCCCTAAGCTGTTTGTAATAACGGAAGGAAAGAAATATGGTTAAAAATAAAAATAAAATAACCCGCTTTTTCCAGAGGGATAGCTATGATTCATTCATTCATTCATTCATTCATTCATTCATTTGTACATACATACCCCACCCCGCTTAAGGCAGTTTGCATATAAAAATGAGAACCACTAAAAACGTAGAAAGACCCACAATCATTTAAAAAGCAATTAAACATTGAAAGGAGAAAAAACACAAACAACGTAATCCAAAGCAGCCTCAAAAATGAGTGTACAAAAAAATACGAGCAACACACACAAAAAACTGTATTAAGCCCCCGGCCCCAAATCTGTGTTATATGTTTACAGCAGGGGTGTCAACTTGTATAAAATATTGTGGGGATCCAGGTAAGCCCCGCCCCGCACAATCAGTCACATGAGACGGTGCACACAAACCATTTGAATGGCGGTGCCTATCAACTCAAATCTTTTATTGAGGGGGCCGAAGCCCCCACAGCCCCCAGGAGTTGGCTCCTGTGGTTAACAGAAAGATTCCAATTAGCCTTTGTTATTGCTCACTTAAAGAGTAGGTTGATCTCATAGGTGGCAAACCATAAATACAGGCACTTGAAAGGACATGCACCCTATTCAGTGGCGGTATGAAAAAGGGTATATAATCTGTGACTTTTAAAAAGTTGCAATTGATTTCTCCTCCTCCTCTTTGTAATTTTCAAGACTACCAATTTTAATTTTTAAAGGAAAGGGTTTTGTTCGTTGGTTGCTCTGAGCATGAACAAAACCAGAATAAATTTCACATTACTGAGAGCAGGAATGCTTTAGCAAAGGAGAAAAGGGTAGACGGTATGCATGCAGAACATGCCCCTTGCGATGTGAACTGCATAGCAAAGAGCAGATTATAGAACAGTCCTGACTTACTTTCACAGGCAGCTATTTTGTAGTCAGCATAAGGAGAGACCACGAATAGAGAATAGCAGACAAGACACAAATTACAACATTGACTAAAAGAAGAATGCTGATCATGTGGCGCTTTAAACGGCAGACCAGATGTCTCAAGAGATGCATTCAGTGGTTTGTGATTCGCTTTGTGTGTTTTCCTTTGGGCGGGGGGTGGGGAGTTAGTTGCAACAAGATAAGTCTTGCAAGGCAGTCTCACAACTGTCACTCTTCCACAACCGGCTAAATTAAAAGGTGGGGAAGATGTCTAGCGACCTGCCAACATCTGCAGTGAAACATCACTGTGGGTATGAACTGCAGCGTAGTAGTGTGCATGTCAAATAATAGTTGTATTTACCGGTATTTACCGTATTTTTCGCTCCATAGGGCGCACCGGACCATAGGGCGCACCTCGTTTTTAGAGGAGGAAACAAGAATTTTTTTTTCTGGTTTTCCTCCTCTAAAAGCCCTGTTTTTTTGAGGATCAGCTAAAAGTTTTGCAGCTTTTTTTGCAAAGGGAAAAGCCCTGTTTTTTTGAGGATCAGCTAAAAGTTTTGCAGCTTTTTTGCAAAGGGGGAAAAGCCCCATTTTTATGGGGTTCAACTCACATTTCTGCAGCTTCTAAAGGAAAGGGAGCCTTTTCTACAGTTTCCAGACAGATAATCTAATCAGCCAGTCACATGTCGCTGGGGAAACAAACAACCTCCCTCTGCAGCACATTCAACAATGGAGGCCTGGGCAAGAGGGCGGGGCTGAAAGGGAGCCAGGGACTCTTATCTCTCTCCCGATCTCTTGCTGATCAGCGGGGTCCTTTCAACACCCCCTTTTCTCTTTGTAAAATAAAAAGCATGATCCTCTTTTGGCCCCTGGGCAATTCAGCTCCAGGGACCACCATTCGCTCCATAAGACGCACAGATATTTCCCCATACTTTTTAGGAGGAAAAAAGTGTGTCTTATGGAGTGAAAAATACGGTATTTATTTCGCAAAATTTATACACCACTTGATTGTTGAAAAAAAAACAAAAACCCTCAAAGCAGCTTACAAAAGAGAAAACAGTAAAATAAAGGGAAAAAAACACAACTGTGCTTTAAAAAGAAAAAGGTAAAGGGCCCCTGGTATCTGAAGAAGTGTGCATGCACACAAAAGCTCATACCAAGAACAAACTTAGTTGGTCTCTAAGGTGCTACTGGAAGGAATTTTTTATTTTATTTTGTTTTGACTATGGCAGACCAACACGGCTACCTACCTGTAACTGGGCCCCTGACAGTTAAGTCCAGTCGCAGACGACTTTGGGGTTGTGACGCTCATCGCACTTTACAGGCCGAGGGAGCCGGCGTTTGTCTGCAGACAGTTTTCCCGGGTCATGTGTTCAGCATGACTAAGGTAAGCTGCTTCTGGCACAACACAACACCGAAACCAGAGCAGTGCACGGAAACGCCGTTTACCTTCCCGCCGGAGCGGTACCTATTTATCTACTTGCACTTTCGACGTGCTTTAATCAAATGGAGGATAATCAAATGTCATTGGCTACTAACCACAACGGCAATGTTCTACTTGTGATCTTCTGTACTTCCTCCAAGCAAGGCAGCAGTACCGCTTCTAAGGATAACAAATGATGGTACAGCAAATTGATTTGTGCTTCTCAATTTATATTGTATTATTTTATTAATTTAGAAATTGTTTATTGCAAATGTTGAGTGGATTTCTGTTTAACTTTTATTTGTTGATATTATTTTATATTACTCTAATAATTGTTGAATGTTACTTTTTGATGTAGGTTGCTTATTTTAAAGTTTTGTTTTATTATCACATTTTTGTATTGCATTAGATTGTTATAAGATGTACATTTTTTTGTTTCTTCTGCTTGTAAACCGCCTTGAGTATCATAAGATAGAAAGGCAGTATACAAATAAAAAATTATTATGATTATGATTATGATTATGATTATTATTCAGCACACTGGGCCCAAATTCCCTATGTGCATCCACAAATTTCGTTTTTTTAAATAAGAATTTATTGGATTTTAATAATAAACATACACAAAATACAAATACAAACACTACAAAAACTACAAAACAAAATACACACAAACAAAACACTTATTTATCCATCCTTATCCTCTTTTGTAATCCTAAATTTGGGACTTCCTCACGTCCTCTCTTCTGCGTTCATTTCTAATCTTCTTTAGTAACTTTGTAACATTGTAAAATCTACTTTCTTACACCTAATCTTAATCTTCATCTTTGTGCATCCACAAATTTCAGTGCCAGGGCCATGCACAGTGCTTGGCACCCACGGCCCCCTGGCCCTCCGGTTTCAACAAATGCTGACAAAGGAGCTGATGTCTCTCTTACTGCCCCTGATTCACTTGATTTGGGAAGCCACAAAATATGCAAGCTTCAACTGCAACACCATTACATTTATTGATCCTTCTGATGGCACAAGTGAAAATAAATATCTAAAACACTTGGCTTCTGACCAGAAGCAAGATAGTTTCCGCCATTGAAACTATGCGTGTATTTTTGGTCCGCTGGCTTTGCGTCCTTCAGAATTTTTAGACCTCCCGCACCCTGCATTGCCGGACATCAAGGCACCATCGTTCATCTGATTTTGTCCGTCTTCGCCAGGAATGAACTTTGAACAATATGGCAGTCGCTGGCCCGACTTACTTTCTCACATTGTCACTTTGAATCTAAAGACAGAGCCACTTGGTCGGTTTTAGAGTTCAATGTAAAACCATTGACATGTCCATTAGCCTTCCCTTCGTAAAATGAGGGTGCTTGGAATTTGTTTCTCTTACTGCAATTTTTAGAGTTTAATGTATTGGCTCTCTCTCTCTCTCTCTCTATATATATATATACAAAAAAAGTCCACGCCTAATTTAAAGACACTTTTACCACAGCGTTTATGTTCAGCAAGCTTACACTCATACATAGAGGAGTGTGTTTCTCCATTAGCCTCCATCTTTCCCCCTAATAGTGAACTTGTGTGGTCAAATACCTATCCATTTTAAATAAAAATGGGGCTGTTCAAATAAGAAGATAGATAATAATAATAATAATAATAATAATAATAATAATAATAATAATAATAATTTATTTGTACCCCGCCCATCTGGCTGGGTCCCCCCAGCCACTCTGGGCGGCCTCCAACAGATATTAAAATACATTAAAATATCACAGGTTAAAAACTTCCCTAAACAGGGCTGCCTTCAGGTATTTTCTGAATGTCAGATAGTTATTTATCTCTTTGACCTCTGCTGGGAGGGTGTTCCACAGGGCGGGCGCCACTACCGAGAAGGCCCTCTGCCTGGTTCCCTGTAGCTTTGCTTCTCGCAGTGAGGGAACCGCCAGAAGGCCCTCGGCGCTGGATCTCAGTGTCCAGGCAGAATGATGGGGGTGGAGATGCTCCTTCAGGTATACTGGACCGAGGCTGTTTAGGGCTTTAAAGGTCAGCACCAACACTTTGAATTGTGCTCGGAAACGTACTGGGAGCCAATGTAGATCTCTCAGGACCGGTGTTATGTGGTCCCGGCGGCCACTCCCAGTCACCAGTCTAGCTGCCGCATTCTGGATTAATTGCAGTTTCCGGGTCACCTTCAAAGGTAGCCCCACGTAGAGCGCATTGCAGTAGTCCAAGCGGGAGATAACTAGAGCATGCACCACTCTGGCGAGACAGTCTGCGGGCAGGTAGGGTCTCAGCCTGCGTACCAGATGGAGCTGGTAGACAGCTGCCCTGGACACAGAATTAACCTGCGCCTCCATGGACAGCTGTGAGTCCAAAATGACTCCCAGGCTGCGCACCTGGTCCTTCAGGGGCACAGTTACCCCATTCAGGACCAGGGATGGCTTTTTCATGGGCTCAAGGGTTAGATTAACAAAAGTACAGAAATGTGTGCATTTTTAACAAAATCCCAAATGGCCCTGTGAGTTTCCAGGACATCAAAGGAATCTTGAGGACACTTGAGATAATAACAGGATTCAGTGATTCACATCTGGAGGGATGAATGCTATGTTTTTTTTAAAAACAACAACAACAACCGTCCCTTTCACTAGACAAGGTCTTGAGTAGTCATAGCACTTGAGAAAGTTATGTGGAGGCTTTATAAATGTGAGTAGGAGAGTAGACCAGCCATTCATTGGGAGGAAATTATTCACAATAAAAGCACTGTAAATTCCTTACAAATATACAACAAAGCCTAGTACAATGAAGTCAGCAAAGTCTTTTCTATGCAGTAGCATCATAACTTTGGAACTACTTACCCAAGGAAGCCCATCTGTCTTGCTTTGGGAGGGAGGCCTGTAGACTTTTCTGAGACTCATTCTTATGGACCTTAAAGACAAACTGCTTATTTGTTTCTGACTATCTCCCGCTTGGACTACTGCATTGTGAGGGGAGAGAGACTTTCTGTTCTTCATCAGGCAATAGTGCTTCCACCTGCCTTGCCCTGGGAGCCTTTTCTAGACCATGACATTAAGAACAACAACAGCAGCAGCAGCTGGGAAGAAAGGAGTTCAGGGATATTTTATAAAAAAAAAAAAGTTTTATAAGTTGTGTGCTTGTTTCTCAGTTTGATCCTCTTAACATTATTTTGTATGTTTTGTGTTACTTTGTGCATTGCAATTTGCTGCAATTTTTATTGATTACAGATTAGTAATTCTTTATAGATTAGTTTATTAGTAATTCTTTATAGATTAGATTATAGATTAGTAATTCCGAAGAATTGATGCTTTTGAATTATGGTGCTGGAGGAGACTCTTGAGAGTCCCATGGACTGCAAGAAGATCAAACTTATCCATCCTTAAGGAAATCAGCCCTGAGTGCTCACTGGAAGGACAGATCCTGAAGCTGAGGCTCCAATACTTTGGCCACCTCATGAGAAGAGAAGACTCCCTAGAAAAGACCCTGATGTTGGGAAAGATGGAGGGCACAAGGAGAAGGGGACGACAGAGGATGAGATGGTTGGACAGTGTTCTCGAAGCGACTAGGCATGAGTTTGGCCAAACTGTGGGAGGCAGTGAAAGATAGGCGTGCCTGGCGTGCTCTGGTCCATGGGGTCACGAAGACTGAACGACTGAACAACAACAAAAATTCTTTCTTGTGGTTGATGAGTGTAAACTGTTAAAATTATTATTTGCTGATTTTTAATTTTGCTGTTTACTATTAGATTATGATGGATTGTTGAATGTTATTTTGTTTGATGTACTTTAACTCAAAACTGTTGCCTCCCATGTTGGTTTTGCTGCATTAACAGCAGCAAAGTGACTTCTTCGGGGTGTAAGCCCTGGCAGTGTGTCTGCAGGTCCTGGGCTGCCCAGACCTTCTCTCTCAGCCGCATTGATGTGGCCCAAAGGAAAGCCAAGCAATACGTTTGGCAGCAGCTTGGCTGCAGGAGTTGCTGGAAAGAGGTGTACAAGACGACATGCAACTGTCTTAGCGATTCTGCTCCACTCCAGATTTGTGTAATGGTTATATTTATAACCACAAACACCAAGAAACATAGGAAGCTGCCTTATACTATCTCAGACAATGGTCTTCTTCTGCATGGGACCAGAGCATGTGCTGGACCACTAAGCTACGGATTCTTCAATATAATTTAAAGTACATCATTTTAATTATTTTAACAACACCATTCCTAAGCTTCTAAAAACACTTCTCCAAGCTCCAAGTCCCTCTTTTTGAGGGTATCCTCTCCACAGAGCCCCACACAGAGTAAAATAATTAGTGTGCTGTGTCCTCAGTTTGCTCTGCTGACTTGGGTGGTGACATCACTTCTTGCAATTTCCTTTTCTCCCTTCTTCCAACTTAGCACCACCTGGATGGGGCCAAAAGCAAGACTGAGCATCAGCTGGTCCTGACATCTCAGTGTTAAACGACAGATTGTAAGGATAACTATTTATTATCCTGGCTCTCATTCTTCCATGTGATTACAAAGTGTCTTCTTGCCTTTTACCATGGGGAACAAGAGCTCTTCCCTTGCCGTTAAATACAGATCTTTCCAGATTGGGGTATGTGTTTTGGATAGCAGAGCTCAGGGGCTCTTTATTCAGGGAGTTCTCTAAAATGGCATTCAACACAGCCCGAGAGCCATCTGCTGTCATGAGTCACACACACACACACATTACACTTGCATCTCCTCTATTCTTATCATTATGAACTTGAATAACCTTGAGCTGTACTTCACCTGATGATCATGAAATGCACCAAATTACCTCTCTCCCAGCAATTAAGAGGGATAGTTCCCTTTCCTCTTCTTGATTCTCTGCTGAGAGTCAGAAGAAACAACACCCCCCCACCACCACAAAAGGAGGGAGGAGTATCATGGATGCAATAATTCCAGACAAGGCTTGAAAGGCAGCTGAGAAGTGTTTATGGCTGCCACAGACCAGCTGCTTCCTGGTGGTCATAATACAGGTGTGCATTTCTTCGGAGGGAGTTGGAGATTTCCTGTTCCCCGCGGTTGTCATCCTTTTACCAAGTGGTGGGGTTGATTTTGCTACAAAGAAAACCCAAAGGCTGCACGTCAGGCAAATCCTGTGTAGTTTGTGCAAGCAATTTCTGAAAAACCAAAGAGTGTTTTGTGTGTTGATGAGGTGCTGCATTCAACAGCAGAATTCCAAAGCATTTAAGAGGGAAGAGGGTTTAGCTAGGGCAGGTGAGATATGGAAAAGGAAGACAGTGAAACAGACACTTTTCAGTTATTAAGTCTGCAGGCCTTTATTTATTCAGGTCAATGGGACTACACAAGAGGCATGCATAAGATTGCCCTGCTGTGCCTTAGGATTTACTCGTTGTGTAAGGAACAAGGCTGTATATTGTCTCCCTGTTTATTTAACTTATATGCAGAATTCATCATACGAAAGGCTGGACTGGATGAATCCCAAGCTGGAATTAAGATTGCCGGAAGAAATATCAACAACCTCAGATATGCTGATGACACAACCTTGATGGCAGAAAGTGAGGAGGAATTAAAGAACCTTTTAATGAGGGTGAAAGAGGAGAGCGCAAAATATGGTCTGAAGCTCAACATCAAAAAAACTAAGATCATGGCCACTGGTCCCATCACCTCCTGGCAAATAGAAGGGGAAGAAATGGAGGCAGTGAGAGATTTTACTTTCTTGGGTTCCATGATCACTGCAGATGGTGACAGCAGTCACGAAATTAAAAGACGCCTGCTTCTTGGGAGGAAAGCAATGACAAACCTAGACAGCATCTTAAAAAGCAGAGACATCACCTTGCCGACAAAGGTCCGTATAGTTAAAGCTATGGTTTTCCCAGTAGTGATGTATGGAAGTGAGAGCTGGACCATAAAGAAGGCTGATCGCCGAAGAATTGATGCTTTTGAATTATGGTGCTGGAGGAGACTCTTGAGAGTCCCATGGACTGCAAGAAGATCAAACCTATCCATTCTGAAGGAAATCAGCCCTGAGTGCTCACTGGAAGGACAGATCCTGAAGCTGAGGCTCCAATACTTTGGCCACCTCATGAGAAGAGAAGACTCCCTGGAAAAGACCCTGATGCTGGGAAAGATTGAGGGCACAAGGAGAAGGGGATGACAGAAGATGAGATGGTTGGACGGTGTTCTCGAGGCAACCAACCTGAGTCTGACCAAACTGTGGGAGGCATCGAAAGACACGTGTGCCTGGCGTGCTCTGGTCCATGGCGTCACGAAGAGTCGGTCACGACTGAACAACAAGGAACATTAGCAAATAAATTGTTTAATTCTTCAATAATCATTTGTTGTCTTTGGACAACAACTGTCTCTACTTCTTTTACAGATCTCAATTAGACCGACTGCCTTTCTGCTTTGCTTAAGCCATGTCTGGATCTTGAAGGAGGAAAGAGCAAGGCATCCATCAACAGAGGGCAATACAGGCGACCGCAAGTGGGGCCCACAACAAAATGTTGAAAATCCCTGTCCTGCTCCAAACTCTAAAGGATCTACCAGTTCCCTTCAACACCACTGAGACCTTTATCTTCTTCCTCAGCTGCAGGATCACCAACGGTGTTCCTGAATCAGCAACTTGCTTTTTGTCCAAGGTACTGAGCTTGCCTTACGTTCTTATCTGTCCCAGACTTGTGGGCCTACTACCCTCTACCTCCCCTTGCTGGTGGGACACCCTCATGGATAAGGACAGCTGTATGCCAGGCACATCAGACCTCAAAGTGAAGATAAAAATACAGAATGAATACATTTGATTTGGCCGAGAATATTTTCAATCTCAATATAAACGACACCCCGGCATCACTGCATGCTGCATTGCTAGGTTCAAAGATATCAAAGTGGGGTGGGGATGGGGGAAGCAACAGAAAATTTTCACTTGCTGTCTTTTGCGCACCAGGCTGTTAAAATGCACAGGAGCATGGCACTGTCCTTCTTTTGGCAGTGTTTTCCAGAGCATGGTTGGAGTTATTTACAAGCATCCCGGATGGATTTGGATATTAGCAATATCTTCTTTGCACCCACCCACACTCCACAGCTGCAGAGAGCAGGAATGGGGCATCTCTATTCCAGCATGGTGTGCTCTGCTCGTGACAGATCCAGTTCCGAGCAATGGATACAGTTAAACCGTTCAATGTTGACCAGTGTTTTAGGTAACACAGAAAGCAGTGTAGGAGTTCAGCTCATCTCATTCCTTCCCCCATCCATTAATGGAAAACAGAGCTGTCAATCAAGCTGCTTTAGCAAGACATTGCCTTTTTTGTATTTTCACAAGCTACCTCCTGCAATGTTTGATTTTTAGTGGTCAATCTGTGATGCGCAGATGCACAGCATCACTTCAGACAACTCAGTAGTGGATGCAAGACCCCGAGGACGTTTTAAAAGTTGATGACTGCACTCAGCGAGCTTTACACAAACAAGCATTGCCACAGATAGCCACCTTGAAAGGGCAGCAGTTTAACTAGTGCATTTTAATTAAGATGTAATACAACCACAGGTGTTACTAGGTCATGTCTGGTGGCCACCTAAAACCTGTAAAGCTTCTGGGAAAAGGTGGAGAGCGTTTTATATGGTCAAATAAAGGATGGCAATATTGCCTCGCCTGAAATTAAGGCTGATTTGGTATCCATACTGTAATTCTTAGTTCTTCCATACATAAAAGCATGAAAACAATCAATAGCCTCTGGAGAGTTACATGAATGCAGGAGACCTCCTTTAGAAAACAATGCTGAAATCATAGGCTTACTTGCTCGGGAGCAAGTCCCACTAAATTTATTGGGAATTGTTTCAGAATGCCAACAAGATTCCCTACCAAGAGTTAGTCCCTTGGGCTATGGTTATGCAGTATGTCATTATATTTAGAAAGCTGCTATGAAGTGTGAAGATCCATGGCACTTATAGGAAGACTTCCTGTTACCTAGCTGAGCTGATACAACTAATCCAAAGTGAGATCATGAGATACAGAAACCAAATATGTTTTGAATTTTAAACCCTTCTCTCTAGTTCCTGAGATTTGTGGACAGATCACTACTACAGTGGAACCTCGGTTTTTGAACGTAATCGTTCCGGGAGACCGTTCAGCTTCCAAAACGTTAAAAAACCGAAGATCAATGGGCTGGCTGCAAAGTCAATGGGAAAAAAGGAGAGAGAAAAAACTCCCTGGACGCCATTCGACTTTCGGAAAACGTTAGAAAACGGAAGCAATTACTTCCGTGTTTGGGTTCCGAATTGTTCGGCTTCCAAGACGCTTGAAAACTGAGGTTCCGCTGTACTGAAGTCAAGAGTCTTCTGAAACGAAGGGTGGAGACACAAATCTGTTTGCAACATTTTGGAGTCTCAAAAGATCAGGATGTTGGAGCTGAAATTTGTACATTCTGTGAACTGCACACTGATCTCACGGGGCGGGGACAGTACATCACCTCTCAGAGAGCTGGGTCTCTCAGGACTCACAGGAGGATTAGCCACTAGGCTACAGTACACTTTCATTATCTCCATACCTAGAATGCATTTATTACATTGGACAGTGTCTCCAAGGTTGATAGCATTGGAAGCCCCACTCACTGTTGATCTGGATCTCTCCCCTGTGAAACTGGATATATCTGTGTAGCAAGAGGGCAGGGCAAGAATGAACCCAGGGACAGAGAATCAACAGAGAACAAAATCTGTTCTTATATGTTAAGAGAGAGAGGATTATTTGAGGATTCTGGAATAACCACTAGAAATGGGATTTTTTTAAAAAATGAAGTGAACCATATCGAAATAGCATTTTGCATTTAACACACTATAGTGAAGCTACAGTAATTTAAAATAAAATTGGGTTGGATGTAGTTTCTTTCCTGATACAAAATGCCAATACTGGAAAAAAAATGTTAGGATTAACACAGAGGAAGCCTGACTCCATACATGCACACACAGAGGTTGAGTTTACTGGCACTGCATAAGACTGCATCCTAAAATATCAAGTTGGGGGGGCACTATGCTGTCAAGACTTCCCAACTAGAGATGTAAAATTTCTGGAAATTTTGAATCTTGGGAAAAAACCCCTTTTTCCGTTTTTTGTTTTTTTTGGGGGGGGGGAAACCGGAAATTTTCAGAAAAATTGAAAAAAATGCTACATTAGCACTTCTTTTTTCTTTTCCAGATTGAAAGTCATTCTGTTACTTTAGAAACATAAAATATAACTATGGACAATTTTAATGGGCATAAAATTATCACAACTAGCATATTAAAAATATAGTGTATCCAAACAATTATTACAAACAGAATTTACTTTTAAAATAATATTTATTTGTATTTGTAACAAATGGAGCAACAATCTCCTGAACTGTTTACTAGTTTATGTGGAACAAAAAAAAACTCCACAAAACAATTTTTAAAAATCCAGAAGTAACAATTATTCATATTTCCTCTCCACAGTATTTAAAAAAAACATTCTCATAAAAAGAACTGAAGAAGGAAGTGGGACTAAGTTTCAATGAATGGGCATGAAATTTAATCAGAATCATTTTCTGAGCTGTAATTAAGTATATACTTTCAGGCCCTTTTTGTTGCTCTATATTTTCTTCCAGTGCTTTGAGGCCTAGTGAAGAGGAACAGAACCAATGCATACCACACGCATGCAAAAACAAAACTGAAACCTTTTTCTTTTCTGGTGACAACAGCACCTCCTAAAGGAAGAAATGTATCTTGTTCTTGCATTGGAGAGTTCAGTTTGTAACCTAGGACTTGCTTGTCCTCACAGAAATTAGAATAATCTGATACCATACATATTTTTTAGAAATGATTTATAAAATATTTGAACCCCTTATCTTAAAATATTTTATTCATCATGTTAAAATAACATAATCTATTTTTTATTTTTCCAATTTTTGGGGAAAAAACAAAAAAGGCTTCAGGAAAAAACCCTGTTTTTTTCCCGGGCCTTCACATCTCTATTCCCAACACACTTACAATGGCGATCAATGTTTCCTCCTTCCTCATGGAAGAACCGCGGGCACAAATATTGTCCTGCCTACGTCGAGGAAGTGCAGGTGAAGACCAGCTTTCAATTTAGGACCAGTTTATGGAACTGAATTTCTCCACCTGAGATCAGTGAAGGAAAAAGTAGCACGAGCTACAATATCCATGACTGCACTTTCTAGATCAGCTGCTATCGTAGGGACAGGACATGACAACGCTTTCCTAGTTCACGCTACAATTTCCAGTGTGGTGTAGTGGTTAAGATCGGTAGACTTGTAATCTGGTGAACCAGGTTTGCATCTCCGCTCCTCCACATGCAGCTGCTGGGTGACCTTGGGCTAGTCACACTTCTCTGAAGTCTCTCAGCCCCACTCACCTCACAGAGTGTTTGTTGTGGGGGAGGAAGGGAAAGGAGAATGTTAGCCGCTTTGAGACTCCTTCCGGTAGTGATAAAGCGGGATATCAAATCCAAACTCTTCTTCTTCCTTGTGCTAAGAAATTATTGCTCAGAAAATGTATATGGGTGCACCTTTAGTATTCTGGAATGCAGCAAAAAGATGTATCTTGGTTCTCATCTTTCAGATACCCAAACCTGTTCGTTAAAAGACTTGCAAAGCATGTAACACAGCTTTTCTTTTGATATGATGTATTTATATTTACACAGTACATTTTTAAAGCAATAGCTACAATGATCATACATATTAGAAACAATAAAAAAAGAAGTTAAGAACTAAAATATACATCATACACTTGTATATATATTCTTTACACAGAGGTAAAAAGGCTTATAAAAATCAATACAACAGAGTTTTAAACTTTTAGTATACAGATACATAATAGAAGGTTTGCTTCAGGCACTTAAATTTGTTAATGTGAGCAAGAGCTTGGGGGGGGGAAATGTTCCGAACTTGGGGGGGGGAGGGAAGAAACAGCTTTTGGTTAATGGATTGTTACCACAGATACAAAAATAAAATCTGAATAATTTCTCAGATGATTAATGTCAGTACTGAAAAGCCAACAGGGGAAAAACACTACACACTGTTCAGCTGCAGTGTGGAGATCAATGGGAAATATTTACGGGGGGGGGGAATCCCCCTCCCAAACTCCCATTTCTACCCTCGTGCCAATTTTGCTGCACTAACGAAAACAAAAACAACCCCCAACAACTCACATGGAGGGGGAGAGAGGGAGAGGGAGAACAAACACATGAAATCAGGATTAAAACAAAACCAGAGAAGAGAAAAGGGGGAATTTACAGAAGAGGACATACATCAAGGCTTGGAGTATGTCTGCTTTAGCAAAATAAATAGGGGCACTTGAACTGAGAGGCTTGACAACCTGTAAGATCTCTTCTGTAGTGTTGTGCTTTTGTAGGGGGGCGGGGCGGGGCGGGGCGGGGCGGAGACCTTACAGAAATTCAGAAAAGCGGAACAACTTGCAAAACCAAAATATTGTCCCCATCACTTTGTTGTCATTTTATTTTGAGGCTGGCATGATGTTTTCTAGTCACCATTTACAGCGATTTGTCATTTGCTATTAGGCACAAAATATTTATTCTTTCCACGAGTTTACAAATAATAATAATAATAATAATAATAATAATAATAATAATAATAATGAAAACGAAAATGGAAAACTTCCCTTGCCATTTAGCAGTCCATTTACATTTACAAATGTAAAACCTAACCATTGCAAAAAACATTGAAGCCTACATTATGTATGTTGCAGACAAATCCCAAATCTTGAATACCAAAATATGAACTAGAGAGATCACACAGCCAATCTACACATTATACAGAATTCTAGACTGTATCACTGCATGCTGCGGATTTATTTTTTTTAACCTGCTTAATGCCAAATAGAGTAGCACATCAGAAAAAATATGCATGCTTAATCTCTCTGGTCTGCTAGCTTGTTACAAGCAATGAGTCTTTTGTTGTTGTTTTAATATGGGGGAAATTAAATGTGACTCCCTAATGTTAGTGGTACAGTCCAGAATTCTTCTGCCTTGGATGGATGGATGGATATATATATATATATATGTGTGTGTGTGTGTGTGTGTGGTTCCATTACCTTTGGGAAATGGAAGTTACTGCAATATGCTCTTTTCTGTATGCAATGGTAATGTGGGAAGTCCCAAGCCACCTGGGAAGAGCCCAAGCTGCAGCGCCTCCCGGAAACGAGGGTAATTATTGGCATGGGGAGGAGCTCCAACACAAATTCTCACCCGCCCCCCTGGCCTGGGAGCTTATGACTGTGCCTTTGTGGTGAGTGGAAAAAAGGGCTGTGCTCCAGTTGCTTCTATGCTGCAAAGGCAAGAAAGAGCCCGCATAAGTCCTTAGGAATGTTCAAGTTTCAACACAGACCCCCCACATCCACCCCAAAGGTCTCCCAACTTGGTTTCTGGAACTGCTCCTGAAGGTCCCCTGAGTTTCACAACAGTGGCTTGTCTGGTGGAAAGAGGGTAGGGTCCAGGGCCCGTGTTTGCAAACAGGCCTCAAATAATTGCATTGCCAAATGGCCCTGGATCCTGGCCCATGAGTTTCTGGGTTGGCCCAATGGATGCTGCCATGTGCCCGGGCAGGCAGTTTAAAAACAAAACAAGGGGCGGGGGGGGGGGGAAGCTCGTAATCAAATCATTAAGTCAGTGCCTGGGTGTAAGCAGATCTGCTCAAGCTCCAGGTTTCAACCATAACATATGCCACACACCCGTTGCATATGTAGCTACACGTGACAAAAAGCTGTGGTGACTCCCAGAAGGAGCTTCTGGCCCATTTTCACAAGGAGAGTGGCAAGCGTGTCGCTATTTGCATCTATTTGGCAATAAAATAAAACAAAATTCAGTTCCTCTTCCTTTAAGACTCATGTCAATGTGCAAGAAGGAGGGAGGAGGGCAAGGGCATACACTCACCGGCACTTGGCTGCAGAAAAAAGATTATGGCAGAAACAGCAGCGCCAGTTCTCACAAGCCGGTGCCAATAGCTGCCTCGGATTACTCAGATTGTACTATGCTATATTATAGCTAAACTGCTCTACATTATTCCTTTGAATAAAAAAAAAAAATGGCATTCCATGTCATATATTAGAAAAATATTATTATTTCCCCAGATAATTACAAGCCTTGTACACAAGACATGGCTTTGATGAAGGAAATCAAACCCACACAAAGTCAAAAGCATCGTGTCTCACCCCTACGGTACGCTTTTCACAACCAAGTAAGAAGTAGCCTGTTAGGAGGTATAGATCCTGCGAAGCACGCACGTTTTATGCACCACCAAGTACTACCGAAATCAACCGCCTTTTCATGTTGGGGGCACCCACTGATTTCAACATGGCCTGCCTCCAACTTAGGGCAGGGTTGGGGGGGGGAGGGAGAGAAATGCTTCAATGTTCCTAGTGTTTGGTTTGAAGGCACCAAGGTGACCAGGTGCCTGGGAATTTACCCAGCTCTGGCCTAAGGGATGTCTGCCCTGGGTTCTCTGCAGATCCCAAATATGCTGGTTCAGTGCATTTGGAAGCAGAAAGTGGCACGACCCTCCGCTGACCTCAGGCTGATCCTGTAGTCTGCACAGCAGACAGAACTGTGGGGTCAGATCAGGCCACACCATGGAAAACCCTGGTAACAGCATAGCACATTTCCCCCCCCCCTCGGTACTTTCTGCTACCTATCTGTGCATTAAATCCACCAGGAATTATTCATGTCCACACTGCAAGCGCACCTACGTTGCAGATCCAAAGGCTTGGGGGATGGAAGAGACTTGCTGCCCAGATATTTTTTTTTTGGGGGGGGGAATCCTTTATCGGTCAATTTCACCAATGCACTTGGAAAACAAAAGTGGAAGCAAGGGACCCTGAAATGCGCAGCAACGTTAAAGCTTTCTTGAAATTTCTCTACAGCTAGCTTGGAAGAATCCCAGTGAAACTGATTAGCTCAGAAAGTTTTACTAGGCTTCTCCGCACTGGTGGGGGTGACGTTTGTCAATTTCACTCCCCCCCCCCCCAGATTCCTGTAGGCCTTCTGAGGAAAACTGAATAATGATAAAAAAAAAGAAGCCATGCCCCTACCTGCATCCAGGTGATTGTCAAATGCTGTGATGATAGGATGCCTGTCTTGGTGCTGGAGCCACACCCACACCTGAGAGTCTCAAGATGCAGGCAGTGGTGTTTTTCCCTCTGTCAAAAAAGCTTTCCCCTCATGGGAAGTGATCCCAGAAGTTTCAAAACACTCTCGCCTGGTCCAAAAGGCCACCAAGGCAGAGGGCGGCAGGTAAAGCACAAATGAAACCACCTCACACAGACCAGCACCTCCTGGCTGGGGAGGCTCCCTTGTATTCCCAGGTTGGTTTGGAAATGCTGGAGAAACACAGGGCCCCCGATCCATTCCCCAAATGCTCCTGGATTCTAGAGAATTGTCACCCATCCTTAGTACACAAGACTGTAGACATGGTTAAAAATAAAATAAAAGACAACTATGTTCCCTCTTATATGTTTCCAGGTACACCACAAGCACATGAGTGGTACCTGGTAATTTAGTGACTTGTGAAATTCCCCCTTTGTTTCAAATAGAAACACTGTAGGATAAGGGGAGTATTTCCACTGTGAAGATTATCAACACTAAAGCTATAATTTCCAATGTTAATTGGAGGAGAAAGACTAAGGTGGTGGTGTGGGGGGAGGGGAGAAGAGAGAAGAAACTTAAGGGGTTTCCCTTTCACGTGTAAAATTGGTCTGAAACACAAGTTCTCAGATTCACAAATGTTATACAGGTGATACTAAGGCTCATTTCCCACATTTTGCTTGAATACTTGGTGATCGGAGAAATCATTCAAAGCGACTTTTCAAAAGAACCGATGGACTCAAAATTCTCACAATAAAGATTGTCAGCGATACTGTGTCATGGTACACATTTGTTATTAGCACAATTTCTATACTCACACACTCTCTCTCTCTCACACACACACTCACTTACTGGCTGCAAGTTGAACACAATTTAAAGTGGGATTTCATTATACCTTATTTCCACATGTGTCGATAGTTTGCTAAATACAGATACAGCCGTAAGAAGTTCTGAAAGTCCACCACACTCAACCATTCAACTGAGGGGAAGGGAAGGGGGGTATAAACATGTACAAGACATTCTTGCTTGATTACAGATCAATAATACAAAACTCTTTTATGCTGCACAATCAGTCTGTTAGAACCCAGTGAGCGATCAATGCATAGCAGCCGAGTTGGGAAGGGGAGAGAAAGAAAGAAAGGGGGCAAAGGAGGAGGAGGAGGGACGAGCCCAACGGTTTCTGAGCTCTGTCAGTTTCCTTGGGCTCTGTGACGACGTACGTAAAAATTGAGAACGCTCCGGACCAAGACGCTCCTTAGCTAAAAGGGGAAACGCAAAGTACTTCACAAGCTTCGAGTGTTCGTCATCCAGATGCTTTGTGCTTCCCGCCGCAGCACCTGCACATGACCCCACAGTGATAGCAGGCCCGAAGGGGCAGGTAACAGCACATACAGGGGGCGAGGAAAGACAAGGCGATGAGGGCCAACCACCGGAGGCAAAACTTTTCATCACTGGTATCGCAAGAGCAAGGGTCTGTATAGTCTCCTTCTGGGTCAGACATACAGTGATAGAGCATGCTGTCCGCACACCACATACAGCTGACTTGGCGGATGCAACTCCTTATTCTGTCCGGGGCATCCTGGCACTGGCCCCGCCTGTTCTCCTCGTGGTTGAACATGTCCCTGCAGTAGACGCACCTGGACCTCTCCCCATCCTCCTTCCGCCGCCGCGATTTGCACCTGGCGGGCTGAGTCTTCACCACAGCGCCCTTGATGTCTCCGCACAGGTCGAAGTCGGAGTTGCCCACGTAAGGGTAATTGTAATCGTGTTTGGAGGCCTCGGTTTTGGCAAATCGCACATACGAGTCCCCATCGTCCGGATCAATGTACTTCTCCCGCATGGGGGTGTGGCGGTAGTCCTCATAACCTGTCACCCAGATCTTTTCCCGTGGGTTAATCCGCACAATCTCCTCGTCGTCATCCGGGAAGCTGACGTGCCGATAGGATCGTGGGATTGACTGTTGGGAGAAGCATTTCAAAAAGAACATCTCAAAAGCTGGCAACACATGACACATTCAGAAAGTTTAGATATTAAATATATTTTCTGTTATTCTATCATCTAATCTCTCTCTCTCTCTTGACACATACACACGTTTATATACATAACAACACGATACAAGCAAGACAGACTTCGTTTTAAATTTCTCACTGCTCCAATCACCCAAAGGTATTTGAAGTGGATGAGGAGCGCTTTCATTCATTTCAAATGCCAGAAACAGGAATTCCAATTCTAAAAATCCCATTATCCAAGTTATTGTGGTACATATAGCTGGAAGTGGAGAATATCAGATCAAAAACATTTCGCAAATATAACCCGCACAATATCCCAACTGTAATCAGTGAGGAACAACATTATGACGTAGGCTATCAGCAATGACAGCAGTAGCTGGAGAAAGGAAATTCTTGCCTGCTGTTAAAACAAAATAAAAAATTCCTTCCAGTAGCACCTTAGAGACCAACTAAGTTTGTTCTTGGTATGAGCTTTCGTGTGCATGCAGTGTATCTGAAGAAGTGTGCATGCACATGAAAGCTCATACCAAGAACAAACTTAGTTGGTCTCTAAGGTGCTACTGGAAGGGAAATTTTTTTATTTTTTATTTTGTTTTGACTATGGCAAACCAACACGGCTACTTTTTACATATAATCACATTATGTAACATTGTACCCTCTTGTTTTATCTCTTTGGCTCAACTGAGCCTAACGACTTCCCTCCCTCCCATCTGATGGTTTCCAAAATTAACCTTTACATCTTTGCATTTCGCTTCGTTTCCTATCCCTGCTATATCATTACCTAAAATATTATATTACTCAGCCTGAATAGGTAGCAATTTCACCTTACAGAGCTTCAGATGATGAGCTGATGATGGTGTTAATTGCTTACAGTTGTCTTTCAAATATAATATAAATTTGTTCCAGTCCTTTTGGAATGCTGGTAACTCCTGCTGCCTCCAACTTTGGGCTAACAAAATTCTTGCCGCAGTTGTTGCATATAAGAACAATTTCTTTTATCTTGTCTCTGTATCTTTCTACCCACTATACCCAATAAAAAAGATTCTGGTTTTTTTTTAAAAAAGGTGTTTTTTAAACATTGTCTTTAACTCATTATACAGGTGAAACTCGAAACATTAGAATATCGTGGAAAGGATCATTTCTTTCAGTAATTCAACTTAAAAGGTGAAACTAATATATGAGATAGACTCATGACATGCAAAGCGAGATATGTCAAGCCTTTATTTGTTATAATTGTGATGATTATGGCGTACAGCTGATGAGAACCCCAAATTAACAATCTCAACTTTGGGGTTTTCATCAGCTGTGCGCCATAATCATCACAATTATAACAAGCAAAGGCTTGACATATCTCGCTTTGCATGTCATGAGTCTATCTCATATATTAAACTCCAGTAGCTAATGAAAACAATTGCTTACATAAATGGACTTTTCCACGATATTCTAATTTTTTGAGTTTCACCTGTATATCGTTTCCAGAAAACTTGTCCATCACATATGGTAAAAAGTAACTTCCTTTCCCTTACATTTCCAACATTCATTTTTTTCCTATACATTTTGGCCATTTTAACTGGGGTTAAATACCACCTATACGTCATTTTCATAACATTTTCTTTTAAGATTACTGCATGCTGTAAACTTAATACCTTCATTCCATAACCTCTCCCCATCTTCTAACTGTATATTATGTCCAATATCTTTAGCCCAATGTATCATTACCCATTTTACCTCCTCATCTTTAGTATGCCATTCCAATAATAATTGATACATTTTCAACAATAAATCTATCTCAAATCTAGATCTTCTTGTTTCAAAACCATTTTTTCTTTTTCATCCTCTTTAAACACTTCATTTATCTGACGATAATGCAACCAATCCCTCAATGATTCTTTTATTTCCTCGAACGTTTTTAATTTCAAGTGGTTTCCTTCCTCCATCACTACATCTCCGTAGGTGGCCCATTTTCCTTCCATATTTAATTTTTTAACCGCAATTGCTCCCAATGGCAAGAGCCACCACAGAGTTTTATATCTATTCCACACCTCATAAATTGACTTTCTTATAATGTGGTTCAGGAATCCTTTATGTATTTTTACCTTCTCATGCCATAGATACGTGTGACATCCAAATCTGTTATCATATCCTTTCAGATCTAACAGATCTGTGTCAGCCGTAAGTCTCGTGTAGCCAGGCTCATTCTAAATCACAGGGATTCATCTCTGTCTTTCTAGGCAACTGGCATATACCAAACTGACTAGAGAGGGCTTGGACTGCTTCCTGAAGGTCAGCCAAAATGTCCTTGGAAGACTATGGCAAGCAAGCCTTCTTATCAAGAGAACCCCCTCCCCAGCTCCATCTCCCACTAGAAATGCATCCACAGAGGATTATTTGAAGCATGTGGACTCTGGTGTGCCCATGAGTGGAGTGGCAGTGGCAAGACCACAAAAGGTACAAGATTGAAAACAGGCTCACTTGTTCTAGATGATACTGGTCAGGGTTGAACTGGTCGTGCAAATGTCCCCGGGTGCAAATTCTGTGCTGCTCACAGGATGGAGGAGATGCCAGAGTTCGCAAAGGCTGCTCCCTCTTCTGAGAAGAATTAGAGGAGCTGTCTGTAGCATTCTGTTAGCAACATAAATGGGAACAGTGAAGGTAAGTAACGCAGCTCCATTTCCACAGACCTGAGCTACAATCCAGATTTCTCCTTAGGCACTGGGGCCTACCCCACCGCCTTCCCCCCCAAAACACAAAATGCCGCCCTATAAACCTCTTTGGAAACATGCATGTTTTTCATGAACAACAACATGGTTTGAGAAATGTTGGTCTACAATATATATTTCATCTGCTCACAGAAATGAAGCTGGGCGGTTCCTTGGGTTTTGCCTCCTTCGTTTCGACGCTGCTATGCTTTACAATGAAAATAACGTGTCTTGCGGCACTTTAAAGACTTAGGAAGTTATTGCGACACAAGCTTTCGTGGGCTGGAGTCCATCAGATGCATGCGACGCAGCAGAGACTAACATGGTTCCTCTCCCCACCCCCAAAACTGCCAACACACACACACATAGAGCACAAAAAGGGTGGGAGAAGTGCATATTTTTAACCATGTTTTAATCTAAAATACATGTAAGCTGGGGTCTGCCCAACACTTGCGTGCCTCTTAAAAGTGGAGTAATGTTAAAAATGCACACCTTGATTTGATTCTCTGTACTGTACTTATTTTGTACATCCTCATATAGCTATGTGACAAGACATGAAGATGGCACACTGACAAAACTGAGCTGCCTCATCAAGATCAGTTTATTGTCTGCTGCAGCTTATGTGCAAGTTGTTTTTCTTTTAATCTCCAAATAATAATAATAATAATAATAATAATAATAATAATAATAATTTGTACCCAGCCCATCTGGCTGGATTTCCCCAGCCACTCTAGGCGGCTTCCCAAAAAAATCAAATACATTAAAATATTAAAAGCTTCCCTAAACAGGTGTTCTCTAAATGTCTGGTAGTTGTCTATCTCTTTGACCTCTGCTGGGAGGGTGTTCCACAGGGCGGGCGCCACTACCGAGAAGGCCCTCTGCCTGGTTCCCTGTAGCTTTGCTTCTCGCAGTGAGGGAACTGCCAGAAGGCCCTTGGCGCTGGATCTCAGTGTCCGGGCTGAATGATGGGGGTGGAGACGCTCCTTCAGGTATACAGGACCGAGGCCGTTTAGGGCTTTAAAGGTCAGCACCAACACTTTGAATTGTGCTCGGAAACGTACTGGGAGCCAATGTAGATCTCTCAGGACCGGTGTTATGTGGTCCCGGCGGCCACTCCCAGTCACCAGTCTAGCTGCCGCATTCTGGATTAATTGCAGTTTCCGGGTCACCTTCAAAGGTAGCTCCACGTAGAGCACATTGCAGAAGTCCAAGCGGAAGATAACATAGGAACATAGGTTCCCTCCAGGTAGATTAGCATCTTTGCCTACACCAGAGCAGAGAAATGGAACACCTGTTGCATTCCCCCATTCCCCCTTTGACTGGTTACAAGGAGCCCAATATCTACGGAATAGTCTAAAAATATTTTATAGATAAATTCGCTGGCTGTTATCTCCCTACCTTTCTTCTCAAAAGGGAGAAACTGGAGATCAATAAATGTTACGACACTTTACATAAAGCGAAGACGTATCTTGGAAGAATATTTTGGAAGTTTTAGTTGCATCAGCTGTTGGGTTCTATTTCAGTGGCAGATTCCAGTTAAAGTTAAGAGTAGATGATCATAACTGCAAATAAGTGACCCCATCTGACTTCTTAAAATATCGTTTCTGTCTGCTCTGAGAAGTCTCTGCCTGCAATAACCTTCCTTTCAACTCTTAAGCACAAGCTCATGAATGCGCAGCTGAAGTCGGGAGGAATTTTTAAAAGCTGTAAATAGCAAAGTATGAATGTAAAGCATGTAGATCTGCATGAAATATTTCATCACAAAATTTGCACTCAAATACTTCTATTTTAGACAAATATAATATCTCACCTGTCATCTTATTCATTCTTGCATATCAAACCGAAGGGATGGACATCTGTCCCTGGAAAGTATTTTCTTTCATTTTTCTGCATGGCTGTCCCCTATCTTGCTTCAAAACCGTTAACCCCCTATTTTAAATTTTGTAACTAAATGCAATTTGCTCCAACAGTTCATAAAACTATGTGTTGTTGTTGTTGCTGCCGCTGCTGTTTAAAGTTCTGGTCTTTTATAGTTCTGGCAATTAAATGTCCAGAACTATATTTAAGAAGTCAAAACGATGACTCCATGATCCCAACCAGTTAAGAATTACTTGTCTAGAGGAGAGGCCTACTGCCTTGTTTCATCCTATTCTGCATCATCCAGAGCAACCTCTTCTGCCGTATCAGGCAGTTGGCCCCCTACCTCTCTCGCCCTGATCTGGCCACAGTGATCCATGCGACGGTCACCTCCAGACTTGATTATTGTAACTCGCTCTACGCGGGGCTGCCCCTAAAGCTGACCCAGAAACTCCAGCGGGTGCAGAATGCCGCGGCGAGGCTCCTTACCGGGTCTTTGCCGCGGGACCACATTCATCCAGTGCTTTACCAGCTGCACTGGCTCCCGGTGGAGTACAGGGTCAGGTTTAAGGTGCTGGTTTTGACCTTTAAAGCCCTATGCGGCTTAGGACCCTCGTACCTAAGGGACCGCCTCTCCTGGTATGTCCCGGGTAGGACCTTAAGGTCCTCAAATAATAACTTTTTGGAGGTCCCGAGCCACAAGGATGCTAGGTTGGCTTCAACTAGGGCCAGGGCCTTCTCAGTACTGGCCCCGACTTGGTGGAACAGTCTGTCACAAGAGACCAGGGCCCTGCGGGATTTGGCATCTTTCCGCAGGGCCTGCAAGACGGAGCTGTTCCACCTGGCCTTTGGGTTGGTTTCAGTTTAACCCTGATGTTTCATTCTTTTGGTGTGGTTGGTGGGCTACTTAAAAATGAGGCTGCAGTCTAGATTAAATTTTAAATTGTATTTTAATCTGTATTTTAATGAATTGTTTTATGTTTTTGTTGTGATTTTATTGGTGTTAGCCGCCCTGAGCCCGGTTTGGCGGGGAATAAATAAAATTTATTATTATTATTATTATTATTATTATTATTATTATTATTATTATTCTGGCACTGCTAACAGCCAAGCAAGCTAACAGTGGAAAGAGAATAACTCTGTATATGCCAATGAAACAGTTAAGCCTGCCACTTTAAACAGTCTATGCCTGGGAAGCACCAAGGATATGAAGAATGGACATGCTCAGAGAAGAATCATCTAAATTAATGGGAGTGACTATTAACTAAGGACCATTAATTTCAATAGAAGGGGACGACAGAGGACGAGATGGATGGACAGTGTTCTTGAAGCTACCAACATGAGTCTGACCAAACTGCGGGAGGCAGTGGAAGACAGGAGTGCCTGGCGTGCTCTGGTCCATGGGGTCACGAAGAGTCGGACATGACTAAACAACAACAACAAAATTAATTTCAATGGGTCTACTGTTAGATACAACCCACTCTTCAGGAGAGGCTGGTTTTTCTTCTTCCCTCCTTCCTCTATTTTACAACTGTTGCATTTCACCCACTGCATGGCTCTGCTTGACTAATTGGCTTTTTGTTTTAAATGCAATTAGACAGAACAGAATTTCAGTTAAAAAAAAAAACACATTAAGGAAACTGTGTACACTTTTGAAACTCCATGCATATTTCCTAAAAATTAAAATGGATCAGAGCTCAGTATCAAATCTGAATAGGTATTGTGGAAGTTGTAGAACAGAAACTGGGAATTTATCTGCTCTGCGGTCTTATAGCAGTTCCTCTGCCCTTCTGCCTCCATGAAGATACCTGGGTCCAAGTTAGCCCTTGGAAATGCCTTTCCTCCTCTCCCAGCCTGGTTGCCAAAGAGATCGGGAAGCCAGAAACAACCTCAGAGGCCAGCTGCAATTCTCCCTTCCCTCTGAATATTCATAGGAGCCTTGCCAATGTCTTGCATTATAGGCTGCAAGGCAATTCTCTAATCCTTTTCACTTTGTTAACAGGAAGCTGTCAATCATCTTGTTGTCAGGCTGCCAGGGCTGACTTTCTCCAACCATGTTTACATGCCAAGCGTGGCCTGCCCAGCGCGTCACCTTCGGGGCAGAATGCAGGAACACACAAGTATTTCTCAGGACTCTTGTTTGTCACTCTGGGAATCCAACAAGATGCACATTTTTGTTTTCCAAAAGCATGCTGTTGAATTAAGACCTCTTCTTCCCACTGCACTCTCACCACCCCAGTCAAAATCCTGTGTGAGTCAGATGGGTAAGAATGGCACAAAAAAAAGCACAACACACTGTGCAGAATTCTATTTTTATTTTCACCACTAGTAAGAATCCAGGATCCAGTTGTCAGGAATATCCCGGATCCAACTTTTATGGGTGACATATTGTGATGAACACCTGCAACCATATAGATCTATTGGAAGCGTCAAAATCCTTTCCAAGGTTGCAGTATCACAATGCTAGCCCCAGGTTCGTTGTTATGGGTGCAACGGAAGCTGCAGCTAAAAATGGTTTATTGCATATTTACACTTAAAAAGTTTAATCGCTATATAGACCAGGACAATATATAACAAAAAGCTTGAGGTACATAATGGGGTTAAATTACTATGAGTGGGATTCAACGAATGAATCCTGTCAGCTGAAGTCCTATGCAAGGGCTTCTGCTTGCACAATGGGGCTTTCTCCTCTTCTCTTCCTGTAAGACCCCAAAATTGCCTCGGTGTTGTAGCTGGATTTTAAAACCTCCGCAATAATGCATAGGGGAGGGAGGGAGGGATTTGGCAAGTTGGAACACTTGACTTGATGGAACAATCAACTTAGCGAGACGTTGAATTCCTCCCTATATATTTTATTTAAAAAAATATTTTTTAAGCTGCCCTTAAGCAAAGCTATCAAGGCAGTGCAAAATCAGGACTAAATCAACATCAGTTAAGGCTACACATTGGATGTCTCCAACACACTTGTGAACTTTGGGACAGGTGGGTCTTGTGCAGCAATGCGATTTCTGCTCCACGACAAAGAGAGAGAGAGAGAGAGAGAGGAGGAGGAGAGAGAGAGAGAATGAGAACACCTTGAGACTCCCTGACACAGCCTCTGCTGCAGCAGAGACTAGTGCAAGGGAGTCCTGGAAACACGACCGTGGTCCCTGGCTCCTGAGCACTTGTTGCACCCACAGGGAATGGATCTTCTACAAGAAGACAAGGGTGAAGGGCACAGAAAGAGAAAGGAAGCACAAGAACTCCAGCAGCAGCAGTCCGGCTCATGAACAGCACAAGTTGAGAGGTGGGTGAGCTCCCATTGTTCTGTCCAAGCTCCTGCCAACCTAGCAGTTCGAAAGCATACCAGATAAATGAGTAAATAGGTGTGGCTGCAGTGGGAAGGTAAACTGCGTTTCCGTGCGCTCTAGCACTCGCCATTGTGTTCCGTTGGGCCAGAAGCGGTTTAGTCCTACTGGCCAGATGACCACAGAAAGCTGTCTGTGGACAAACGCTGGCTCCCTCGGCCTGAAAAGCGGGATGTGTGCCGCACCCCATAGTCGCCTTTGACTGGACTTAACCATCCAGGGGTCCTTTACCTTTACCTTACTCACTATTTCCAAACCCCACCAAAAGGGACGTCTTGAGGGACGTCAAAGGAAAGATCAGCCCACGCAACTTTCTAATCACTGCATTCAGCAACGATGGCTCTGAAATTTTCTCTTTTTAGGGAAACCCTGATAACCCTGTTCTAAGGCACCCCTGGAACACAGACCAAAAGTCAGTCATCTAGGAGATGACAGAAGCTCTCTCTCTCTCTTTTTGCATTCAGAACTGATCTGCATAGAGCAGGAGGGAGGAACTTGTGGCCCTACAGGTCCTGCTGCTGCCGCCTTCCAACTCCCACCAGCTCCACTCAGCAGGGCCAATGGCAGCTGGAGTCCAGCAGCATTGGGGGAGTCAAGGGTCCCTCACCATGGGACACAGTGTCATATGAAAGTGAACATTTGCTTTCCATTCCTATCATTAGCCTAACCCAGGCTTCCTCAGCCTCGGCCCTCCAGATGTTTTGAGACTACAATTCCCATCATCCCTGACCACTGGTCCTGCTAGCTAGGGATCATGAGAGTTGTAGGCCAAAAACATCTGGAGGTCCGAGGTTGAGGAAGCCTGGCCTAACCATCCTATCTCAAGCAGATGGGGAAAAACAAACAAACATCTGCAGAAACCATTTTTTAATCCTCTTTTCCACCAGATGATGTGAAGACATCATCATTGTTTGAGGGTCTTCTCATTCAGATTGTCAATTCTCATAATTTTCAGGGTTCCCCTGTCCTCCCTAATCTACATTCTGGGGGAAAAAATACCTAAAGTTTGTTTTACAAACTCAGCTGAGATGTTGTTTGGGAGAAGGAGGGAGAGTGGGTGGGGGTAGGGGATATGTAAGCGCTGGTCTGCCTCTTGTGTGCATATTTTAATAGTGTGGCTGAAACATACTTGACACTCATCTGGGAGACCAAAGTAGGCCAAAGGTTTCATGAAGGAGGCAGCAGAAAGAGATCTGGTTTCTTCATTTCATGTTATTTATGCTGACTACGAAGAGAAAAGGATGCTTGAGTTGGTTAGCAGGATCTAAAGGTCCGGATAAATCTTTCCCATGCGCTATATATATACTGCATTATGTATACGGAAAGTCACTTATAGTAAAGCTAAGACAGTTGTCAATAGGTGGGGTCAAGCATACGCCATAAAAACCTTCTGCTTCAGGCTTCACAACTCCCATGTTCTAAGTAGTCATCAACTACCATGAGGTGTGGATTGCCAGGTTGTGTTTCTCCTTTACTGAAGTGGTGATATTTTTAATTGTGTGGCTTTGGGGGTTAACTGAACCCCTATTGGGGTGACCGAGTAAGTCAAATATGCACAGAAGATGACAGACGGCAAAGTAACCCCAGCAAATGCTGTACAGATCCGTCAGTTGCTACTCTCCATGACTATGGATGCTTGGCGCAGGATGAGCTCTGCCTGTCTTTGCCCATTTCCTTGGTGCCAGCATGGCCAGTTACCATACCAGTTGTTGCAAGGTCTCCCCAAGAGTGTCACTAACTGTTCACCATTTGTATTATTCTCATTTTTGGCACAAAAGCACTGTGTGTGTCTGTCGGGGAACACACCCCACAGACTATGCACAGGGGCACACCTATCAGAAATCATCGGGAGGGAAATACTTCACATTGTGTGAAGAGTATAGAATTTGCAGCACCGAATGCAGTGCCGGCCACTAGTTTTAAATGCTTTAAAAGGACAATAGTCAAATTCATCAAAGCAAAAACAGCAGCACTAGTCATGATGCCCGCATAGACCCATCAGGTTCAAAGGCAACATGCCACGGAATATCATTGGCTGAAGAGGAATTGTGGCCGGACGGGGAGGTGATTTGTCTTCCAACATGCTCTGGGTGTGGACTTCCCAAAAACATGTCGTTGATCGCTGTGAGAAACAGGATGAACATTTGTCTGCTCTAGAAGGAAGTCAATGCTAGCATAAGCAAACCAGGCTGGGAATAGCCTGCCAAAGACAAGTGTGGACAGAGCACAGGTCCACACAGAGATGCCAGCTCCACTGTCCTGGTCCACACAGAATGTTAAGCCATAGGCTTAGGTAACCAAAGTTCAACTTTATTATCTGAACCCAACACTTGTTCACCAAGGTTTGCTGTGGTATATACCATACTTTTCCGTCCCCATGTATAAGACCCCCCCATATTTTTGGGGACTCAAAGTTAAGAAAATGGGGGGAGATGGCACAGAGTTGTTGAGCTTTTTTTGGGGGGGGGGTGCCCAGGGTTGTTGAGCTTTATTTAGGAGGGATTGCTGGCAATTGCTCACCCGCACGTGTCCCGAAATCTGCCCCCCCCCATGTGTCCCATCGCCGGCAGAAGCTGCCAGTCACCCGCCCAACTGCAGGAGCACCAGCCAATCAACACCATCCATTGACGCAGCAACCAATAACATGCACAATAGCCGCTGACAGCCGCGGCAGCAACCAATCAAATGTCCACCCTATGCACTACCCATGTAAGAAGACCCCAACTTTTTGGCATGGTTTTTATAGAAAAAAAACATAAGTCTTATAGACGGAAAAGTACGGTAATTCTTGGTCAAAGTTAACCTTAGCATTAAGCATTAAACATGGCATGCAAAACCAGAAACTCTAGTCACAGCTCAAAGCTGCAGAACCACAAGAGAAGCACAGCTCAAAACTCAAAATAATGGTGGGTGGGGTATAATTGGACATGGTCTGATTGACTGCCTGCGAGATGCTCTGACTTTAACCACAGTTTATAAGGAGCTATGATCAATATTAATTATGGTTACTGCACAAGTCTAGGCCTTTATCACAAAGTCATTATTCAGAAAGATAACACGGTGTAACACTCAGTTTTCTCAGTGGGGTTTTTTTTTTTTTTTAAAGAATCCATTCACACAGCCTTCCTGAACCTTGGGACGCCAAAAGATGTTGGGCTACAATTCCGCGCCACCACAAAAACTATTTGCATCCCTTCAAAAGGCTACACAGGACGTTTACAAAGACCCCCCATCTTCCAGAATCTGCACCTATGCATTTAAGGACAGCAATGGTAATCTGCACCGCCAGCTTTTTCATAGCTCCCCGAGATTGATTTCAGGGCGGTCATCTTGGGAGGGTTTCGACAAGTTTTGCTATTTATTGTCCTGCTGCAATGAGGAGACAAAGCAAATATGGTAGTTGCAGCCTCGTGTCATCTCTCTTCACCGCTGCATGGAATATAAAGAGCACATTACATCATGATTCAGTGGTACTTCCCAAAAGATGAACATTTATCCAAAGGGGAAAACAATCTGAGTGCAGAAAGTGGATTAATTAACTGGAAGCAAAGTGCAATTTCATATTGCTGGCAAGCGAGATGCATTCTCAGTCAAGGCAAAAATGAACAACTGGCTTTACTCAAGTCGCCTCTAGAGAAGAGCAAGCATACAACGTGCAGAGCCTGGAGAAATTTATTTTCAAGCATATGGAAAACATTTGCGGATTGCAATGAGGCTCTGGAGTTAAGGTAACATTGCAGAGATGCCTCCTAAAGGGAAACTTCATCTTTGGAAAACACAAAGAGCATAATTCAGCCACAGTGAAGACTGTTTAGCTCCCTTTGATTTCATTGAAAGGGTGGGGGGGGGGAAGAAGGGAGAGTTAAGTGCATAGTAAACATTCACTAGAAATCAATAGGGCTCATATATGTGCATTGACTTTAAAGGTAAAGGGACCCCTGACAGGACCCCTGACAGTCCAAGTCCAGTCGCAAACGACTCTGGGGTTGTGCCGCTCATCTCGCGTTACTGGCCGAGGGAGCCGGTGTACAGCTTCTGGGTCATGTGGCCAGCATGACTAAGCCGCTTCTGGCGAAACCAGAGCAGCGCACGGAAACGCCGTTTACCTTCCCGCCGGAGTGGTACCTATTTATCTACTTGCACTTTGACGTGCTTTCGAACTGCTAGGTGGGCACTGACTTTACCATCCACCAAATAAACAAAAAGCTTGTTGCCCTTTCTTGGGATACTGAGGTTTCTGTTCTTGGGCTGATTCAGGGAGAGAGCAGGATGGATTACCAAGGCAGCATCTCTGCACAGATTGCCATATGCGTTTTAGAGGGGCAAAGTATACACAACCGATGTTTTAAGCAGCACAGACCTGATACAGATGTACGAAGGCATCTTTGCTGAATGATTTGCTATTAAATAGTATGCCATTCCAGCTCTACTGCAGCAAAATCCCCCCCCCCACCTCCCCGCAACCTTCCATTCTTCCCTCTCCATCACAGAATCTATAAATCACTTCTGGCAGGTAGCTGGGAAGCAGCTGCTAATGGTAGTTTTGCTCTGGAGGAGAGGAAGTCACCTTTTAACCCTGCCTGCTGTTGTTTGTCTTATAACTATGACAAAAGAACAGAGGAAAACAACATGCCAACTGTCACGGAGGATCTGGTCACACGCCACAGGAAGCCCATCTCAGGCCCTCAACATTATCAAGCCTTTCAGGCTGAGGATGTTCGTCCTCTATAATCAAAAAGATTTGACAGCATGGTCCCCTCCCCACCAACTATCTCCACTATTTTCTTCTCGTGCAAAAAGAAAAAGAAAAGTAAAGTTCAGCATTAGAGAGGCAGCCATGGTTTTCCACTTGCAGGTAAGGTAGTTGTGTTGGTCTGCCATAGTCAAAACAAACAAACAAACAAAAAAATCCTTCCAGTAGCACCTTAGAGACCAACTAAGTTTGTTCTTGGTATGAGCTTTTGTGTGCATGCACACTTCTTCAGATACCATGCATGCACACGAAAGCTCATACCAAGAACAAACTTGTTGTTGTTCAGTCGTTCAGTCGTGTCCGACTCTTTGTGACCCCATGGACCAGAGCACGCCAGGCACGCCTATCCTTCACTGCCTCCCGCAGTTTGGCCAAACTCATGTTAGTAGCTTCGAGAACACTGTCCAACCATCTCATCCTCTGTCATCCCCTTCTCCTTGTGCCCTCCATCTTTCCCAACATCAGGGTCTTTTCCAGGGAGTCTTCTCTTCTCATGAGGTGGCCAAAGTACTGGAGCCTCAACTTCAGGATCTGTCCCTTCCAGTGAGCACTCAGGGCTGATTTCTTTAAGGATGGATAGTTTGATCTTCTTGCAGTCCATGGGACTCTCAAGAGTCTCCTCCAGCACCATAATTCAAAAGCATCAATTCTTCGGCGATCAGCCTTCTTGATGGTCAAACTTAGTTTGACTCTAAGGTGCTACTGGAAGGAATTTTTTATTATTTTTTATTTTGTTATGGTTTTCCACTGAAACAGAAATGTCAAACCAGTCTGTTCTTTCAACTTTCATCTCCTCATTTTAAAAATCTGCAGATACTTTCAGCAACCCCCCTCCTCTGCTTACATTACGGCAACCAGATTTTACACTGCTCAGTAAGAACAGACTTAGGACTTGGTCACACAAGAGGGGTTTTTTGTTTTTGTTTTTTGCTTATGGACCGGACTGAGACTCTGCCTCCCCGGCGCATATACCTGTTCTGTTGTGACAACTCTGCTTCAGCCGGCAAGGAGGTCTGAAACAGGGTATTGCAGAGGTGGCCCTGCTGGATCCAAAGTTTGTTGGCTCACCTGACAGGCCCCTGGACTGGATCCCTAAACTGTGCCTGCCTGGAGGTGGCACAGTTATTGCTAACCCTCTAGAATGCAAAGAACTGAACAGCAAGTCCCTGTTTCGGTTACTTAGCAAGAAATGCAAGAAACAAAAATAGGGGTGGAATTATTATTATTTTCATTTGTATTTTAAAATTTTTATTGAATTTTCAGCAAACAGGAAAGAAAAAATAACAGAAATAGTAATACAACACCGTATAATATCTATATCTCACATAGATCTATACCAGTATCTCCAGGTAAATGAAAAGAAGAAAAGATTATTCTTAAGCTTCTCCCTTATACCGATTCTATGATTTGTCACATAGCTGTTAAAATGTATTCTGTTCAATTAAAATATCTCAAATATATTTTATGCTCATTGTTTGTTACTGGAGCAAAAGAAGAACAAAAAAAAAAAAAAACAGAGATCAAACCCATATTACCCCCCCTTCTGCTTCCCCCCAAACTTCCGCTGTTTTATTTTGTCAGGTATTTCCGCGGTTTACCCTTCTTTATTGTGTATGTCTACTGTCATCTATTTACACTCTAATAACTTAAAATACATTCTGTAAGTATAGACAATTCTTATCCATGCATGCCCAACTTACAGATTATTATCTCATACTGTTTGTACTTTTTATACTTTGATTATATTATATAATCTGCTTCAAATTCCAATAAAGAATTATTTTCTGAACTATGACTGTTGCATTTTTTTTATATTGTATACAACTTATTTAAGTATTTCCTAAATTTGTCCCATTCTTTTCCAAAGTTCTCACCTCCTTGTTGCCGAATTTTGGATGTTAAATTTGCTATCCCCATATATTCAACCATCTTTTGACACCACTCTTCTAAAGTAGGGATCCTTTGCTGTCTCCAGAATTGGGCCAGCAGGATCCTAGCTCCTGTCGTCGCACAAAATATTATTATTTTCAACATGCACAGTATTTTACAGAGTGCAAGGCACTTACAATCTAAAAACTGCCACTGGGAAAACTGAGGAAGAGGGAAGTACGGTAATGTTTTGTTGTTGCAGTGTCAGGCTTAGGAAGTCATTTATGTCCTTGTCACTTCCAGGCGGGACCATTGTAATAAACTGTATGTAGGGGTTTGTCCTTGAGGACAGTCCCCAAGCTTCAGTTGGTTCAGAATGCTGCAGCCGGACATCGCATTATGTCAATTTTTTTAAAAAATAATATATTTATTAAGTTTTTTTAAACAGAGAAAAAATACACAAATACACATATAACAACAACAAAAACATAAAAATATATCTTATACCTAATATTTATCCCTCACATTGTCAGTAGACTTCCTCCTATCTCCTCTTCCCGCGTTCCTTGGCTATCATCTTTAGTAATTTCTAAACATCTTGCCACATCTTATTTACTATAAAAAATTACCTACTTATTTACTCTTAACTATTTTTCTTAACTCATATTCAACTGCCTTAAACACTTAACCTTACTCTAAATCTACAGTCTAGCCTTAACATTCCTAGTTATATCAATTTTGTTCCGGCTTCATTGGCTACCAATTTGTCCTGGCTTTGGCCTTGGGACAAAATGGCCCCTGGGACCAGTCTCTCTCAAAAACCACCTCTTCCAGTATAAACTTGCTCAAGACCTGTGCTCTGTTTCTGAGGCCTTCCTTGTTGCCTATTCACCAACAAAATGCATGGCTTGTGAGGTCAAAAGGGGGGGGGAACGTTCCAGCTCTGGCGCTCCCAGGAGTAATTTATCCTGCCCCACTTCTGCCCACTCTTAAAAAAAACCTTTGGAGCAGGATTATTGTTTCTGTCAGAACATGTGCAGGTCTATACTATACTTCGTTGTTAGCCGCCCTGAGCCCGGTTTTTGGATTGGGAAGGGTGGGGTAGAAATAAATTATTATTATTATTATTATTATTATTATTATTATTATTATTATTATTATTATTCTAATGATGCTGTGTGTTTATTGTTAGTATTGCATTTTAACTTGCTCACTGATAATGCACCGTATTTTTCTGTCTATAAGACGCCCCCATGTATAAGTCGCCCCCTATTTCGGGGGACGATGGCCCCGTGCATAAGACGCCTCCCCTAAACTTTGACATTATTTTAAAGGGGGGAAAACCTAGTCTTAAACAAGGAAAAATACGGTATTTTTTATTTTTATTTTGTAACGTAGTTTTGAGTATGATTTTTCATAGAAGGGTGTGAAAAAGAGGTGCTGAAATAATAGAACAAAGAAATACATGGTCACATCAAATTTTGCCAGAGCCTCCTTGGACTCTATGAATTTCTTTCCTTGTACTGATAGCAACCAGAGTCAGATACACGACAGCCTTTAGTGGAGAGCAACCAAGCCATTCAGAGGACATAAAGAGCAATTCCTATTTACTTACTGTAAAGACATCATCATCTCCAACTTCAGTCTCATTGTGGATTGTTGAGGATGAAGTTGTAGATCCTGGAAAGACATTTCAAAATGCACACTGTTTCTGTATGTAATTATCACAATCCGCAACAAGCCTACAGACCCTGCTGCGAAGCTGTGCACATGTACAACTAGGGAATTCAATTCGGGTTTTTTTGGCACAAAAGTGTCTTAAAAGTTACATATAAAAAACTTGCCCGTGTTTCAAAAGCCAACTGGTGATGAGGGATGGTAGAAGGGATGCTCCCCCCCCAAAAAAAAGAAGAAAAGGGGAAAAAAAACTAAACAAAGACCCCAGCTGCATGCTCAGAACGGACGTATATGTTCTCCTGGAATGTGGCCAATGTCCCCGCCCCCCGGCTTGTTTTTACAGAAACAATTAATTTTATCTGAACATTCCTGGCAAGATCCAAAACACATCTTTGAAAATGGTAAAGGAAATTGTGTCAGAATAAGGAACAGTCATTCTATGTGGGTTAGAGGAGTAACTAAGAAAAAACTGCTTCAACAAATTTAAGTTTGGTTTTTTTTTAAAAAAAACTAGCTTAATTTGGCAGCATAAAATCCCAAACAATTCATTCAAGACAAACAACGATTAAGGCTGAAGTCACAGAAAGCTGCTTAAGAAGTCATGTGCTAGAATCATTTGAAACTTCATTCAATGTGAGACTTTTTGAGTCAATTAATATTGTATTCATTTGTGGATTAGCTTCAAATATGTAAATTCCTAGATGTCACAGAGATTGAAAGCTGAATAACTCGAATCACATCCTCCCTAAGAAATTGAAAGCTGATACAAAAGACTAAGACTTTGATTTAAGGAGTAGCTCATTTCATTGAAAAATGTGCCAAATTCAACCTTCAAGTTATAACAACAACGCCACTTAGCAACAAAAGACAAGAGTCCCTGGATGCTGTTTTTGTACCTTCCATGAGATCTTCAATGGCTTTTCTCACACCTCTATCAAATGCTCGTGCATCAGCAGGGCTTAGAAAAGTGAGCCCAAACTTTCTGTTGTCGACTTTCCAGTGGTGAAATGTAGGGTTTGCTTTAGTGTAGACCAAGTCCTTCTTCACATAGCATTCCAATACCACCTGGGGTTTAAAATGCAAAGAGGTAAAAAGGATGTTTACAGGTGAAGGTCATGGGTTTGTTATTATGGTTCATTACTGCCTCTCTGCATAGTGAAAACACGTCTAGTCTCTATGCAATTGCTTTGGTGAGAGAAGCTCTCTTCACAGAATAGGTCAGCAAAAATAGCTTTGCAAGTGAAACCAAAATGTTTCAAACACTTCCTGCTGGAATGACAAAGGAATACCATTACATTATACAGAGCCATAGCTGGGGTAGGGGGTGGGGGCTAGCCAGGTGTTTTGTCCTGGGTGAAGCCCTCAGAGGGGCACCATTGAGGCTCCCAGCTTGTAAAAGGTAAAGGACCCCTGACAGTTAAGTCCAGTCACGAACGACTCTGGGGTTGCGGCGCTCATCTCGCTTTACTGGCCGAGGGAGCCGGCGTTTGTCCGCAGACAGTTTTTCCGGGTCATGTGGCCAGCATGACTAAGCCGCTTCTGGCAAAACCAGAGCAGCGCATGGAAACGCCGTTTACCTTCCCGCCGGAGCGGTACCTATTTATCTACTTGCACTGCATGCTTTCGAATTGCTAGGTGGGCAGGAGCTGGGACCAAGCAACAGGAGCTCACCCTGTTGTGGGGATTCAAACCACCGACCGTACGATCGGCAAGTCCTAGGCTCAGTGGTTTAGACCACAGTGCCACCCATGTCGTGTATGCAAATGTGCATGGGGAGGGTACCATACTGGGTCTTGGACCTGGGTGATATGAAGCCTAGTTTTGCCCCTGACATTATACACTACCATTGCACACCTGGGCCAAACAGATTCCAAAACTTAAACAGAGCTACCCAAATCCCTCTGCAAAATGTTCACCTTTGTCTTGCTTAGCATAAAAACCAAGAAGTTACTCTAGTAGACAAATGTAACAACAAAGTACAATTCTAGTAACATTAATGAGGATACACAAATTTTGTGCGTAACGAAATCAAATATATGCACATACGCGCGCACACTCCCCATGGCAAACTAACTTGTCACACCCTGCCACTTATTCTGTCTTCTTCTGTAGTGAGCAGCGTGCCTCATTTCTTTGAATCAACTGCAAATATTTAAAGAGAAAATGTGGTGCAGTGGATGGCGAATTGCAAGTTGGATGGGGAGACTTTGGTTCAAATCTCCACTTGGCACAGTTTCTGAGCAAGCTTCGCCGGGTGGCTCTAACCAACACCACAGGGTTGCTATGAGGATTAAATGGCAGCGACCCTGTGTACAGGGGCCCCAAGCTTCTTGGAGATTACAAAAAAAAATGTGTTCTGCAAGCGTGTTGGTACTATGGGTGCACCCTGTTAAGTTTCTGCCTATGGGACATTTTTTAGTTTTAAATTTGATGTGCCTATGCAGGGAGAGCCGCTGCTGTATTCTCAGTAGCTAGCCTTTTATCAAAGTGGCCCAGGGTAGATGTATTTATCATATTTCACAGCCCAAACCCCTTCTAGGAAGTCAGGATGTATTATAGCAGTAAGAGGTCTGTGGTTATAGGGCACATTCTTAGATGTGGCCAGATAATGATATATACATACTAATAGTGAACCAGTCCTCCAAAAGTATCCAGAACACCACCATCTATGCACAAGAGGGGGGGAGGTTTTTTTTTTAATCACCCCCAAATATCACCAAAAAATCCTAGACAGAGAAGGACAAAATAAGGACTGAGCATGGTCCCAGGGCATGGAGCACTGAGTGTCTGGGTTGGGGAAGAGGATGGAATGGAGTGTCGTGGAGAAGAGCATGGGTGGCCAAAACTCAGAACAAGGGCACGCCGTATACTGCAACATTCTGATGCAGATCCAACCTTTATCACATAAAGCCAAAATGTGTTTAATTGGATGTTGGGCTAACTGTGGGATGTAAACACAGAGCAGCCAAACACAACACTGCTAGAGTGGACATGAAGGTAACTCAGTCCTCCAGGCTTAACTTCCTGTTTACCTGGACTGAGTTACAGGAACCAGAAGTAGGTGTGGTCTTACCTGGGAACAAGAACCCAAAGAAGACTCCCATTTTGCCTCGTCTTTTGAACTAGCAGGATGCTCTCTCTCAGCCTGCAGCTGAGAGAAGCAGAGGTGAAGCCTGTTCCCATATGGAAGCAGCTTCACCGCATGTAAATAGATTTATCTAAACTTATCTGCCTCTTTGAGCCTGTACTCATGGATGAATGTAAGTAAACTCTATTATATCTAATAATCAGTACTTTGTTGTGTCTTTGCTTTTAAGAGGGAACAAGGGGAATATACCAGGAATATATATTTCTTATAGAGGCTTTAGCAAGCCTATGCAACCGTTTTCTGCTGTGTTTTAAAAGGGAATGTGACTCTGCTAAGTTTGGAGCTTGCTCACACAAGCTGGGATGATATATATAAAATAATATATACTCATCCACACTCCTAAACATTCCCACACTAACAACGTCCGGAAACAAGAATTTGGTAAGGATCTATTTCACAGGTCATCTGCTGGCCATCCCTGGTTGGGCTAAATCTGTAGGTGGAACCTACATCTGGTAGCTAGCTGATTCGTTCTTGCAGCTTCATTATTTAAATGTGATTCTCTTCACCCCCCCCCCCCTTTCCCGTTTTATTTTGTGCAAAGAAGCAGGAACTCTTGGTTCTATAAACAGCTATGGTAAGGAGCAAAGTGTCAGCCAGCAAGATAAATTACCCTTGCATTTTTGCTCCAGCAACCTATACCTCAAGCAGAAGGTGGCATAAATAATTCACTGCCATTTTAAAAGCTTGAATTACTCGGTACAACGTGACTGGCTTTTTTTTCTATTCTTTATACTACAATCTGCGATGCTACAGGATTTTGCCAGGGTGGAGGAAAAGTGTCAGTTCCACTTCTTTGAATAAGAAGGTGTTAACTACATAAAAATGTAGGATTTAAAACATTAATGTGCGGCTGCTATTTTGGGGGAGAAAATAGATTCTGTTCCTTTGAAGTAGGAGGAGGGGTTTTTTGCCCGGTGGGTCATGTATGGTCCTGTGAAATGTTCAGAAAGCTGTGGAGGCGGGGAGAACGAACCAGAAGCAAATACTGAATTAGATTAAATTACCAGTTTGTCTTTTTGCCTTTCTCCGTGGATCAGAAATCCACTTCTTCCACTGCCCTCTGGGCACATGACCTTGCAGACACCAACTCTACTGAGACCGCCTCCTTCTTGCGGCAACCATCCTCCACTGGAGTCATCTCGGGTCATAACCACAGCTTTGACTCTCACAATATAGCTGTCACTGAAACAGACAACAAGAACAAGAGACCGTTAGATCAGGCAGCGCAGTTCACAAATATTAGCATCTATTTATCAGGCTCCATGGGAGGGGGGGGGGAAATCAGCCAGCTTCTGCAGATGAAGCCGCTAACGGTGCTCTCTGATATAATAGAGAGATACCAGGACGAAAGTGGTTGATTCATACACATGAAGGGAAGTTCTTACTCTGTGAAGGAGAAATGAAACTCAGCATCCTAAAATCTCAAATATTTTGGTTTTGAACAATCAGGAGTTTGTTTTCAGAAATTGGTGTGTGCAGTGAAAGTGTTCCATTTCCATGTTTCATTCTGAAACATTATCTTTAATCTTACATATACATTTTGGAGGTACAGGTAGGTAGCTTTGTTGGTCTGCCATAGTCAAAACAAAATAAATAAAAAATTCCTTCCAGTAGCACCTTAGAGACCAACTAAGTTTGTTCTTGGTATGAGCTTTCGTGTGCATGCACACTTCTTCAGATACATGCACACGAAAGCTCATACCAAGAACAAACCTAGTTGGTCTCTAAGGTGCTACTGGAAGGAATTTCTTATTTATTTTGGAGGTAATAATGTATTGCCCACAAAAGCTCATGCCACAAAAATAAGCCAGTGTTTCAACAGTCTTGCGGCAGCTTAGACAGATGTGAACTTTTGGGGTTAAGAACCAACTGGTGGCAATTCATAGAATCATAGAGTTGGAAGAGACCACAAGGGCCATCCAGTTCAACCCCCTGCCAATTGTAAATATGTAATTAATTTGAGGGGATTATGAAGGAACAATTTGACTAGAGGCTGAGCTGGAGCAACAAGAAGCCTTGTGCCGTAAGTTCCAGGGTTACCATAGGTTCTAACTGCATCCATTCCCTAATATGCCTCCCTTCCCCCTCTGACAGGATTACTGCGCCCAGTGGGGTCACCACTCAGCGGTCGTAAAAGACATTTGAACTTTGGAACATGGAATATACGAACTTTGTTGGATAACACAGATAATGAGCATCCTGAACACAGAACTGCCATCATTGCAAGAGAGTTGCAACACATTTCACATCGATATTGCAGCACTTCAAGAAACTCGAAGAGCAGGAGAGGGACAACTGAAGGAAGAAAAAGGAGGCTACACATTCTTCTGGAAAGCTCTACCTGAACAAGAACGTTGAATACATGGAGTAGGCTATGCTATCAAAAACAATTTTGTGAACTTCTTGTCAGAAGTCCCTACAGGCATTAATGAGAGACTTTCAACCCTTCAAATAAAACTCGCCAAAAGCCAGCAGGCCACAATTCTAAGAGTTTATGCACCAACACTGGATGCCAAAGAAGACATGAAATATTTTTTTTTTACTCTCAGCTGGATACCATCCTATCAGAGATTCCTAAAGAGGATAAAATTATCCTCCTGGGTGATTTTAATCCAAGAATTGGGCGAGATTTCGAAAAGAAGGAATTGGCAACAGCAACCAGAATGAAATCTTACTTTTGGCTATATGTGCAGCGAACAACCTTGTTATTGCCAAAACACTCTTTCAACAAAAGAATAAATTCGGTTGAACCACTGGCATCTCTTAAAACTTTGTAACTGTCACCGTGGTGTGGTCCCTACCAGAGTTATGACAAGTGCTGACAACTTCTGGACAGATCACTGATTAATATGTTCCATGATGGCTATCAAGATTATACCTCAATATGCAGGCTTCAGAAGGAAACCAAGGCACAAAATGAACACTCAATCCCTTCAAGATCCTATTAAGCGGGACTGCTTCCAAACAACTCTTAAGGACCATCTGCTTTTGGAGTTCCCCAAAAACATTGAGGAACACTGGACCAAGCTAAAAACATCCATTATTGCAACCAGTGAACAAACTGTTGGATACCAAACCAAGAAACACCAGGACTGGTTTGATGAGAATGACAGTGAGATTGAATGCATTATTGACAAGAAAAGGAAGGCCTTTCAGATCTGGCAAAGAGAAAGAAACTGCACCACTATGAAGAAAACCTAAGCCAACACTAAGGCTGAGGTTCAAAGAAGAACCAGAGAACTAAAGAACACCTGGTTGATTAAAAAAAGCTCAAGAGATCCAGCACTTAGCCAACACTTGTGATGCACAGAGTTTATTTAAAGCCACAAAGACCATCTATGGGCCAATAAAACATGGCATATGCCCCCTACGCTCAACCAATGGTACCACACTTCTAAAAGAAAAAGAAGCTATTGCATTGCGCTGGAAAGAACATTACCAGCATCTCCTTAACTGCAACTCCCACGTAGCTGCTGAAGTCCTCTCACAAATTCCACAAAAACAAATTAGAGATGAGCTTGCAGTGCCTCCAAATCTGGGAGAGCTGTGTACAGCTATTAGCCAAAATGAAAAACTACAAAGCCAGCAGACCTGTTGGGATACCTGCCGAAGTCTTCAAAGTGGACGGAACTGAACTTACACAACAAATTCACAAGCTCACTGAAAAAATCTGGGAGAGAGAGGAGATCCCAGAAGACTTTAGGGGTGCAAAAATTATCAATCTCTTTTGAAAAAGGTGATAGAACAGTTTGTGGAAACCATTGAAGCATCTCTTTATTAGCTGCGACCAGCAAAACTCTTGCAAGGATCTTAGCAAACCGTCTTCTAACAATATCCAAGGCTACCCTTCCTGGATCCCAAAATGGTTTCCAACCTTCTAGGGGGACAGTGGATATGATATTCACCACTTGCCAGCTTCAAGAAAAATGCAGAGAGCAAAACCAACCCCTGTATATGGCGTTTATTGACCCAAGACCTTCAACACTGTAAAGTCCTTCTGAAAATTGGCTGCCCAGATAAATTTGTGAACATTCTTTGGCTCCTCCATGACAATATGACAGTAACCATTCACAGTGGGATCAGGCGTTAAACAGGGTTGTGTTATCGCGCCAACTGTATTATTTTCATTGCCATGATCCTACACTTTGTCGAAGAGAAACTCCCCTCCAGAGTAGAAATCATTTATTGAACAGATGGAAAGCTCTTTAATCTGAGTAGGCTGAAAGTAAAGAGTAAGGCTACCGTAACTTCTGTCATAGAGCTTCAGTATACTGATGACAACGTAGTGTATGCTCACTCAGAGGATGACCTCCAAACCATCCTGAATATATTTGCAGAAGCTTATGAAAAGCTTGGCCTATCGCTCTACATCCAAAAAACCAAAGTGCTGCGCCAACAAGCACAAAACAACCCCTCTGCAGTGTCACAAATCCAAGTCAATGGTGTAACATTGGAAAATGTCGGGCACTTCTCCTACCTGGACAGTTACCTCTCCACAAGGGCTGGCATTGATGCCGAAATCCAGCATCGCCTGAGCTCTGCGAGTGCAGCTTTCTCCCAATTGAAGTGCAGAGTGTTTGAGGACTGGGACATTTGCAGGGAAACCAAAATGCTTGTTTACAAAGCTATTGTACTACCAACCTTACTGTATGCTTGTGAAACATGGACCACTTATAAATGCCATCTCCAACTCCTTGAAAGATTCCATCAACGGCGACTCTGAAAATTTGTGCACATCACTTGGGAAGACAGGCGAACTAATGCCACTGTACTGGAAGAAAATCACCAGTGTCGAAGCAATGATTCTTCAACATCAACTTTGTTGGACTGGTCACGTTGTTCAGATGCCTGATTAACGAGGCAACAGTTATGAGTTACCGGTCTCTGCCGCCGCCGCAATCACTGTTATTCTCTAGCAGCTTGGTTTCACCCCTGGAGATGCACTCCATTGTCTTGAGACAAATCTGTGCCAACAACAGATAGCCAGGCCACAAAGGTGTGCCAGGACACATAATCATTTGCTACTCAGCCCTTTTAAGGATACTTTTCTAACATTTCCTCAGGGCATAAGGGAGAAAATGTAGTTGCTGCTTCATTGTATCAAAGACACCAGAAAGAGACGGTAAACCACTCATGAAACTATTTTCGACACCAGTTAAAATTTATACTCTATTGTATGGCCACTGCACCTTCTCTGTCAGAATTAACACAAGAAGAAATGGCCCTTTCCCCCCAGAATATAAACATATTTTGAACTCTTCAAGACAAAACTCACACAATAAATGTATCACTATCTCCCCAGACAACTAACAGAATGATCTGGTGGAAACAAGAGATTGCCATTTGCAATATGTCATTCCATAAAGTGCAGGACATGATGGCTGCAAGTGCCCCTTGCCCAGCAATAGGTCTACAGATCCTTTCCTATATCCACTTTCCATAGCAGAACTGCCAAGGTCACAGATGCCCTTCAATGTGTCCCTTGTAATGTGTAACCTGTAAACCCAACAACTCAAGTCCATTCTTACAGCAGGGTTTCATCTGTGCAGTCTGCTCTTACTTGTGTTAATTGGCTGATTTAGCTAATTTAGCTCAACTGATATCTATGGTGGTGGAAGCCTAGGGAAAATGCATGTCTCTGGACTCCTGAGCTACCTGGAAACCTGCCAGCCCTTTCCTTCCATCACAGTGTTCCAAGGTTTGCATTCATCCCACCCAGAACAAGACTCCTCAATTCATCCAATACTGAAGTGGGTAGCCCCATACCAATTAGCAGGAAGAGCAAAATGGAGACTCCCACATACAAGGTTTTCTTCAGCATAGCTCTCGGCCCTCCTTCTCCACCTTCCATGCCTGACTCACCGCAAACCGCTTCCCCACCACCACCACCGAAGAACCAATAACTGAGGGGCTGCCCAGGCTCATGGAGAAAGGAGATAGAAGCCTCGGAGGAAGGGGAAACATGGCGGCTGAGGTCAAGGCGGCAACCACCCCTCTGCCACCGCTACCGCTGAAGCACCAACACCCCGAATGTGTAATTAATTAATTAATTAATTAATTAAAGTGTCTCCGGATTCATTAAAAAAAGTCTGGTAACCTTAGTGTAAACCACTGAGCCTAGGGTTTGCCGATCGGGAGGTCGGCGGTTTGAATCCCCGCGACGGGGTGAGCTCCCGTTGCCCGGTCCCTGCTCCTGCTAACCTAGCAGTTCGAAAGCATGCCAGTGCGAGCAGATATACAGGTACCGCTCCGGCGGGAAGGTAAAGGGCATTTCCGTGCGCTGCTCTGGTTTCGCCACAAGTGGCTTAGTCATGCTGGCCACATGACCCGCAAAAACCGTCTGCAGACAAATGCTGGATCCCTTGGCCAGTAAAGCGAGATGAGCACCACAACCCCAGAGTCGTCTGCAACTGGACTTAACTGTCAGGGGTCCTTTACCTTTTTATATTTCATTTGCTATTCACTGAAACAGATTCAATGTAACAACAGTACCCTTTCAATTCATTTATTTTTAAGTCTGCACTGCAGAATCATCTTGCTTTGACTTAAAATACAACTACAGTACTTGCAGTTTATCTCCAGGGGTGCTTAAAATCTAAAAATACTTTCTGGACTATATTCTTTAAGTGTTCCTTGGCAAACATAAGACTGGGGTCAAGAAGCAGGATATATGCATTTAATTATCTGCTGTCTCTAACTGTATGGGGCTAACAGCATTCCGACATCCCCCCTCCCTCCAAATTCTCTTTCTATTTCATTTAGAAAGCAGCAAGGACAAGAGACACAAATTTGGTTACTCAAATATAGCTCAAAACACAGTAACTGTCAGCTTTCAAGCTTTAACACAAAACAACTAATCCAACATGCATTTTGTACAATAATTATACTTATTATTAATATTTACTATTTTTTGACAATCATTTTTTAATTAATTTTACACACATTTTGCACACTTACCAAACAAAACCAAATTATATTAAGTTAACCAAACTACATTTTCAATTTCCCAGTGATGTTACAACTTTTTAGCAGCCCTCATTTTTGGAATTTGAAAACTTGACAAATTCAACACTTCTATTTATTTTGTGTTTGCTAGGTTTCTTCATTCTCCACGTGTACTATGTGGAGCTGTTGCGCCGGGTCCTGGAGGTAGAGGCACTTTGGTCCCAGTCCACCCCCACCCCAAAGTTTTCAAAGAGGGGGCTCAGCACCCTCAATAATCAGCAGCGACTTCACAGTGTCACATGACATTGTGAGCAGGACGTCCTGGCTGCAACAATAATCCCACATATCTGAGAGTAAGCCCCACTGAATTCAATAGGACTCGCTTCTGAGTAGATGGGGTTAGGACTGCAATGGGCTGGTTCACTCCAGCGGAGATCCCTCCGTTGGCCAGATAGTGTGGGCATGTAAGCGCGCACGGGGCCGGTGCGTCCATTTAGGCGAACTAGGCAATTGCAGGCTTTGGCGGGGGGCGGGGTGGGCGAGCAGCAGCTCTCCGCTACAGCGGAGAAACTGCTGCTTGCCTCTCCACCCCCCCCCCGCTAAAGCAGGTTTTGGCGGGGGGCGCCAGAAGGTGGTTCGCCTAGGGCGCAAGAAGCCCTAGCACCGGTCCTGAGCGCGCACCCACGATTTCCGGTGTCTGTGTCTGCGCAGGTGCAATTTCCGGCGCCGTGAAAGTGAGTCCCCGCCCCGTGCCACTTTGGCGCAACGCACGAGGACTCGCCGAGCGGGCGGCTCGGTTCGGGGGCGGCTTGTGGGCCAGTTAAACAATCCCTGTGGGCCGCTTGTGGCCCATGGGCCTTAGGTTGCCTAGCCCTGCCTTACAACAATCTTTTAGGTAGGAAGGGAATTGTTATCCCCATGCCAGGCTGAGAGAGTGTTTGTGTAATCAATGCACCAACATTCACAAGAGCGTAATGCACCTGTATGCAGAGCTTTTATTCCTGGCTTCTCACCTCCCTTCATGCAAGTGGGTAAGAGGACAAACTAACCAAGGAGACCAAAGTTTAACCACAGCTTCCCGTTCTCTGCAAGCTGGGAAATATGGTTGATGGTTTCCAAACAAGCCAAGGGTGAGGATGGATTCAACATTCTAGTTTGTGTGGAAGAGAATAACCAGAATTAATTCGATTTGCTCCCAAGCTGCAGCCATAATCACGAGCTCCAATAATTCATCAATGGGCTCTTAATCAATGTGAACTTTTTCACTCTTACTGTGGTATTACCTTGATTAAAATTATCAAGGTAAAAGGGGAGATGGAAGGACAGATCCTGAAGTTGAGGCTCCAGTACTTTGGCCACCTCATGAGAAGAGAAGACTCCCTGGAAAAGACCCTGATGTTGGGAAAGATGGAGGGCACAAGGAGAAGGGGATGACAGAGGACGAGATGGTTGGACAGTGTTCTCGAAGCTACCAACATGAGTCTGACCAAACTGTGGGAGGCAGTGGAAGACAGGGAGTGCCTGGCATGCTCTGGTCCATGGGTTCACGAAGAGTCGGACACGACTGAACAACAACAAAAAGGGGAGAGGGAAGTCCCAACCTGTTAAATCATCTCCTCTCTGCCTAAAGTTTAAAGGAGTGGCTAAACTGATACAGGAAATGCAGTAGCTGTGCTAACTTGCATGAGGCACAGTGTGAAAACATTTTGAGTGCCACCTCCTCCCATTAGCCTTAACGCTTTAAAACAGAAGAATTGTAGCACCCTAACAGATGTAACACTTTAAACAGACTTACTGTGGCACAAGCCTCCAAGGAGGAGAGAGCCCACTTCTTCATATGCATGGAAATAGTAGGCAGGTAAACAACCACACATACCCAGGTGTAGTGGAAACAAATGAAAATGCCCACCCCCCAAATCTCTAATATGGCTGAAAGAGTATTTAAGGAAAGGAAATCCAAGTAAACAAGAACAGCAGTGTGTGTGTGTGTGTGTGTGTGTGTGTGCAACTCTTGCCTTGAAAGCAGCAGCTCGGTCAGCTTCAAATAAAGCTGTCTTTACTTTTCACTAGAAAGCTGAGAGAGGGGAGGGTCATTCTTCCCACCAATTATAAACAGTTGAGCCAAAGATCATAAAATCCAAGAGTTACATCTTATGACAATTCTAGGCAAAGCTCAGTTGTATACAGAATGACCGCACTGAATTTTTGCAACAGCAATAATAGAAAAATACTTGAATTTTGTAGTGGGAGAGAACACTTTTGATCTCACTTGAGTTCTGAATGGGGATGGGCGTGTTAGAAACCAAGCATCATATGGGAGGCTGGGGGGCAGCCCTTCTCTCAGATCCTTTGATGATGGCACCAGTGGACGGCATTCTGCTCTGTTCAGCTAAGATGATGTGGTAGGCTGATCTGCTTGCAGATTTCTCAGATTGGGAACAGCAAGAAATCACTATATTTAAAAGCATAATCCCATACTGCAACCATCAGAAGGGGGCCATGGATCCCCAAACTGCAAATTATTAAAGTGTTTGGGTGCGATGGAAAGGGGATTTTTGCTATGAAGTCAGAAGCAAGTCCCCAGACCAGGCTGGGGGGAGCTGAAACTCTTCCAAACTCCAAGAATTCTTCTTGACACTTTTAATTTAAAGTGTTGGCCAATACAAGAAATAACTTGGAACAACCTAAATTGGTTCTCTCTTAGATGGGTTTCATTCCATAGTTAACACCTTCCATCCCCCTCGCCACTCAAAAGAGACAAAGGGAGTAAAAAAAAAAAAAGCAAAACAACTTTGAATTCACTGGCAAAACAGAGACAAACTGTATAAAAGTGAACAATTAGCCCTCTCATTATAAAGAAGTTGTAATTTGAAATGATTTCAGAACCTGTTTACTTTTACAAGCAAGGGGGAAATTAAAATGAGCAAACTTTTCTGTGCCCAAGCATTTGACTTCAATAATTCTATAATTAGACATGCATTAAATTACTTTGCACTGATGTGGCCGCATACAGAACCAAGGAAGCATGTAACCCACATATTCTTATATTGTGCGTTATGACCAAACTGAGTTCTGTGGAGCACAAACACCCTTACTTCTCTCCAGAAACTTCAAGCATAGAACAAACCATTTGGCGCAGCAAAAAGCTTTAAGAATAGAGTGCTCCTAATGACTCCACAACTTACAATGGAATAATCATCTGGCTCTGAAGCATCCATTCAGCAAAAGAACATTATAGTGTCAGAGGTCAAAGGTGGAGGTTGTTAAATGGGGACAGACAAAGGGAAAGGGGGGAATCCAATAAAGAGGCAAATTAATGGCTGAAACACCATTCAAAATCTGCACTAACTCCATTCAGCTTCACATTCTGCATTCGCATTCACATGAGGTAATGGTTAAAAGGGAATAAACCAGATTTATCCAATTACTTGGAAAGAGCAAATTTTATTGGCTGCCTGGTAGGTGTTTTGTTTTTTTGTTTTCGGAAAAAAACAGGGCATTATTTGAAGGCTAGCATTCTCTAAAAAAAAAGAGAGTTGAACTCTAATCTCAAATCTACTGGAGGAATCATTTAACTACAGCAGTTCCTCAGATCTTTTACCTAGGGCTGCCATATTTTGAAGATCAAAAAAAGAGGACACATTTGCCGATTCCTACTTTTAACTACAGGTCGCTATGGCGACTCTCGTTTCCAATACCCCTGCTACACGTAGGCTATAGAAGCTGTGATATATATTGTTAATAGCAATTGTTTTTAACTTTCCAACAAACGCACTTCAGATGGCAATGCATGTCACCACAGTTTGAAGTAAGCTGGCCCTGCTTTCTCTGGATCTTTTTGCCTGAATAAATGTGGACTCTACTATACAGACTCCACCCAGGGGACACCTGGGCAGAAATGTTAACACTGAAAAAGAGGTATGTCCGGGGGGGAACGTATGGTAATCTTATTTTACCCACTGTTATCAAATTGTGTCATAAAAAACTATTTTCTTTTTGAAGCAATTTAATTCCTCGATTGTCATCTTTTATATGACAATTTAAGGATTTATATGAAAAACCTAAGGAAGCCAGATTATCCTCCACCAGGGCCGGGGTCTTTTCAGTGATGGCTCCGACCTGGTGGAATGTTCTGTCCCATGAGACTAGGACTGTGCAGGACTTGATCTCCTTCCGCAGGGCCTGTAAGACAGAGCTATTCTACCTGGCCTTCAATTTGAAATAGCCTGATCCTATATCCCCTTTTCCCTTTCCTCTTCTATGAAGAAACCCTTTCTGGGACCCCACATTTAAATTCTTCCCTGGTCTCCTTGCTGGCCCTAGTAGGAACAACTTGGCCAGTTAGCCCTGGTGATCAAAAAAATGACCCCTGAATTATTGAATTTTATAGACATTGATGCTGCATTTATATTGTATTTTATGCTGTTTTAAAGTCGCATTTTAATCAATGTTTTATATTTGCTGTTAGCCGCCCTGAGCCCGGTTCTTAAACCAGGAAAGGCGGGGTATAAATAAAATTTCATTATTATTATTATTATTTATTATATTTACCCGCATGCACTGAGGATCAGTTGTTTTTTTTTTAAAGGCATACGCTAAACTCTTCTTCAAAACACTCACGGGTATCACAGCTTTTCTAATGCAGGTGATTACAAAAGTTCTTTTCTTTTCAGATCAAGAACCTATCAATGCATTATGCAGATTAAAGCAGCAAATTTCTGAATCGTGCTACTTCTGGTGGCAGGGATGACATGTGTGTCAGATCTGAGTGTGCTCCTGCACATACATAATTCCCTGCATCATTAGGAAACCAGAGAGAAAAGGTTGCCAAGAAGCTACCTGCTCAGCTGCCATCCAAGGGGTCTACTCTTGGTGATGAATACAGCCTGTAGAGTGGTACCTCTGGTTACGTACTTAATTTGTTCTGGAGGTCCGTTCTTAACCTGAAACTCTTCTTAACCTGAAGCACCACTTTAGCTAATGGGCCTCCCGCTGCTGCGCCAGAGCACAATTTCTGTTCTCATGATGAAGCAAAGTTCTTAACCTGAAGCGTTATTTCTGGGTTAGCGAGTCTGTAACCTGAAGCGTATGCAACCTGAGGCACCACTGTATTTGAGACTCTGTAAACAAAAGAAATCAGCCCTGAGTGCGCACTAGAAGGACAGATCCTGAAGTTGAGGCTCCAGTACTTTGGCCACCTCATGAGAAGAGAAGACTCCCTAGAAAAGACCCTGATGTTGGGAAAGATGGAGGGCACAAGGAGAAGGGGACGACAGAGGATGAGATGGTTGGACAGTGTTCTCGAAGCTACTAACATGAGTTTGGCCAAACTGCGAGAGGCAGTGAAGGATAGGCGTGGCGTGCTCTGGTCCATGGGGTCACGAAGAGTCGGACACGACTGAACAACAACAACAACAAAACAAAAGCCAACATTGGGAAATTGAAATGGTTTACTTTTAAACAGGTAGGTAGCCAGCCATGTTGGTCTGCCATAGTCAAAACTAAATATAAAATAAAAAATCCTTCCAGTAGCACCTTAGAGACCAACTAAGTTTGTTCTTGGTATGAGCTTTCGTGTGCATGCACACTTCTTCAGATACTTTTAAACACTGTTGGTAAGGCTAACACCATAAAAGAATATCTGCTCCTACTAACAGCAGGCTATATATATAGGGTTGCAGGTCCCTATATGATAAATACCAATAAATCCCCTTAGAAAGTATACATTAGTCTGCATTGCTTGCACAGAGAGAAGGCAATACATCACTTTTACCAGAATCACATAAGCAGAATTCCTAAGCTAAAGCATTTTGTTACAATATCAACAAAGGACAAGAACACTGGCTCAAAAGAAAAGTATCAAAAGATCACATTCCTAGCTTTTTAAAAAAAATTTAAATGCTTTTCATTCAAAGAACAGATTTACCTCTTCTAGAATATATAAAGCTTAGATGCCTGGAGAAAGACAGGTCCTCTAATAGACACACCTCTGGTATTGCCTTGGTCATGTTTCTGGAAGTGGAAGTGGAAGATGTGGACCAGCAAAAACTCTTCTCTCTATTTATTGGAGGGTTGGTCTGAGATCTGGAATCAATGACATCATAGCTTTTGAAGTTAACCAATGAAATTTATTTTATCCCAGATGGGCCAATGGTAGGGATTTCATGTCTAGGATACCACCCATGGGATAAAACAAACCTATTAATAGAAGCATGAGATTGTTGACATGTAGACTAGTGAAGTGGGAGGCGCTCCCCGTTGTTAGGATGAGGCAGTTTTCCTCCCAGAAAAAAAGTATTGTGCAATCTGCTGTGCTTTTCCTTGCATGAAACAGTTCAAAATGGGGTGCCAAATAGCTTTTTTGCTTGGGATAGACAAAAGGATTTCTATCCCAGGAGGCAGCATATATCCAGGAATCGTTGGGAGATGTTATCACTTTGATTGCATTCTGCTACCCTATCGGTTGATCTCGAGCAAGAGTTATCAGGGGACAGGGTGTCCTGCTCTTTTAGATGTGGAACCACTGGAGTGCTTCTATGCATTCCTGGCAGAAAAGACACAAAAGGTTATTTGCTGCTCAGTGCAATGAAACCTTTCTTGTGATGTCCCTCTGGGTCCCATTTCACAGCTTCATTTTCAGCCATCTGAAAGCTGCAGGAGTGTCTTTACTGGGTGTTGTCTTCCAGACATAACTCAAGGAGATACTATCTCAACAAGCCCTTAAAAAGCCTGGACCCCCCCCCCAAAGACATTTCAAGGTCATATCTTCCCTTACATCTGGTTGACATTGCCACAGCATTCTTCTAGGAGACTTTCTCTGCAAAAGTTTAGGGTTGCAAGTGGCTAGGAGCGCAGAACAGAGTGGGCTCAGCAAAAAGCCTATGCCGCCATCCCCTGCAGAGTTGCCAAAGCAGGATGCCTTTTTTTGGGTGGCCTTTGTTGCTCATGGTTGATGTTTCAGCCTTATGAAGACCTGTTTTTAGATCCCAAGTTATAACCAGCTGATGAGCGAGGCTAGAAACAAAAAGCAAGATTAGCCGAACACTCAAATTGTGGAGCAGCCTCACACAACTGGATGGGAAAGTCCAAGGTCACTGTGTTTATTTGAGGGAGATTCAGACAGACCCATCCAATACACACCACCCTCCTTGATAGCAACAAAAAAGGGCATTGTGCGAACTGTCATGCTCTCGTCACATCCTTGTCGATTTGCCTGGTTTACTATATTCATATTTCACATTCTCTTTGAAAGTGTGTTTCTTTGGGGTTCGCTGTTTGATCAGGGGCAGACTATTGTGGCACTTTGGGTAAATTCTTTGGATTACCGGTAGATCTGTGCATCTGATCCTGTCAGCTTGAGACCGTGGGTGGGGAAAGAACTTAATGATTACTGATCACAGTACAGTACTGAAAACCACAAGAGAACTGCAGGCTGAAAAGTGACACGAATTCCTTAGGTGAAAAGGTAAATCTTTGAACCAAGTTTGCGAGCGAAACATCACTTTATTTAACATTCCAACAAGAGCCATTTTTTTTTTGAATGAGCTACATTTTCTGATTTACATCAAACGTTTATTTCTCTTCTCTTTTCCTCCTTTGTCCCCCCTCCTCGCCGCCCAACTTTCTGCCCTATGGGTCATAAACTCTGTTCTTCAAAATAAAATAAAATGAACGGGGGGTGGAGGTGAGTGGGGACAAGAAAGATTGAAAGCAACACTGAAAACAATATAATCAAACTCAGGGTATTTCATCCACCTCGCCTTTTGTTACCCCACAAGTGCACAAGCTGCAGCCCCCAGACCAACTCCAAGGATAGACCCATATAGTAATCCAACTGGGAGGTTACACAGGGCAGGGCAGGCAACTTTTTGTCTTCCAAGATCCAGGAACCACTCACTCACAAGTTTCCATCCCTGATGTCCAGAGAATGAGCACGTAATAAACTGTGAAAACACAGACATATGCAAATATCCTCTCTTGCCTTTCTTCTTCTTCTTCTTCTTCTTCTTCTTCTTCTTCTTCTTCTTCTTCTTCTTCTTCTTCGCCGATTGGTGAACACTTTGTTTTATTCCAGCAGACTTTTGCTTCATGCAGCAAGTAAATTTTTAAGTGTTTGTTTTTAAGTGATGGCTCCTGCTTCTTTTAGATAATTGTAGAATTCAAATACTGTAAGATGCGCAGCGTGGGGTCCAATTGCTTTTAATAAAATAACTAGATGTCATATTGAGAGGGTGAACACACAGAAGGGGAGAATTTTAATGAATTGATAATTCTGCTACAATTGCATCCACGGCTGAAAACAGTCCTCAGACAATTATTTGTTACTTTTTTTAAAAAAGAAGACATACAGATGATGCATGTCATTTTAAAAAATCGAGATAACCTTGTCATTAGACAACTACTATTATTCCTGTTTCTTCTAAAACTTTCCCCAGACAATTCTCCCTGTAGATAGCATGGTCACATGTGCTATGGCTACAGTTCATTAATACTTTTTATCGGCAAATATTGCTTGCCGAACAGTGTGTCAAAGCATTTGTCCTTCCAGGCTGTGATGCCTTATGATTAACATTTTTTGATTACTGTGCTTTCTTTGCTGTTGTTACGTTTGCATTTTGTTGTTGTTATCAAATTAATACAAAAGGGAAAGCATTTATTCAATAACGTTTCTCTATCAAAATTCACTTCTGTCTTTCAGCAAAATATTCCACAGATACGGACATGATAGGAAGATTGGGTCTCGGTCTCAGTCTTGGTCTCTCTCTCTCTCTCTGTGTGTGTGTGAGAGAGAGAAGGGGGGGGGGAAGAGAGAGAGGAGAGAGAGAGAGAGAGAGAGAGAGAGAGAGAGAGAGATGAAGCATGGATAAGCAATTTTAGAATTAGGCTCTGTTGGAAGATGAGCTTTTGATGGTGAAGCCTGCTTAAAGTTTTGGAGGGGCTTTGAAGGATTGCGGGGACCTAGGGACCACTGGGACATGGGTGGCGCTGTGGTCTAAACCACTGAGCTTAGGGCTTGCCGATCAGAAGGTCGGCGGTTCAAATCCCCGCGACGGGGTGAGCTCCCGTTGCTCGGTCCCAGCTCCTGCCACCTAGCAGTTCGAAAGCACATCAAAGTGCAAGTAGATAAATAGGTACCGCTCCGGCGGGAAGGTAAACGGCATTTCCGTGCGCTGCTCTGGTTTCGCCAGAAGCGGCTTAGTCATGCTGGCCACATGACCCGGAAAAACTGTCTGCGGACAAATGTCGGCTCCCTCGGCCAGTAAAGCGAGATGAGTGCCACAACCCCAGAGTCATTCGCGACTGGACTTAACTGTCAGGGGTCCTTTACCTTTACCTTTAGGCACATCTATCAGCAAAACTGCCTCGATCCTATCCTTTGTTATGCCTTACAGGCATAGCTATAAATAGAACAGTTGGATTACTGGGTCAGCAAGCCGCACCACGAGGCCACTGGCAACATGTAAGTGTCCCCACAGACTTCCATAAATGTACCTCCACCTGTGGTTGAATTTGTCTTTTTTTTCATCCGTGGTTTTTTTTGTTTTTTGTTTTTTTTAATGCTGCATAAAGGAAATACAGACAAAAATAAATAGCAACGCAGCATTTTGTGAAGTATAAAAGAAACTGTCCATTTTTAATTTGGTGGGAGGGAAATCCTCCCCAGGGCAAGAGCCCTCTGTTATTGCTGCATATACCGTTGGTTAAAGTCTAATTTATCACAACTCAAATCACCTATGATAAATACACTCATCCTTCAAGGAATGTTAGTCACCTGCCAGCTAATACAGATTAAGAGCCGCAGTCCCCAATGACATGCTTTGCCATTCAAAATTCCAGTTCCCTTTCTGTCCTGTCGCTCAGTTCATGAACAGGTAGCCTTCATCTCTCTCCTCCACCGCCCCCCCCCCCCGGCACCCGCCCCCCCCCCCCGGCACCTGCCCAACTCCACATTTCAGACCTAAAGAGTCATGTAGGCACAAGTTACTCTTCTCAGTGAAACATTTTAAATGTAACCCATTAAAACGTGCCTTCTTCCCACAACAGACCACTGCAGAATTTACAGGCTTGTTTTAAAAAGGAGACTAGAAACCACGGAAAGAGGAAAAACCCGGCTACCTGAGCCCAGGCACACACAGCATCTAAAAGAGGAACACACGTACCTGCCGACAGATGCCATTTCCTCTACATTTTATAACCCCGCGTGCAGTTTTTACCATTTTATAACCCCGCGTGCAGTTTTTACCATTATTGCCACAATAAACCATACGATAAAATGGATTGCCTTGCTGACTCGAGTACCAGCTGGTTAGTAGAAAAGTGACTCCCCCCTCCTTGTATGATTCAGTCTCCTTGACAAATATACTGCATTGTACTAGATGAGTCATCCGAGGACTATTCTGCATTTTATAGGCCAGTTGCGTAGTTCCTCATGTTTCAGCATTCCCACAGTGAATTAAACCAAAAACTGACCAAACACTTCCACTTTACTCTTCCAAACCTTCCACTTTACTCTTCCACCTTCTCAGTTGGTGTTGTTTTAAAAACCAACAACAGCATCCTGCTATTACCATTTATATCCTGCTCTCACCACTGAGCAACCATCCTTGCACTGCCCTCAACCAACTGAATGTCTCAGCACTGCTTCCAATGCCAAGAGGTTGAAAGCTGCAACATTTTACTTAAGGACCTCTAAGGATGCTAGGGGCTGGTGCTATTCCGATTTGGTGCAATCAGAAGGTCGGCGGTTCGAATCCCGAATCCAGCCTCCCGACGGGGTGAGCTCCCGTTGCTCGGTCCCAGCTCCTGCCAACCTAGCAGTTCGAAAGCACAATAAAGTGCAAGTAGATAAATAGGTACCGCTCTGCGGAAGGTAAACGTGTTTCTGTGCGCTGCTCTGGTTCCAGAAGCGGCTTAGTCATGCTGGCCACATGACCCGGAAGCTGTACGCTGGCTCCCTTGGCCAAGGAATGAGCGCTGCAACCCCAGAGTCATCCGTGACTGGACCTAATGGTCAGGGGTCCCTTTACCTTTACACATCTGGTGGAATAGACCACACCTGCACAAAACAGTGACCTGCTGAGGCAAACACAGCACCTCTGAGAAGTTAGCAAGAGCCTTGCATTGTGGACGGAATCTGTTAAAAATAGCTTCCCCTGATAAAAGAGCATCTGTCCTTAAAATGCACTGAAATATTTATCACAATGTCATTGTAAAAAAGACTTTTGCAGAATTCCGTTATATATTTTTATTTTCTTCCTCCCGTTCGTGACTTGCTGTTGGTCATTATGGAACTACATTTTGGTCCCATCTGGCTGATCACTTGGGGCTTACAGGGGTCAGCAAACTTTTTCAGCAGGGGGCCGGTCCACCTTCCCTCAGACCTTGTGGGGGGCCGGACTATATTTTGAAAAAAAAATAAAAATGAATTCCTATGCCCCACAAATAACCCAGAGATGCATTTTAAATAAAAGGACACATTCTACTCATGTAAAAACATGCTGATTCCCGGACCGTCCGTGGGCCAGATTTAGAAGGCGATTCGGCCGGATCCAGCCCCCGGGCCTTAGTTTGGGGATCCCTGTCATAAGACATGTCCTTCAAAGGGAAGCATCAACTGCCAAGGTCAAACAAACATTGGGGTAGGGGCAGAGGGGTCATTTATATTGGAGAACTGGCATGGGGAGAAGGGGCGTTTAACCTTTTCTGCACTCACCAATTCTCCTTTTAAAACCCTTTTGCTCCCAGAAGTTGAGCATATTTCTGGTTTTGGAGCCCAACTGATTTAAACACCGGGGGGGGGGGGAGTTGTGGGAGAATCAAATACTCCCTCTTACCCCCGGGTTCTACCGCACAAGCACTCTTCTGAATTTGCACACTTGCATTCCCAAGTGTAAGAGGCACAAAGGCCAGGGCCAGCAAACCAGAACTGAAGCTCCCCTATAATAAGCAAATTAAAATTGGATGTTAGCATAAACTTCGCGGGTGGTGCTGTGGTCTAAAAAAAGACAGAGCCTAGGGCTTGCCAATCGGAAGGTCGGCGGTTCGAATCCCTGTGACGGGGTGAGCTCCCGTTGTTCAGTCCCTGCTCCTGCCACCTAGCAGTTCGAAAGCACGTCAAAGTGCAAGTAGATAAATAGGTACCGCTCCGGCGGGAAGGTAAACGGCGTTTCCGTGCGCTGCTCTGGTTTCACCAGAAGCGGCTTAGTCATGCTGGCCACATGACCCGGGAAAATGTCTGCAGACAAATGTCAGCTCCCTCGGTCTATAGAGCAAGATGAGCGTGAAACGCCAGTCGTCCGCGACTGGACTTAACTGTCAGGGGTCCCTTTACCTTTACCTTATAATCCAAAACAAGAAGAAGAAGAAGAAGAAGAAGAAGAAGAAGAAGAAGAAGAAGGAGTTTGGATTTGATATCCCACTTTTCACTACCCGAAGGAGTCTCAAAGCGGCTAACATTCTCCTTTCCCTTCCTCCCCCACAACAAACACTCTGTGAGGTGAGTGGGGCTGAGAGACTTCAGAGAAGTGTGACTAGCCCAAGGTCACCCAGCAGCTGCATGTGGAGGAGTGGAAGCGAACCCGGTTCACCAGATTACGAGTCTACCACTCTTAACCACTACACCACACTGGCTCTCAAGAAGGGTGCCGAGGAACAGGACAAGCCTCTACCTAAGAGAAGGGGGGCTACAATCAGAGAGCAGAAGCAGGTGCCCCCCCCCTAATTCCACATGTTGGGACCAACCACTGGAATTGCCTGCAGGGACAGTTAGAAAGTATGTAGAGAAGAGAGTGTAACTAGAATTCTCGTTTTTAAAAAATGGGCTAGGGTAGATTTTGACAGCCGAGAGAAGCCTGGAAGAAGGCAGATAGTTCTGCATGCTTATGTAAATATAGCTATGCAACACAAGCACCCAGTTTTGATCAATCCTGCATTAACTGTGCAGCCTACAGATGACAGAGCTCAGTAGCAGAAGTGGTTTGTGAAGAGGACGGCAGGCGTCGATGAAAGGGATAAGTGAGTCAGATCAAAAGGAGCACAGAGTGCTCTTTTTAAAATGAAAAAGTAGCATTTATCTAAATATTCAGAGTATGTTAAAGGCTTTAGTCACAACTAAGTTATCAAGTAATATAGAGGAAGACTGGAAGAGATCCAGGCTTGCTGTTCCCAACAGGCGAAGGATTCTATTGAAGAAACACGCACAAAAATGCTACTATTTTTAAATATAGCTGGCTTTGAAGCTCTAATTGCTTTTAATTCACTTGGATTTTTCAAGGAGAGAAAGGGGGAAATTATGAAGTACCTTTGAAACGGTTTCAAGAGCACAGTGTGACACACACACACACACACACACACACACACACAACAAGGTATTTTAAAGATTTCATTTTCATTCAAGATAGCAGAAATGGAAAGGTATCTGATGTTTATTTAAAAGCTTACTTCCTTCCCAAAGAGAGATTAAAAACACCATAACATGCCTGTTTATCATCCTGAAGCAAGCAGGGGGTGTACTTGAAAACAAACCAAAGACAAGCTTTTCACACTCTGGTTGCTTCCAGACAGATCTGTTTACTGAACGTTCATTCTGATTTGTCTGCATAGCGGCTGTTTCTGGGGCATTCATTCCAATTTCCATTGAAGGGAGGTTACACAATGTTACACCAAGGAATTCTCACCCCACACTTTCCAGTGCATTTTCCTGTCACTTTCCTAACTGCAAGAAGTCAAGGGTTGTTGTTGTTTTTTGGGGGGGCAGGGAGAAACAGGTTTGTTGTGCAAAAGCACCAAATCCACTTTAATTTTACAACCTGAATTTGCCAGTATGTTATTGAATCTCCCCCCCCCCAAAAAAAACCCCAGTGACAGTATGAAAGCTGCCTCTGTTTCAAAAGAAAAGGAAAACCTTCCGCAGATCCATGATGGGCAGAAGAATCCAGTGAGTAAAAGGAAGCAAAATGCCCATGAGTTGCCCCACCAGAATGGAATACATAGAATCTTCAGGCGTATTTTGTATGATTGACATAAAGCAGTGGTGTCCAAACTTTTTTCAAAGAGGGCCAGATTTGATGAAGTGAAGGGGCCGTGGGGGCCGTCCAAAGTTGTTGACCTTTTTTTAGGGTTGGAGTTGTTGAGCAGACAAGATTCAAAATGTACTTGGCCAATAGTAAATTATTCCTATTCCTATAATGAGCTGAAGAAAATGGGAGCTTTCTTATTAGGATTGATAGGAACTGAACTACCTAAAGAACAGAAGAAAATATTTATGTGTGCTACAACAGCTGCCCAACTACTGTTAGCCCAAAGATGGAAGGAAGAAAAGACACAGACGAACAAAGAATGGTAGATCAAGCTAATGGACTATGCAGAAATGCCAAAATTAACGGCAAAGCTCAGAGACTACGATAATGAGAAATTTAAAAGAGAGTTGGAATCGTTTATTGTTTGGAATCGTTTATTGTTTATGTGCAAAAATACTGTAAGCAAGTTGATATATTGGCAGGCTTTTAAGTAAACGCTTGGAACTAGAGGAAAATTAGATAAAATTAAGGGAAATAATGAGGAAAGTTTAAGAATGGATATGCAGAAGAAACTGGTTAATATAAGGAACCAGAAGAGGGTATAGAGGGAAGTCCAGAGATTTAAAGAATCTCAAAGAGAAGGTTTGTGGAAAGGTATTTGCTTTTATTTGTAAAAATGTAACTGTGAAAAACTAATAAAAGATTATTTACAAAAAACAAAACAAAACCAGAATTAAAACTATATACATGTATAAAATCTGAAAAAAACATGCCAATGAATACAACAGCACCAGCCCTTACAACCAGTCAATTCCCAAAAGTCCGCTGGAACAAGAAGGTCTTCATCTGCTGGAGGGACGGGCAACAAGTCTGGGAGCAGCCACCAAGAAAACCCTTTTCCATGTCTCCACCGGGTGTGTGGGACTGAGAGATGGGTCTCCCCTGAAGACCTCAAAACCCAGGCAGGTTCTTATGACGTAATATGAATATGAGATTCTGTCTCTATTATTTATATTGGCAAAGATTTAAAAACATCTACTTTTCTTTCAGCCTTTAACTGAGAACCAAACACCCAGATCATTACAGCTACTAACTTGTCCAATCCCCTAACAAAGGGGTAGACAACCTAAGGCCCGTGGGCCGGATGCAGCCCAATCGCCTTCTCAATCCGGCCCGCGGACAGTCCGGGAATCAGCGTGTTTTTACATGAGTAGAATGTGTGCTTTTATTTAAAATGCATCTCTGAGTCATTTGTGGAACATAGGAATTCGTTCATATTTCCCCCCAAAATATAGTATGGCCCACCACATGCTCTGAGGGACGGTGGACCGGCCCATGGCTGAAAAAGGTTGCTGACCCCTGCCCTAACAAGTGACCATTTAGCGGTGGTGTCCAAACTATTTTCAAAGAGGGCCAGATTTGATGAAGTGAAGGGTCGTGAGGGCCAACCAAAATTGTTGACCTTTTTCAGGGTTGGAGTTGTTGAGCTTCTTTTAGGATTGAAGTTGCTGAGGTTGTTTTTTTTTTTAAGGGTTTTACCCCAGGAAATAAACCGCCACAGGGGCCAGATTAAACTACCCGGAGGGCCGGATTGCACCCCCAAAACAGACTTTGGACATGCCTATCGACACATCCATCTTTGGATCATATCTTGACTTAAGGAGAGATCAGCACAAGCTGTTTTTCCTCCTTCACAATGCATAGGAAGTATCTACCGTAATTAACCATATCTTCCCATCTGAACTGGAAAACTATGGTTACCAGCTTTGGGACCTTAAAATAACTTTAAACGGATCAAAAGACGGAGAGAGAAAGGCATGATAGAATCATAAAATTGTAGAGTTGGCAGATACCTGAGAGTCATCTAAGCCAGGCTTCCTCAACCTCGACCCTCCAGATGTTCTGAGACTACAATTCCCATCATCCCTGACCACGGGTCCTGCTAGCTAGGGATCATGGGAGTTGTAGTCCCAAAACATCTGGAGGGCCGAGGTTGGGGAAGCCTGACCCGACCTAGTCCAACTCCCTGCAATGCAGTAATCTCAACACACAGCCCCCTATCCAACTTGAAACCAGACCAAACCCTGCTTAAGCTTTGCAAATGTGATAGAAGTTCTAGGAGTGAGTCTCTTGTCTTTCTGACATCATGTATGGAGGCAGAGTTTTCCATGTGCATTTATAGTCGCCCTGTGACTTGTGTTGCACCCGCTGCAAAAGGAGAAGTAGTGAAGGGGGGGGCTTGCATTTGTGTCTGAACTCTCTAACATGGATTCACAGATTTCCCTTGAAGCTTGTCTCTCTAATCTGCAAAATAGGCAGAAGCTTTCTAGAATTTCTCCTGTAAATCTACAGGCAATTTTGACCTGTAACTTGGATCGTTTTGGGTGGGTGGTTGAGAAACATTTGCTCTGCATGCATACGGTTTATTCATATTTTCTGGTCATAGCACACCTATCTGTTACAATCTTTGGATGTCCAATAATGTTAGAATTGTTTGAGACACTCCTGGACCCACTTGAAACCTGTTTGGCTGCTTCTCATGTGTAAACCTTAGTCTTCGTTCTCCCCATTTTTGCTATCTAAGCTGGCTGCAAAATTATGTAACAGGCATAAAACAGGCATTAATAGTTGTCTGTAGAGGGACTGCAGTCCATGTGCACATTTTATTTATTCATAAAATTATTCATATACCACCATATATATACAGTGGTACCTCAGAACTTGGAACAGCTCCGTTCTTGAACGATTTGGCTCCCGAACGCAGAAAACCCAGAAACAGGGTGGATATTATTTAAATCAAATCAATTTAAATCACAATTTAAATCACTAGTCAGTAAGAAGAAGAAGAGTTTGGATTTGATATCCTGCTTTATCACTACCCGAAGTTTTCCCTTCCTCCCCCACAACAAACACTCTGTGAGGTGAGTGGGGCTGAGAGACTTCAGAGAAGTGTGACTAGCCCAAGGTCACCCAGCAGCTGCATGTGGAGGAGCGAACCTGGTTCACCAGATTACAAGTCTACCGATCTTAACCACTACACCACACTGGCTCACAGTAAGACTTGATTTAAATCTTTCTTTCTTCTTTTTTTTTACAGAAAGACTCATTCTTGCTGGTATAATCTTAATATTTACAACCAGATGAAGGTTTCATTTTTGGAATAATAAATTTTCAGAGTAGTTTTTACAGTTATATCAAAAATTACTGATTTGGTTATACTATTAGAAATACAAAGACAGGTAATTATGAAATTATTGTTTATATTTGGACAACTTTTCTGCTGTACTTTATTGGAAGGAGAAAAATAATCATTTCCTTAATAACAATTTAAACAATTTATTTAACTAAAAAAATAACATTACAGCATATGCATCCATGTTTGTTAACTGATGTGGTTAAACTGTGGGTTTTTTTTGTTTTTTTTTTTTAAACTTATTAGCACACATGAAAATCCTTATTTCCTGATGACTAGCCTTTTGACTATACAGTGGTACCTCGGGTTACATACGCTTCAGGTTAAGAACTCCGCTAACCCAGAAATAACGCTTCAGGTTAAGAACTTTGCTTCAGGATAAGAACAGAAATCGTGCCTTCAAAATGGTTTGCAACACCCAGTGCTGCTCCCATAAACCCACCCCAAATCCAAATTTAAGAAACTGGCAATGGGGATTAAAGAGACCGAAGCATAAATAAAATCAGTGAGTGATTGAAGTTGGATCCTATGATGTACAATGATGCCCTATTCTTAAGACCACATGTTTGGAAATTCCTTTGAAATCAATATTGTGATAGTAGCTAGGATCCAAAGAGCTGAGTGTTGAAGGATTTCTTTAAATGGTATGTTAGGGGAGTAGTACCTCTGGTGCGGGGTACGTTGCGCTCCTTCTGGTGTAGTTTGTGCACCTTTGGTCCCCACCCTGTGTAGGGAATATGGCCGGATTGGCGCTGGCAAACCACGTCGATTCTGCCAAGGTTAGAAATACAGCGCTGGCAAACTCTGGAACGTCAGGATGGGATACACAGGCCAGCGAGGCAGCAGAACAAAGGAGTGGTGGGAAAGTACTGGAAAGTCACAAGATGAGCACGGGAGGGGTGCATGAGAGAGAGGCATGGAGGATGAGCACGTACGCAATGGAGATGTCATGTGGGGAAGTTTTGGGGTGTTACCAGAGTACCCTGTGTAGGAGCATTTCCTTATATGGTATGGATGTATCACCATTGGGCTGTATGTTTCCTTATTTGGTCCCTGAAGTTGTTCCTGTGGAACTAATCATTAACCAGTGTGTGAGATTGCTAATAAAAGGGAGCCCTCGGGTGTGGCTCGGGGTTGCCTTCCCGTTGATACCATCCTGCCGTCACATCATTTCTTTGCCGGTGCAACAACCCTGCACTCAGATCTCACCTGTCCACCTCAAAGTTGTCAGCATGCGACAGCGGCCACACCCCAGGAACTGCTTTGACTGGCCGACTAAACCAGGTGAGGGTAGCCAATGGGTCTCAAACTGTTGGTGAGTTAATGACTTCCTGTATATGTGAAGACAGCCTCTGACAGACTGAGAGGACACTTCCTCTTCTTTGCTCTAGGAACTGCCTTCTAGAATCCCGGGAGAGGGGAAGTAAGACGACAAATGTAAGCAGCTAACCAACCGGCAAAGTTTTGGGTTAGTCGAACAAACGTAATTCTTACCCCCAAAACGTGCACTATCCCAGGAAGAACCTAGGCCCATAGGATCTGTGTGTTCACAAAGAGCTTCACATGCGCTTCATGTACATGTGTGAATTTGTAGGTCAGAACTGCACTGTGGGAGCCTCCTCAAGGTCATGTGGCCCCCAACCGCTGGTCCCACTCGACACACCGTAGACGTGGACATCTGCAGGGGGAAGCCTAGGCCCATGGCTTCCCATGTGAACAAGAACCCCAGCAGCACAGGGTTTTAGCTCATGTGACATTGGGGCAGGCCCAAAGGGCTGCATATGATTCCCCCTCCCCCAAGATGCATGTAAGGGTTTCCCTCAGCAATTTATTCAGCAACCCAGTAATGTTGCTCAGTATCATCATAGCCATACAGCACATAGGGTGGTGGTGCGAGAAGCTAAAGGACCCCTGACAGTTACCAGTAAGTCTGGTCGCGAACGACTCTGGGGTTGCGGCGCTCATCTCGCTTTACTGGCCGAGGGAGCCGGTGTACAGCTTCCGGGTCATGTGGCCAGCATGACTAAGCCGCTTCTGGCGAACCAGAGCAGCGCACGGAAACGCCGTTTACCTTCCCGCCGGAGTGGTACCTATTTATCTACTTGCGCTTTGACGTGCTTTTGAACTTCTAGGTTGGCATCGCAGGGATTTGAACCGCCGACCTTCCGATCGGCAAGCCCAAGGCTAAGTGGTTTGCACCACAGTGCCACCCGCGTCCCGGTGGTGCGAGAAGATAAGGCTAAAAAGGGAGCAGCTGGCCTGTGACCATGCAGAGAGTTCATGTGGGAGGTAAGAGCTGAACTAGGGAATTCCTAGCAAACTGCACAAACAAACCTGATGCCCAGCTTCTGCCTCTGTTGTTCCTGCCTGTTCCTACAGCTGCTGGCATGTGGATTCCACCCCCCTTGCCTTCCACTAATGATTAACACTTTTCAGGTAAATATACAAAAGCTCTCCTATACATTTTTTCTGCATCTACTGGCAATGACACCATATCAGGCACTAACATGCCCCTGGAATTAGTTTTGCCTGAACTATTTTACTTGAGCACATAGGCTGGAAGATAACTCTTGGGGGTACCACCTGATGTCTACTAAACACAATCCATCTGAAAAGCCATTTCCCCAGGGGAAAGCATTGACCGGGGGGGGGGGGGCAGAAAGGATCCATTGTGTTTTCTTCTGTGCGCCTTAGGAGAAGGGGGGGGCGGAGAGAGAGAGAGAGAGAGAGAGAGAGAGAGGAGAGAGAGAGAGAGAGAGAGAGACTGCAAAAATGTGGGAGTTTTAGGAACCGTGATTCTGTTGTGAATTCTGCCACTCAATTCATTCCTGTTTCATTGCCTAGGTTGTGCTTTTGTATGATGCCCTTTCTTGGAAGTCGTCATAAATAATTAACACCACCAATAAAAATAAAATAAATGAAGGATTAGTGTGCTGAGCCTTTGGGCCTGACACAATGCAGTGGAAGTTCCTTCCCTTTGCAGTACTGTGCTTACTCTTAGAAGGAGAAGGCGGCAGGTTTCAAGTTACTACACCATTTGTAGCTCAGTGTATCCTGCCACCTTGATGTACCCGATAGACCAGGCATAGGCTAACTCCGGCCCTCCAGATGTTCGGGACTACAATTCCCATCATCCCTCACCACTGGGTCCTGTTAGCTAGGGATGATGGGAATTGTAGTCCCAAACATTTGGAGGGCCGGAGTTTGCCTATGCCTGTTCCGTGGCACACTAGTGTGCCGCGAGATGTTGCCTGGTGTGCCGTGGGAAAATTACTTTATATATAGTCAATATAGGCACAGAGTTAATTTTTTAACATTTTCTAATGGTGGTGTGCCTCGTGATTTTTTTCATGAAACAAGTGTGCCTTTGCCCAAAAAAGGTTGAAAAACACTGCAGGGGTAGGCAAACTAAGGCCCAGGGGCCAGATCCGGCCCAATTGCCTTCTAAATCCGGCCCGCGGACAGTCCAGGAATCAGCATGTTTTTACATGAGTAGAATGTGTCCTTTTATTTAAAATGCATCTCTGGGTTATTTGTGGGGCCTGCCTGGTGTTTTTACATGAGTAGAATGTGTGCTTTTATTTAAAATGCATCTCTGGGTTATTTGTGGGGCATAGGAATTCATTCACCACCACCCCCCAAATATATATAGTCTGGCCCCCCACAAGGTCTGCGGGACAGTAGACCAAACCCCTGCTGAAAAAGTTTGCTGACCCCTGCTATAGACAACTCGTTTGTGACACACAACCATTTACATAGTCAAGGTACCACACAATGACAACTTAAAATGGAGCTGGGGCTCAGGTGGCCAGTGACTGGTAAGATGTAGAAGCAAATGCACACTTCTCCTGGGAGGTCTACAGGGCTACACTACACATTACCTGCTTCAATAGTCTGCCAAAGTTCTCCCAAGCAGTATGCACTCCTGCACTGGTGCATGCATGCATGCATGCATTAGGGCTGCAATTCTAAAATTTGGGAAAGGGATGGGGAGGACAGAGGAGCCAGAAGTTTTAGAAACAAACTTCTGATTAATGTGAAGCCTTTTAAACCCAGGGATTCTTTCCACACAGAGAAAAGAGGGACTTGGTATAATCTTTTGCCAGCACAATGCACTCAGAAGAATATGTCAACCACAAACATAGCCGTGATAAACTTTCCACACACAGTATAGTTCATGGGTAGGGAAACTAAGGCCCGGGGAGCCCGAATCCGGCCCAATCGCCTTCTAAATCTGGCCCACGGATGGTCTGGGAATCAGCATGTTTTTACATGAGTAGAATGTGTCCTTTTATTTAAAATGCATCTCTGGGTTATTTGTGGGGCCTGCCTGGTGTTTTTACATGAGTAGAATGTGTGCTTTTATTTAAAATGCATCTCTGGGTTATTTGTGGGGCATAGGAATTCGTTCATTTCCCCCCCCCAAAAATAGTCCCCCCCCCCAAGGTCTGAGGGACAGTGGACCGGCCCCTTGCTGAAAAAGTTTGCTGACCCCTGGTATGGTTCATGCCGATGTCAAACTTTAGAAAAGAGGACAATTTTTAAGAATAATCAGGAGTATAAGAATAATCAAGTGAATAATCAAGGGTACCAGCAGGACTAAGAAGAGTTATCTATAAACCAAGACAACTTGCAGACTACTCTCGCTTCCAAGATTAACATCCTTTGGCTTCTTTGTTGATGCCCTGGAGCACCACACAAGGAATTTAGTTAAATTCATTACACGCCCCAGCACTGTTTAAATTTGACTATATACTGTACAGAGGGATGCTACAAAACATCATGCCTAGACATGCCGCTGGCAAGCTTTTCCGTAAGAGTAAAAGAAAAGGAATCATCATTAAAGCTGTTCTCTTTGCACCTTTTCCAAAATGCCGGTTTTGTTTTGGCTGTTTTATAAGATACAAGGCAAAGATCCCACAAATCTACCCAAAGCATCCATTTTTATGTTTATGCTAAAGCGAACAAACAACTGAGGGTGAAATCCAATGTTGTGCAAGCGCCCTTCTAATTATGATGGGGCTTTCCCTTCCCAAATGCATTCTAGAGGGCCCCCCCACACCTCCAGAGCAGACTGAGGGGGGCATGGGAGCTGCAGTACAAAAGAGAGGGAGGGGGAAGTCGCATACACATGCCCCCTTGTAGAGTGGTCCCTGAATACTTTTGCCTACCTGAAGGAGGAAGGAACAGGGTTGCTAGTCGTGGTCCCCCCCCCATATGCCATTATCTCCCCCAAGCATAAAAACAACTGCTTTTGGGACTTTTCTGCAAGTAAATCTTCACCCACCAGGAAAACCATGCATTTTTCAACTAGATTATGAAATGCATGGGGCTGCAGACAGTCAGCGTGCATCTGGAACATCGAGCAATTAGAGGGGGGGGGAATTAAAAATGTGCACAGTCATTAGCACTAAAAGAAAAGCCCTAAAACAGGCACCCCCAAACTCGGCCCTCCAGATGTTTTGGGACTACAGTTCCCATCATCCTTGACCACTGGTCCTGTTAGCTAGAGGTGATGGGAGTTGTAGTTCCAAAACATCTGGAGGGCCGAGTTTGGGGGTGCAAGAATCAGTTACTCAAGCATTTTAACTGCAGTTTTTGCTTAGTTGTGACTGTTTATTCGCATAGGTGGCTGATGTCCTGTTTCGAGTTGTTGAGTTTTGCATTATTGCTTTAACATTTTAATCAATCAATCAATCAATCAATCAATTTATTTATTGCATTAGCCATATGGCCATAGCACATAGTAAAAGACCAGGCAGTGGCCTGGCGCGATTATACAAAGAATACTACAGATACAGTTAAAACATTGGATGTAAAATCGTGCTGGATAATACAGATAAAATAGAGAACAATAGCAGGGCATGACGACAGTGTCCATGTCAGGAAGATACATAGGACTAAGGCTAAGGCAAGTTAGCTGAAAAGGTGGTCCTGAGTTTCAGGGCCTGTAATGTATAATTTTAATTACTTATGGCATGCCAAGCAAGACAGATAAATATAAGTATTGTTCAAAGTGATCAGAAAAGCCCCCTCTATTCCAGCAATTTTTTTGCAAACTGCACAGAACTCAGAAGGAGGGATCAGATACTCACTTCTACTGCTAAATTCTCATTTGCTTCCTGCCAGGCTCTAGGGAAGTAGTAAGTTCAAGTGTGTTTTTGATCAAATCCCCCCTCCATGTTCTCTGAGCATGGCAGATGACTCTTGGGAAGAGATCTATGACAACCATAAATAACGGCTGGCTACTAGGCCAAACCAAAATCTGTGGATCCCCTTTTTGCCCTCTCACCAGTGTCTTATGCTCCAGGTTAAAGGTGAAGGTGAAGGTACCCCTGAGCTCCCGTTGCTCGGTCCCTGCTCAGTCCCGTTGCTCGGTCCCACCTAGCAGTTCGAAAGCACGTCAAAGTGCAAGTAGATAAATAGGTAAGTAGAATCATATCATGGGATCATGGAGTTGGAAAAGATCCAAGGTTAATCTAGTCCACCACTACCCCGTAATACAAGAATCTCAGCTAAAGCATCCGTGACAGATGGCCGTCCAACCTCTGCTTTCAAACCTCCAAGGAGAGTCCACAAACACCCGAGGGAGACCATTCCATTGTCAAACAGCTCTTACTGCCAGAACGTTTTCCCTTATGTTTAGTAGGAAATCTCCTTCCTTGTAACTTGAAGCCATTGGTTCGAGTTCTACCCTCCAGTGCAGGAGAATACAAGCATGCTCCACCTTCCATGTGTCACAGCCCTTGAGATATTTGAAGATGGCTATCATATCTCCTCTTTTCAGGCTAAACATACCCAGCTCCTTCCTCCTCATAAGGCTTGGTTTCCAGACCCTTGATCATCTTGGTTGCCCTCCTCTGCACACGTTCCAGCTTGTCAACATCCTTCTTAAATTGTGGTGCCCAGAATTGGACACAGTATTCCAAGGTGTGGTCTGACTGATCAGGGCAGAATAGAGCAATACCATTACTTTCCTTGATCTGAACACTATTATTTCAGTTGATGCAGCCTAGAAAAGCATTAGCTTTTTTTTGCTTCTGCATCACACTGTTGACTCATGTTAAGCTTGTGGTCCACCAAGACCCCTAGATCCTTTTCACATGTACTGCTAGTAAGCCAGGGGTCCCCCATCGTATATTTGTGCATCTGGTTCTTCCTGCCCAAGTGCAGAACCTTTTTGTCCCTATTGAAATTCATGTTGTTAGCTTGGGTCCAGTTCTCCAACCTGTTAAGGTCATTTTGAATTCTGAATCTGTCTTCTGACAGTCATATCCTAGTGCTCACTGGCACACAATTGGGCAGTTTTGATGGGCAAATTCGCTGACTTTTGAGTCCAAGAGCCTTTCCCCTTTGATCTTGTAAATAACCCGTGTTGCCATTTTTTCTGTCTATTGGTAACAGAGGCTCTTGCTGCTGTAAACCAAAGCTGTGCAAATTGTGTCATGCAGCGGAAGAGGAGTTTACTTTTAAAAATTGTTCTGCTCTATTTGCCTTCAAATGCTTTGCCACTTTAGTCACATCTGCTTTGGGGAAGTGCAAATCACGTCATAAACAGTGGGTATCAAGTTCTTGTCAGATACTATTCACAGCAGCACGTGTAACATGCAAGTGAGGTATATTTTGGAGATGGCAACACAAGTTGGAGTATCCAAACCTAATTCTAGTAATAGACAGGAGACAGGTAAATCCCCTCCCAAAGTGTGACAAACCTGTATTTGACTTATTTTATTTTATGGACTAATTTTACAGAGCATAGAAATCATAGAATCATAGAGTTGGAAGAGACCACAAGGGCCATCCAGTCCAACCCCCTGCCAAGCAGGAAACACCATCAAAGCATTCCTGACAGATGGCTGTCAAGCCTCCGCTTAAAGACCTCCAAAGAAGGAGACTCCACCACACTCCTTGGCAGCAAATTCCACTGTCCGAACAGCTCTCACTGTCAGGAAGTTCTTCCTAATGTTTAGGTGGAATCTTCTTTCTTGTAGTTTGAATCCATTGCCCCGTGTCCGCTTCTCTGGAGCAGCAGAAAACAACCTTTCTCCCTCCTCTATATGACATCCTTTGATATATTTGAACATGGCTATCATATCACCCCTTAACCTTCTCTTCTCCAGGCTAAACATACCCAGCTCCCTAAGCCGTTCCTCACGCAACCCTATAATCTGCCACTGGCATATGCAACTGATAGATAAGTCAAATGTATCACCCAGTGTTTGAAACTCCCATTGTTCTAGGCACATTTTGGGGAATTTCATTAGCACGAGCAGTTTCTGAGCTCTGGGCACAGTACTTCGCCCCTAAGAGTAAAACTGGAAGGAACTGCTTCCCCACTTCCAGCTACCGAAATAGAAGAGACCCTCTTAAGAATATTAGGGGGTGGGCAGGGGAAGGACTAATAAACATGAACATTTGGCTGCAGTTCATTCACTTTCAGCTTTGTATTGTTATAAAAATGCATGCGTCGACATTCCGTTATTGCGCCCATAACCTAGGTTTAAAGTGCCATTTCATATCTCAGTTTCTAACACTGGCATCATTGCCACCATGCAGTAACATAATGCTTAGTCTGAAGACAAATGTCATGCAAATCCATGTTCTGGGACATATCATAGCATTACAGCTCGATTTCTCCCTCACCAGCATCCAGCTCAAAGACACATTTAATACTGAAGCTCACCTTTAACATTTTAACTGTACAGATGACAGAGCCAGAACTTCGCAAAGATTTATCTAGGTATCACAGAAGTCAAGGGGCTTCAACGTGGTGTCCTTCAGATGTTGCAGACCCCCAACTCTGATCCTCCCTCACCATTCTGTCTGGGGGGCAGATGGGAACTGGAGTCCACAACATCTGATGGGCGCCATGTTGGCTATTCCTAACGTAAGTGATGAAAAATCACCACCATTTTACCTATACTATTTCTACATATACACCCAGAAGAATATAATTAGGGAAATTATAACCCCACTCGACTCAAAGTAAAACACTCCTACTGATAATCCAAAAGGATAATCTGTACTGTACTCAGTCAACACCAGATCTGATGTACTACCCATGAAAGTATGTTGTATGCAAGTATTATTCTTATAGAAGTAGTGATATGAGGTACTGTACTTTTCCTTGTGGTGGATGGGTGATTTCTATGGCCAGTTGTTGCCAACAGGAACTAACCACCACTGATGATAAGGCACACAGGCATTCCCAGTCCAGACAAAAGTGGTTACATACATGGTGTTTAAATCCAGGACAGAAGGCCTTGGCATTGCCCAAGATCGGTATGAGGGCCAAACTGCAATGGTTGCTTCACAGAATATCACAGGTGAAACAGAAGCTGCTCCTGAGTCCCTCTGCCACCATAAGGTCATATGGAAAAGTCACTGTAAGTGTTGAATTCAACACATGGGAACTAATTCTGCTATGGTTGTGTTCCTCAAACGCTATAACCCAATACCATAAATCCTTCTGGTATTCCCTCCACCCAAACATTTTAATTTTCCTCATAGTTCTGCAATACATTTCTTCTGTGTCGTTTCACTCTCCCCTCTTTGACTCTTGATTCATGCTACTTTGAATTGGTTTGGTAAGCAAGGCACTTGAGTCTACTCTACATTCCCCAACCTCTTAAAGAAGATTAACCATTTAAACTGCTTTTAACTGATGAGTTTTGCCCCCATTGCTCCGGGCAGCAGTATAAGTACCGGTACTCTGATTGTGCTCTGTTTGTTTGCAGACAATGCAAAGGAGAGAAGCAGAGATTGCGTTATTACCGGTACTTCTTTTTGTTGTAAAAGTTATTGATTTGGGGTAACTTCCAATTATGTCTACCCACATATGCCATGGAACCTCCAGTTCCTTTTCACACATACCCTCCAGAGCAGATTTAGGGGGTGAAAGAGCAGCTAAAGGGGGTGGAGACGAAGGACTCAGACCATACTGGATTCCACCATTGGGGCTTATCTGTGTTCAGTGTTGCTGGGGTGTTGGCAATGGCCAGGTCGATTTCTAAGTGGTATTTGCATAGTTTTAGAGATATCTCAGCTCTTGACAGTAGCAACTATGCTAACACTACAGAACAGGATTCTACAATAATGGGTAAGGAAAGAACCCGCAACTGAACCAGGTTTGAAGAGTGTATGAATTTTCATTTTTTTAACCAAACTGTATTTAAGGATGGTTTTCACTGATTTTATTCTTAATAATAATTATTTTAAAAGATATGCCCCCGTACACTCTGGGCAGCTTCCAACACATATAAACACACAATAAAACATTATTAATAACAATCCGATCCAAGGCAAAACGTCACAACAACTTTGAAATAAACAACTTATATCAAATAAAACAATATTCAACAATCCATTAGAACCTAATTGCAAACAGTAAAATTACAGACCAGCAAATAATAATTACATAGTTTACACTTACCAATTACAATAAAGGATTACTAGTCTGTAATCAATAAAAAATAATGGCAAGTCTCAAGGCATAAAATATCACAAATCATACAAACGATGTAAAAGGATCAAATTGAGAAACAAGGACACACAACTTATAAAATCACTTTTAAAATGATATGCTGCATATCACATTCTTATATGACGCAAACCACCATTATACATTTTGATGAAAGTGCTGATTATAAATACAGAAACAAACACACACAGAGACAATATTGGCAAGAACAGAATGCAGAGCTGAATTATACATACTTTGGCATAGTGAGAAGGTAGCTTACTATCAGCTCTAGAGAAAGCGTGTAAAGTTCGTCTACAAATGCAACTGCTCTTATTTATTTTAGAGAGATAAAAAAGAAGCACTTGCTACGTAGCCCTTTGCACATGGGCCAGCAGCAGGTTAAGAACTTTTCCAATCACATTTAGTGGTGCCTTTGGATTCTTGGGTTATCACAACAGCCTGCAACCCCTGCTGGTCAAGTCCTCTCACTAAGGCATCTCAGACCACAGGTCAAATTCTTAGGATGTAACTGCTTAGTGTAAAGTTACCACAGGCTTCCCTACCTCTTCTGATAAACTATATGCCGGTATAACCTTACGCTTCAGTGTAACATTATATAAACTGCACTCCCGTTCCACGCAGTATTGCTTGTATTTCTCACACACCATTAAAATGAAAGATTTCACTGTGCATTTTTTTCGATTGAAATAAAACCTGCTCTATTGCAGCAGCATCAGAAGGAGGAAAAGACACGTGCAGAAATCCTAGGCACAATCACTGCATAGGACTGAACAGTTTCAGATTTCCGAGCAGTAAAGGACATTTCTTTTCTTTTTTTTGTAAATAGTTTTTTTATTGATTTTAACGAAATACAAACCAAGAATCGTAACAATAAATTTTACAAATAAGAATTGTAAAAAAATAAAAATTATATCACACAAAACATTTAAATTTCAATTCCATGCACTTCCCTTCTTTCATATTATGTCTTCCTTATATCTTACATCTATATTTCGCACGTCAAATTCCTTTCCACACATTTAGATTTTTCCCTCTACACCAGTGTTTTTCAACCTTTTTTGGGCAAAGGCACACTTGTTTCATGAAAAAAATCACGAGGCACACCACCATTAGAAAATGTTAAAAAAATTAACTCTGTGCCTATATTGACTATATATAAAGTAATTTTCTTGAATTTTTCAATTTTTCTCACGGCACACCAGACAACATCTCGCGGCACACTAGTGTGCCGCGGAACAGTGGTTGAAAAACACTGCTCTACACCATTCTCTTAATTTTACCAATCCCACTTCCAAATTGTATATCCTCCCACGATACATATTTTCACCTTCTGACATTTATTTATAATACCTTCTTCATTCTTATACGCCGTGAGTTATATGTCAATATTCACATCTTGCATACCTTATCCAAGTATTCTGTAAACTTTCCCCATTCTTTTCTAAACATTTCATCTCCCTGCTGTCTGACTCTCATTGTCATTTTTGCAATTTCCATATATTCTGTGATTTTCTGTTGCCACTGCTGCACAGTTGGTATTGTTTTTTGTTTCCAGACCTGTGCCAGCAGTAGTCTCGCCCCTGTTGTGGCATATAGAAAGAACTTTTGATCAGAATTCTTAATCTCTGGCCCTACCATTCCTAGGAGGAATGCCTCTGGTAATTTTTTTAAAGTATATTTAAATATTTTTTTGAGTTCGTTGTAAATATTTCCCCAATACTGCTTTAATAGGTCACATGTCCACCACATATGGAAAAGGACATTTCATGAACCACTTAAAAGCCCCTTTTTCCCACAAAGTGAATAAAAGACAGAACACACTCATAACCAAGCCTAAGAACAACTCCCTTTACACGGTGCCATTGTGAGTGCACGCGCACAGAGTTCAGTATTCACCTTTTTTGTGCGTGGTTCTGAAACATGGGTGCGGTGGTCATTTTCCTGCTTTCAAAACTACTTTCAAAGTGAAGAATAATAATCCCTCCAGAACAGCTAGTGTGCTGACTTTTGGAACACAAGAGCGCATCACCGAGATGTAAAACTACACAGATACAAGTTAAGAACTTGCAAAAACATGAATTGGCTTGACTAATGGCTCTGGGGAAGCTGTTGGATAGAACAGGTGTTTAGGAATCATTTTTAATGCACACATCTGCTAGAGATGCTAGAAGCCCTGTCCCCCAGGACATACTGGGAGACACTACAATTAGCTCCTTTATCCACTGCAGGCACTGGGGAAGGGATGTGGGTCCCCCCCTGGAGAAAAAGCTTGCTTGACACAGCGCACTTAAAAATGAGAGCTTGCTTATCAATCGTACCCTCTGATCTGGAAGCCTGTTTCAGTAACAAGGTTGTCAGGTGACCAAGAACACCCCAGGTGCAGGCAGCTCTTCAGATGTTGCAGGCTACAAACCCCATAACCACTGGCCATACTGGCTGTCACTACAGTCATACCTCGTGTTGCGTATGCTCTGTGTTGCGTACGTTCGAGTTAACGCACCTCCGCGACCCGGAAGTCCTTCACGGAGTGCGCACGATGCGCAGAAGCGTCCTGCGCACTTTGCGCATGCGCAGAAGCGCAAAAACCCACGAACATGCGGGTTTTCTTTCTTTCTTTTTTGTTCGTTCGTGTTGCATATGCCCAGGTTACATGACGCGACCTGGAACGGATCGCGTATGTAACACGGGGCACCACTGTAATTCTAGTTCTAGTTCATGATAAGTGAAGGGCACCCTGTTGGCTACCCTTGGACTAGGTCAACAGCAGCCTTGGGTGCTAATAATAATTATTATTAATAATACCCCGCCCAGCTGGCTGGGTCTCCCCAGCCACTCTGGGTGGCTTCCAACAGAATATTAAAATACAATAGTCTATTAAACATTAAAAGCTTCCCTAAACAGGGCTGCCTTCAGATGTCTTCTAAAAGTCTGGTAGTTGTTTTTCTCTTTGACATCTGGTGGGAGGGCGTTCCACAGGGCGGGTGCCACTACCGAGAAGGCCCTCTGCCTGGTTCCCTGTAACTTGGCTTCTCGCAGTGAGGGAACCGCCAGAAGGCCCTCAGTGTCCGGGCAGAACGATGGGGGTGGAGACGCTCCTTCAGGTATACTGGACCGAGGCCATTTAGGGCTTTAAAGGTCAGAACCAACACTTGAAACCATGGGCAAATGTTTTCATATCCCAGAGGGGGGAAATGCCACCTGTTCATGTCTGCAGACCAAGGGGCTGTTAGAGGCACAACAGACAGCTCTGCAAAGAAGATGGAAACCTCGGGTTGCAGGTATGTGCGGGCGGACTGTGACTATTTCAATCCTTCCGCATATGCAAAGACATTTTCATTTCAAGACCGAAGCACAGAATTAAGACCTTGGAACAGGCAACGGGGGTGAACTTCAAATCCAGCTCTGACATGACGTCTTAAACACAGGCAGCAGTCACAGTGCTTGCTTCCCACCTGAACTGGACTACGGAGGCTGCTTCCCTTTCGGTTTTCTGGATTTAGGAACAGAGTGAACAAAGTGAACCACGAAGACAGCCACATTAGCAGCACTCTGCCATGGAAACAGGCTGCATTGCCATGGAAACTGCCTGTTCCAGTGGCATGCAGTTGGTGGAGGAAAAGGTGGGCAGTGACAGCCTCTCCTTTCTTAACAAAGGTACAAGATTGCGCCACGCCAGAATGATGAGAGATAACATTTGGGAAGCGAGGAGGAAGCAATATGGGGTCAAATCGCCAAATAAGCCCATCTGAAGGTATCCACCGATTTGATGCCTAGTGATGGGAGGACAGGAATTTTTTGAGGCAAAACAGATTTCACAGCCCTTTGAATATCTGGCTCCGAAACAAGTGAAAGTTCTTTATATGGACAGCTGGCTTTTTTGGGGGGGGGGAAGGAGAGGAAAACTGTTACCATAAAGCCTTCCTATGCAAATTTGGGTGATTTTCACTGGAAATTTTCCTGACACCCTAGTGTGTGATCTAACTCAATGTGTTTACAGGTAGGTAAGCCGTGTTGGTCTGCCATAGTCAAAACGAAATGAAAAATAAAAAAAATTCCTTCCAGTAGCACCTTAGAGACCAACTAAGTTTGTTCTTGGTATGAGCTTTCGTGTGCATGCACACTTCTTCAGATACATGCACACGAAAGCTCATACCAAGAACAAACTTAGTTGGTCTCTAAGGTGCTACTGGAAGGATTTTTATTTTTATTTTTTTATTTCAATGTGTTTAGTTTACTTGAATTTTAGTAAACAAAGCTTGAAAGACTGAAACTGCCAAGCTTGTCTTATATCGCAATTGGCAGGCATTCACAGTTAGCAATGGACTTACGAAATGGGGGAAATGGTTGCTGAAGAATGAAGCACTTGAGAAATGTTATGCCCCGCAACACTGCCAACTTCACCTCAGGATAGATGCAACTGTACGCCACCCCTCAGCCTTTAAAATTTGTAAACAAAACAAAGAACGACCAGCAGTTAAAGACCCTTTGCAAGAGGTATTTTATTCAAGACTATTAACAACATTTTATTTGTATCCTGCCCGTCTGACTGGGTTGTCCCAGCCACTCTGGGTGGCTTCCAACATATATAAAATAATAATAATAAAACATTACACATTAAAAGGCTTCCCTATACAGGACTGCCTTCAGGTGTCTTCTAACGGTTTTATATTTACCACATTTTTCGCTCCATAGGACGCACCGGACCATAGGGCGCACCTCATTTTTAGAGGAGGAAACAAGAAAAAAAATTTTTTTCTGGTTTTCCTCCTCTAAAAGCCCTGTTTTTTTTGAGGATCAGCTAAAAGTTTTGCAGCTTTTTTTGCAAAGGGAAAAGCCCTGGTTTTTTGAGGATCAGCTAAAAGTTTTGCAGCTTTTTTTGCAAAGGGGGAAAAGCAAAGCTCCTTTTGCAAAGGGGGAAAAGCAAAGAGGAAAAGCCCCGTTTTTATGGGGTTCAACTCACATTTCTGCAGCTTCTAAAGGAAAGGGAGCCTTTTCTACAGTTTCCAGACAGATAATCTAATCAGCCAGTCACATGTCGCTGGGGAAACAAACAACCTCCCTCTGCAGCACATTCAACAATGGAGGGCGGGGCTGAAAGGGAGCCGGGACTCTTATCTCTCTCCCGATCTCTTGCTGCTCAGCGGGGTCCTTTCAACACCCCCTTTTCTCTTTGTAAAATAAAAAGCATGATCCTCTTTTGGCCCCTGGGCAATTCAGCTCCAGGGACCACCATTCGCTCCATAAGACGCACAGATATTTCCCCTTACTTTTTAGGAGGAAAAAAGTGTGTCTTGAAAAATACCGTACTCATCTCCTTGACATCTGATGGGAGGGCGTTCCACAGGGCGGGCACCACTACCAAGAAGGCCCTGTGCCTGGTTCTATGTGCCTGCCCTGTGGAATGCCCTCCCATCAGACATCAAACAGATAAACAGTTTTCCATAGACATCCGAGGGCAGCTGTGTACTGGGAAGCTTTTAATGTCTGGGTGCTTTGTTGAGTTATTTTATATACTGTTGGAAGTCGACCAGAGTAGCTGGGGCAACCCATTCTGATGAGCGGGGTACAGGTAATAAAGTTATTGTGGTTGCTGCTGCCGCAATGGGATTATATCTTATCCGCCCCCCAAAGCTGTAATTCTCACAAACCACTCTGAAAAATTGTACCTTTGTGAGGAGAATAGGAGTCTCCTAACAGTTCTCAGCTCCTTTAACAAACTACTCTTCCCAGAACCCTTTGGGGGAAGCCATGGCTGTTTAAAGCGGTATAATACTGCTTTAAATGTATAGTGCAGACAGGACCACTAGGCATTCCACCAGAAACTGGGCAGCAGTCCACTTAACAGATCATTATCTCCTTACCATAATCAATTGCAATATGGCCCATTTGGATGAAAGAATAAAAAGCCCAGCAAAATAAATTACAATAGAAAGTGAAGCTTTGCTGACAACAATTTCAAGGTTCCCAAGGCTTAAAGAAGACTGATCGCCGAAGAATTGATGCTTTTGAATTGTGGTGCTGGAGGAGACTCTTGAGAGTCCCATGGACTGCAAAAAGATCAAACTTATCCATCCTTAAAGAAATCAGCCCTGAGTGCTCACTGGAAGGACAGATCCTGAAGTTGAGGCTCCAGTACTTTGGCCACCTCATGAGAAGAGAAGACTCCCTGGAAAAGACCCTGATGTTGGGAAAGATGGAGGGCACAAGGAGAAGGGGACGACAGAGGATGAGATGGTTGGACAGTGTTCTCGAAGCGACTGGCATGAGTTTGGCCAAACTGCGGGAGGCAGTGGAGGATAGGGGTGCCTGGCGTGCTGGTCTGGTCCATGGGGTCACGAAGAGTCGGACACGACTGAACAACAACAAGGCTTAAATGAAAGACATTTATATACTGCATCTCAATGGACTGAAGAGTTTCATATTACATCAGTAATCCATCCAGCAGTCCTGTACACCAGCCACTATAATTGTTCCAGAAGAGGCAGAGGCTAAGAGAATAACAGCTTAGTTAAGACTAACAAGGTAAAATTTGAAACAGAGACTTCTGTTTCACATCTCAACCGCATACTAGGCCATATTATTTGGCACAGTGTGGCAGACGAAGCTACACTATTTCACTGGAACCATTTTTCTCAGGTTCTCTCACAACTATTACTATCGTAGGCAGAGATTTCCCAAGAAACAGAAAAGCTTCAGAATGTCTATATTCCTACTATTTGAGGATGATGGGCTGGTTTGCGTAACAGGTCAGGGGAGCTTAGATATCAAAACATTTACACTAAATTTTCTTGTGCCGATAGTTTTAAGTAACAGAAAAGAAAAACAGTTGCACAAGCACAGCACAGCTTATAGACCTGACATGTATGTGCACATACACCCCTTTTTTCATCTCCAAAGAAATCCAAATGCATGTTTTGATCTTGTGCAAATAATATTGTAAAGTGGGGACAGCAGCCTCACTGGGAGTATGGAATGAATTATGTAGTAGGGCTACAATACCGTCCAATACTAGTACAGTGGTACCTCTGGTTGCAGGTGGGATCCGTTCCGGAGGTCCGCTCGGATCCCCAGGTTTCCGCAACCTGATGGACCGCTTCTGCAAATGTGCAGGCTGCTTCTGCGCATGCGTGCGTGACGAAACCCGGTAAACTACTTCCGTGTTTGCCGCATGCGCATCCCTAAGTTTATGTAACCAGAGGGTAACAGAAACGGAGGTTTGAGTGTATTGAAATGACATCGTGGGTAAGTGTTTGAACCAGGCAATATACCATGTGGGAAATGTGGGGACTGACAGCTTCCCGGGGGGCAGCTCAGCTGAACCGATACTTTCCTTGGCAACTTGGCACCTCACACTGAGAGTGGGCAGGCAATTTCCCGATGATCCCTTGCCTGCAAGCACACAAACCAACTCTTCAAGCGTAACTTCCTGCTCTCGCCCCCAAAACTTTCAGAGTTCAGCTAACAATCCTGATAACAATCCAGGAGCAAACACACGTGCGCGCACACACCCATGGCTAGACAATCAAAGAACCAGCGGTAGAAACGCGATGCAGAAACACAAAGCAGGCAGTGGCAGTAACTTTAAGCAGCCAGCAGAGCCCAGACCCGACAGCTCCCAGCTCAGGGACGGACATGCCAGCAAATTGGTACAGCAAGATCTGGAAAGCGGAGCCCTCGGCAGCTGATTTCCCAAAGAGATACTTTTCTTGGCAGGAAGGCACCTCCATCTCCCTGCTTGCTCCTCGTATGTCGATGCCTTTGCCTGCTTCTGTGTGTGCCTCCATGTTGGTGGTGCCTTTACTTCAGAGAAAACACACACACACACACACACCAAAAAAATCTACAACCTTGCTGTGTTGTTTAAATCTCTGTACCCACAATCCTTTATTTCCTTATATGCTTCGTCTTCTTCATTTCTCTAACCCTCCCATCCACCGCCACCAGTTGTCACACACATCGGGAAGAGCCTGTGAGGCCCTCCACCTCCACGGTTGGCCTGCAGAGGAACTCAGCCACCACCACCGTGGGGCGGCCCAGCAGGGTCCAGCCCCTCAACACTGGGGGGTTCAGCCCCATCCCCGCATACTTTGGGGCCCCATAGAGTTGGTGTGTATGAGTTGAAGCATGCTATCAGACATCGCGATACATAAAAAATATTATGATTTAGCTGGTGATATGCCGCAATGTTGAAAACCAGGTATCGCCCAGCCCTATTATGTAGTCTGGGCTCCAAATCCTGGCTGCAAGATAAAATTACCACTGTAAATCCTTGAGTAGAAATGCAAGAGCATGCAGCAGTGAAAAAGTATTTATTTCATTATAAGCATGCTGGAGATAGAAGCTAATCATCAATGCATTTACTCCATTCAGAAAAAAATTGTAACGCTGCTACAAACATTATATGTTCTCTCTCCCTCCCTCATGTAAAGTCACTCTCCCAGCAAATATTTCTATAGAGCCCAACCTCGTGCTTGAAGGATTTATTTATTGTTACAAAGTGCTGAAGTCAACTTCTACCTGTATCTAATTCAGCATTAATTGCACCCAAAGCTGAAGTCTAGAAGTGGCTTAGTAGACAAAGGATGTCCTTTCAATTCCCTGCCATAAATGCCTTGGAAAGCTCACTTCCATAAGCAAATTCAACAAAAATACAAATGATGTCCTGCAGTCCATTCTGATGGTATGTTGCTCCCAAAATTTTACCTGGGGAGGAAATTGTGAGGAAGCCCCAGGATGTCCCTGCTGCATTCACCCTCCAAACCACCCTATAACAGGAAAAGACCCGACCAAGAAGATCCTGTGTTTAAACTGAACATGAGATTTCATGAATCTGAAGAAGTGTGCATGCACACGAAAGCTCATACCAAGAACAAACTTAGTTCGTCTCTAAGGTGCTACTGGAAGGAATTTTTTATTTTTTAATTTTGTTATGAGATTTCACTGACTCAGTGATGCAGGACCCAAAATCTCTCTGGTTTGATCATTCACTGCTTCCCGCACATATACATTTTCTGAGCAAGAATTTCTTAGCACAAGGAAGAGGAGTTTGGATTCGATATCCCGCTTTTCACTACCCGAAGGAGTCTCAAAGCAGCTAACATTCTCCTTTCCCTTCCTCCCCAACAAACACTCTGTGAGGTGAGTGGGGCTGAGAGACTTCAAAGAAGTGTGACTAGCCCAAGGTCACCCAGCAGCTGCATGTGGAGGAGTGGAGACGCGAACCCGGTTCCCCAGATTACGAGTCTACAGCTCTTAACCACTACACCACACTGGCAAAGTATTGTCTTCACCAGCCCTTAGAAAGAGAGATGCCATGGCCTGGACCCACAGAAAGAAACAATGACCTTCCATTTTATCCTTGGTCATAAGTTTTCCTGCCTCCAGCTGCATTTTATGTTCCTTTAAACACTATATGAATTAATTAAGAAAACAACCATGTCTCATTAACAAGGGTAGATACCAGAGTTAAGGAACTGCTGTTTTAAGCTTTTTATAAAAATGCCTGTGTGAATCTTTCTGGGCTAGCTCTAGAAACTGCCTTGAGGGGACTAATCACTACCTGTGTTTTGCCCATTGTGAGCTCTCTTCCAAAGGATTGCAAGACAGCATCCTATTTCTTCCTACTATGTAGTAGTGCACACACACACACACACACACACACACACAGGGTGGGGTGGGGAGAAGAAGCAGAAGTTATTGCACTGTTGTGTCTGAAAATGCAGGGATAATATTAGAGCTGCCCATTTCACACATCTGGTAGAGAGAATCCCCATTGCTTCTGGTATCATATCCAATGCAAAAACGGCTTCCAAAATGAGTACATCAAAATGCCATCGAGATTGCACCAGATCCTGATTTAAAGTATGTACTGACCTATAGATTTCCATAGAGCATTGTGCTTCCTTTTGCTGGAAGGTGAACTGTAATGACTGTGCTGTGAAATGCAAAATATCTGCTAACTCTAGATGCACATTGGAAGGAAAGCCATGAAAAAGCACCCCCCCAATTAAAATTTAAGGTGAGGCCAGCAGAGCTTCACATTTCACCTCACAAGCCTAGTAATTATTCACATAGAAGACTTCTGAAAATGCAGTCTGATTAGTACATTAATCCCAAAAAGTTGCATACGAAATATTGCCTATTCATGATATGGTGGATGAGATAATGAAATACAATTGAAATGTTCTAACTTCCCAATTTTATGGCTCACCTCCCGTCTTCTGGTTCTGAAAAATCACATCTCTTAAGATGTGTCAGAAAAAATCAGAGTTATCTGCATAGAAGTTTCCTCAACAATGTAGCTGGAAATAAGACAAGCTTTCCAAGAACTAAGCATGATGAATCAGATCAGTGCAAGACTTCTCCGTTTGCAAGATATCATATCAACCATTGTGCCATTTGAAATAACTTTGCTAAATCTGAGTTACTAAATAATGTGGTTTGGATGTCTAGCAGTTCCAAGTTTAGCAAAGTTAGCTATTAATTCTTTGATTTCAAGATATACAGGGGGTACCTAGGCTTCGAAAGTACAAAACAGAAAAAAAGTACTAAATGTACTTGCTTAACCTGAGAAGCCTGGTGCAGCAAACACCTAACTTATATTTCAGGGCAAATGTAAGAATATGCAAATGAGCTCACCAAGTATCCACTTTGATTTTCTTAACTGTCAGAAACAGGGGCATAACCTTAGATTTCAAGGTCAGAAAAAACGATGTTTAGTTGCTTTCCTTTTAGATTTTCAACAGACAGCTGTTACGAACATTGTGCAAGATATCAATCCCATTCCTTTTCCTACAATGGGAACATGGGAGGAATACAAGGTTAAGAGAACTTGTATTCTCAACAGAGGGCGAAGTATCAGCTCCATACATTCCAAGTACTCGAAGAGGAACTGTTTTTATCCTTCTAAAATTCATCATATGGGGGGGGGGGAAGGATAGGACTGGCAAATACACTCATTTTCAAACCTAGAATCAAAAGCCATAAAGGGGGCCTGCTCCATTGAACACCACACATCTCAGAATTTTCCTCACTACATGCAATAAGAAATCAGGTAAGATGCCTGCAACGTTTTTAAATACATACTGAGATGGCAGGGGTTCAGGCTGATTGCACGATTTCATTAAATATCAGGCCCATAGCCAGAAGACAAGGGATAAGAAACACACAAACACACACACACACACAGTCCCAGCCTCCCACCCACTCTGGCATTTGAGCATTAGTGTATTCATACCATTTATGTGCTTTGCTTCAACTTGAGATTCACGTTTGTGTGTGTATGTGCGCACACACACTCCTTTATATGTTCCAACTTGAATTTTTCATAACCTAGATCAGCTGCAGGGCATAACTTTTTACTCATAGCCTATATAAACAGGCAGAAGATTCCTTAGCAAGTGTTAAAATACAAGCACAGAACCTTCCCCCTCTCCCATCTTAACAGTTCTAAAATTACACTGTTAAAACATGTTTGTGGAAAATACTAGGCTGAAAGCAGGAGTTAACTATCCAGTGTTCGCCTTGTCTCCAGGTGGTCATTCCCCTGAATGCCGTTAAAGAAACAGAGATAATCAGAGGGGGCAATGAAGAAAGAAGCTGCTCCGATTTAACTGTCCTTATTTGAGGAGGCCATTTTGACTTGCTTTAGGCTCTGTGACCCGCCATTGTTCTACACTGGAACTACTGTCAACTGCGCCAACCCAATTTCTCAAGATCCTGAGAGAGGCGAGTAAAGGTGGTCATCCATGATGAGGCCAAGTCTGAATCTAAGTCACAGAGGAATTAAAACAATGTGAAAACACTTACGCTCCACTTCAGAATTATACAATGAAGTACTGAAAGACAACAGTAAATGTCATCATCCTGTTTCACAAATGAACACTCCCCAATCACATACTGTAGTTTGCTTTTGGGATAAAACAAGGGATCACTCATGTGCAAGGAAAAGGGCACGCCACATAATCTCCTATGTCCCACAGGGTGGATAAAAATCAATGATTAAAAAAATAATAATCGGATTCTTTTAAATAAAATGCTTTTTGAGGAAAATATATTACCATCCAAAGGTTATTCAATCATGAAATAAAGATTAGTTTTTTAATTATGTAGAATAAGGCTGTATATGTTTAATTTTTTTGGTAAATAAATTCCATTAATCCATTCACAATGTCATTTATGCTCTTCCAGAGGTTTTTGTAAGATTATTGGGCAGTTTCTCTGCCTACAAGATATTATCACAGATGCTTGGTTTACTTTTGCAGTTCTCAAAACTGAATTTGACTCAGCAGAGATCACATGCCTCTTCTTCACAGCAAAAATGTTATAACATGAACAGAGTTGAGAAAAAGACCTTAATCCTATTGTTCTACAAACCTATGAATACAGAATCAACCCCTTCAGTGCTTAAGTTTCAAGAAGTTCAGTGAATAGAATAGAAACAATATTTTTCTGATTGTTTGGAGTGGAATGGATCTAATAAATCTATTTAAATTGTTATTATTAAGGTAATGATTATTTTTCTCCTTCCTAAGTACAACAGAAAAGTTGTCCAAATATGAATGATTAACCTATTAAACTGGGGATAAAAAAACTAATATGAAAAGTTGTTATTCTAAAAATCTTCATCTACTTGCATATTAAAGTTATACCAGCAAGAATTAGTCTTTATGTAGAAAACTATGATTTAAATCAAGTCCTACTGACTAGTGATTTAAATGGTGATTTAAATCAGTTTGATTTAAATCGTGATTTAAATCAATTTGATTTAAATCATATCCACCCTGATGTCCCAGTGCAAGAGACACCTCCAAAAAGGTGAGATGCTGCTTTAATGGAAGCAGAGAACCAACTTTACCGCAGTTTTATCTGCGTACCATAAACACTTCATTCACAAACCAAGAACTTTCACAGCTTCTGCCATAACTGTGTTTCATTTGCTGCTTCTCCATGTACTTGGTCCAAATATATGCAAAGCCAACCTCTACAACTTCCATTAACCAGCTAGAAGACACACACCAAAAAAAATTAAGAATGGGTAGCATTTGACCAAAGAAGGAAGAAAACTTTAACTCTATATTCAATTTTATTTACCTTTATATTTTCAGTACTTAACTTGAAAAAAAGAGAAAATATTTCAAAATTTCCTGGTTCTACAAAGGTCTGAGTGCCTGGATACCCAAGATCATGGGATATTTGCAGCTCTCTCATTTAGTATAAAGAGGCTTGCACTGAATTAACAGGGAATAAAAATTACTAAGTGGGAACAAAGGTATTCAGTTTCTTAAATATTCTCAAATTCCAGAATATTCTAAATTGTTGCATATAATGCCGGCGGGGTCAGAGACAAGTTGTACAATGTTGTATATTTTGCAAATCTAATTTGCATTCAAAGATCTGCTGCATATGTATTCAGCATCTGTCGAGCCCTCTTGCTGCACAATAAATTCATTCGCTCAGTTATTACTAATCCCGACAGCTAGATTACTATTCCTTATTCCTCAGATACCAGAATCACAACTGAATTAAGTTGAGTAGTTAGAATTGCTCCAGCTCACAGAATCATAGAACTATAGAGTTGGAAGGGACACCAAGGGTCAGGAATTTCAGCTAAAGCGTCCATGACAGATGGCCATCCAACCTCTGCTTCAAAACCTCCAAGGAAGGAGAGTCCACCACCTCTCATGGAAGTCTGTTCCACTGAAAGCTTTTCCGTATGTTTAGTTCAAATCTCCTATCTTGGCGCTTGAAGCCATTAGTTTGAGTCCTACCCTCCAGAGAAGGAGAAAACAAGCTTCTTCCCTCTTCTATGTTCCTTGGAAGCAGAAGAGGGGAACTGCTAGCCCATGACCAGATGTGGCCCACAGCACCATCCCTCCTTGTCCCTTTCCATGTGGCAACCATGCTTAAAGAGAAAGAACAAGCTTTCTATCGACTCCAATGAACTGTTCTGACTACCGTATTTTTCACTCCATAGGGCACACCGGACGATAGGGTGCACCTCGTTTTTAGAGGAGGAAACAAGAAAAAAAAATATTTTTTGTTTTCTTCCTCTAAAAGCCCTGGTTGTTTTTTTGAGGATCAGCTAAAAGTTTTGCAGCTTTTTTTGCAAAGGGAAAAGCCCTGTTTTTTTGAGGATCAGCTAAAAGTTTTGCAGCTTTTTTGCAAAGGGAAAAGCCCTGGTTTTTTGAGGATCAGCTAAAAGTTTTGCAGCTTTTTTTGCAAAGGGAAAAGCCCTGGTTTTTTGAGGATCAGCTAAAAGTTTTGCAGCTTTTTTTGCAAAGGGGGAAAAGCAAAGCTCCTTTTGCAAAGGGGGAAAAGCAAAGAGGAAAAGCCCCATTTTTATGGGGTTCAACTCACATTTCTGCAGCTTCTAAAGGAAAGGGAGCCTTTTCTACAGTTTCCAGACAGATAATCTAATCAGCCAGTCACATGTCGCTGGGGAAACAAACAACCTCCCTCTGCAGCACATTCAACAATGGAGGCCTGGGCAAGGGCGGGGCTGAAAGGGAGCCGGGACTCTTATCTCTCTCCGATCTCTTGCTGATCAGCTGCTGAGCGGGGTCCTTTCAACACCCCCTTTTCTCTTTGTAAAATAAAAAGCATGATCCTCTTTTGGCCCCTGGGCAATTCAGCTCCAGGGACCACCATTCGCTCCATAAGATACACAGATATTTCCCCCTACCTTTTAGGAGGAAAAAAGTGTGTCTTATGGAGCGAAAAATAAGGTGATTGCTATAGGCATGTGGGTGGGTGAATTGGTCAGATTATATTACCACCAAGCCAAAGATCTCCCTTGTGGAGCAATTAGGCATTTATAAACAAAGAAATAAAAACCAAAATTCCCATTGGCTCAAGTAGGAGGCTACCTTCCAACTCTTAAGTGGTGCACAGGAAGGGGCGGAGAGAAACCCACACCTGGAGAGGGAAGGATTAGGCCTCCGTTACCTGTGATCTCTGTCATTCCTCACTGGAGGAAAGCTTCCCCCCCCCCCCAGGTCAAGTTGCCTGGTGTCAAGGTGTGAATATACACGTGGGCACACACACATATACACCACGGACTGCAGCGCTGCAATAACACTGTTAACTAGATATAAGTTATGTCTCTCTGGGCTTACAAGTTCCTTACTATGCAACTTCAAAAAGCTCTTACATACAGAAGTTAAATCATTTCAAAGAAGAAGAGGAGGAGGAGGAGGAGTTTGGTTTTGATATCCCGCTTTATCACTACCCGAAGGAGTCTCAAAGTGGCTAACATTCTCCTTTCCCTTCCTCCCCCACAACAAACACTCTAGGCAAGTATACTGCTAAAATAACCTGTTTAAACCCTCTCCTTGCCCAGTGCCCACTATTTAAACTGAAAGGAGCTTGATTTTTTTTTGTTTTGGATGCAAGGCACTGGGACGTGGGTGGCGCTGTGGGTTAAACCACTGAGCCTAGGGCTTGCCGATCAGAAGGTCGGCGGTTCAAATCCCCGCAACGGGGTGAGCTCCCGTTGCTCGGTCCCAGCTCCTGCCCACCTAGCAGTTCGAAAGCACGTCAAAGTGCAAGTAGATAAATAGGTACTGCTCTGGTGGGAAGGTAAACGGCGTTTCCGTGCGCTGCTCTGGTTTCGCCAGAAGCGGCTTAGTCATGCTGGCCACATGACCCGGAAGCTCCCTCGGCCAGTAAAGCGAGATGAGCGCCGCAACTCCAGAGTCATCCGCGACTGGACCTAATGGTCAGGGGTACCTTTACCTTTACAATGCTAAAATCACCTGTTTAAACCCTCTCCTTGCCCAGTGCCCACTATTTAAACTGAAAGGAACTTGATTTTTTTTTGTTTTGGATGCAAGTCACTGGAACAATTGTCATGCTTATTTTTCCCAGGACAGCATTTTCTGCCTTAAAAGTGCACGCTGATGTCATGACAGGAGAACACAACAGGGGTCCATCTGCACAGCCAGTACTCCCGGAGGATAAATTTGTTGTTGTTGTTCAGTCGTTCAGTCGTGTCCGACTCTTCGTGACCCCATGGACCAGAGCACGCCAGGCACGCCTATCCTTCACTGCCTCTCGCAGTTTGGCCAAACTCATGTTAGTAGCTTCGAGAACACTGTCCAACCATCTCATCCTCTGTCGTCCCCTTCTCCTTGTGCCCTCCATCTTTCCCAACATCAGGGTCTTTTCTAGGGAGTCTTCTCTTCTCATGAGGTGGCCAAAGTACTGGAGCCTCAACTTCAGGATCTGTCCTTCTAGAGAGCACCCAGGGCTGATTTCTTCAAGGATGGATAGGTTTGATCTTCTTGCAGTCCATGGGACTCTCAAGAGTCTCCTCCAGCACCATAATTCAAAAGCAATACAGTTGGGTAATTACTGTTACTACAAAGCCATTGATAATATTTCATAGGAAGGGGCTGCCTGGGAGAGAGAGATAGAACGAACGTCACACAGAGCAATCTCTGGGAGTCCTCTGAAGCAAAGTAACGCTATATTCAGATTTGTTGCGCTTGTTCTCACTGCTATCCACGGACGCTTGGTTCCAGAGCTCAAAGAACAAAAGCAGCACATGAAATGTTCTCTTGCTCAGGAAACATACAAACAACAAGAGTCATTGAGAAGCAACTGCAGCAGCCTATGTCCTCCCACCCACGCAGCAGCAAAAACCATGTATTAAAGGCACATTAACATTCGGTTTTTAAAGTTGTTGAAAGAGCTGGTGGAACAGCTGTGCTAGCTGGGAGTTGTAGTTCAAAACATCTGGAGGGCAACAGGCTGGGCGAGGCCAACACAATAATTAATCAAGCGGGCAACAGGATTTTATTTATGGAACAAAATTGATGTACTGCTTAACTGTAATGAAATCTCTAAGAGCTTTCCGATAAATACTAGAACTTTTTTTTTTTTTAAAGTAAAATCAACAGTAAGAGAGACTGAAATGCAAGTGGGATATTCTTCCCTCAGCCCCCATCAGCAATTTTGGAATAAGAGTGGCCTAGGCGGGTGGGTTAAACCACAGAGCCTAGGGCTTGCTGATCGGAAGGGCTGCGGTTTGAATCCCTGCCACGGGGTGAGCTCCCGTTGCTCAGTCCCAGCTCCTGCCCACCTAGCAGTTTGAAAGCACGTCAAAGTGCAAGTAGATAAATAGGTACCGCGCTCTGGCAGGAAGGTAAACGGCGTTTCCGTGCACTGCTCTGGTTCACCAGAAGCGGCTTTGTCATGCTGGCCACATGACCCGGAAGCTGTACGCCGGCTCCCTCGGCCAGTAACACGAGATGAGCGCCACAACCCCAGAGTCGGACACGACTGGACCTAATGGTCAGGCTGTTTTTAAGGATCACTGGGGTAGCACATGACACAGGCTAAACAAGCTAAAGTCCTGGGGAAATCTCCATATATTATTATTGGCTAGTTACTTTAAAAAAGAAAAAGAAAAAAAAGGGCATATCCAGACACAGGTCTGTTTCTTACCCAGTGTTCGAAATTAGCCAGGTGCCAGATGCATTTTGCATCTGGCTTTCAGCCACCTGCGACCAAGTGAAGATGCCTGGGCGCCAGGATGGCACACGACATCTCCACCATGGAGGTGCATGCCTGGGGATAATTGAATCTGGACTGTTTTCGCAAGCTAATACCACAACCTGTAGAGTTCTGTCAGTTATATTTTATCTGCACAATCAGAATAAATTCTGGAACCAAAATGCTTTTTCTGCGCAGCCTGAGCAGGAACAGTCACCATTAGGCCAATATATATGTGGACTGTCCCTGGATCATGGGACTTTCCTTCTTCATGTTTTCAAAGCTCTTAACCTAGCTCAAGGTAGTCTTCTGAACTAGCTAGATGTTTAACTGAGAATCAATCACGGTCGGTCCATCATTTGGAAAATAAGACTTTAGAGCTGTCTTGCCCCAAAATGGCAACTACCGGTAGACATTCCACTTTGGTGACTGTAACCTTGGCTTAAGAAGCCATTTTACACCTGGCTTATATACCTGAGTTTCTAACACTGTCCTTATCCAGCTTCTCACAGAATGTGCCATTACCAACACAAGTACCGAAATTGCAGGAAGCAATTCCCGTCATCGGACCAGGAGAACAGACATGCTGGGCAGATGAAACTAATGGACTACGCAGAACTGGACAAGATGGCAGGGAGAATTCGAAACCGGCGAGACCAGAGATTCTTGGAAGAATGGAGTAAATTTATGAACTACAGTCATACCCCAGGTTGCACACCCCCCGCGTTGTGGACATTCGAGTTAAGAACAGCTGCAATCCGGAAGCATTTCCGGAGTGCATGCAACCCACACACGACCCCCAGAAGTGCTCAAATCGTGCTACTTCCTGGTTTTTTCTTTTTGGGGGGCGTTCGTGTTAAGCGCGATGGATCGTGTGCGTAGCACGGGGTACCACTGTATTTGAAAAACAGCTGTAATCAACAAATTACGCTGGTGGGATTGCAAGAAGTTTTGTAAGGAGGACTATATGAAATATTGCAGAGAAATTTTATGAAAAGGATAATTAGCTATAGACTGTTCAAAGTAATAGTGAAATCAATGAAATGCAAGATTAAGTTATGAAGTTTGAAAATCACTCGGTGTGGTTGATGGAAGTCCAAAATATTATAAAATAAAAAATTCCTTCCAGTAGCACCTTAGAGACCAACTAAGTTTGTTCTTGGTATGAGCTTTCGTGTGCATGCACACTTCTTCAGATACACTGAAACAGAAGTGACCAGACCCTTAAATATAGTGAGGGAGTGGGGAGGGGTATTACTCAGAAGTGTCAATATTGTATAAGATATGAATAAATGTTATGTCAGGGGTAGGCAACCTAAGGCCCGTGGGCCAGATGCGGCCCAATCGCCTTCTCAATCCGGCCCAGGAATCAGCGTGTTTTTACATGAGTAGAATGTGAAGGTTGCTGACCCCTGTGTTATGTGATGTTTGGAAAATATATGCAAAAATCATATATACCGGTATATCTCAGACATGCTGGCTTTGCTTACTCAGGAATCGGTCTTATACAAAATTAGACCACCGGTTCACCTTCCCAAAGCAGCTGCAGCTCTTCAAGGTTTCGGAAAGGGGTACCGGTGTATCACCATCTCACTTGGAGTTGCCAGGAATTAAAACTGGGGCCTTCTGCATGCATAGCATGCACTCTGCCCCAGATACGGCCCTTCCCATCATTGCAGGCTCTTCAGGCAACCAACAATGACCCCTCCCCTTGAGGTCATGTTTCTCCCTCGCACTGGGCTTTCTGTGGGAGTTATAGGCAGCAGCATACTGCTGCCACCATAGCTTTGCAGAAAAGCTCAGCAAAAATATCATTGTACTGGGTGTGCAGGACGAGGCAGGAGAGAATGGAGGAAATAGGGACACTCTCTGCCAGCGCACAGGAGGAAAATAACTTTATGGAACCCGGAATCAAGACACTTAATCTTTCCATAAACTGGCGTGAATGCGGTAGAGATTGGGCTTGAGAAGGAGGAAGAGAAAAGGGGAAATTTGTATTCATTCAGCTGGCTCCCAATTTGCAAACCATGGTTTGTTGGGAGCCAGTGTTATGCCCACATTAGGCCAGTATCATAGAGATGCAAACTTCCAAGTCAATAATACTTCTGCTTCCGATGTCACAGGCTTGAGACAAAGGTCTTATGTCTAAGAGTGAGCTGGCCAGAAAACGCTGCTCAAAGTTGGAATTACCGGTAAGTCTTTATCAGCAAAAATATGATCCCCAAAAATTTGGTTGAGTGTCAGGCCTAATGAAACTTCTTGGTAGTCTTACTCCCTGAAAATCAGTTGTCGAGACTGAAAGTCCGCCTCCTCACAGCCATCTACAGTATGTCCCTTCTCCTCCAGAGCTTTTTTCCATTGCAAGTCTAGGTTACTAAGCCTAGAAATGATTACATACATAGGAAACATTCATCTACAAGCAGCATTCTATGGCAGGGACATGGAGTTTTCACCCAGTCGGTGAGCCTTAGACAATATTATTATTATTATTATTATTATTATTATTATTATTATTATTATTACCCCGCCCATCTGGCTGGGTCTCCCCGGCCAACAAAACCAAACCATATTATGTTGTCCCATACAGAGGCATGCATTAATTTCATTCCAATTTTACCCATGTTCTTCCAAGGAGCTCAGGGACGCTTACATTTGTTTCCCAAGTGGCCTCCCATCCAGGCAATTTCAGACTCAAACCAGCTAAACCTCAGCCTTCAGCTTCCTGGCCTCCCATGCTTCTTTCCTATTACACCGGAAATTCCCTTGAGCAAGAACCTTCTTAACCACAAAACAGAAGCCTACACCAGGCAGTTTTACAGCCTATAAAACAGGAATCTAAAGCAGGTAAGGATTACAGGGATGTTGCAACGGGTCCAGTGAAGCAAGATCTGACACACAGCCCACTTGCCTGCTCTGCCCTCAGTGGACTGATCTGCAGCAAATCCAACACTGCTACTAGGTGGGCAGCTAGCAAGGAAAATAAGCACTTTTATTATTCTTAATTATCAGTTATATCCTTAATGTACTCACATGAGCTCTTGCTTATGCCTTAAATGACCATTTATACAAATGTTCCAACGATGCCGCCACTCCCACCCACACTTAAGGTTTAAATCAGGTTTCCTCAACCTCGGCCCTCCAGATGTTTTGAGACTACAATTCCCAGCATCCCTGACCACTGGTCCTGCTAGCTAGGGATCATGGGAGTTGTAGGCCAAAAACATCTGGAGGGCCACGGTTGAGGAAGCCTGCTTTAAATCTTTTGGATTCCGCAGACAGGAAACTTTGGATTATTTATCCGTTCAGGATTAGAGTACCACAAACAGGTTAATTTTATTTTCTAAGGCCGAAATCCTTAGGTCACCTACTCCAAGGAAGTGCCACTGACCTCAATGCAGCAGTGGGGAACCTTAATTAGGGGCTCCATAGGGGTGCCAATTTGTTGCATGAGGCTATTATCCAATTGGGAGCTCTGGAGTGTAGCTGATCCAAGCAGGGCTGCTCAGCTGATTAGTGGTGACTTCAAGCTTCCCCCTGGATTGGCTGGGATCTTCCTTTGCAGGGTGTCTTGAATTCAAATCACACTGCAAAGGAAAAATGGGTGACCTGATGCCATGCAAGGGATGGCAGGGATGGCCCCTCACCTGACAAAGTGACCTGTGTGGTGGGGCAGGAAACAAGGGATATGGCCTGCTGAGATGAAAACGTTCCCTGCTCCTGCCTAGAGGAACAACCCTGGAACAAGCTGCTGAATTGCAATCTAACATCTGATCTTACAGCGGAAGGAGTGGAAAGGTACCTCCAAACAAAATTAACTAAACTGTGAAGGTCAGCTTACAAATGACCAGCTTCCCTTAAAAGCATGATTTACACTACCAGTGGTGTCCAAACTTTTTTCAAAGAAGAAGAAGAGTTTGGATTTGATATCCCGCTTTATCACTAGGCGAAGGAGTCTCAAAGCGGCTACCGTTCTCCTTTCCCTTCCTCCCCCCACAACAAACACTCTTGTGAGGTGAGTGGGGCTGAGAGACTTCAGAGAAGTGTGACTAGCCCAAGGTCACCCAGCAGCTGCATGTGGAGGAGTGGAGACGCGAACCCGGTTCCCCAGATTACGAGTCTACCGCTCTTAACCACTACACCACACTGGCTCTCTTTTCAAAGAGGGCCAGATTTGATGAAGTGAAGGGCTGTGGGGGCCGAACAAAATTGCTGACCTTTTTTAGGATTGATCCCCAAAACGGACTTTGGACATGCCTGCACTAGACCAAAGGATGTCTAACGTAGCACTACAGGGCAAGGGGAGGAGAATCCAACTTCCAAGGGAAAAATATCCTTTAATTCCAGAGTTTTCATAGAATTGTAGAATAGGAAGGGACCCTGAGAATCATCTAGTCCAACTGATATGTCGACGACATCATACTGGCTTATTTATTTTGAATGTTTGTAAGTGATGCCAATAAAGGTTTTGATACTGATACTGATCTAGTCCAACTTCCTGCAATGCAGGAATATGCATTGTCCCATATGGGAATCGAACCTGCAACCATTGCATTATCAGCACCACACTCTAACCAACTGAGCTATCCAAATGTTTTATACAGTATACACCTCTCTTGTTTCAGAATACATCTTCTTTCAAACTTTATACCTTAGGCCCCTTCCATACATTTGTCTGCAGAGGAAGTTCTAGATATTGCAGAAGATTCTGAGGAGCGTTCCAGAGTTCACATACATTTCATGGGCATTGCTGTGGCGAGGTCTCATCCACCACGGTAAATGCAACCTAGAACGCACACCCAATCCTCCTCCTTTGGGTAATGTTAATAAACCACTCTTCCAAGGAATCATAGAATCGTAGAGTTGGAAGAGACCCAAGGATCATCTAGTCCAACCCTCTGCAATGCAGAAATCTCAGCTAAAGCATCCATGACAGATGGCCATATCCAACCTCTACTTAAAAACCTCCAAGGAAGGAGAGTCCACAACCTCCCAACGGAGACTGTTCCATTGTCAAACAGCTCTTACTGTCAGAAACTTTCCCCGTAGCTTGTCAGATCTTCTTCTTGAAGATCCCCTCCCCAAACCCCACAATAAGCCTTCAAGGAACTCCAGCTTCCCTTGAAATCGTTTCAGAAAAACCTCTCAGCGGAAGAAGAAAAACAGTTCCTTCTTTTCTGGAAGTCTTATGAGTATTTTCAGAACATTGGACGATCAAACCAGGCAGACTGAGGCAAAACTGAATGAGGCAGAAGTTTAAAATATGCAGTTCACCAATATCTTCTTCAGAATGCATCAACAGTGGCAATGTGTTTAGCCATTTTTATTATTTTTGCTTAGACAGGCTGCAATCCTATTAGTAAAATAACCACCTCTATGTAGATATGCATTTCATTAATGATTTTGTGTGTGGTAGTCTTAAGAATATGGATTTTGGGAGTTGTTCTCCCACAACTGTAATCCTTTGGAAATAGTGTTACCCTTTAGCAATGCTTTAGCAATCGTACTTTTTACAGTGTTAGCATACCAGGCTAGCTCGCTGTAACACCATCTTACCATGCCTTATCACACCCTAATAATTTATATGCCGGCACAAAATATCTTTCCACTGGTACCTCGGCTTACGAATTACTCGACATACGAATTTTTCAAATTACGAATGGACATTCGTTGGCGGTTTTAGATGGGGTTTACTCGACTTATGAATTTTTCGTTTCCAATGCATTCCTATGGGGAAATCGCTTTTTTCGACTTACAAATTTTTCGACCTACGAATGTGCATTCGGAACGGATTAAATTCGTAAGTCGAGGTACCACTGTATATCAGATCATATCCGTAAGATTTTAGGTAGTGTCTCCATTGATAATACTTACAGTGGTCAGTTACTTTTAAAGATTGTTTCTAATAGGAAATGAAACTAAAGCTTAACAGTAATCAGTTAATTGAACATTTACAAGAAAGTACATTAAAATCATTGGATAACTTCAGTTTCCCCCCCCCCCCAGCTGCTATTTAAATGGTGTATCGCTAACAGAAAGCTGCATGTAAAAAGACTTAATACTTCCATTCCCATTCAACCTTGGTTAACATAATGCACCGAAGGGAAATGTCTTGCACACTTAACTGTCGATTAATGTACCTGGGATACAGGAAGTTACCTAGGTTAGTATTCAAGTGCACGGAATCCCGTAACAAATGTAAATATTCATGCAAACGGCCTAGAATCTCTGCCATCAATAATGGTATTAGCTAAATCTAAGGCGGGGGCGGGGAGAGAAAGACAGAGTTTTTGAATTGTGCCAATACATTTCTCCCTGTTGTGCAAAGTCAAGATGTCTGAACAAGGCGGTTATGTGCTAAAAAGACACCATTCAGTTTCTGAAGAAGCAGCAGTAGTCACAGGGATGCCCCTGATAAACAGATTAGAGCTCAAGCAGACAATATGCAGCAGCCGCTGCCGCCCCCCCAGCATTTACAAAACTAGTTCTTCATCCCCATGCATCCAAATGTAGGTGATGGCAGAAATGGCATCAATGAACGCAGGGAAAGAAACACAAATCTGCTATTTCCATTTTCAGGTGTAACAAATCACTTGCATTAATATTAAAATACAACTACTGGAAGGAAAAATGACAACAGGCCTGGCTAGCACTTGCCAGGCCAAAAAATAATATTTGGAGCATACAGCTACATTTATCCTACGAATTAGCTGTGGCCCTCTGGTTCATTATACATTGTCAATGTGGCCCTCTGTGCTGGAAAGGGTTGGCTATCCTGATTTACAGCTATTAATATTTTGCAGCCATCTGTAAGAAGGATTTTTGTTTTGAGTATTGCACATTCTATACTGTAAAATCTACGATGGGAAGCCTGGGGTCTTAGAGATATTGTTCGAACCACCAGCCCCAGCCAGCATGGTCCATCGTCAGGTGTGATGAACATCTGCAGGGCCACACTTTCCCCAAACCTGCTATAAATGAATGCTAAAAATGGTTGCTTATAGCAGACAAATCCCCCCCCTGCCAAAACTAAAATAGCCACTGCCATTGGTAGAGAGGACTAGGCAACTGTTTTTATCATCCTTGTACCCATGCCAAATAAGTTTGCATCAGACTGCTTACTATAAAAGGGACGGAGATTCTGCAACAACTGTGTTGGTCTCACAGAATAAAGGGAATTTCTCGATGTTGCTCTAATCAGTTGGTGGTGCTGAAACAGTAAGTGCGATGTAAAGTATCTCACAGTTAGGTGCCACACAAATAAGGCGACTAGTTACAAATGCCCACTGGATTCTAACTTTGAGCTACTCCTTTGGATTGCATGTGGACATATGCAAGATCATCAGCATGCCAGCATCATCAGCTTGGAGGAGAGCAAAAACAGTGGCTATAAACTAAATTTTAATGGGATCTGCCTTTGCGGCAGCAGGGTAATTAGTTCAAAACAGCTACAAACATAAAGCTATGAGGTGAACGCCAGCCATTTTTTTCCTAGTTGCAACCCTCATACCAAATCTACAATATGGGGAATGCAGCTCTGAAGTCCATTAGAAAGCTGTTCTAAGTCACTCTCCCACACGCCCCAAAATATGGTCATATATAATCTCTCAGCCTTGTCTACTGTCCCTGCTTTGCAGCATGGGTTTACTCCTAATGCCCCATTTATTTATTTCTCTCACGGCGTAAGAAGTGTTTGCAGAGCGTTTTTTTTTTAAAAAAAGCTCCCAAGTTCAGATGGTTCCCACAAGAGCAATGAATTTCTCTCTTACTTCTTGGGGTGGGGTGGGGTGAGAGAACACAGCACAAACCTGCCAAATCATTGCAGGGCCTATGATTTCTACACTGTCTGTCGCCCAGGAGCAGTTTTCATTTTGCCACCCTAACAAGGGGCTTCCCCATGAAAAGAGAGGATCGGGCAAGCCAGTGTAAAAACTTTATAGACTCTGGCCCTTTCCCCATCCGCACAGCAGCAACCTGTCAAGGTGAGGAGTTTAAGGCTTGATCAGAACAACAATAGACCTTAGGAACAATGCAGGCCACAGCCGCTTCAATTCAGGGCCCAACAACAAACCACGGCCTTGTATTCAAAGCAGCCTTGGGAGCAGAACCACAAGCAGTCTTCCTTCCACCTCTGCAAGGCCCAGAAGCCCGAGAGGATTTTGCAGTAGTCAAATGCGGCTATAGAATATTTTAGCGGCAGCTACAGATCACAAACTTTAAGCAGCAGGCGATTCACAATACTGCTAAGCCTCTCTCTTGTCAAACTCCAGCTAGAAACGGTCAAGGGCGATTTATGTAAGAACTGCTCTTTCCCTCCAGCCAGCCACCCCCCCCCCATTTCCACAAAGCTGAATTAGCAACAGCAACATCCTCTTCACGGATGTGCGCTTCAAACCTTCGACCATCAAACGTTGCATTAAGGAGGAGGAGGGGGGAGGAAAGGGGAGGGGGGGGGAGAAAGTGACTCACTTCCCATTTCCAGCATGGAAACGAGGCCCCTTTCTGGTGCCAATAAGGACTATTTTGACTAGGGTGCCTATTTCCTAATTCTGCAAGGTTGCCTTTTTTTTCTTTCTCCCCCCCCCCCGCACGCACTCACACACACACACACACACACACACCCCTGCTTCTCTCTCCCTATTCAGGAAAAGGGCAAGGCAGCAACAACAGCGAGTCCGTGAATGAACGAAGGCTGAAGGTTACCGGATTTATGAATGTCAAGATCATGTGACAATAACGGGAACCCGTCTTATTCACAAAAAACACATGCGGAGGAAAAGTGCCGCGGTGCGGAGGAAAAGCTGCCGAACCCGAGAGAGAGAGAGAGAGAGAGAGAGAGTGTGAGGTGTGTGTGTCCCCGAGGCAAGTCACCTTTAACCACTACTAGCCTCAGCAGCCTCGCCCAGCAACTTCGCAAAACGAAAGCCGTGCCTTCCAGGAGAGGTGCGGTTGCACACGGAGATCACGCGCGGGTTCGTCTGGAAATTAGAAAGCTTTCGAGGGAAAAGGCGGTTTGAAATTAACTAAGACCCCCCCTCTCTTTTTTTTTTTTTTGCACGCACGCTCCCGTTCTTACACACACACACACACATGCACACGATGCCGATCCGCTGCAACGCTAACCATGAGCTCAGAGCAGCGCCTGGGGGCCCGAGGCTGCCTCGCCTTGTGCTATTTATTTTTATTTCAATTCCTAGACCGCCTTTCGCCCGAGGACCGCAGGGGGCGGCTTGCAAAATGTAAAAGCTCGAAAATGCCTGGCATAGTAACAAGCGAACACAAACACCGCCCCCCTACACAGCTTCACAGGCCGTCGGGAGCTGCTGCCCACCCGCTTCACCCCGGCGCAGCTTCGGCGCCGGCCCAGGCCCAAACTGGGGGCCCTCGCTCGCCGCTCGGAAAGGAGAGCCGGAGCCTCGCTTTCTCCCCCCTCGGCGGGGCCCTGATCCGCCCGGCCTCCCACCCCCGCCGCGAGCTTTCTTTCTCCCGCGGCCAGAGCCCAGACTCCCGGCCTCCGAGGGCGGCTTTCTCTCCCTCTCTCTCTTTCTTTTTATGAATGGAAACGCGTTATGCAAATGAGCGCGATTCACAAGAGCGGGGAGAAACACGGCGCAGCAATGGCGGACGCGAGGGCTGCGAAAAACGCGAAGGGGGCGTGAGGGGAGGGCGAAGCCCGAAAGACTCCAGTGGGGGGGGGGCGGCGCCGAGACGCGGAACAGAGCAGACCGCGAAGAAGCGAGGGCGCCGCGGGGCATTTGCCCAAAGCACATCCGGCGAAGGAAGCGCAAGTCGTCCTCTTAACCGCCCCCCCCGGCCACTTCCCAGAGAGGGGGGGGGCGGGCTGTGCAACATCTCCCCACCACCACAAAAAAGCGCCGCCGGGCTGAGAAGCGGGGCGCCCTCCGCCACAGCCAGGCGAGGGAGACCCAGCTTCGCTTCGAAGCCACCCAGGAGGGGGCGGCGTCGGGGGTGGGGGTGGAAGAGACTTGGGGAAAGGGAAAAGATGCCACGGCAAGCGCCCGGCCGAGCAGCGCGCGCTCCCGCGCTCCAGATGTTTCCCCCGCCAGATGTCCCCCCTCCCTCGCCGCCTTTCCGCGCTCCCGGCCGGCCACTTACTCGTCGGGGTGGGCTTCCTCGGTCATCTTCTCCCCCTCAGAGCTCATCCCCCTCCGCGAGCCGCCGGGCTGCGCCTCTTCATCATCTTCCCGGGGCTTCACATCGCCGGGAGCGCGCGAGAGAAGAGCGGGCTGCGGGGAAGGCCGCCTGGGGGGCAGGGATGGAGAGGGAAGGCAGGCAAGCAGGCAGGCGGCCGGTCGCCAGCCCGCCCGCCCGCCGGAGACGGCGCGCCCGCGAAGGCCTCGTCGGGGCAGGCGAGGAAGCGAGGGCCGCGGGCGGGCGCTCAGCGCGCGGGAAGGCAGCGCGGCGCCGCGTCGTCCGGTGCGCCCGGGCGCCTCAGCAACAGCAGCAGCAGCAGCCGGCGGCCCCGTCCGAGCCCCATCGCTGCCTTTACTCCATGTTGGATTCTTACAGCCGCCAACAGGAGGAGGAAGCTGGGCGGAAGCGATGACGTGATCCGAGCCCAGCTGCTGTCGGGGAGGGAGAGGGAGGCAGGCCGGCCCCGCGCCAGCTTCGCTTCCCTCCCGCGCTCCCGGGACTCAAGATGGTCGGGAGCGAGCCAGGCGGAGAGCGGGGTTGGCCTGGGGCAAGCGCGGCTCCGCTTCCCGCCCCGCCCTCCGGGTCCCGAGCGCAGGCGGGATCTCCGTGGCCCCAGGGGATGCTCCGGGGAAACGGGGCGACCCCTTGGCCCGCGGGTACGTGTGTAAGGAGCAGCCTTCTCCTTCTGCCCTAGACTTCCCCCCCCCCCGAACTTCCAGGGTCCCGGCACGTGCGGCGTAGCGACGGGGCTTTTCTGAGCATGTGCAGAATGCTCCGCCAACCGCTCGCAGATTTTTTTTGGGGTGGCCGAGGAAACCAGGCCAGGGCGTCTCGGAGGCTCCAGGGCTGAGCCCAACGCAGACTTCGCGCTACTTTTGAATTAAATGCGAAGTAGTTAGGAGGATTTTCTCACGCGATCGGGCCCAAAGGTGCTGGGGGAAAGGAGGCAGAATTATTCGACAGATAGCTAATGCCATCTTCCAAGAGATCCACAACGGAAACGTTGCCCCTTTGCAATTTCCTGCACTCCAAGCAATACACAAATTATTGTTATTGTTATTATTATTATTAATTGGCCTGCTATGATCGTAACGTTTTTTTTTCAATTTCATTTTGTTTTTATTTTAACGGTACTCAGACCAAATTCCGTTCTGAAACCAAAGTGTTCTTAAACCAAGGCGTGCTTTCCCATAGAAAGTAATGGAAAATGGATTAATCCGTTCCAGACGATGAAAAACAACCCCTAAAACAGCAATTTAACATGAATTTTACTATCTAACAAGACCATTGATCCATAAAATGAAGGCAATAATCAATGTACTGTACTATAAAATAAATAAGACAGTATTGTAGATGATAAAAATTATTATTTTTTCTTAACGTGCACTGATTATAGTCATTGTTTGGATGGGGGGGCTTCTATCCATTTCTGCAGTCACACAATCAACCAGTAGCTGAACTGGGTTCCACACAGTCACAAAAACGAAGAACAAGTCACAGTCATAAAAACGAAAAAGTCACACAAACAAAAACACAATTATTATTATTTTTTTATAACAAAAACAAAAGCTCCAAATGTCCCCTCTGTGTTGCATGTGTGCTAGGGACTCAACAGCCGACAGACTCAAAAGGAAGCCTATGATTAGCAGTGGCAGACTCAATTTACAAATGGAACACACTCAACAGGAAGCGGAACATGTTCTGCTTCCAAGGCAAAGTTCACAAACCAAAACACCTACTTCCGGGTTTGCAGCGTTCTTATACCAAGTTGTTCATAAACTAAGCTGTTCTTAAACCCAAGGTACCACTGTATGTGAATGTGCAAATGTGTGCATTGGACCACTGACCACTGGTATGTCCACTGGTGTGACCACTTTTGATGTGAAAGGAGTGTGACTCTTTTCCCACCGCTAGATTAAAGCAAGCTTATCCGGCATTATAAAGCATCAGAATGGCTTCCACCTTGTATTTGGCACATTCAAGTCCAACTGAGTCAGCAACAAGCCTGCCACTGATGTGGCAAAATGGATGTGGATTGCTAGATGGCTTCATAATGAAACAACAGTACAGCTCCTAGCACACTGGTGGTGCTGAACCATTTTTTTTTAAAAAAATTATAATAGGGGCCATAATTTAGTGGTTGAGCACATGCTTTGCCTACAGAACGTTTCGGGTTCAGTCACTGGAATCTTCAAGTAGAGCTGGGTTAGCTGTGGAACCTAAAGAGCTGCAGTCCAGGGGTGTCGCGGGGGCCCCCGGGTAGTGCCCCTGCTGGGGGTGACACATCGGGGGGCAGCCCCACCCACTGGCCTTTTTTTTAACCTTTTTTTAAAAAAATAAAAAATCTTTTTAGGCTATTTTCGGCACTGCCGGGGTGGAGCCGCAGGGGCCGCCAGCGAGTCGGGGTGTCACCCCCCTCGCTGGCCGCCCCTGCGGCTCTGCCCCGGCAGCGCCGAAAATAGCCCCCGCCCTCCAGCGGCTTTTCGCGCCGCTGGCTGGCTTGCGGAGCCGGGGCAAGGAGAGGGGCGGGCCAGCGAAGAGGGGTGACACCCCTCTTCGCTGACCCGCCCCTCTCCCTGCCCCACTTGCGCTCCCCCGAGGGGGCCCGGGCGGCGGCTTCGGGAGTCTCTGCGGGCTGCAGAGAGCCCCGAAGCCGCAGCCTGGCACCCCTTTGTGCTACAGCAGCGGCTTCGGGACTCTTTGCAGCCCGCAGAGGCTCCCAAAGCCCCCGCCCGGCATCCCCCGGGGGCGGGGCGTCGCCGCGTGTGCGTGCGTCATGACGCACGCACGCGCCGCGATGCCGCCGCCCCCAGGGGTGCCTCTTGGCTTCCTGTCCCGGGCAGCCAAGGGGCTAGGAACGCCCCTGCTACAGTCTATATAAAGCAACTTCCTAAAACCTATCCATTCTGAAGGAAATCAGCCCTGAGTGCTCACTGGAAGGACAGATCCTGAAGCTGAGGCTCCAATACTTTGGCCACCTCATGAGAAGAGAAGACTCCCTGGAAAAGACCCTGATGTTTGCGTTTACCACCTCCAGTGCTAAGTCAGAAGCACGGGGCATCTCTGTTTGTAGACTGTTTTTATCTCCTTCGCTGGTGGTTGTTTTCATAAGTCATTTTATTGCCCGCTTATATAAAGTGCCTTCCCCTAAGGCATGCTGTAAACACAATCCCATGTAATAAGTCATGATTGCTATGTATTTTAAGTGCGCAGCATGCACACCTATTATCCTATAATACTTAATGGGCAATTCTGCAAAACCTCACATGGATGTACAGCGGTGCCAACTGCGAGTAGCCGCGTGGGATTCGGTGGCAGTGACTGCTAGGCATAAACAGCCTAGCCAGCACATGCGTCTACAGGATATGAGAAGTCGTTACTTTTCCGATTCGAGATGCTGTATTATTGCCTTAATATGTTCAGTGGATCCCTGGGTATAGTTACATCACGAAAGCCCTGTTTTGAAAGTCATTGCTCTGTATTTCTCTTCTGCCCCAGACCTCATAGCTGACTTCAGGCAATTAAGTGACGGTCAGTGAAATGAGTTGGGCTTGCTCTTAAGAGTGCAAAGCGGTGGAGATTGTGCTCTGACACTCCCCAGCCTTTGATAACCTGGCGCCTTCCAATTGTTTTGGTTTGCAATTTGCATCAGCACCAGCCAGGACGGCCATGCTGTCCTGAGGCTGATGAGAGTTGTAGGCCAAAGAAAACAGAGCTGTAAGAATGAGTCCAGTTGCCCCTGGAACCTTAACAATGTGGTCCCTGGGTTGCTGAAAAGGTCAGGAAGTCGATTTATCCTACCCACCCATCCCGATTTACTGTTGTGCTTGGGGCTCAGCAACCACTTCATCCCACTTCCTTTCTTTTTGATGAGAACAAACAGCTACCTAGTTCTACCTAGAAAGGCTCCCAGTTCAGAAGCCAGGGCCGTCTTACCCATAGACGCTAGTGGTGCGGGGCACCAAGTTCTGGAGGCCACCAGGCGAGAGTCCGGGGAACACCGAACGAGCGCGAGTGTGTGCGCTGCTCCCGCCGAGCGTTGGCTCGGTTTTTTCCCTTTTAGCCTGCAGCCGTCGAATTCTGCACGCGCGGCGCCCCTCCTGCTAGCCATCTTCATTTTCGAGCTGAGCAACAGGCGCCACGGATCTCGCCGCCCTCACCTGCCTCCGCCAGGCTGCGCCAAAGCAGCGCTGCGCCCAGAACCTCTGCCTGCCGTGGCCACCATGCCACAAAGCGGCCAGCTGAGCTGGGAGGTGCTGAATCCAGCCTCCGCCTCTCCCCCCCCCCCCGAGGAGCCGCCCTTTGCCGCTGCCTGCCTCCTCCAGCTCCACCTATGGCGATATTGTTGATCTTCTTGTTTTGATTGATAGCCTGTAGGTTGGAAACCATTTACCACTCTCAACTGGAGTTACTGAAAAAACAGAAAAACAAAAAAACTCTCTAACCTTTCCAACCTACAGGCTACCAATCAAAACAACAAGATCAACAATATCGTCAATCTCTCACAGCAAACACTCAGCCCAGCTGAGGAATCAATCCTTTCACGTGGACTATCATTCTGCCCTGCCAAATCCCCACACATGATTCAGTTCTATGGGGACTTGGAAGCATTTTTCCGCCGTTTACGCCTGAAGGAGTACTTCCAACACACACAAGAACAAGACAAAGAACAAACAACATCTTCACAACACAACATCTCTCAACCTACTGGGGAACATCCACCACCCTCCAAACACATTAATGAACAGAACATTGACCACCAACCACCACCGAAAAAATGTTACACAAAAAGGGACTCCACATGGACCCCTCCTGATGGACGCAATACCACACTAGATCTGTACATCGATTGCTTCCGCCGCAGAATCCAAACGGATGTGACCAGAAAACACCACCGCTTACAACAAAATCTAAACCATGCTGAAAGGAGAGCCATAGATAATCTCAGGAACAACCCAGACATTATAATTAAAGAGGCGGACAAGGGTGGAGCTGTCGTCATCATGAACAAAACTGATTACATCCAGGAGGCTCACAGACAACTTTCCAATACCACCTTTTACATAAAATTGGACTCAGACCCCACAGAAGAATACAAAAAAGAACTGAACAAGATTGTTAAGGAGCTACCCCCACACATCCAAGAACAGATCCTCACGGAACACACCAGCAGAACCTCGACCAGGAACTTTCTATCTTCTACCCAAAATACACAAACCAGGAAATCCAGGACGCCCCATCATCTCAGGTATTGGCACCATTACAGTGGGGGTTTCCGGTTATATGGACTCTGTTCTGAAACCATATGCCATCAGTGCTCCCAGCTACGTACGTGACACCACAGATTTTCTGAGAAAAATACAATCTTTGAATAACCTTCCTAACAATACTATTCTAGTCACTATGGATGTGGAATCTCTGTATACCAACATCCCACACAACGATGGTTTACAAGCTATAAGGAACACCATTTCAGATAAAACCACAGCGGACTTTGCTACCAAACTCTGTCATTTTGTCCTTACCCACAACAACTTCAAATTTGGTGAGGATCTGTTCCTTCAGATCAGCGGCACAGCAATGGGCACCCGCATGGCCCCACAGTATGCCAACATCTTCATGGCAGATTTAGAACAACGTTTCCTAAACTCCTACCCACTCAAACCTCTCTTGTACCTGCGATACATTGACAATATTTTTATTATCTGGACACATGGTCAACAGACCCTGGACACCTTCCACCAGACATTCAATGACTTTCACCCAACCATCAACCTAACAATGAACCAATCTATGCAAGAAATACATTTGACTGTGTCGACCACAGCAAACTATGGCAAGTTCTTAAAGAAATGGGAGTGCCTGATCACCTCATCCGTCTCCTGAGAAATCTCTATGTGGGACAAGAAGCTACAGTTAGAACTGGATATGGAATAACTGATTGGTTCAAAATTGGGAAAGGAGTACGACAAGGCTGTATATTGTCTCCCTGCTTATTTAACTTATATGCAGAATTCATCATGCGAAAGGCTGGGCTGGATGAATCCCAAACCGGAATTAAGATTGCCGGAAAAAATATCAACAACCTCAGATATGCTGATGACACAACCTTGATGGCAGAAAGTGAGGAGGAATTAAAGAACCTTTTAATGAGGGTGAAAGAGGAGAGCGCAAAATATGGTCTGAAGCTCAACATCAAAAAAACTAAGATCATGGCCACTGGTCCCATCACCTCCTGGCAAATAGAAGGGGAAGAAATGGAGGCAGTGAGAGATTTCACTTTCTTGGGTTCCATGATCACTGCAGATGGTGACAGCAGTCACGAAATTAGAAGACGCCTGCTTCTTGGGAGAAAAGCAATGACAAACCTAGACAGCATCTTAAAAAGCAGAGACATCACCTTGCCGACAAAGGTCCGTATAGTTAAAGCTATGGTTTTCCCAGTAGTAATGTACGGAAGTGAGAGCTGGACCATAAAGAAGGCTGATCGCCGAAGAATTGATGCTTTTGAATTATGGTGCTGGAGGAGACTCTTGAGAGTCCCATGGACTGCAAGAAGATCAAACCTATCCATTCTTAAAGAAATCAGCCCTGAGTGCTCACTGGAAGGACAGATCCTGAAGTTGAGGCTCCAGTACTTTGGCCACCTCATGAGAAGAGAAGACTCCCTGGAAAAGACCCTGATGTTGGGAAAGATGGAGGGCACAAGGAGAAGGGGACGACAGAGGATGAGATGGTTGGACAGTGTTCTCGAAGCTACTAACATGAGTTTGGCCAAACTGCGAGAGGCAGTGGAGGATAGGGGTGCCTGGCGTGCTCTGGTCCATGGGGTCACGAAGAGTCGGACACGACTGAATGACTGAACAACAACAACAATAAAAATACAGGATGGACACATAGACACCACCTTATACCGTAAACCAACTGACCGACAAACATATCTACATGCTTCTAGCTACCATCCCAAACATACCAAACAATCCATTGTATATAGCCAGGCCCTACGTTACAGCCGCATCTGTTCCAACTCTACAGACAGAGACTCTCACCTAAGAGATCTACAGCAAACCTTTTTAGAACTAAAATATCCACCTGATGAAGTTAAACAACAGATCAACAGAGCCAGACTGATACCCAGAGAGAACTTGCTGCAAGACAGACCCAAAAAAGAAAATAACAGAACACCACTAGTAATCACATACAACTCCCAAGTTAAAACAGTACAACGCATCATCAGAGATCTACAACCTCTCCTAGACAATGACAGTTCTCTTTCTCAAGCTCTGGGAGGAAGACCCTTCATCGCCTACAGACAGCCACCCAATCTAAACAACTCCTCACCCACAATAATACAACAACAGGACTCAACATGGACACTGGTACCAGAGCCTGCAATAAACCCAGATGCCAACTTTGCTGCCACATAAACCCGGACAACACCATTACTGGCCCCAACAACATCAAACATACCATCTCAGGACTATTTAATTGCTCATCTTCCAACATTGTGTATGCCAATCAAATGCCAACAGTGCCCTTCAGCTCTCTATATTGGACAAACAGGCCAAACCCTACGCCAAAGGATAAATGGACATAAATCTGATATCAGGAATCACAAGACAGAGAAACCAGTAGGAGAACACTTCAATCTCCCAGGACATTCTATACAAGATCTCAAAGTAGCTGTCTTAATACAAAGGAATTTCAGAAATAGACTGGAAAGAGAAGTGGCTGAATTGCAACTAATCACCAAACTTAAAACCATGGAGAAACCTGGTCTGAACAAAGACATTGGATTCTTATCTCATTATACATGACAAAGCTATCTTTAGCCATCTCACCCCTTGCCTTTCCCTGTAAGACCAATTGCAGCCGTTAAGAGTCGTCAACAGGTTTTCCACACCTATCAGCTGATCACCCATTCCCACCACCCTTCTGAGTAATACCCCTCCCCACTCCCTCACTATATTTAAGGGTCTGGTGACTTCCGTTTCAGTGTATCTGAAGAAGTGTGCATGCACACGAAAGCTCATACCAAGAACAAACTTAGTTGGTCTCTAAGGTGCTACTGGAAGGAATTTTTATGAGCAGGACGGCTGGGTTGCCACATTCTGAAGTAAGCAAACTAGTACACATGAATGAGATCTACATTGGCTCCCAGTACGTTTCCGAGCACAATTCAAAGTGTTGGTGCTGACCTTTAAAGCCCTAAACGGCCTCGGTCCTGTATACCTGAAGGAGCGTCTCCACCCCCATCATTCAGCCCGGACACTGAGATCCAGCGCCGAGGGCCTTCTGTCGGTTCCCTCACTACTACCAAACTTTTAGAAGACATCTGAAGGCAGCCTTGTTTAGGGAAGCTTTTAATGTTTGACTTACTATTGTATTTTAATATTTTGTTGGAAGCCGCCCAGAGTGGATGGGGAAATAAATAATAAGTTGTTGTTGTTGTTGAAGAAGAAGAAGAGTTTGGATTTGATATCCCGCTTTTCACTACCCGAAGGAGTCTCAAAGCGGCTAACATTCTCCTTTCCCTTCCTCCCCCACAACAAACACTCTGTGAGGTGAGTGGGGCTGAGAGACTTCAGAGAAGTGTGACTAGCCCAAGGTCACCCAGCAGCTGCATGTGGAGGAGTGGAGACACGAACCCGGTTCCCCAGATTACGAGTCTACTGCTCTTAACCACTACACCACACTGGTTGTGGTTGTTGTTGTTGTTGTTATGAGAAATAGTCAACCGTTAAAAGCAACAACACTAAAAGTAAACAACACTAATTATAAAGCTGCAAAACAAAATAAAGATTTCTTTCCAGTAGCACCTTAGAGACCAACTAAGTTTGTTCTTGGTATGAGCTTTCGTGTGCATGCAAGAGAGTGTGTTGTGAGGGATCCAACTCTTAATCTAATATATTTTGACATAACAACTTTGAGGGATGAAATCTTCCACAGAGGTGGGTGGGAGCAATGTGAGGAGTAAGAGAAATTGTTCACTGATCTCTGACGGTGCAATCCCATGAGTGCTTAGTCAGAAGTACATGTCACTGATTTCTGTGGGGTTTGTTCCCCAGAAACTTTGAATAGCATTGAAGCTATGATGCTATTCTGAGTGTCACAAGATCACGTCCTTAGGAGTATTGCTAACAGGATGTAATAAAGTGCATTTGTAGTTCAGTGAAGCACACCGCTTTATCTCTAATTATTGATTTGCGCAGGGTCAGCCATTGCTGCATTTCTTCAAGGCAGCAGGTTCTGCTTAGTCATCTTTGGCATGATACATGAGTTCCTCTCCTTACAGAGGAAAGTTTATGCTGCGAATATATAGTGTTTACAGCTTCTTTAATGCAGTGTATTCTGTTGCAGTTAGTGAAAACCCGTCAAGTTTTTAAAATGGATTTTGCTGGCTACAATAGTCAATAGGTTAAATGCAGGCACTTTTATGATCCCCAGATAAGGTAATTTGCCAAGAGCTGCAATGACATCCAATTTGAGAGAATTTTTAAGAGAAAATGGAAAATGTGCAGTTGATAATGTAACCCAGGAAACACGTTGGGGTGATCGGAAGTCATAATGGAATCTGTGATGTACGAACTTATTTTTTTTTCTTTTTCTTTTTGTAATTTGTATTGATCTTGGATTGTTTTTGATGATTGTTTATTTTTTTTTGCAAAATTAATAAAGCATTTTTTAAATAAAAAAAAGAACTGTCATGACATCTGTAGTAGGTCACTATTGTTTGGGGGTGCGGGAAGGATATTTCTTGTAAAACATACCGTATTTCACTGCATAATCGTTGTCACCGCGTAATCGTCACATCTTGTTTTTTCACTTCCAAAATTGGATGATTACCTTTCATTGTGTAATCATTGTATGGTAATTTCCGAGGCTCCACTGGGCCTTAGGCCCGTTCCTTTCTTCCTCCAGCCACCGCTGTCCCTGCTCCCCTTGTTCCTCGCTGTCTCAGCCATGAGCTCCCAGGCCACCTTGACTGCTTCCCTGGGCTTGGCCGACTCCCAGAAAACAGCCAGGAACTGCTGCAGGGTTTTCCCACCTTGCTTGAAGAGCAGAACAAGGACAAGAAATGCTCACGTCCCGGGACATGCCAGCCAAGAAGAGGAAGCAGTGGGCAAGTGACCATCTCCACCACCCATCTGCGACCCCTTCCTCTGCCCCTACTCCCAGCAGAACCTTTGGGAACTTCTGGACACAGAGGACCTCCAGAGGGGATATGGCCCAGGGCGGTGGATTTGGCGGGATGAAAGGCTGAGCTGCTCTCACGCCCCCCAAAAAAACTTCTTGGAAAGCCAGAGTTCTGGCATGGCACAGGCTTCACATAATGGTCGAAACCCTTTTGTAAGAGAAAATGGCAGGGTAAGACCCAAAGCCAATGGCTTCAAGTTACATGAAAGAAGATTCTGACTAAACATCAGGAAGAGCTTTCTGGCTGTAAGAGCTGTTTGTCAGTGGAATGGACTCTCTCGGAAGGTGGTGGGCTCTCCTTTGGAGGCTTTAAAGCAGAGGTTGGATGGTCATCTGACGACATCGCAAGGGATCGTTGCCGTAGGAGAGCGAGAAAAATTCTCAGGGATGACTCACACCCCGGCCAGCACCTCTTTAATCTTCTACCCTCGGGCAGGAGATATAGAAGTATAATCAGCCGTACCAACAGGCTAAAAAATAGCTTCTATCCATGGGCTGTTAGGCTGTTGAACGGAAAATAACATAGCAAAATTGACTTGCGAGGTGGTGTGTTGTTCGATAAGAGATTGAGTGTTTGGGGGGGGGGGAGGCTCGTTTAATTTCATTGTACACAGGTTGTACAATGACAATAAAGGTATTATTATTATTATTATTGTTGTTATTATTATTATTTTATTTGTTCTGAGTTCCTGAGTCCAGGGGGCGAGGAGGCAGTCTGTTGCGCATGGAGTTGCACTCCCTCGAAGAGCAGGCTTGTAGCCTTCCATTGGCAGAGCAGCTAGATATACTGCAATGGTTGTCAATTTGTTTCTGGGAGCAATTCAAAGTGCTCACATTAGGGTTTAAAGCCTTCAATTACTTGGGCCCCCAAAATCGGGGAGGGGGATCCTCCTTTCCTGCAGACATTCTCAGGTATTAATATCTGCACATTTCACCTGTAGTTCCACCACATTTAGAAGTTTGCAGCGGGGGGGGGGCATTCTCTGTGGCAGCCCCTAAGTTTTGGCATTCCCAAGATGGACAGGTCATAGTGGAGAGTTTGGACCAAACGTGATCCACCTGGAGGAGGAACTGGCAAGCCACTCCAGTATCCCTGCCAAGAAAACTCCATGGACAAAGACAACAGGCATATAAAAGTTATGACGCTGGAAGATGAGCCCCTCAGGTCGGAAGGCGTCCAACATGCTACTGGGGAAGAGCGGAGGACAAGTACAAGTAGATTCAGAGCTGATGAAGCGGCTGGGCCAAAGCCGAAAGGACGCTCAGTTGCGGATATGCCTGGAAGCGAAAGGAAAGTCCAATGCTGTAAAGAAAAGTATTGCATAGGAACCTGGAAAAGACCCTGATGTTGGGAAAGATGGAGGGCACAAGGAGAAGGGGACGACAGAGGATGAGATGGTTGGACAGTGTTCTCGAAGCTACTAACATGAGTTTGGCCAAACTGCGGGAGGCAGTGAAGGATAGGCGTGCCTGGCGTGCTCTGGTCCATGGGGTCACAAAGAGTCGGACATGACTGAACAACTAAACAACACCAACAACAACTGGGACATTCATTGTGTAGTTTTCATCACATGCTGAAGACACACTTTTTTTACCCTGGCCTTTGACACCTGAGATGTCTGCTTAGAACCCACCCTCTTGGATTGTAATATGTTGTAACTGCTTTTAATACTGTATATATTTAAATTGTTGCAAGCCTCACCACGACTTCATGGTTAGGGTGGGGTAACATATCTAATTACTACACACACACACACACACCACAAGATTTGTGTGTGAAAGAGACAGCTCTGTGAGCTGCTCACACTTTGTCAGATGCACCAAGTCTAATCCTCAGCTGACAGAGGTGTCTAGTCTGTGCAACGTGTTGCTTTTCATTATAATCTGGGACCAGGAAGCTCACAGTGCAAGAGATAGCCATGTCCCATTACCTTGCAGAATCAAATGTAAACAAAGTCCACTGAAAAAGATAAAGGATGCAATCAGAGTGGGTGTGACTCTCTCCCAACCCATAATGAACTGGCAAAGCAATGATGAATAGGAGCACCAAGAGAGGGATACTTATTTCTGTAGTGAGCTTGCCACGCCCAGGCTCTATTCAGTCCAAAGATGATATTTTCCAATCTGCACATGGATTCCAACTCAATAGCTTTTCTTTTGCTGAAGTATAGCAGCTTTCAAGTCCCCAAACTAAGGTCCGGGGGGCTGGATGCGGCCCAATCGCCTTCTAAATCCGGCCCGCGGACGGTCCGGGAATCAGTGTGTTTTTACATGAGTAGAATGTGTCCTTTTATTTAAAATGCATCTCTGGGTTATTTGTGGGGCCTGCCTGGTGTTTTTACATGAGTAGAATGTGTGCTTTTATTTAAAATGCATCTCTGGGTTATTTGTGGGGCCTGCCTGGTGTTTTTACATGAGTAGAATGTGTGCTTTTATTTAAAATGCATCTCTGGGTTATTTGTGGGGCATAGGAATTCGTTCATATTTTTTCCCCAAAATATAGTCCGGCCCCCTACAGGGTCTGAGGGACAGTGGACCGGCCCCCTGCTGAAAAAGTTTGCTGACCCCTGCTCTAGATGTTCAGCCAGCACTAATGGGAGCTGCCGTCGAACAACCTCTGGGGGGGCACTAGGTTGGGGAAGAGTGCCCACTGTAATGTATTCAGCCTAACTTTCTTTCTTTATCTTGCAAAAAGCGATTCCAGATGTTCCAAATGAGTATGTCTTCAAACCATTAATTCAGCTGTGTTTATCGTGCATTAACAGAACAGTTAAGTCTGCATTAGCTGAGAAGTACTTCAGCTGAAGTGGAGGTCTTTAGGGAAATATCTCTCACCAGGGGGTAACTATTTGACTGGATGTAATTATATATGGAGAAGTAATCTCATCATCTTCTCTGTGTGGAAGATTTCGACATAAGGAAAGTGTTCCTATCATCATGCTTTTTTTTTTTTTTTTTTAAAGGGCTCTTGATAGCAAAAGCCGGTTAACTTTTCAAAAGATGTAGAAACCAGTGGAAAAGATGGAAACAAAATATTCTGGAATTTAGATTTTTCTGGAATGTTCAGTGCCAGGCATTTAAATATTCTGTAGGTGCAAAAGGTTGTTACAGACGTAGTGTTGAGATGTGCCTTCCCACACACTTTCCTGACCTACCTATGCCACAGGAGGATTCTAGGACAGTGGGAAACATTACTGGATGGTATGGTTTGAGAGTTACTTAGTGCATAATGTATTGATCTATTAAAACCATCAACTTGGGTGGAAAAATGCTTCGTGGATTCAGTGGCATAGCGTCAGTTGCCAGAGCCCAGGGTGGGCGCATGTGCTGAGTGGGTAGGCGCCAGCCCAGTCCTCACCCCCAGGGCCCCCAACCCCCACTGGAGCAAAGTGGGGCCACACTGAGCCGCTTGCCTACCCATGCAAGGGGGAGCCAGGCCAGCTGATACAACCCTTGTTGGGCAGAAAGCAGAAAGGTAAAGGACCCCTGATAGTTAAGTCCAGTCACAGACGATTCTACGATTGCGGCGCTCATCTCGCTTTACAGGCCGAGGGAGCTGCCGTTTGTCCGCAGACAGTTTTTTCGGGTCATGTGGCAAACATGACTAAGCCACTTCTGGCGCAACGGAACACCAAAACCAGAGCAGCGCACGGAAACGCCGTTTACCTTCCCGCTGGAGCGGTACCTATTTATCTACTTGCACTTTGATGTGCTTTTGAACTGCTAGGTTGGCAGGAGCTGGGACCGAGCAACGGGAGCTCACCCCATCGTGGGGATTCGAACCGCCGACCTTCCGATCGGCAATCCCTAGGCTCAGTGGTGAGGACCACAGCGCCACTTTTGCGCCCCCTCAAAAATTGTGTGCCCGAGGCCCTGCTAGAAAGGCTGCTCAGTCTCCCCACAATGAGGTGAACCGGGAGCCTCAAATTTAAGGTACATCTTTACAGGCAAATTAAAGTTCTATGCTTTCTGTCAATCCTTAAGAAACCTTGCTGTCAATGGTGGTTGAGTGCTGCAACTCTATGTGGGGCTGCCTTGAAAGACCGCTTGGAAGACTCAGTTGGTGCATTTATACTTTTATTTGCAGATGGAAAAGAGTTCAGAAAACTTCTGCCCACTTGTGTACCAAAACAACACAAGGTGCCATCAGTCTCGCTATCGGTATTGCACATCTCTCCACCACCCTTAAAGCAAATTTAACTCTTTTTTACTTCTCACTTCCGGCGCATAGCAAGTAGGTAGCCGCCAGTTTTCTTCTTGCTGTGGTAGTGATTGAATTCTCCTTGTTCAAGTCTTGGGTGATAGTGACACCTTGTGACCATTCTTTTAATTGTACATGAATACTTAAATGGCTTCCACAGATTTACCAATGAATGCGCTCACCACAAGGAGTTCCACTCCTTGTGGCAAAAAGTGAACATGAAGACACAACGACCCCTTCGCAATTTGCTTGCGATCTGGGATGCTCTAATTTATTTGGGATGGATCCAGGTGCTTGTTTTAAAAGGAGGGAAGGTACATTCAAGAACACACTCTCGTACCCATTTCCTATTGCACCAGGGTAATGATGGCCCTCAAGACGTCCTTTGGGCACATGATGCTGTTGGGGCAGCTTCAATACTGGTTTCACCAGCAAAAGCTTTGGAGTGGCCCTATGGTCCTGAATGGGGTAACTGTGCCCCTGAAGGACCAGGTGCGCAGCCTGGGAGTCATTTTGGACTTGCAGCTGTCCATGGAGGCGCAGGTCAATTCTGTGTCCAGGGCAGCTGTCTACCAGCTCCATCTGGTACGCAGGCTGAGACCCTACCTGCCCGGACTGTCTCGCCAGAGTGGTGCATGCTCTGGTTATCTCCCGCTTGGACTACTGCAATGCGCTCTACGTGGGGCTACCTTTGAAGGTGACCCAGAAACTGCAACTAATCCAGAATGCGGCAGCTAGACTGGTGACTGGGAGCGGCCACCGAGACCACATAACACCGGTCCTGAGAGATCTACATTGGCTCCCAGTACGTTTCCGAGCACAATTCAAAGTGTTGGTGCTGACCATTAAAGCTCTAAACAGACTCGGTCCACTATACCTGAAGGAGCATCTCCACCCCCATCATTCTGCCGGAACACTGAGGTCCAGCGCGAGGGCCTTCTGGCAGTTCCCTCGCTACGAGAAGCCAAGTTACAGGGAACCAGGCAGAGGGCCTTCTCGGTAGTGGCACCCGCCCTGTGGAACGCCCTCCCACCAGATGTCAAAGAGAAAAACAACTACCAGACTTTTAGAAGACATCTGAAGGCAGCCCTGTTTAGGGAAGCTTTTAATGTTTAATAGACTATTGTATTTTAATATTCTGTTGGAAGCCTCCCAGAGTGGCTGGGGAAACCCAGCCAGATGGGTGGGGTATAAATAATAATAATATATTATTATTATTATTATTATTATTATTATTATTATTATTATTAATTATGATTATTATATAACAGAGCTGGAAAAGGCACTGGAAACAGTAACAAAGCTGTCATGGAGTTGGATCACCTCCCAGATGAGGAAAAGTGAAAACCTTTGGGGGAGGCTATTTGGGCATTTACACACAAGCAAAGAAATCTACAGTTTAGTTTAAATTGTATTTAAAAAAACTATTGTATGATTGATAATTAGATGTAACTTGGAAGGAAAGCTAGACTGTAGATGCAGAGATAGGTTAAGTGTTTGAGATAGATGAAATATGATAACAGTTATGATTAATTAATTAGTTAATTTTATAGTAAATAAGGTTATGTAAGTTGTTTAGAAGTTACTAAAGATGATAGACAAGGAACACAGGAAGAGGAGATGGGAGGAAGTCAATTTACAATGTGAAGGACAGTTATCAGTTATAATTAATGAGATTTTTTTTTGTTTCCTTATTGTGGTTGCTGTTTTAGGTTTGTTTTTATTGTAGGTCTGTTTTTGAATAATTGTATTGTTGTATTTATGTTTGATTATGTTGTAGTTGTTTTTGTTTTATAAAAAAACCCCCAATAAATATATTTTTTTTAAAAACAAACAAACAAAAAAAGAAATCTACAGTTTAGGTCCTTGGATTATGCATGAGGGGTCTCTCTCTCTCTATAGATATATCACTAAATTTCAAGTTTGACACAATTGGTTAAAAAAAAATACAGAAAGTAGGGGGAAACATGCTAAAGCAGACATTAGCATTCTGATATGACATTTATCCTGTTGAAATAGGACTGTGGCAAGATACATATTTCAGTTACATGGTAGGTTTTTAGTTGCATCCTCACCTATGTGCTACTACATGTGCAAATATACCAGTTAATTATTTGTATTTTCTATTGAAATAATACACATTACAAAAAAAAAGCATTTTCGTAAAGTCACGGGGCCTCTTAAACTTAACATAGTTTAGGGCCTTGGCATATCCCAAGTCCTGAGTTCCTAGTTCTCCTTCTCAGTTAATACTAGAAATTGGGACGAGTGGTCAGTGAAGCTGATTTGTGTGTGGTAAAATGTGGTAAAATGCCCCTTCATAACCCTTGGAAATCTTATCTGTAAAATTCATTCTTTTAATTCGCAACAAACATTACTTGTACAGCAAAATAATTTGCTGAATTCATTGCCACAAGATGTGGCAACAGCTAGCACCATAGTTAGGCATAGCTAAACAGATTGACATGAACTATTGCATAAGCATGAACCACATCCTGGCATCAGGCATATATAAACACGCATTCTTCTTCTTCTTCTTCTTCTTCTTCTTCTTCTTCTTCTTCTTCTTCTTCTTCTTCTTCTTCTCTCTCTTTTTAAAATAAGTTTTATTATATTTTCCAATTAAACAAAATAATTCAAACAAAAACACATACTTATATCCTCGCTCTGCCGAGCTACGACTTCCCTCCCTCATGTCATCAGGTTTTATAGTCTATTCTAATCGCACAGTTTCTTACTTAAATCTATTGTACTGTGTCATAGGGTTATTCCAATCCCACTAGTGTCTTCAAACTTCCACAATTCAATCTTATGTATTCAACAAATTTACTCCAGTCCCTTTGGAATCTTGAGTCATCCTGGTTTCTGACCCTGCCAGTCAGTTTTGCAAGTTCAGCATATTCCATCACCTTCGTTTGCCATTCCTCAATCGTCGGTAATTCCTGTGATTTCCATTTTTTGGGCTAAAAGTATCCTCGCTGCGGTTGTTGAATACATAAACAACCTTTGGTCCTTTTTCGCAATCTCTTCACCCATCATGTTGAGCAAAAAAGCCTCCGGCTTTGGGGGGAAGGTGTATTTAAACATCTTTTTCAGTTCATTATAAATCGATTCCCAAAAACACTTTAATTTTCCCGCATGTCCACCACATATGATAAAATTCACCATCTTTTTGTCTACATTTCCAACATGATTTATCATTCATCCTATACATTTTTGACAACTTAACCGGTGTTAAGTACCATCTATACATCATTTTATATAAATTTTCTTTCAAGGAGATACATGCTGTAAATTTCATATTTTCATTCCATAATTTCAACCACGCTTCATACTCAATATTGTACCCCATACTTCTTCTCTCTCAGCGCACCCAAACACTTTCTGCTAACCTCCTCTACTCCCCGCCCTGCCTGATTTTAAGAGCAAAGAGTCGTATGGAAGTGAGGAGCTTGTGAAACTCTCTCTGCTTGTTGTCTTCCTCTCCCTCTACCTCTGTGTCAGGTAGTTTGGACTGGATTCTGTATTTTTATGCAAGCTCCTGTCAGAGTCCAGCAGAAATGCTTGGAGGCAAACATTGGCGAGGGTTGATACATAGAAAGAGCAGCAGTTTTCATTGGCATCTATAGTAATTTACACTTTAGGCAATTGGTTAAAACTTAACTTGAAAGAATAAACAAGTTTTAAATATCTAGAGTAATAATAATATTATAATAATAAAAAAATTGTATCCCACCCAACTGAGTGGCTTCCAGCATATAGAAAAACATAATAAAACATTCAACCTTAAAAAGCGTCCCTATACAGGGCTGCCTTCAGATGTTTCCTGATGTTATAGGATTACTCAACATCTGATGGGAGGGCATTCCACAGGGAGGGCGCCACTACCGAGAAGGCCCTCTGCCTAGTTCCCTGGAGATGGATATTTAGTTTAACCTTTCCTACTGCATAATACAAAGGCGTGTGGGTTAAACCACAGAGCCTAGGGCTTGCCGATCAGAAGGTCGGCGGTTCGAATCCCCGTGACGGGGTGAGCTCCCATTGCTCGGTCCCTGCTCCTGCCAACCTAGCAGTTTGAAAGCATGTCAAAGTGCAAGTAGATAAATAGGTACCGCTCCGGCGGGAAGGTAAACGGTGTTTCTGTGCGCTGCTCTGGTTCACCAGAAGTGCTTAGTCATGCTGGCCACATGACCTGGAAGCTGTACACCGGCTCCCTCGGCCAATAAAGCGAGATGAGTGCCGCAACCCCAGAGTCGGACACGACTGGACCTAATGGTCAGGGGTCCCTTTACCTTTACCTTTTACTGCATAATACATCCCCCAACCCTTTGTTCCACATTTTCCATTTCTGGCATCTAACTTAAAAGTGTGTGTTTCTGATTATGACAATTTTGAAGTTATCCACCTTTATACATATCCTAGCACATGCTCCAGACATGTTTCAGTAAAATGCTTTGTTCCTTGACACCCACATGTAAAGATTCCACAGTTTGCATCTGAGATAGATAAGGGTTTTTTTTAAATGCCAGGATCAATGAGAATGCAAAGAGTCCCCTCTCTGCACACACTCTTTGATCTATAATGAATCATAGACAGAAAATTATACTGGCTAGAAACTTTTGACGTTCTATATACCGGGTATTTGAATGAGAAAGTTGTTCCCAGGGACTTCTACAATATGGTGCGCGCACACTCTGAATATTCAAATAAAAAAAAAGGAGTATTGGACAGGTATTCAAAATAAAAGCCTACGGGTAAAAAATAGGTCCTTAGCTAACTGCAGGACACATCACTGCTGTCACTGGGAACCAGGAGTGTATCACCTGCATCTCACGGTCAAGATTGTTAGCATGACAAAAAAGGGAACTCTTAAAGAAAGGAATCTTCACTAATGTGTTAATACTCCCTTGCAGCAGAATACTGCTGTTCACCATATTAATGACAGCCAGTTTTGGGGGCTCTGGACCACCCACCACGTAGCCTTTCTGGTATGCTGAAGCATCTTGTCCCCTAGGGGGCATGGGCAGACTGGAAGAGGCTGCTCAGCCAAGACACAGGAAGGCAGTGTTGTTTACTTTCCCCACAAAAGCCTTACCGAGGTGACGGACTCATGGCTGGGCCTGCTCCTCTATCCAAAAAAGTAAAGTATCCCCTCCACATTGAACAATGTGGTGAAGGGCAATAGTACAGCTGCTTCGCATGCAGAAGGCCTTGGGTTCACATCTCCAGGTAGAGCAAGGAGACTCGAGTCAGTGCGGTTCAGCGGTTCTCAAACTTTCTTCTCCGGGCCACATTTTCATTATAAAAATTTGCTCGCACCACACCAAACATTTTATTGATGACATACATTGGGAAACGAAAAGGAACGACTCAAGCAGTGCTTGATTGACCTAGAACAGTGTTCCCCAACCTTGGGCCTCCAGCTGTTTTCAGACTACAATTCCCATCATCCTTGACCACTGTTCTTGCTAGCTAGGGAGATGATGGGAGTTGCAGTCCAAAAACATCTGGAGGCCCAAGGTTGGGGAACACTGACCTAGAACACAACTACTTTATAATATGACCGTGGGACATCCAGAAGGTATAAAACAATGCAGCTGCATAGGAACATGAATCATTCCCAAAATAGAATTATAAACGAGCCTCTTGCAAATGTACCTTAAGTATGCCTACAAACTCAACAAGAGGTGTGATCTTGCTTTTGCTGGATAATCTCATTTATTTTAGGTCGAATTTGAGGCAAACAAAGTCTCATCTCCTCATCAACACAAAGAAGCGTTTTTCTTTTCTGATCTTTCATATTTGTCAGAGTTGAACCTCCCTGTTCACAACAATATGTCCCAGAGAACTGGAGAACAATGCTCTCGAAGCCGTGGATACTGTTTCTGTATATCTTCTGACCATTCTTGCAATCTTCTCCTGCCACACCAGTGTGGTGCGACACACCCTTTGAGAACTACTGGTATACACAGTTGTTATGTACTGAGCGGAATCCTAGAACAATAGGATCCAGAATGCAGCAGCCTGATTGGTCTGAGAACAATAGGACCCAGAATGCAGCAGTCTGATTGGTCCACAGGAGCCACCCAATCCAGCTCCAGGTGGAAGTGAATCAGCGACCTGATTGGCCTGCAAGAGCAGCCAATCAGGCTCCTGGAGGAAGTGAATCCGCAACCTGATTGGCCTACAGGAGTAGCCCAGAATTAGCCAATCACGTGGGGCCCATTGTGTAAATAATGTATATATAGCAGACGTTTTGGGGAAAGACTCATTCCTTGCTACTATGAGCTGAATAAAGAGCATGAAATTCACACTTGACTCCGAGTATATTTCAACAGTACTGACCGTTGGCCTGATTCAGTCTAAGGCAACATCCTATGTTCCTAAAAATAGGTGCCAAGGAGAAGGGTTAGCCATGGCATGCTTGTTTTCTATGTGCAAGGACTTCTGTGAACCTCCACTTACAGTTCAAACTATTACAGCCCATACATGGTTTTCCATTGCCTAACTGAGAGATCCCTGCCCCCTCATGCTTGCACGCAAGCTCTGATAGGCAGCATGAAGCCTCCCTTCACAGCTGGGGTCAGGAAAGGTGGAAGCTGCATCTTAGAGCCCCTGCGCCACCATCCTATGGGGACTTCCGAGCAGCTCCTGAAGCCAGCCAGAGCCAACTGCTCCGGGCTGCTGAGACTGCCGCCGCTGCGTTTCCCGGGGACATTAGATGAAATCCGGGGACATTCCAGGGATGGAATTTGTCCGGGGATTTATCCGCAAATCCAGGGACTGTCCCCGGGAAACAGGGACATCTGGTAACCCTATCCTACCCTCCAGAGCAGGAGAAAACAAGCTTGTCCCCTCTTCCATGTGACAGCTCTTGAGATATGTGGAGATGGTTATCATATCTCCACTTTTCCAGACTAAACATCCCCAGCTCCTTCAACCGCTCCTCATAAGGCTTGGTTTCCAGACCCTTGATCACCTTGGTTGCCCTCCTCCGCACATGTGGTCTTCTGTTGCACCCTGGGGAAAAATAAATGGATTACACTTGCAGAAATGGTTGAGGTGTGTGTGTGTCTCCTCTCCCTTGACACTTACCGGTAGGTCATGAGTGTCTGAGCTGAGCAACAATGAGAGGGGCAATACCAGTCAGAGTTTACAGTACTGGGAGAGGTAGATAATGGTAGAAGGCAGCTTCATATATCCATAAGTTCTATAGAATTAGGTCCATATATTCCAGCTTGTCAGTGATCTTATCTCCAGCACTGGATAATACTGATAAACATTCACCAGAGATGGAAAAATAACATGCAGGCCTTACTGCTGCATTGGTGATAGACAGGAGTAAGTTATGACATTTGGACTAGCTAATTGGGGGGGGGGGGGAGAGAAAACGGAGCAAACATGCGGGGATTCTTTGGCTGGAGCCTCCCGCGCACAGGACAAAGTCAACTGCACGCGGGATACCAGTTGCTGGGGGATCTGGTGGCCAGCGCCTCACGTGCGCCCTTGCACGGAGCACCGGCCAAGCCTGCGGACGGGACGGCCGGTAATTCCGGAGCCCAGCTCACACCGTGCCGTGAAGTAGATTGTCCGCCGGCCTGAATCTGAAGGATGAGTGAGTTGAATGAATGAATGCCTCGTAGATGGATTTGCAGGCGTCCGCGACCTCTTAAGTTGTTCCGGAAAGTAAAGCACCAAAATAAAGGTGGCCAAAACGGCGGCCAAATAAAACACTGGTAAACGGTAAAATTTAAACTAAAATGAAATAAAGACTACGACCATGGTCTCTTTGAAGACGGCTTTGGCTGACCCGCGTGGGCTGATTCTCTCTCTCTGTACCTTGCCACGCAACCTTCTCTCTGGGCTTGTCCGTTCCACCGTCTTCCACGCTAGCTAGTTCTCTTACTATCTCTCTTACTCTCTCTTTTTCCACCGTTTTTTCACACCCAGCACGGGGAGCCGCAGCCTTTTATTGACAAGAACAAACAACGTCATGATCCATACTTTTACCAATCAGAACACTGTTGCTGCCCCTGAAAAGGGCGGGAAGCAGATTAACTGACCACCAAACAGTTTGAACTTGGAGCCAAAAAGTCCCGGCGGAGGGATCTCAGCGGCAAGCCGCCTGCTGAGTCCTCCTTTCACTTTCACTTTCACGCGGAGGCATACATTAAATAGCACATAATTAATAACAAACAAACATAAACGACCGTAGGTGCAGGTGCACCCACGAAGTGTATTCCCACACAAACATTTATTTTTAAGACACAGACCAACCTTCTCCTTCAAGCTGGTGCCCTCCAGTTGTTGGGTTCCAGTTCCTATCATCCCTAGCCGCCATGGCCAGCCAAGGACGATGGGAACTGTAGTTCAACAATATCAGAAGGGAAAGGCTGACGTAAGCAATAGAAGCAATAAGAGCAAATAATGGCCCAATAACTCTTGCTCGCCTTTCAGTGCAAAGAATGATGATAATCTGGGTGAGTGGCGAAGTAGCCACCTGAGGAAGACCTATAGGGCGCGTGCAGAGCTCATGATTTCTATCGTTACAAAAGTCGGGTGCCTGCTCCTCTCTCTCCCATGGGCACCCAGGCACCCACACAGGGTCTGTGTCCCTTTGGAGAATGGAAGACATGGTGGAGACCGTCGTGGCTTTAAGAAATATGGTTTATCCATTTATTTACACCTCCATTCTGCACGGAGGGAGTCCAGATCTTACAGCTTGGTCATTTCACAAGAGGCAGCAGCACAGGCTTCCTGAAGCCAGCCTTCCCTGAAGATGGGTCCCAATTCCTCTTCCTGCTGCTTCTTTCCAGAAAACCCTTTTCCTGTCCCTTCACACATACACCCTGTCACCTTCAAATCCCTGTCTCTCTTCACATCTCAGGACAGGGGCGGGGAGCGGTTCTCTTGCATTGACAGTGACCCTCAATGGGCCCCCAATGGCCCTTTATTTTTCCCTTAACCTTAAAGATTGCCGGAAGAAATATCAACAACCTCAGAAATGCTCATGACACAACCTTGGTGAGGAAGAATTAAAGAACCTTTTAACGAGGGTTCAAAATATGGTCTGAAGCTCAACATCAAAAAAAACTAAGATCATGGCCACTGGTCCCATCACCTCCTGGCAAATACCATATTTTTCGCTCCATAGGATGCTCCGGACCATAGGGTGCACCTCGTTTTTAGAGGAGGAAACAAGGAAAAAATATTTTTCTGGTTTTCCTCCTCTAAAACCCATGTTGTTTTTTTTAGAATCAGCTCAAAGTTTTGCAGCTTTTTTTGCAAAGGGAAAAGCCCTGCTTTTTTGAGGATCAGTTCAGATTTGTGCAGCTTTTGTAAAGGGGGAAAAGCATTGCTTACAAACCAGTAAGCACCAGTACAAACCAGTACAGACCAGTAAGCACCAGCAGGTAATAGGAAGCAAGAGGAAAGCGAACCAGTACAAACCAGTAAGCACCAGTACAAACCAGTACGCACCAGTACACCAGTACAGACCAGTAAGCACCAGCAGGTAATAGGAAGCAAGAGGAAAGCAAACCAGTACAAACCAGTAAGCACCAGTACAAACCAGTACAGACCAGTAAGCACCAGTACAAACCAGTACGCACCAGCAAGTAATAGGAAGCAAGAGGAAAGCCAACCAGTACAAACCAGTACGCACCAGTAAGCACCAGTACAAACCAGTACGCACCAGCAAGTAATAGGAAGCAAGAGGAAAGCGAACCAGTACAAACCAGTAAGCTTACTAACTTACTCAAACTTACTAAAACTTACTAACTTACGCAAACTTACTAACATACTCAAACTTACTAACTTACGCAAACATACTAACTTACGCAAACTTACTAACATAATCAAACTTACAAACTTACGCAAACTTACTAACTTACTTACTAACTTACGCAAACTTACTAACTTACACAAAGTTACTAACTTACTAACTTAGGCAAACATACTAACTTACTCAAACTTACTCAAACTTACTAACTTACTCAAAATTACTAACTTACCAAAACTTACTAACTTTCTAAAACCTACCATCTTTTTCGCTCCATAGAACAAACCAGTACAGACCAGTAAGCACCAGTAGAAACCAGTACAGACCAGTAAGCACCAGTACAAACCAGTACGCACCAGCAAGTAATAGGAAGCAAGAGGAAAGCGAACCAGTACAAACAAGTAAGCACCAGTACAAACCAGTACAAACCAGTACAAACCAGTACAGACCAGTAAGCACCAGCAGGTAATAGGAAGCAAGAGGAAAGCAAACCAGTACAAACCAGTAAGCACCAGTACAAACCAGTACAGACCAGTAAGCACCAGTACAAACCAGTACGCACCAGCAAGTAATAGGAAGCAAGAGGAAAGCCAACCAGTACAAATCAGTACGCACCAGTACAAACCAGTACGTACCAGCAAGTAATAGGAAGCAAGAGCAAAGCGAACCAATACAAACCAGTAAACTTACTAACTTACGCAAACTTACTAACTTACGCAAATATACTAACTTACGCAAACTTACTAACTTACGCAAACATACTAACTTACGCAAACTTACTAACTTACGCAAACATACTAACTTACGCTAACTTACTAACTTACTTACTAACTTACGCAAAGTTTTTTTTTTTTACAAAGATTTTATTGGTTTTCCACACAATAAAAGACAATACAACAGAACAAATACAACAACAAATACAACAATCAAAACAGAATAAAAAACAAATACAAACCTAAACTGGAACACCAATATTCCTTTTACTACTTAAACAAATTCTTGTTTCAAATCTACTTGGGGGACTTCCCCCGTTTTCTCTCCTTTGCTTCCAATTCTAATTTACTTTAATAACTTCTCATCTCTAAAATTTAAATCATCACCATCAAAATATCTAAACATAACTTCTTAATATTTATTTTTACTTCATAATACAACCTATTACTTCTTAACTCAAATCTTACATCTTATTTTACTTAAACTGCTGCTGATAAACAATTCACATATCTCTTCGCTAGTTCAAAATCTTAAATTCTTAACACACTGATTTCAGGGTACCATGGTGAGCCATCCTAATTATATTTTAAATATTCTCACCCTATCCCTCTTCTAACCATTTTCCTTCGCCATCTCGGGATCACCCCCCAGACATTTCTCCATCTCCCTCCAACATCATTGTCCAGAATGTCCTCTTTTTCTTTATAACCAAAGGTCAAGACGCAGTCCATAAACATCCTTGCAGGGAGCTCCAGGGAACACAAGTCATCACCTTCCAGCATCTCCATTTCAGAATTCCAGTCATCTTCAAATAGCAATTTCAAAAATCTTTTTCCCTTCATTTCTGGGCTCTCACCCCAGAAATTGGATATAAATTGTCTTCCAACCCTGGGTCTCTCACACCAACAGGATTTTCCATCTTCTAGGAGTTGCATATTCACTGTATTTTGTTTCTCAAAAATTTCCTCAAGTTCCCTAGCAAGGTTTTCTTCCAGTTTAACAAAGTCCTCAAGAGTCTTTCCTGTTGCATATAACTTTTCCTCAACATTCTGCTTCAACAAATTTAATTTCTGGTTTAACAGTTCTAACTTCAAAAGAATAATCCTTTGTTCATGAGTTATACCCGGATCTAAAGCCAGTTTAAAAACGAAACCAAGCATGGTAGAAGTAGGCAGAGGGTATCAAGTTTCAGTACTTTTCCATCTTTAACCACAAGTTTCAGCCGCCATTTTCCCCCGAATCAGGGTGAAAAGATTATAATCCAACAACTTCAAGAAGAAATATTTCCAACAACTTAGTTCCCCTAAAAGGGGTTCAGCCGGTCTCACTTGTCAAAAAGCTCCATAGAAACTTTGTATCCGCTACTGCAGCAGCAGCTAGAAACAATGTTATTTTCTTCATTCAGCAAAGGGAGGAACGGGCTTCCTTTTGACGTTCCTCCCGGAGTGCCAATTGTCAAAATTTTAAATCCAATTAACTCCGTACTCACGGCATACGGGTTTCTTCTTTTTTTCCTTCAAATCAGGTAAGAACGACGCGCTCAGTGCAGGCGGCAGCCGCCACTTCGCCTGCCCGGTTGGGGCATTGCCTCCACAGCCCGGCGCCGTTGTCCCTTCACTCCCATTCCCCTTTTACAAGGGGAACGGGAGAAGGGTTCAGCGCCATAGTGGGCCCGCTGGAGAGCCCGTGCCGTGGGATGCTCGACCCGCAGTTTGGCGGAGCCCGCTGTGCGGTAGCGGAGCTCCTACCCCCGGGACAGGCCAGGGTCGTTTCTCTGCCGAAACGACCCTCGACCGCCCGCAATGGCGTCCTCGCCGGAAGTCCACTAACTTACGCAAAGTTATTAACTTACGCAAACATACTAACTTACGCAAACATACTAACTTACGCAAACTTACGCAAATTTACGCAAACTTACTAACTTACGCAAACTTACTAACTTACTAACTTACTTACTAACTTACACAACTTACACAAACATACTAACTTAGGCAAACTTACTAAAACTTACTAACTTACTCAAACTTACTAACTTACTCAAACTTACCGTATTTTTCGCTCCATAGTACAAACCAGTACAAGACCAGTAAGCACCAGTACAAACCAGTACGCACCAGCAAGTAATAGGAAGCAAGAGGAAAGCAAACCAGTACAAACCAGTAAGCACCAGTACAAACCAGTACAGACCAGTAAGCACCAGTACAAACCAGTACAACAGCAAGTAATAGGAAGCAAGATACTAACATACTAACTTACGCAAACTTACTAACTTACGCAAACTTACTCAAACTTACTAACTTACTCAAACTTACTAACTTACTCAAACTTACTAACTTTCTAAAACTTACCGTATTTTTCGCTCCATAGTACAAACCAGTACAAACCAGTAAGAACCAGTACAAACCAGAACACACCAGTAAGCACCAATACAAACCAGCACACACCAACAAGTAATAGGAAGCAAGATACTAACATACTAACTTACGCAAACTTACTAACTTACGCAAACTTACTAAAACTTACTAACTTACTCAAACTTACTAACTTACTCTAACTTACTAACTTTCTAAAACTTACCGTATTTTTCACTCCATAGTACAAACCAGTAAGAACCAGTACAAACCAGAACACACCAGTAAGCACCAGTACAAACCAGTACACACCAGCAAGTAATAGGAAGCAAGAGGAAAGCGAACCAGTACAAACCAGTAAGCTTACTAACTTACTCAAACTTACTAACTTACGCAAACTACTAACTTACGCAAACTTACTAACTTACGCAAACATACTAACTTACGCAAACTTACTAACTTACGCAAACTTACTAACTTACTAACTTACGCAAACATACTAACTTACGCAAACTTACTAACTTACGCAAACATACTAACTTACTAAACTTACTAACTTACGCAAACATACTAACTTACGCAAACTTACTAACTTACGCAAACTTACTAACTTACGCAAACTTACTAACTTACGCAAACTTACTAACTTACGCAAACTTACTAACTTACGCAAACTTACTCAAACTTACTAACTTACTCAAACTTACTAACTTTCTAAAACTTACTGTATTTTTCGCTCCATAGTACAAACCATTACAGACCAGCAAGTACCAGTAGAAACCAGTACAGACCAGTAAGCACCAGTACAAACCCGTACGCACCAGCAAGTAATAGGAAGCCAGAGGAAAGCGAACCAGTAAAAACCAGTACGCACCAGTACAAACCAGTACGCACCAGCAAGTAATAGGAAGCAAGAGGAAAGCCAACCAGTACAAACCAGTAAGCACCAGTACAAACCAGTACAGACCAGTAAGCACCAGTACAAACCAGTACAGACCAGTAAGCACCAGTACAAACCAGTACGCACCAGCAAGTAATAGGAAGCAAGAGGAAAGCGAACCAGTACAAACCAGTACGCACCAGTACAGACCAGTAAGCACCAGTACAAACCAGTACGCACCAGCAGGTAATAGGAAGCAAGAGGAAAGCAAACCAGTACAAACCAGTAAGCACCAGTACAAACCAGTACAGACCAGTAAGCACCAGTACAAACCAGTACGCACCAGCAAGTAATAGGAAGCAAGAGGAAAGCCAACCAGTACAAACCAGTACGCACCAGTAAGCACCAGTACAAAGCAATACGCACCAGCAAGTAACAGGAAACAAGAGCAAAGCGAACCAGTACAAACCAGTAAGCTTACTAACTTACTCAAACTTACTCAAACTTACTAACTTACGCTAACTTACTAACATACTCAAACTTACTAACTTACGCAAACATACTAACTTACGCAAACTTACTAACTTACGCATACTAATTTACGCAAACTTACTAACATACTCAAACATACTAACTTACGCAAACATAATAACTTACGCAAACTTACTAACTTACTTACTAACTTACGCAAACATACTAACTTACGCAAACTTACTAACTTACGCAAACTTACTAACTTACTCAAACTTACTAACTTACGCAAACATTACTAACTTACGCAAACATACTAACTTACGCAAACATACTAACTTACGCAAACATACTAACTTACGCAAACATACTAACTTACGCAAACTTACTAACTTACGCAAACTTACTAACTTACGCAAACATACTAACTTACGCAAACTTACTAACTTACGCAAACATACTAACTTACGCAAACATACTAACTTACGCAAACTTACTAACTTACGCAAACTTACTAACTTACGCAAACATACTAACTTACGCAAACTTACTAACTTACGCAAACTTACTAACTTACGCAAACATACTAACTTACGCAAACATACTACCTTACGCAAACTTACTAGCTTACGCAAACATACTAACTTACGCAAACCTACTAACTTACGCAAACTTACTAACTTACGCAAACCTACTAACATACTCTAAACTTACTAACTTACGCAAACCTACTAACATACTCTAACTTACTAACTTACGCAAACTTACTAACATAACCAGTACGCACCAGTAAGCACCAGTACAAAGCAATACGCACCAGCAAGTAACAGGAAACAAGAGCAAAGCGAACCAGTACAAACCAGTAAGCTTACTAACTTACTCAAACTTACTCAAACTTACTAACTTACGCTAACTTACTAACATACTCAAACTTACTAACTTACGCAAACATACTAACTTACGCAAACTTACTAACTTACGCAAACATACTAATTTACGCAAACTTACTAACATACTCAAACATACTAACTTACGCAAACATAATAACTTACGCAAACTTACTAACTTACTTACTAACTTACGCAAACATACTAACTTACGCAAACTTACTAACTTACTGCAAACTTACTAACTTACTCAAACTTACTAACTTACGCAAACTTACTAACTTACGCAAACATACTAACTTACGCAAACTTACTAACTTACGCAAACATACTAACTTACGCAAACATACTAACTTACGCAAACTTACTAACTTACGCAAACTTACTAACTTACGCAAACATACTAACTTACGCAAACATACTAACTTACGCAAACTTACTAACTTACGCAAACATACTAACTTACGCAAACTTACTAACTTACGCAAACATACTAACTTACGCAAACTTACTAACTTACGCAAACTTACTAACTTACGCAAACATACTAACTTACGCAAACTACTAACTTACGCAAACTTACTAACTTACGCAAACTTACTAACTTACGCAAACATACTAACTTACGCAAACATACTAACTTACGCAAACATACTAACTTACGCAAACTTACTAACTTACGCAAACTTACTAACTTACGCAAACATACTAACTTACGCAAACTTACGCAAACTTACGCAAACTTACTAACTTACTAACACTAACTTACTTACTAACTTACGCAAACTTACTAACTTACACAAACTTACTAACTTACTCAAACTTGCTAACTTACTCAAACTTACTAACTTTCTAAAACTTACTGTATTTTTTGCTCCATTGTACAAAGCAGTACGCACCAGCAAGTAATAGGAAGCAAGAGGAAAGCGAACCAGTAAAAACCAGTACGCACCAGTACAAACCAGTATGCACAAGCAAGTAATAGGAAGCAAGAGGAAAGTCAACCAGTACAAACCAGTAAGCACCAGTACAAACCAGTACGCACCAGTACAGACCAGTAAGCACCAGCAGGTAATAGGAAGCAAGAGGAAAGCAAACCAGTACAAACCAGTAAGCACCAGTACAAACCAGTACAGACCAGTAAGCACCAGTACAAACCAGTACGCACCAGCAAGTAATAGGAAGCAAGAGGAAAGCAAACCAGTACAAACCAGTAAGCACCAGTACAAACCAGTACAGACCAGTAAGCACCAGTACAAACCAGTATGCACCAGCAAGTAATAGGAAGCAAGAGGAAAGCGAACCAGTACAAACCAGTAAGCACCAGTACAAACCAGTACAGACCAGTAAGCACCAGTACAAACCAGTACGCACCAGCAAGTAATAGGAAGCAAGAGGAAAGCAAACCAGTACAAACCAGTAAGCACCAGTAGGTAATAGGAAGCAAGAAGAAAGCAAACCAGTAAGCACCAGCAAGTAATAGAAAGCAAGAGGAAAAGTAACAGAAAGCCCCAAATGGCTGAAAAACTCAATTTCCCAGGATCCTCAGCCCTCGCAAAGCTAGCTCCCTTATCTCCCTCCCCGATCTCTTGCAATCAGCTGTTGAGCGGGTTCCTTTCAACACTCTCTTTCCCTCTTGTTAGCCTTTAGCTCTTTCTAAAACAGAAAAAGCAGGATCTGCCTTTAGCCCCTGGGCAATTTGGCTCCAGGGACCATGCATTCGCTCCATAAGACGCACAGACATTTCCCCTTACTTTTTAGGAGGAAAAAAGTGCGTCTTATGGAGCAAAAAATAGGTAGAAGGGGAAGAAATGGAGGCAGTGAGAGATTTTACTTTCTTGGGTTCCATGATCACTGCAGATGGTGACAGCAGTCACAAAATTAAAAGACGCCTGCTTCTTGGGAGAAAAGCAATGACAAACCTAGACAGCATCTTAAAAAGCAGAGACATCACCTTGCCGACAAAGGTCCGTATAGTTAAAGCTATGGTTTTCCCAGTAGTGATGTATGGAAGTGAGAGCTGGACCATAAAGAAGGCTGATCGCTGAAGAATTGATGCTTTTGAATTATGGTGCTGGAGGAGACTCTTGAGAGTCCCATGGACTGCAAAAAGATCAAACTTATCCATCCTTAAAGAAATCAGCCCTGAGTGCTCACTGGAAGGACAGATCCTGAAGTTGAGGCTCCAGTACTTTGGCCACCTCATGAGAAGAGAAGACTCCCTAGAAAAGACCCTGATGTTGGAGACAAGGAGAAGGGGACGACAGAGGATGAGATGGTTGGACAGTGTTCTCAAGCGACTAGCATGAGTTTGGCCAAACTGCGGGAGGCAGTGAAAGATAGGTGTGCCTGGCATGCTCTGGTCCATGGGGTCACGAAAAGTCGGACACGACTGAACGAATGAACAACAACAACAACCTTAGCTTGGCCAGACTACCCGGGAATTCCTCTGCAGCTTATATTTTTCCTGGGATTTGGAGTATTTGGAGTACCTCAGGAGTACCCCAGGAGTGGGATTGTTAAAAGGCTGGGTAACTGACACAAAGTACCACCTCCTTTAAAAACCAAAGTATTAAGCTGTTTGATAGTTATGCTTCATTCTTTTATTGGTGGGCTATTTGGAAATGAGACTGCAGTTTTAATTTTGAATTTTTAAATTTGTATTTTAATCTGTATTTTAAATTGATTGTTTTTATGTTTTTGCTGTGATTTTAATTAGTGTTAGCCGCCCTGAGCCCGGTTTTTGGCTGGGAAGGGCGGGGTATAAATTTTTGGCTGGGAAGGGCGGGGTATAAATAAAAATTTATTATATTATTATTATTATTATTAACACGGAAACAACTAAGCAAAGAAACTGAAGTAACTGAACTGGAAATAAGCTAAGCATTTAGCAGCTGGTCTAGGAACCTGTAACATCTAACTGAAGAGTAATAATTTAATATAAGCACTTGTAGCTTAAAAGAAGCTTGTTTGGAAGTCTGTAACATCAACTACAGTAGTTGTGGTATAATTATTAGTAAGTTAACTGTTTCCTAAAAGAACTTTGATCTCCTGACACATCATTTGTTTTGCCAACTTTGTTCTGTAAAACAAATCTTTCTATCTTGGTTCGACTTGAATCTCCAAGTACCAAAGTTTCACCTCACGCAAAAACCCTAAGATAACCCATGGTGGTTATAGGGTCTACGGAGGTGGGGTTTGCCTCATTTTGGTGGATCTGCTACAGGGAGCAATGGACTTTTACCTTTTGCCCTCTACCAAGGTCCCAATTTGGATTGCCGCCTCCCCAGCAATATGCATGGAAGGGACAAAACCCCAACCTCCCAGTTTTCTTTCCTGGGAGTCGATATGGGTGGGTGAGCGTACTGACCTGAATTGGAAACTTTAGCAAATGGCTGAAGCCTCTTCCCACTATGCTAGGCACCCAGTCTGGATTGGAGGGTTGTGTATTGTCAATTTACATTAAAAAAAGCTTGCACTTAGGTTACAATTTGATGCATACTTCCTTGGGCACAGGTCCAATTGGATTCAGTGGGGTTTTCTTCTGGGCACATGCATAGGATTGTGCTATCAAGGGCACACAGATATGGAGCTGGCATGTGCTCAAACTTTGGCCCTGAAAACCCCGAGAGCCATTGCTGAGCCAGTGTGGTGTAGTGGTTAAGAGTGGTAGACTCATAATCTGGTGAACTGGGTTCGCTTCCCCGCTCCTCCACATGCAGCTGCTGGGTGACCTTGGGCTAGTCACACTTCTTTGAAGTCTCTCAGCCCCACTCACCTCACAGAGTGTTTGTTGTGGGGGAGGAAGGGAAAGGAGAATGTTAGCCGCTTTGAGACTCCTTCGGGTAGTGATAAAGTGGGATATCAAATCCAAACTCCTCCTCCTCCTCTTCTTCTTCTTCTTCTTCTTCTTCTTCTTCTTCTTCTTCTTCTTCTTCTTCTTCTTCTTCTTCTTCTTCTTCTTCGCCGAATGATGAGCTGGGTGGACAAATCTTCTGATTCGGGACAAGGCAGCTTACTGTGCTAAAGATTCGCAAGGTCTCATGTTGCCATACACAGGCCTGTAAATTGGCTCTAACGAGATGTGAAAATGTTTCCCTGTGAAAATGTAGTGTAATGGAAACGTGATAGAAACCAATCATCTGAATAAGCATATTTGCAACGAAGCATGCAAAAGTTCTTTAATGACATTTATGTGTATCTTACAGTATGGGTTTTTTACATGTGTTTGTTGTGTGTGTTTGCGAAAGATCTACGGAAGTGTGTCTGAGCTACCTTTGTCCCTTGTATTTCAGTTGGAGAATGATCCTGAATCTGTGTAAATAAGACTAGATTGTTTGCAGGGATGGGCAAGTCAGTTTGTGGGCCGCATTCTCTCCTGGGAAACCTCCCGAGAGCCACATGCCCATGTGTCTCACAGTCAGCCATCCATAGAAGAGCTACTGTCAAAGGTAAAAAAAAAAAAAACATTTAAAAATACACAGTAATTTAACGTAAGTAAACATTCTAATTTCAGGACATTAAACCATTATCCTTAACTCACTCTTCCTCCAAAAACCGTGATACCTCAGTACTGCCACTCCTCATATGAACCAACCTGGACGGTGCAAGGCCCTTCTTCCTGTGTCTCCTTCGTGTGAGGTCTGGAGGGTGGCAACACAAGAACGGACCTGTTCTGCAGTGGCTCCCTGTTTGTGGGATTCTCTTCCCAGGAAGGCTTGCCTGGCACCTTCACTATACATCTTTAGGCACCGGGCAAAAACATTAATCTTCTCCCAGGCCTTTGGCTAATTAAACAATCTATGTCCTTCTAGGCTGTGTGCATCTGCGAGGGGCTATTATTTTTGTTTGATACTATGGTATGGATTCTCATATAATAAACCATCCTTTGATCCTCAGATGAAGGGCAGTATGGAAATTAAATAAATCACCACCACCACCAGGCAGTTTACAATATAAAAACACAAAATACATAACACAACAACAACAACAACAACAAATATTTATCCAAGCATGCGTGACACAATATAATCAAGGGTTTTGCTGAATGTGGGCATCGCTGTCCGTCATAGCATGTGCTGTATGAGCTTCATTGCATATTATGGATTATTTGTAAGTTGGCCTATGGAACGCATCAGTCTCAAAAGCATTTTAACGGTTTCCAGTCTGCTTTTGACCTAATTCAAGATGGTGGTTTTAACAGCCCCTTTTCTAAATGGCTTAGGGACACAATACTGCAAGGGCCACCTCTTTCCATGTGAACATGCCCAACTATGGAGATCTTAATTTATTCATTTCCATAAGATTTATATACTGTAAAAAACAAACAAACTCCCCACACAATCTCAAAGTGGGTCTCTGCACTGAGTGTGGCAGTGTTGTAAGACCATAATAGGCTCTTGGGCTCCCGAGTGATGAATTCATGAACACGAAGAGGCAAACACCATGCAGGGTACAACAGGATTTATTTTGAGTTGCATATGCAAAGCAAAAGGCACAGGGCAAAAAAATGCCGGACTGTGCACTGAGAGGCTGGCGCATGTCCTTCTTATAGACAATACAGGAAACCGAAAATAGAAACCGAAAATTGGCTCAGGGTTCACATGTTCTCGAGGAGTACAACCTCCCAAAGCCTCCCTCTTTATCATCCAGTCGGGGAATGTGTACCTGGCGAGCTTCGAATGTACTTGGCAGACTTCCCAGAAATATCGCAACATTACCTAGTAAGCAACAAACAGATCCCATTGTCTATTGAAGGTTAGGACATGTGTGACTGCCTAATCAGCAGAAAGCATAACTTCAATTAACCGGCAATAGTTATTGCATTAGGCATTTAGAATACAAAGGGTATAAATCAATAATATCAATACAGCAGGAATAGCTTCTAACTATATGAAAATACCTTACAATATTAATGGACTGAATATAATATTAATAGAGAAAAGGAGCAGACTCTCTTTCCATTTTTCCCGGCTGTGATAAGAAAGCGCCTGCATCTCATCCAAGGCTGAGAGGCCCCCCCTTGCTCCGCTCACACAACTCAGAGCTGTCCCTCTCCCAAAGACCCATAGGAACAATACACAAATATGCAATCAATACATACCAATACATGTAAGGATACACAACTCCAACAAGCCTGATGCCTCCAGTATGATCAATCAACAAGACCAGCTCTTAAGCCCATCAAAGGCTAACCCACAATTAATAAAATCAAAAATTCTTTCCAGTAGCACCTTAGAGACCAACTGAGTTTGTTCTTGGTATGAGCTTTCGTGTGCATGCACACTTCTTCAGGCAAGGTGTTAGACACTTTCAAGACCTCATTGTCTTTAGCCCAGACACCTTATCTTAACCTTGAGGCAGCCTGGCTCATTTCCCAGAATGGGGCTTCTAAGACTGGTGTCTCTCTTAATATTACAGAAAAATACAGAAAATATATTAATGCACAAATGCTGTGAATGATACACAAATAAACAAGCTTAGAAAGCAATTAAGGCATTTATAATCAATATGGGATATTTAGCTATTTGAACTGTCCCCTTCAGTGTGAGATATGACTCAGGATATGAGCTTGGTTTCATTATCTTTTTGGTGCTAGGTATGGTGGCCAGACAAATAAGGAAGTTAGGTATCCTGTACCTTTGCTACCTGGACAGAAGATGCACACCTGCTGAAATCCACTCCTCTACACTACTCTCAAGGTGCAAGAGACCACCTGTCCTCTTCTACACCTCTCCCCCTCCCCCAACTAGGTGGTTCGGGACGTTTAGTTTAGTTCAGTTCAGGGATTGGTCTGGCCCAGAGGGGAAAAGTGGGTGAGACAGAAGATGCGATGCTTGACTTTGTACATTCAAGTCGTGCAAACTTCAGGGGTTTCTACATTCACATCTCTCTGCCCAGGTATGAACATAGCTGTCAACTTTTCCCTTTTTTAAAGGGAAATTCTCTTATTCCGAATAGGATTCCTCGCAAGAAAAGAGAAAAGTTGACAGCTATGGGTATGAAAGCAAAGCGGCATTATCACAGGTCACAGACAGATTCCAGCCAGGCAAAGGCACTCAAGGAGATTTGTGGAGCAGGGGCAATGAAGAGTGTACAAAACCCGGGGAAAGATGATATGCAAAAAGATTCAACTTAAGTGGCTCCATAATAATGTTGTGTATTGATTCAATGGTTTTTATATCTGTATTACTATTGTCTGTATTCGCATTAGGGTAAAGTAACTGCCTTTCTGTTCCAGAAGGAACAGCTACTATTGGTTCATTTAAGCTGCTGCATTTGGATCCTCAGTCTTATTGGTTCCCACCAAAAGGCAGCTTTGTGATTGCTTGAGATTGTTCCCTCCAAAATGTATCCTTTCTAGCCAGTCTTCTGTCCCTATAAATGTAGCTTCCCTCTCCTCAGTTCCCCAGTCTTGTTTGCCTGAATAAAGAGTGTTACATGAAGAAGCTGTCTCCTGCCTGCTATGTCAGAGAGCTGAAATCACTTGCTGAATCACTATCCCCATGCTACAATAAATATCATAACAGAGATGGTCAGATCATGGGGCACGGTAAGGATCCTGAGGACCAAACAGCAGGGCACACATGGGGCGGTTTACCAACCACCTACGCTTGCTCCATGGCTGGTTCCCTTAAAACATTTGAAACTCACAGCACCAGGTAGTCATCCAGCAGCACTCCAAATGGGTGTATAATAAATCACATGCAATAATTATTATGTTGGAGATTTCTCACTCTGCACCAGTAGCATCTAGCAAGCAGTGCATTTAAAGGGACAGGTTAGCCCAGAGAGAGTATAAATCAAAGGCACTCTATTGCAGTTAAGATGATAGATTTATTTTTAAGGAAATAATTGCATTGCATTCACGCATAAAATAAAATAATTTGGGCCTGAGAGAAGATGGAACCTGATAGAAATCATAGTTAATCTAGGCCTGGTTCATAACAGGCAGAAGGGGGAAAAAAACCCAGGGCAGGAGGTGCATTTTGTGTGCAGCAAGAATGGGGAACTTGTTGACACACCTCTGGTGTGTAACATCCTTTCAGATGTTGCTGGATTCCAACTCTCCTCAGTGCCAGCAAACACACCCAACAGCAGGGATAGTTCAATACCATTTCGAAGGCACAGGCTTCCCGTCCGTGGTGTGTAGAAGTTTGCGCAGCCAGTGTGTGAAATGTTATGTAAATTGTATATGCTTTGCATGTTTCTTTGTTCTTAGTGTTCTTAGCGTCAACTAAGGAAATTTAAATTGTCCCAGGAAGTGTTGACCCAATTCTACAGAGGCATCATTGAAACTGTTCTCTGTAATTCTATAACAGCTTGGTACGGTACAGCCTCCAAGAGAGACAAGAAAAGGCTCCAACGAGCTGTAAGAATTGCAGAAAGGGTAATTGGTGTTAGCTTGCCTTCAATAGAGACAATTTATGCTACCCGAGTTAGGAAGAGAGCAGAGAGAATTGTAGCAGATCCTTTACATCCCGGTCATCATCTGCTTGATTTACTTCCATCTGGACGTCGCTACAGGACTTCATATACAAAATCGGCCAGGCACAAGAATAGTTTTTTCCCTTGTGCCATTAAATTGTTAAATTCGTAGTTGTATAGCTTAAGGGGAGGTAAAATATGGGTGGGGTTTCTTTGCTTCTTTGTATTGTGAGAGGAACAGTGTCTGTATGTTTACATTGCAATGTAGCCGAAACAAATTCCAAGTATGTTGGAAAATGTACTTGGCCAATAATAAATTATTCCTATTCCTATTCCTATTCCTATTCCTATTCCTATTCCTATTCCTATTCCTATTCCTAGTGTTCTGTGCTTATAGTTAAAAATGAGTGAAGAGTCTCCTTCTTTTGGAAGGTCACTGGAATATGCATTAGTAGCAATCACCACAGCTGCCCTCCCAGGATGTGGCTCAGGAAGATGTCAAGGGCTTCCTCCTCCTCCTCCTCCTCCTCCTCCTCCACCTGTGCTTTAAACTGTGACCGAATGTGCAGAACTTAAGCAAACTGGAAACTGATAGAAATCATAGTAAATCTATTTTTTTTAATAAAGAATTTATTGGTATTTTCCATAACAAATAATACCATCACCCACCCACATTTATACAAAACAAAAACAGACATAACCACGATTCTTCTTCTTTTTTACACACATACAGAAAAAATCTTGTTTCGAATCTTTACATTTGACTTCCCCTGCCTTCTCTCCTTCGGTTCCCAAACCAGATTCTATTTTAATAACTTCATCTCTCAAAAAAATTGAATTCATTTCAAAAAGAAATTCAAATCTAAACAATCATCTTAACTAAAAAGATCATCTTAATCCATAATATTTAATAACATAACTTTATATCTTAACAAATTGTTCTTATATCAAATCTAAACTATTCTTCTTTCCCTTAAACTGCTGCTAATAACAAAAAATTTCAAAATATCCCTTTTCTTGTTAAAAATTAAAATAAAACTTAATGTCTTAACCCTCCGATTTCAGATTACCATAACAAAGCATTAATATTCTGTACTTAACACACTTCACCCTATCCCCCCTCTGTCCAATGTCCTTCTCCATCTTTCACCGGAACCACTCCTCAAATTGTCCTCTTTTCTTGTACGTCCACAGAACCAGACACAGTCCCCAACAGTCCTTGCATCGAGCATCAGGATACACTGTTCATCTTCCTTCGGCTTCTCCCATTCAATGCTGCATTCTTCTTCCATTTGTAAATATCTTAATTTCTTGCCCTTCGCTCCCGAGCTCTCACCTCGGGGGCTGGATATAATATTCCTCGCCGTCCCCGGGCTGCCACCACCGAAGGACGTTTCTTTTTCCGGGAGTCGCCATGCCGTCTCTCTCAGTTTTTCAATCATCTCCTTCAGCTCTTTGCCAAGGCTTTCTTCCATAGTATCGAATATCTGAAAGGTCTCCTCTGTGGGAAGTAGATTTTTCTTCATATCCCCACTCAAAACCTTCAATTTCTGATTAAGCAGTTCCAGTTTCAATATAATAATCCTTTCTTCATCAGTTAGTCCAGAGTTCAAAACAATTTCAAAAACAAAGCCCAACATGGTGAGGACGGGCATAGGTATCAAATTTCAGTTTCTATTTCAATGTTATCCATCTTATAGCAGTAATTTTCCACTTCGGTTCAAAGTTTTCGCAGCCATTTTCTCTGAAACCGGGGCGCAAAGACCAAAACTTGAAATCATAGTAAATCTAGGCCTGGTTCATCACAGGTGGGAGGGGGAAAAACAACACCAGGACAGGAGGTGCTGTGTTCCTGCACATCAGGCTGATGCTTGTGCTCCTGGCTGTGTTTTTATTGTATAGGTGTTCATGTCCTGTGACAGCACTGGCAGGGCCAATCGCTTCCAGCGCCATTCATGGCAGCTGCAACCTGTCTTACAATGCGGAGCATCACTTTCCAGGAATATCCTTGTGAACTCCCTGCATGTGTGGGAGGGTAACAGTCGTTTGGCACCAATGATATTTATTTTCTGTCCTTGCCTGTTATATCTCAACAACGATAAGATGCTGACTAGCTCGAAGCCACGTTAAACAGAAAAATGTTTACCATCTTGGCTCTACTATAGGGCTGGGCAACACAGAATAAGGTGGAGAGATTTGATGGCGAGTGTCTGTGAGTGAGCTCTTTTGCTAAAAACATCCCATTGTTTCTTGAGTTACAGTTCCCTTTAATGTTGTCAACTACTATGAAGATATTAAATATGAATACATGTATGATGAATTACATATATCTAAGATGCTTCTAGTAGCCTTTAAATTTTGTTGGATAAAATACACTTTTTAAAATGGGAATTGATTTTGATATCTTCCAAAGATTTAGGTTAAAAGCTTATTCAGAGTTTTGATACTATTGATGGTCGCTATTAAAAATGATCAATAACCATGTTTCTTGATAGGAAACATCATCGTTTGACATGATACAGATGCAAGTGAGATAAATGTATTAAATTTCAGTGTAAAAATCATTTATTTTACACTGAATTCTAATAGATTTATCTAGCATTCCTTTGTATCATATTGACTGAAGACCGAGAAGACTGTTAATTCTTGCCATGCTGTAATAAACCATAAGATCGCATTAGTGACGGGAAAATATTTTATTTACAAGGAGATTCAGAATGAGGTATGGATTAGCTGACAGACAACAATCCAGAAATTCACGTGCCTTCATGACCATAGCAGTCTAAAAATAAATGCTGCAGTAATGTGGAAAAATATATTTGAGCAAACTAGTACTGCTCAGACCAGTACCCAATTATTCTGATTATGACAGGGGAGGGGAGTTATTTGTATGGGCAAACATACAGATGGTTACAGCGGCAGTCATTAATTAACAGCAGTACAAAACCAGAAAATATTAGTTTAGACCCATTTTTTTCACCAGTTACTTTATCCTCTAACAGTTCTGAGTAAGCAAAGACAAAGCTTTACAAAGATGACTCCCCCCTTTCTTATATTGTACACGCCTTTGACAGCGAAGTCAAATGCCTAGGGAGTAGGGATCATAAAGGAGTCACATCTAAACCTCTATAATTTTTATATAGGTGAGTTTTTTTTAAAAAAGGTTTGTATCCATCAAAGTCATCTTGATAGTGCAGGAACTTTCACCTCTGGATCATCTGGAACTATCTGCTTGCATGGACTTTATTTAGTCCAGGGGTGGCCAACTTCCAAGAGACTGCGATCTACTCACAGAATTAAAAACTGGCAGTGATCTACCCTCTTTTGCAGGGTTTAGGTCAAGGTTGTTGAGCTTCTTTAGGAAGGAAAGCCACCCATGTTTTGGGGGGTTCGGGTCAAAGTTGAGCTTCTTTTTCAGGAGGGAAAGTCCTGTTTGGGGGGCTTCAGGGCAAAGATGTAGAGCTTTTTTTAGGGGAGCCAAAGCTGCTGAGCTTCTTTGGGGGGAGCCAGTGATCTACCGCAGACGTCCAGTGATCTACCAGTAGATCATGATCTACCTGTTGGACATGCCTGATTTAGACCCCCCCTCCCCCGTTAGGGGCACGTTTGACCCTGCATTGTGTTGGCTCTTCCGCTGTTCTCTGGACCATTCTTCTACGCTGTCAGGCTCTGTCCCAAGCTCCACCCAAATGCACATGCCTTCCATTAATGAAATGTTGGAGGTTATTGTCTTAAGATGTGCCTGTTGAATGCTTCTGGTGCACGCCTACTGACTTTGATGTATGTTTGCAAACACCTGTATCATTGCAAGTACATGGCCCAGGGAGCCACAGTTGACTGCAGTTTCTTGCTGTTCCAGGTAGGCTAGAGTGATCAGCAGGCTGGCCACTGTCAAACGGGTCATAGCCAGTGCTTTTCCTCGCTCTCTAGAAAAATAGGTGCCAGTATTCACCATGAAATTGTTACAGTAAGCATAGCTGTCAACTTTCCCCTTTTTTGCGGGAAATTCCCTTATTCCAGCGCCGTTTCCCATTGCAAAAAATAGGGAAAGTTGGCAGCTATGGCTGTTTCCCAATGCAAAAAATAAAAAAAAAAAGGGAAGGTTGACAACTCTGACAGTAAGTGCCACACTTTTTAACAAAAAAAGAGAGAGGTGCCGGCATGGAATAACCTTGAGTTGTTGTTGTTATTCAGTCGTGTCCGACTCTTTGTGACCCATGGACCAGAGCACGCCAGGCACGCCTATCTTTCACTGCCTCCCGCAGTTTGGCCAAACTCATGCCAGTCGCTTCGAGAACACTGTCCAACCATCTCATCCTCTGTCGTCCCCTTCTCCTTGTGCCCTCCATCTTTCCCAACATCAGGGTCTTTTCTCTTCTCATGAGGTGGCCAAAGTACTGGAGCCTCAACTTCAGGATCTGTCCTTCCAGTGAGCACTCAGGGCTGATTTCCTTGAGAATGGATAGGTTTGATCTTCTTGCAGTCCATGGGACTCTCAAGAGTCTCCTCCAGCACCATAATTCAAAAGCATCAATTCTTCGGCGATCAGCCTTCTTTATGGTCCAGCTCTCACTTCCGTACATTACTACTGGGAAAACCATAGCTTTAACTATATGGACCTTTGTCGGCAAGGTGATGAGTATCCACTAAAAAAAAGCACTGCTCATAGCTCTGTCTTCTTGCAGGGCGTTATGGAGTGTCATTGGGACTTTATAAAAACAGACTCTCTATCCTCACCTATGTGCTATTGGGAAAAGACTAATGAGTCGGACACGACTAAACGACTAAACAACAACAACGATTTTTTAAAAGGACAAGGGCTGTGGATCCCTGTTCTGCCAGTTCACCAAGCTTGTTTAATTATACTTCTCAATATCATTCCTTTTTTTTTTATGAACAAGATAGGACTTAGTTGAAACCCCGAAGCACCTTTTAGATGTACTGTATTTATAATCCGCTGTTTAGGGTCCTTGAGCCAATTTACCTACCACATTACACTCTAAGCTGAATTTAATTATATGATTGAGATTACAGGCATAAAGCACTTCTGCTGAAAATGGTATTTTTTTTTCCCTGGCCATGGCAGTTGTAGACAAAATGAAGGGGCAATATGGATTTGTTCTGCTTCCATGAACAAATACTCGTCTGATACAATACCTTACTTTCAAAAATACAGAATTCTGGAGTCTCCTATCAAGATCAGAGAGTGCATAATGCCCAGGGCCGGCTTTAACCGGGGGTGCAAGGGGTGTGGGGAACCCGGGCGCCGAATTCTGGGGAGGGGGGGTCTGGTGCCCACACTGAAGCCGCCAAAGCTCTGAACTATCTACCTGTTATGAAATAATAAATGATTTTGATCAAGCTAGAAAAGCAAAATACATATATACCTACTGGTAGGTATTGCTGAAATGTCTACCTACTGTTTCACTAAAGGACTTTAAATGAGACTTTGTGCACTCATTTACCAATGGCTGCACTTGACTCAACGATGGCGCTTGCCATTCTCGACGGTGCCGTGCATGCGAAATTAACTCCTACATCATCATAAAAGTTAATTCAGGGGATAAACTAAATTTGGGGGCGCTGGGCAGAACTTTTCACCCGGCGGCGCATATGCTAAAGACTGCGCTGACGGTGCTTTTAAGAAAATAACCACCCCCACCAACAAAACAAATAGATGTTTGTGGCTCCTACTGGTGATCCAGTGGCAAAAAACTTACTACTGTGTAGTTTAAATTCGATATATCTTTTTGATCTCTGACTCATCTGGTTTGAATCCAGAGCAAATCTGTTGTAGTCAGGGGAATTGTGTGAGCCACAACCTCAGTCGCTTTCTCACTTAGCTTTTATTTATATTAGCTAATCTGTTAAGAAATGGGGTATTATTAGGGATGGACCAATGACCTCAATATTTGCCTAGAGGCTTAGATGCTGAGTTCAAGCCTTAAAGGCAACAGTATGCGTTTCAGAGTTACTACGGAAATACTGGGATTGCTATTATCTCTGATCGGGCCTGTGAAAAGCTTGCAAAATACCTGTGGAGCTGCATGGATTGGCACAGCTTTTGGTGAATACGTGCCTTTTAAAATGTTTATCCAGGCAGTACTGTTTTGGAATTTTGCCACTTCACATGATGCCGAGTAACTCAATATAACTCCTGCGACAAGTGGGGGCATGAAATGCAACTATTAACTAGAAAAGTGTGTTATGTAGGGCAGAATAAGGTCAGTCAACAAGGGCAGGCATCTTAAATAACCGAACAAGATTATTAAGCATGAGTGTTCTTTGTAAATGGACTCTATAAACAGATCACTATCTAGCCGTGGAAGCAGTGTATTTAATTGGAGGGATTAAATACTCAATGGGTTTTCAAAACCACTTAATCTGGACATTACCAACGGTGCACTTGAGATGTTGTTGGACTACAACTCCCATCACCCTTGACCATTGGCCATGCTGGCTGGGGATGATAGGAATTGGAGACACCTGGCCTTAGTGGCTCAGTGTCTTTTATGAGCTTCATGTGCTGTGCCAGCTATGGTCATTCCTGGATAGGGACAACCTGACCACTGTAGTTCACTGTAGCCTACATCAAAATTATGCCTACACACTCTATGCCCTTGGCTCTTGCCTGGAAGCTTCAGCTCTTGCAGAATACGAGACTTGTGATGGGAACATGCTAGTGTTAAGAGACGACTCTGGTGTTAAAGATCTGCACTGCTTTTCTTTCTGCTACCAGACCAGGGAGCCGGTGTGGTGTAGTGGTTAAGAGCGGTAGACTCGTAATCTGGGGAACCGGGTTCGTGTCTCCGCTCCTCCACATGCAGCTGCTGGGTGACCTTGGGCTAGTCACACTTCTTTGAAGTCTCTCAGCCCCACTCACCTCACAGAGTGTTTGTTGTGGGGGAGGAAGGGAAAGGAGAATGTTAGCCACTTTGAGACTCCTTCAGGTAGTGATATCAAATCCAAACTCTTCTTCTTCTTCTAGATTTGTGTCTTATTTATTTATTGCACTTATACCCCGCCATTTTGTCCAAGGAGCTCAAGCTGGATTACGTGACCATGCCCGCTCCTGACATGGGCAATGCTATGCACATCATTCAACCAAAGAGTGTTGCCATGTGAGTGAAGACCCTGATTTGGCCAGAGGTCCCCCTTGCATGGGAAATCTTTACATATATAGTAATGTGTGCACACAGAACCCCTTCACAGGACAGCCCAAAGTAGAGATGGGGCTAACCTGCCTGCACCCATGATGCCTTTGAGAATTCCTCTTGCCGGAGATAATTCACTACCAGTGGCCTAGGGTGAGGGGTACCAGAGGGGCGGTCACCCTGGGCGCAATTTTAGAGGGGGAACGAACCAGGCGACCACATACAGGTGCCCCCAGCGTGGTACGGCTTAGTGCTCCTCTCCGCTGGAATCAGGGGGATTTGGCTGTTGGGGCTCCCCTCTCTTCGGGTAGGCAGGAGGCTCAGCGTGGTCCCACTTTACTCCAGTGGAGGTAGAGTCCCATCTGGGCTTGCTGGAGTCCCCATGGTGCCCCCACAACAGGCTCTTTCACTAAGCGGGAGCTGTGGGGAGGCAAGCTGCGCCCAGCCAGGCCTTTGTGGCCGGGGTGGTGGCAGCGCCTCCTTCTCCTTGTGATCAGCTAAGGGACGCCTGCGCATGCCAATCCGGCGAAGGAGGAGGAAGAGGGAACGCTTGGCACACCTCCCTGCCTGGACCTCCCCCCGGGTAGGAGGTGAAGCATGAGAGGCACCCTCCATGTACTGAGTTTGGGGATAATGGGGGGGAAAGTCATGTTGTGATGCTTTTTACTCATCATAAGAGGTTGTATTCACCCACATTAATTACTCAGCAGCATAATTTACTCTTGGCTTTGGTAAGCTGCAACATCCAAAGCCAAGAAAACGCAAAGCCCGCGCAAAAGCTGAAAATCACGAACATGAAAACTGTAAATTATAAACTTGAATTAATACCTCCTATTCCTTACCCCTCCCCCCTCCCCACTATCACATGAATCATACTGGGTGTATCAGTTAATTACCTTAGATTGCCCTTCATGTTCAAACAGCTACCTTCTGAAGCTGTCTTCTATCAAGCAGCAACTGCCAGTGCGATGACCTATATCACACAGCTAGGTGACCTCTTCCACTTGAGAGGCCGCAAAGTCGTTCCCTGCTTGTAGGACTAGGAAGTGTGACCACAGTAATTAGCAGGGGGTTGCTGGGAGCTGGGTGCAGCACATTTAACGCTGGGCAGATTCTTGGCGGCATTTGACCTTGGAGTGTCAAGAGTGAAGATTGTAGGACAGGAGTTTCGGAACGGGAGAGGGCTTTTTGTTTTTTTGTGTAAAGAGACTTGCAGCGCTGAGCTCGATGGCAGGTTGGAAATGATGGTTCTGACCCTCGCAGGAAGCCTCACTAAAGGGGGCTGTTGACAAATTGAGCCATACGAGTTAAAGGGGACCAAATTTCTTGCTTCAGTGAAAGTTAATGTTCCCAAAGTTACAAAGGAAGCAAGTGTTACAACACTTGTTCTTCCCCAGGTCGCCGTGATATAATTACTAGCAGTTGTACAATTTATGGGGGAGAAATGTGCAATGCAGTTAAGGAGGATAAAGGTGAACAGTTGGGGGAAATTACGCTCTCTAAGTGCCCATCTACTGTACTCTCTAAATGTTGCCTCCAAGGCAAATGCTAGGTTTCACCTCCGCCCCCTTTAGTGTGCTTGTATTAGTCACACCCATTTATTTCTGGCATAATTTGTGTGCTATTTCAAACTTGGCAAGAGTGCAGGTGTTGCATCCAACATTTTGGTCTTGCTTCAGAAGTTTCTATGAATATGAACGCCTGAAGTTTTTACAGGCTTATGGTATCACTATAGCAACGTGTTAGGAGCTTGCAGGTTTAAGGCAAAAAATAATAATCTGTAAATTGAACTCTTATTCAATGGGATGCATGTTGCTGACTTCTTTTGAATGTCTATAATCTAGTTTGATTTGTTTTGAGTTACTGGAGATAAAAAAAATACTTTGTTTGAGGAACCCAAATGAAGCTTGGGTGTCCTTATCTGAGACCCTCAATTCACACTCAGTGTTGAGGGTCCTCAGAAAGTAGTGTGTTATTGAACCAACAGCAACAACAATGACTATTATATGTAAAGTATAATAAACCTGTATGAAATACCATCTTCTAGGCAGTCAATGAAGAACATAAAACGATTCAAATGCTTTCCTCATTTTTCTTTTTCCAGGTGCTTTTTAAAGATTAAAAGGGGGGGGGGTTGGACGGACAGAGATTGATATCTGAAATGAGCCTTTTTGCTGTTTTTGAAGGCCCTGCCACAGCAAAGATCCTGTTCCAAATTTGACAGGTGGGCAAAACCATCCATCTGTCAATCACCTGACATTACAATGACACCAGGGGATAAGCTTTTTTTTGGGGGGGGGAACATGCATTCAATGCACCCTCCAAGAGACTTGTTTCAGGGTTATGAAGTAGTTTCTACTGAAGCCCCTGCTAAAGCAGGTTTTCAATACAAACCCCTTCGCGATACTGGAGCAAGGCATGCTTCCACCACCCATCAACTGATGGTTTTAGGGAGCATGCCTCGCTGCAGCAAAGGAACAGTCAGGAGCTCACTTTAAGATCCTGATTGTTCATTCAATGCCACACCTATACCTGCCCCACACCTGATGTCACACCTGATGCCAGGTGTGGCACAGGTGGATGTAGTTGGTCAATTGGCCAGAGGTTCCCCACTCCCGGTCCACCACGAGGCTTTGTGGAATAAAGTCCTTTGAAAATATAAATGGATACTGTTGTGTATTGATTCAAGGGTTATCATATCTGTATTATTAGTGTCTGTATTCACATTAGGGAAAAGTAGCTGCCTTCCTGTTCCAGAAGGAACAGCTACTATTGGTTCATTTAAGTTGCTGCATTTGGATCCTCAGTCTTATTGGTTCCCACCAAAAGGCAGCTTTGTGATTGCTTGAGATTGTTCCCTCCAAAATGTATCCCTTCTAGCCAGTCTTTCTGTTCCTATAAATGTAGCATCTCTCTCCTCAGTTCCCCAGTCTTGTTTGTCTGAATAAAGAGTGTACATGAAGAAGCTGTCTCTTGCCTGCTATGTCAGAGCTGAAATAACTTGCTGAATCACGACCCCCACGTTACAACAGATACATAATAATAATAATAATAATAATTAATAATAATAATAATAATAATAATAATAATAATAATAATAATTTTATCATTTCTACCCCTCCCATCTGGCTGGGTTGCCCCAGCCGTTCTGGGTGGCTTCAAACAAGTACAAAAGCAAAATAAAACATAAAAGATTGGAAATTTCCCTATACAGGGCTGCCTTCAGATGTCTTCTGAAAGTTGTATAGTAATTTATCTCATTGACATCTGACACGGAAACCACACTCTTTTACTTGACAAAGACTTTCTGAGCATCCTGGTCCATGTAAGAGCTGAAACAAAATATAAAATCAAAAAATCCTTCCAGTAGCACCTTAGAGACCAACTAAGTTTCACACGAAAGCTCATACCAAGAACAAACTTAGTTGGTCTCTATAAGGTGCTACTGGAAGGATTTTTTGATTTTATATTTTGTTTTGACTATGGCAGACCAACACGGCTACCTACCTGTAACATGTAAGAGCTGGACCTTGAAAAGAGGAGGAAGGAGGACTGATGCCATCGTGGAACAGCATCACACACACACACCCTATTCTATTTTAGAATCAATAGAGACAGAGTACTCCCCCCCCCAATGTAGGCTTCACACAATCTAGATATTTTTTGTGTCTGAAGAGTGCACCTTGAGAAACTGCTTTCATTCTGAAAATAAAAAAGGTCATTGCAGATTGATTCTGCGTCACCCCACAGCGTGGAAACGGATTAAGGTGGTCCTGCCATGGGTTGGTGGGGGCGGATCCAAACCTGCCCAGTGAAGTTGTGGGTGTGCATATGGCAAGCTTGCAATTGCCACTTCTGGGGCTGTGCAAGGAGGAAAGGCTTAATCAAGGGAAGGATTTTCAAATGTGCACCTCGCAATCACGGCAGGATCTAGAATCAATCTAGATTGAAGGCAGCATGTTCAGGACGAGCATGAATAATTCCAGATTGACAAAATTGCATTTTTGTGTTACAGACAGGTTAGTGCCGGCTTCCTCAACCTCGGCCCTCCAGATGTTTTGAGACTACAATTCCCATCATCCCTGACCACTGGTCCTGCTAGCTAGGGATCATGGGAGTTGTAGGCCAAAAAAGATCTGGAGGGCCGAGGTTGAGGAAGCCTGGGTTAGTGTGTATGTAGCCTTATGGTTCATGCACCCTGTATCTTTAAGCGCATTTCCACCTCAAGGTATTCTGGGCACTATCGTTTGCTAAGGGTCACTGGGAACTGCAACTGCATGAGCAGTAAACTACAGTGCCCAGAATTCTTTGAGGGGGAAATGTGCTTAAGGGTATAGTTTGTATGCAGTCATAGTCTTTCCCACTGCTAAGCAGCAGAGAAGGTTCGCTAATTTGCTGCCCAAAAGTTACAAGGTCTGAAGCTATTCCTAGATCAAGGGAAGTAATAGTACCACTGTATTCCGCTCTGGTCAGACCTCACCTGGAATACTGTGTCCAGTTCTGGGCACCACAGTTCAAGAAGGATACTGACAAGCTGGAACGTGTCCAGAGGAGGGCAACCAAAATGGTCAAAGGCCTGGAAACGATGCCTTATGAGGAACGGCTTAGGGAGCTGGGTATGTTTAGCCTGGAGAAGAGAAGGTTAAGGGGTGATATGATAGCCATGTTCAAATATATAAAAGGATGTCATATAGAGGAGGGAGAAAGGTTGTTTTCTGCTGCTCCAGAGAAGCGGACACGGAGCAATGGATTCAAACTACAAGAAAGAAGATTCCACCTAAACATTAGGAAGAACTTCCTGACAGTAAGAGCTGTTGGACAGTGGAATTTGCTGCCAAGGAGTGTGGTGGAGTCTCCTTCTTTGGAGGTCTTTAAGCGGAGGCTTGACAGCCATCTGTCAGGAATGCTTTGATGGTGTTTCCTGCTTGGCAGGGGGTTGGACTGGATGGCCCTTGTGGTCTCTTCCAACTCTAGGATTCTATGATTCCTCTTTAACATAGTTTCTCTGTGGTGGCTGCATGACTGCAAACTGCCTTTGTGTAGCTCAGTGTGTTGCATTGTGGTTTCGGTAATTATTGTGGCTTTCACCTCTGGAACACAGTGGAATGATCTCTGGCAACAGAATCCTCCGCTTTCTTCCCTCCCTTCCCCCTGTTAATTCCTCGAACAGCCTGGAAGGATCCCTGCATTAAAATCTAGCTCCCTAGACAGTATTTATCTACAATAAATGTTCATCCCAGATGCTCCTCATGGGCCCAAGAAACGTGCACTTTTCCAACTGCTCCACTGGATGTCACTGTAAGGCTCTACAGAAATTCGACTATAGAGACACACAGAGAAGCTTGTTTGGATATGCAAATTCCTGGAGGTTAGCTGGACTTTTAAGAGTATTTTCGTAGTCAAGGTTTCCACCGCCTTTCAGCCTTTTTGTAGCTACCGGTGCAAATGTCTAATTATGCAGAGGAAGAAAAATAAAAGGGAATTAGCATTCTGGCCAATTTAGTGTTCACACTTAGTTAGAAACCCAACAGAAGCGATAGCTACTTTTAAGCCTTCTGTATAGTCACTGGTCTGAATAAGTTTTGCCTCCCCCCCCATTTCACCCCTCCCCCCGAAAACCTTCTCTTTAGTACTAAATCAGAACAAATGGCAACCTGTAGAAAACCCAATTCGGTGCTCCAGTTCAGGTTTTCCCCAGGGGAAAGAAGCTGGACAAACTGAAGTGTGCAAAAGCACAGCGGACGCGGCAGCTGGCCTTGGGAGCTAGCTCAGCTTTAGGGTCAAAAGCCAAAATAAAGGAGAATTAGAAATGGGGTTGCCACCTGTCCTTCAAAATACAGATTTGTTTCTTTTTTGGGGGGGGGGGTCACAGACTCCCCTGTTCTGTTTGGGATGCCTTTGGTCACGTTTTTGAAGTCATTAAAAATAAAAATAAATAAATAAAAGTCTGTGCACTCACCCTAACATGCTTGTGTCAAAACAAAATAAAATAAAAAAATTCCTTCCAGTAGCACCTGGTATGAGCTTTCGTGTGCATGCACACTTCTTCAGATACTTGTGTCACGCAGCTTAGTTTGCTCGGACCCTCAGAAGTTGAGCCCGCCTTCCAAAGCTGGCTGATTGACACTCCAGGCTAGCCAATAGAGCTCGCCAGCCAGCTGGCTCTTCTGGGTTGGGTGGGTGTGATTCCCTACTCACACAGGCGTATCCAGTGCCTCCATTGTATAGCTTCCATCGCATATCGAAGACGTACAATCTTGGCCTTTGGTAACTGAGCTACATTTTTTTAAGCAGCCATCCTATTTCTTCCAATTGTAAATAGTTCTAACTGGTTTGAATCTTGTATAGTTGTAACTTTCTTGGAAACCTTATGGTGAAGGGTGGGTATTATTAATATTTTTATTTATTTATTTCAACCCGAGAAGGTCGAAATTTGCTGTCCAGGCACATTGTACATTTGACTTCACTTAAAAACACCTCACACACGACTCGAGTCTCTTCTTCAACATTGCGAATGCAGTTTGGGAGACCCATTGGCTCACATTCGGAATAAAAAATCCAAGAAACAAGGAGTTAAAATAATAAATGAGGCATTGCGCACCAGTCCTGTTACAAGACCACTGTGGCTTTGGTGTATGGTTGCTCTTCCTTCATGATGCATTTGTGCAATCTGGATATTCATTAAATGAGCAATGCCTCTCTCGTAAGAGGCAACCCCCAGGTCCCTTCATCCCCCCCTAAAATAGTTGAGGTGGCCACCTCCCCAAACAACAACAACAACAACAATTTATTATTTGTACCCCGCCCATCCGGCTGGGTTTCCCCAGCCATTCTGGGCAGCTTCCAACAAAGATTAAAATACATTAAAATGTCACACATTAAAAACTTCCCTAAACAGGGCTGCCTTCAGATGTCTTCTAAATGTCAGGTAGTTGTTTATTCTCTTTGACATCTGATGGGAGGGCGTTCCACAGGGCAGGTGCCACTACCGAGAAGGCCCTCTGCCTGGTTCCCTGTAGCTTTGCTTCTCACAGTGAGGGAACCACCAGAAGGCCCTCGGCACTGGACCTCAGTGTCTGGGCTGAACGATGGGGGTGGAGACGCTCCTTCAGGTATACTGAGGCCGTTTAGGGCTTTAATGGTCAGCACCAACACTTTGAATTGTGCTCGGAAACGTACTGGGAGCCAATGTAGGTCTTTCAGGACCGGTGTTATATGGTCTTGGCGGCCGCCCCCAGTCACCAGTTTAGCTGCCGCATTCTGGATTTTAGAATGTTGCCAGAGTCCAGGGAGCCCCTGAAGTGATATTATATATAATCTTCATGGCTCTTCTTGATTCGAGTTCTGAAGAGCCTTTACTGGATGCTCTGGATATTCTGTGAAAACTAGAGGGCCAATTGAAGAGCCACCTGACGGTTCATTTGGAAGTTGAGTTCCGTGTTGATCTTCAGTTCAGGACCTTCAATTTCTGAATCTTGATCTTGGGACAAATGGTTGATGCAGGGTCAGTGGGCAAAGCGCCCTTGCTGGTCCCCTCAGCATTGAAGGGTTCACTGCATACCCTGGTGGGCTTAATACTGGATAGTAGGATGTGGAGCAGCAGTGTGGACAGGAGTACTGAGTGGCCACAGAGAACCAGCAAGCTGCCATGTTACATCCCCCCTCCCCGCCCAAAAAAAATGCTCCTGAGTATCATTGCTTCAAAATAATGCTACGCTAGGGAGCGGTTAAAATGTAGCTGCAGCTGGGAAGTGATGATAACAATATTGATGATAATGATAAAACTGAACGATAAAACAGGGATGGATCCTGCCAGGGCTCTTGTATTTACCTGATGACGAAGTACGTCGATGTGATGAGGTTTCTGCAAGAACATGAGCAGCTGTAAACACAGGAAGTGGGGATATTTTTCTCCAGACGTGTTTACTAGCCAACTTTGGGGGGGGGCAGGGGAGGGAGGCAGCAGAGGCTCTTCTCAGAATAGCTGCAGCGAGCCACATTGTAGATGACAAACTGGAGGCAAACTGGAGATTACGTTGCTACCGTTGCTCTGAAAACGTGATCTGATCTGAAGGGAACTGCATCTGGGTAGAGTTCTGAAGGAAGTCAACAGTCTGGTGCGAACTCTTGTTCTAAACCCAGCAACAGCACTTAACGTATGCAAATCACTTTGCAGCTTCAAAGCACTTTACAAGCATCAACTAATCCTCATAAAACCTTTGATACAGCGAACAAGGTATTATTATCCTCCATTTACAAATAGGAAAATGGAAACGAAGTTCTTAAATACGTTCCCTAAGGCCAAGGAGGCTGGATTAGAAAGCCTTGCGCGTTGGCTCCCCGTCCTTTTCTTAGCTTGCACCTGCAGAGCTAAGATTCAAGACAGTAAGTTCAGAAGGTAGTTTGGGCCAAGGCAGTTGGTGTGGCCAAAGAGAATCATGAGACCCAGAAGATGGTGGGCGTATCATTGCCTGCACTGGCCATGGGGAACTTACCTGGCCAGCTTCACTGGCTTCCACATAATTTCTGGGTACATTTGGCAAGTTGGGACAGGCAGGGTGGTATTGCTCACCTGGCTTCTCAACGCGGGAGTGTCGCTACCAGTTACTGAGGGGGTGAGGCAGTGGGGAGCTTGGTGTGGGTGTCTTTCTGGCAGAAGAAGAGTTTGGATTTGATATCCCGCTTTTCACTACCCGAAGGAGTCTCAAAGCGGCTCACATTCTCCTTTCCCTTCCTCCCCCACAACAAACACTCTGTGAGGTGAGTGGGGCTGAGAGACTTCAGAGAAGTGTGACTAGCCCAAGGTCACCCAGCAGCTGCATGTGGAGGAGCGGAGACACGAACCCGGTTCCCCAGATTACGAGTCTACCACTCTTAACCACTACACCACACTGGCAGCATCGCCCACAGGAATCTCGACACAGCCTCATCCCTCCCCCTCTCGGTAACCTGCAGCAATTTCCGGCATTTGAGAACCAGATGAGCAACACCGGTCCAGCTGCGTTTGCACTGCCTGGAAGGTCCTATTTGGCCCCAGGCTTTAAAGGTTTAAAAAACAGCCCAGAAACATACTACCAGCCAGCAAAACTGAACGAGGATGCCATAAGGTGATCTGATCTGCTGGCATTGTCCAAAGCCTTGGGGGACTAATATTATGGACCAGGTTCAGGCTCTTCACTACTTGGTAATAGTAATGCAACTTAGAAGTAACCAGAATGTGAATGAGAGTGGTAAGGTTGGATTTCTGCATGAAAAGAAGTAATCCTGTGATACGTCAATTATTGATTCGACCTGTTATGTTTTCAGCTTGGGCTTCTTCTTTTTTTGAGGCGGGGGGACTTGGTGCTGTGAGCCAACTTTGGTTCACTAGCAACTAGGGTTTCTGGGTAAGCCAAAGGCCCCTTGGAATTTAGCATTCTCATGTAGTAATTGCCAGCTGCCCTGGGGATTTATAGCCCTTATTTTCAGGCTAGTACTGAGGTTGCAAGGATAACCACCCATTCCTCACTAGTAACGTCTTGCTGCTCGGCCCATCCCAAGTTCTCATCTCCTTACTAGTTCTGGGCAGTTCCAGCTATCCTGCCCTTTGATTGGCTGGGGGACAAGTTACGTATAAAACATATTTACCTTGTATATTCCTTGCCACTTGCCAGCCTCTTGTGAGCGTAAAAGTCATTTTCTTGGTCATTTCTGCTGGCCTCTTTTTTGGCCCGATTTTCTGGAGCTGAGTTCCAAGGGCCTTCTCGGTAGTGGCACCCACCCTGTGGAACTCCCCCCCCCAGCAGATGTCAAGGAAATAAACAACTACCTGACTTTTAGAAAACATCTGAAGGCAGCCCTGTTTAGGGAAGTTTTTAATGTTTGATGTTTTATCGTGTTTTTAATATTCTGTCGGGCCGCCCAAAGTGGCTGGGGAGGCCCGGCCAGATGGGAAGGTATGAGTAATAAAATTATTATTATTATTATTATTATTATTATTATTATTATTATTATTATTATTACTACTACTACTACTAGACCAGTTCATTAAGCCACTTATCTCAGGTTTGGGGTTGGGCAGAAAATGGTGGAAAATAGTATTCAGTCCTAAGCTAGTATTTTCCTTCTTATTTTATTGGGGTGTGCTTATGCTGTGATCCAAATGTGATCCTAATTTGTCTTATTTTTAAAATATTTATCTGTGCACTAAATCACAGGATCTTGTATTGTTGCTCTTTTACTATCTTAAATATATTGTTCTCTTATATTTTGTGTGAGTTACTGGAAAAAGAGCCTTAATTCTAATTGTAGTGTTTTGGACCCCTTCCTTTTTCAAGTGGAGGATTGCAGGGGAGAGGGTGCTAAACTGCCTCTCATCCACGGGAAGATCCTTAAAATGAATTTCCCATATTGGTCTGTGTGGTGTAGTGGTTAAGAGCAGTAGACTCGTAATCTGGTGAACCGGGTTTGCGTCTCCGCTCCTCCACATGCAGCTGCTGGGTGACCTTGGGCTAGTCACACTTCTCTGAAGTCTCTCAGCCCCACTCACCTCACAGAGTGTTTGTTGTGGGGGAGGAAGGGAAAGGAGAATGTTAGCCGCTTTGAGACTCCTTCGGGTAGTGATAAAGCGGGATATCAAATCCAAACTCTTCTTCTTCTTCTTCTTCTTCTTCTTCTTCTTCTTCTTCTTCTTCTTCTTCTTCTTCTTCTTCATCTAGGACCAGGAGTGTTTCCTGGATGTGAACCTGCTGTGTACAGTGTACAGTACAGATGTGTACAGATGTGTATAGTAAAACACCCCCCATTGTTATTTTCCAAAATATCCTTTTAATGTGTGACCACAACCACCTCATGCTTACTTAAACTTATTGACAGCCCCTCGTATTTTGTACTAGCATGTCAAAGTCATGATACAGAATGTGCAAAAGTATAAGTTTTAATCAGCCCTCATTGCCTGTGGATTTTTCTGCATGGTATGTTCAGAAAAAAAATTACATCTGTTCGTGGTGGAGGTTTCTGGATTTCAGCAAAGGCTCCTAACTGCTTGTTTGCATTATACTTTTAAAGTGCTTTCAAAATTATGAAAATATGCAGGATCCTAAATAAATCCTTTCGCATCAAAGGGTAAGGATGACTGGAAACAAAGAATTTGGCAATCTGAAGTGGCTTAGTCTCTCTCTCTCTGTGTGTTTTTAAGGGGCTAACAAAATCCATCAAAGCCATTAAAGCATAAACTCACAGATTTTGTAAAAAGTGAGAGTGGAATTTTGTTTATCATGGTGTGGAAGAGCCTTTGCAAACGCAGTTCAAATGAGGGTGGAACAAAAGCTTGCCCGATTGCAGTTTTTAGCGGAGACTTACTGCAGCGAAAGGGGGGCAAAAAATAGCTTGCTGCGATACCAATTAGAAGAACAAGAAGCATGACGTCGCAAATCTCCAGCATTAAAGATGTAAATCCAAAGGCCAAGGGTGCCTGAAACTCAAGCCAAGGAGTTGGAGGAGAGAACTCATCAAGCGATAAAGAAGAGGCAGGATTCAAACGCCATGCCCTGATTACCCCCCTGGCTTTGTGCTGTTGACCATACCAGGGCAGGAAAAACAACGTAGGCAAGAGAGGCCTTGTAGGTCTGGAGTTACAGCTTTGCAGAGATTGAGAATTTTGCTTCATGACAAACTACAAAGGCTGCAGTAATGGCAGACCATGTAAGCAAGAGCAGATGTGAGAAGAAATAATAGGGATTTTAGCATTAGGGGAATCTAATGCATCCTTTTTCCCTCTCCATCTCCCATATGATATATATATATATACCAAAAGTTTACATCAATAGAAAAACCATAACGTATATAAATGCACATATGGTACATTACTGCACATGTGGTAGCTTCTCAGTCCCAATTCACACTTTTTTGATGTGGTAATGTGGTCACTATGCAACATCATTTTCATGTGGGGGAGGCATTTGTGCGTAGTAATCCACATATGACAAATCCGAAGTTACCACATTGGGGGCGGGGAGAAGGTTTGAAAAGTAATGTTTATCTTAGTTTTCATATGGGGAAGTTTTTTTTCCCCTTTCGTATTTCAGATTTTGGGTTTTTGTTTCCCCTGTCCCCCCATGGAGGGTACTATTTCATACAGATGTCTCTGTATCCTGAAGTTATGTGGTATAGTCACCATGGGAAAGACTTTACCACATATAAAACAAAAATAATTTTATTTCTAACATGAAAAAGTAACCACAGGGTAACCCCCAGTCAGATTTATATTAAACCACATTTCAGTGCAGGTTTCTTTCTTTTTTTTACAGTACATATTTTTTAATGTACTGTAAATGGATAGGTTTGATCTTCTTGCAGTCCATGGGAGGAGACTCTTGAGAGTCCCATGGACTGCAAGAAGATCAAACCTATCCCATTCTCAAGGAAATCAGCCCTGAGTGCTCACTAGAAGGACAGATCCTGAAGTTGAGGCTCCAGTACTTTGGCCACCTCATGAGAAGAGAAGACTCCCTAGAAAAGACCCTGATGTTGGGAAAGATGGAGGGCACAAGGAGAAGGGGACGACAGAGGATGAGATGGTTGGACAGTGTTCTCGAAGCTACTAACATGAGTTTGGCCAAACTGCGGGAGGCAGTGAAGGATAGGCGTGCCTGGCGTGCTCTGGTCCATGGGGTCACGAAGAGTCGGACACGACTGAACGACTGAACAACAACAACAACAATTTTTTAATGTAGCACCAGATTAAAGCTAAAATTATGTGCTTCCACCTGATAGTGATAGGAACCTGACTATCAGATTTGACTATCTGTCCCTATTCCTAAAGTGAAATAATTTCTCCTTGTTTCTGCTTTGTGAAAATGCAGGACCAGCACCTCTGGGGTTGAGGAATGAAAGAGGGGGAGAAAAAATATGCAACTTACCTACAGTTAGTGCCTGTGCAGTTCTCACTGTGTATCTTAAAAAAACCAAATGTACCGATGGGAATAAGAAACAGAGGCTAATAAAAACCTGAAATCATGCCCAAACATCCTTATAAGGATTGCCAAAGAATAATGTTATAAATTTGTTGGTGTCAGACACCCATAATTCCTGGATTTAGTAAATGTTAGAACAGGCACAGGCAAACTCGGCCCTCCAGATGTTTTGGGACTACAACGGTGTTATGTACTGAGCTTGGGACCCCCACTAGGGCACAGTTTCCTTAAAGTCCGTGCCGAGATTATGGATAGGGTTGAACCTGTGTCCAGCTCCATGCGGCACGGGGCCCCCTCTATCTGTACCTCTACATAAATTTTCTCTATGTTGGGGTGGGGCAACTGGTATACCTGGTAGTCCGTGGTCTCTGTCGAGTTGCCTTGGTGCGTTGGGCCCCGGGACCTGGGGCTCTTGGGGCGGTCATCTGATGCCTGGCGTCGGATGGGCCGAGCCCGACACACCCGGGCGATGTGGCCTGATTTTCTGCACTGCCTGCACTCGGCATTGCGGAAACGGCAGGTCCTCCTCTCGTGATTCTCCCCGCAGCTTGCGCAGTTCCCTCCTTCTGGTCGAGGCAGCTGTGGTGTGTGCACGGCTTGAGTGCGCCGCTGTACTCTGTGCACCTCCTCCCTGTCTGATCCTGAATCGTCGATGAGGTCCTCGTGGTGGACCCTTGGTTGGGACGGCACGCTCGGCCGTGCCTCTTGCATCGACCTCTCGGCGGCTTCTGTTGCCAGGGCCTCCTCCAGAGCGACCTGGAACGTTAGGTCCTTCTTGGCATAGAGGCGTCGTTGCAGCTTCTCGTCCCTCAGGCCACCGACGAGGCGGTCACGCAGCATGTTCTCCAACTCTGAGAAGTTGCAGAACCGAGCGGCTTGGCGGAGGGAGGTCACAAACCCCGTTATGGTTTCCCCAGGGGCTTGCCGCTTTGCATAGAAGGCATTTCGACGAGCCACCACCGAGGGCTGTGGCGAGAAGTGCCCCTTCAGCCGTTCCACTATTGTTTTGTAAGGAACGGTAGCGACATCATCAGGCGCAAGGAGAGCCCGGGCGATTTCGAATGTCTCCTCTCCGCAGACGCTGAAGAATATCGCCCTCTTCTTGGCATCGTTGGTGACCCCTTTAGCTTCTAGAAGAAAGGTGAAACGGGTGGCGTATCCTTCCCAGTCTCCTGATGCTGGGTTGAACGGCGAGAAGCTGCTGTCCGTTGCCATCTTGAGTTCCTTGGGACCCGGAGCTGAAGCCTGGATACACGGTGCGAGGCAGCTGTGCGGCAGGTGGCGTTGCTGCGGTGCTGTGTGTGGCAGTCAGCTCAGCGGGATCCCACCTTCGTCGCCAGTGAAAGATACTCGGAGTCCAGTGTGACTTTCATGCTCTTTATTCAGCTCATAGTAGTGAGGAATGCAGTTCCCCCAAAACGTTTGCTTTATATACACTATTTACACAATGGGCCCCACGTGATTGGCTAATTCCGGGATACTCCTGTATGCCAATCAGAGTGCGGATTCACTTCCACCTGGAGCTGGATTGGGTGGCTCCTGCAGACCAATCAGACTGCTGCAATCTCAATCCTATTGTTCTGGGACCAATCAGACTGCTGCAATCTCAATCCTATTGTTCTGGGACCAGTCAGACTGCTGCAATCTCAATCCTATTGTTCTAGGACCAATCAGACTGCTGCAGTTTGGATCCTATTCAACTCAGTACATAACAAACTCCCATCACCCCTGACCACTGGTCCCGTTAGCTAAGGATGATGGGAGTTGTAGTCCCAAAACATCTGGAGGGCCGAGTTTGCCTATGCCTGTGTTAGAATGTAATCATTGCTTGGAGAGTCAGGCTCTTAATAGCTGGATTCAGCTCCCCGTGTTCAGGAAATCACCTGAGAGATGGGCCATTAGCAGAGAACAAACACAGGGAGATGGGCCAGCTAGCAAATGGAGGAAGCCCCTCCCTGGGCTCTGAGACTGATAGTCAGAAGACAATGCCAGAGTTCATGTTAGAAAGAAGTTTTAGGATTTCAGTTGGCTGTGGCATGATCAAAGGGAAGAGGGGCCAGTCTGTTAAACACAGCAAGCTACTCTGTCAGTAACTTCTGTACCATGTACTCATTTCAAATGTGTTTTGAGAACCACACACTATATTTTTTTATTGTTGGCATTGTCAGGAGACAATGGAGGCGTATGCCTTTGAGAATGAAGTCAAAAAGTAGGCAAGTTAAATATTTTTATAGTATGTGGGGTGAAGGTAAAAATGAAAACTGTGAAGTATGAAGCCACCCTGAGTAATCCCAAGTAACCTTGGTGCATCTGGGGTTAGGGTGATTGAGTCACTATGATACTTCAGGAGACTTGAGCACCAGCCTTTGCACAGGATGAGACAAAGATGCTCAAAGAGGCTGGTGAGACATATGACACTGCTTGAGATATTTGAAGATATCTCTCAATCTCCTCTTTTCCAGGCTAAACATACCCAGCTCCTTCAAGCGCTCCTCATAAGGCTTAGTTTCCAGACCCTTGATCATCTTGGTTGCCCTCCTCTGCACACATGTTCCAGCTTGTCAACATCCTTCCTAAATTGTGGTGCCCAGAATTGGACACAGTATTCCAGGTGTGGCCTGACTAAGGCAGAATAGAGTGGTACTATTACTTCCTTTGATCTGGACACTATGCTTCTGTTGATGCAGCCTAGAATAGCATTAAAAGTACTTCTTGTGAAGGACATGCACCCCTCAGGGCTCTCCAAAACCAACAAGTCCTCTTTGGATGTTCAAATTCCCCACACAATTAGATTTACATGCAGTGACTAGGATGGTGTGTACTTTTTGATGTTTTTTATTTATTGTTTATGACTACTTTAGTAATTATGTAAATCTTTCATGTTGTAAGCTGCCTTGAGCATGGTTTTAACTATGGAGAGGTGGCGTGGTGATGATGATCCTAAAATAGCATGAAGTAGAGGAGGCTCTGTTTGTACTGCAAGCATTCAGCTGTCCAATTCATGGAGGGGGTAGAAATGGTCCACATGTCTCCATTGTCTCTCATATGATTTTAAGATTAGGAAACGAAGGAAGACAGAACATTAGTATGGGATATTCCGAAATAGTTGATGTATAGAGGGTGGAGACACTCCCTTATCAGTGTCAATAGAAGTCTTTGGCAGGAAATGCTCAAGTACATTTTGTTCTAACTTGTTAGATCTCATCAACCAGACAAAATGGAAATGTTTGAGCTATGGTAACAAAGGGAGCAGCAGATGGAGGCAGCTGGTGTTCTCTGGCAACATAGTTGTATTGGTAGTAGCAGTAATGATAATACTATCCATTGTGGAGCCAGTGTGCTGTAGTGGTTAAGAGCGGAAGACTCGTAATCTGGTGAACCGGGTTTGAGTCTCCGCTCCTCCACATGCAGCTGCTGGGTGACCTTGGGCTAGTCACACTTCTTTGAAGTCTCTCAGCCCCACTCACCTCACAGAGTGTTTGTTGTGGGGGAGGAAGGGAAAGGAGAATGTTAGCCGCTTTGAGACTCCTTCGGGTAGTGATAAAGCGGGATATCAAATCCAAACTCTTCTTCTTCTTCTTCTTCTTCTTCTTCTTCTTCTTCTTCTTCTTCTTCTTCTTCTTCTTCTTCTTCTTCTTCTTCTTCTTCTTCTTCTTCTTCTTCTTCTTCTTCTTCTTCTTCTTCTTCTTCTTCTTTCTTCTTCTTCTTCTTCTTCTTCTTCTTTTGCACTAGGAGGAGGAGGAGAAGGAAGCTATCAGAAGAGCAGTGCTAATAAAGTCTGCAGTGCCAGAGAAAGAGCCCAGCAATCACACTATTTTTGTAGGTATGCTTTTTGTTGCTAGCAGGCACAAAACTGGTGGTTGTTTCTAAGCTGGGCTAAAAGGGCCAATCAGCTAAGTAGCAGCAGTAGTAACTGATTTTGTAAGTTTAATAAAATCATAGTAACTTTAAACTTTTGTCTAAATGTGAAAAACAGTTTCTAGCCATCTCTGAAAAGCACCAGTGGTGCAGGCGCTCCCTTGGGCCACCTCACCCAGACTGGCTCACTCTGAGGAAGGAGAGTTAAGCGGGGAAAAGTGAATGAAAACATTGAGAAGAAGCAGTTCAAATAGGATATGAGGAGAAAGAGGGAGCCACTGTAGGGAACTGGAAAGAGAAGTAACATAATCGGAATGACGTGCAGACTAGATTAGGTGAGCTGAAGAAGGCAGGAAGACACTGCAAGAATGTTGTAACAGTCAATGCAAGAAAGGATGAGAGGATGAAAAGTCAGAAAAAGGGTGGATTTTATAACTAACCGCATTCAAACTGCTTCAAACTGGTCATGCCTGGACCCCAGAAGTTTTATATGTAATGAAATAAATTTAAAGAAGTTAACAATATATATATAATAATAATTGAATTGCCCGACACTTTAGAGATGCCTGCAAATATATGCCTTTTCATCTTGCTTTTGTACAAAATAATTTTTTTTTCACTTGGCTGGACGTTTAAAAGAATGTTAAACCAGGTCAAAATCAGCAACGGAGAACCTAATTAACAATGTTCTCTGGAGCACAGTCAAATATTCCAGCTCAGTTATTCTTAGCTTGTTTGATAGTAAAAATGGCAGGATTCCTAGCTGAAGAGCCAAAACTGTCACTTATCAGTACTAATGGAGGTGAATTTATAGGCTGATTAACGTTTCCTGTTTATCCTTTTTTGCAGTTGCATTTCTGGGGAGAGAAATCCCACCCCCCACCCCAAAGGGTGTAATATATACACATTTTTCATGCTGACCATTAGAGGGAGGAAGCAGTCCAGGTAAGAATCGCCTTTCTTGATTGTGCGTGGGGGGAGTACCTGTTGACAGCCGTGAAATGACCCCCCCCATGTCTTGAGTCTTCTTTGGTGTCTCTTTCGCACAAAAAGGTATCATTGTGAGTCTCACCCTACTGTGGTAACCCTTTGAGTTCCTCCAGTTAAAACTAAGCAATATAATGCTTACAGGTAGGTAGCCGTGTTGGTCTGCCGTAGTCGAAATAAAATAAAAAATTTTTAAAAATCCTTCCAGTAGCACCTTAGAGACCAACTAAGTGTGCATGCACACGAAAGCTCATACCAAGAACAAACTTAGTTGGTCTCTAAGGTGCTATTGGAAGGAATTTTTTTATTTTTTATTTTGTTTCGAATATAATGCTTAGTTTGTAATAATATCTAGCGTTTATGAATCACATTTCAAGTGTTCAGAGCATTTCACATATGTTACCACAACAATCCTTACAATCGTTTCATTAGGTGCGACAATTGCTGCACATGGAGAGCGCTGGATCTGAGTGGGGGCATACCTGAACTAGCTAGTGGGCACATGGCTGGGATGAGAATATAACCAGCCACTTCACCGCAGTTTGGAGAGAAAGGGGAGGGTAGCCGGTTGTCCTTCTCTTTAGCTTCTCATCTCAAATGACACTATGTTGGGGGGGGGAATGGTGACCCCATCTTTGTTCGTTTGGGTGGGCTCTGTGTTGGTTTGTGCTTGGACCTCACCTGAGCAAGATGGCCTTCCTGGCTTTGGTATGTTTCTGTGCCTTCCTTCGCTCTGATTTGCTGGCTTTCATCCTCAGTAAGGTAAAGGGTAAAGGGACCCCTGACCATCAGGTCCAGTCGTGTCCGACTCTGGGGTTGCGGCGCTCATCTCGCTCTATAGGCCGAGGGAGCCGGCGTTTGTCCGCAGACAGCTTCCGGGTCATGTGGCCAGCATGACAAAGCCGCTTCTGGCGAACCAGAGCAGCGCATGGAAACGCCGTTTACCTTCCCGCCGGAGTGGTACCTATTTATCTACTTGCACTTTGACGTGCTTTCAAACTGCTAGGTGGGCAGGAGCTGGGACCGAGCAACGGGAGCTCACCCCATGGCAGGGATTCAAACCGCCGACCTTCTGATCAGCAAGCCCTAGACTCTGTGGTTGAACCCACAGCGCCACGTGGGTCCTCATATTCATCCTCAGTACTGACCCTCTAACAGCTGCCTGTTGCTCAGCTCTGACAGAATATTGGCCATAATACCCCACTGATTTCTCCTCTGCCTCTGAACCTGGAGGTAACAATGTGGGGCAGGGCTGTTGCCCCTATGCTCTGCTTGTGGCCTTGCTGGAAAATCTAGCTGGCCATAACTGGAAAGATAGCGCTCTTATGTTTTAATGGGTGAGCTGCATTCAGTCTTGCCTGGCTTACTACAATTCCTGTAGTTTATAAATCATTTTAAAATTTACGCTGATCGCCGTAGAATTGATGCTTTTGAATTATGGTGCTGGAGGAGACTCTTGAGAGTCCCATGGACTGCAAGAAGATCAAACCTATCCATTCTCAAAGAAATCAGCCCTGAGTGCTCACTAGAAGGACAGATCCTGAAGTTGAGGCTCCAGTACTTTGGCCACCTCATGAGAAGAGAAGACTCCCTAGAAAAGACCCTGATGTTGGGAAAGATGGAGGGCACAAGGAGAAGGGGACGACAGAGGATGAGATGGTTGGACAGTGTTCTCGAAGCTACTAACATGAGTTTGGCCAAACTGCGAGAGGCAGTGAAGGATAGGCGTGCCTGGCGTGCTCTGGTCCATGGGGTCACGAAGAGTAGGACACGACTGAACGACTGAACAACAACAACAACAAATATGCTCAGGATTTCTTGTTAAGACCTAACCGATCAGTACTATATAGTTGCACGCCACCCCAGTCTCCGAGCGGTGTGAGATTCCGGGGGTTCCAAGCGCTCAATAATTTTGGAATGAGGGACAGTGGAGACTGTGGTGTCTTTATGGTACATAGTTTATTTACACATACATACAAACTGAGCCTACAATGGAGGGGTTCACAGCATTAACGCCCCAAGTGGTCTTGAGAGCCACAGCCTTGGAGTCTAGCATAACCCAAGCATGGCTCTCTCTCTCTGGCTTCTGCCTGCTTCTAGTCAAGTTCATAGCACTCTGCTCTGGATTTTGTCTTTCTCAGTACCAGCCAGGTGAGGGAGGGCCCCCCACCCATTTGCTCTCTGGCACAAAGTCACTAATTCAACAGTGGAGTCCTGCATTAGATTTTAACCCTTGTTGGATCCAGGACCATGGGAATTAGAAGGGACTAGGGCATCACACAGACTAACCCCTTCCCTGCCGCCGCCGCTGCAACTCATAGCAATGTGACCCTGAGTAAGACCATACAAAGTGGATTGCTGGATCAGAGCAAAATCCACCTACTCTAGCATTCTTTGTAATAATCCCAGCCACCAGCAGCCACCAGGTAGCTCACCAGAAACTGGGTCAGTGGGCCACCAATGGTGGACTCCAGTCTCTGTCTTCTTGTTGTTTAGTCGTTTAGTCTAAACGACCCTATGGACCAGAGCACACCAGCCACTCCTGTCTTCCACTGCCTCTCGCAGTTTGGTCAAACTCATGTTAGCTTCGAGAACACTGTCCAACCATCTCGTCCTCTGTCATCCCCTTCTCCTTGTGCCCTCCATCTTTCCCAACATCAGGGTCTTTTCCAGGGAGTCTTCTCTTCTCATGAGGTGGCCAAAGTATTGGAGCCTCAGCTTCAGGATCTGTCCTTCCAGTGAGCACTCAGGGCTGATTTCCTTCAGAATGGATAGGTTTGATCTTCTTGCAGTCCATGGGACTCTCAAGAGTCTCCTCCAGCACCATAATTCAAAAGCATCAATTCTTCAGCGATCAGCCTTCTTTATGGTCCAGCTCTCACTTCCATACATCACTACTGGGAAAACCATAGCTTTAACTATACGGACCTTTGTCGGCAAGGTGATGTCTCTGCTTTTAAGATGCTGTCTAGGTTTGTCATTGCTTTTCTCCCAAGAAGCAGGCGTCTTTTAATTTCGTGACTGCTGTCACCATCTGCAGTGATCATGGAGCCCAAGAAAGTGAAATCTCTCACTGTCTTCTACATACTTGTATTAAACGGTACTATTCCTCTTCAGACTTGGGCTCACAGTCCTGTGCTTGATACAGAATGGTCATTTAGAAACAGACCTTAAAAAAAAAAGCTGGGAAAGAAATAGAAGGGAGAGATTTCTTTGTTTTGAGCTGTTTGACTTATTCAGTGATCAAGTTTGAATTATTTCTTATGGTTTAGTATTGAACAGCTGCCCCAAAGCTGTAGTTGCTCTTGGCTGTGTGGGCTTTGAAATGCAAAGGCCTCCCAGCATCTTAGAAACTCTCTCAAAATTGTAATTGCTTAGGGAAAGCGATTCTCTGTTTCATAAAATGTTATGTACTGCCAAAATGAGTGAGTCAACATGATGGGGATATTACCTCTCGCCAATCACGCAGCTTTCCCTTGAAGGGCCAGAAGTGCTAGGGTCTGATCCTGTTCCCATTACATTCATGGAATTTTTTGTCATTGCCTTCCAGGGAAACACAGATTCTTTATACAGTATTTTTGTAGGTTTTAAATGGCCTGTGCATTGCATGGGTTATACTGTTACCAAGACTTATGTTTGTAATAAAAGACACAATGTTTTGGATATCAGTGCTGCCATGTGTATCAAATACAGAAATAAACTCAATCAAACTACCCACAGACCTGATGCAACACCATTGACTTAATGGACCCCCACAAGGGACAAATCTGGCCCAGCACACATGATGTAGCTGTTCAGATAATGATACAGAACTTGAGGTATAGCCCAAATTCACTCACAGGGAGAAACGCCATTATATAGCAAAATAATGAGAAGCAAATTTGTTGGCTTGACTTTGGCTAGAATAGATATGGAGGACACATCCCTTCAACAATGCCCTGGCCTTCAAAATAAGCAGACAACACTAGAGTTGCCAGGAGTGGGCAAACACAGAGTCTACCAGGAGGATGCAAAAATTGTTGGCAGTGTGTATGGCAGTAGTTTTTGTATTTGTATTTTTTTTAGCAAGAATAGTTGTTTAGCAAGAATGAGCAATTGTGTAGTTTATTGACCCTCATCCAGTCTATCACAGCATCCAATAAGCGCTCTAACTGCCTCTTCCACCGAGGTGAATGGAGAGGAAATAATACTGTATGTATATATATCACAACTCTGAAGCAGGTTAGGAATGCTGAATGTTGTCCTGGATGCCATTTTTCAAGAAGCCATTCTCCTTAGAAATGAAAATATGAAGTATTTGATAACACGTCTTTCTATTTGTATGTCCTCCTACAGGCTGCTTTTTCACAAGTCTTCAGCAGCTCTGGTTCCCTTCCAGAGTCTGTCCCTTGTTATGCAGTTTCTTAAGAACTAGAATGTGAAAAGAGCAGCATCTGCCCAAAGGTCCTTCTAGTCTGGCATCCTGTTCTCATGGTGGCCCGTTAGATGTCTGTGCAAAGTCCACAAGCAGGACCTGAGTGCAACAACACTCGCCCCACTTGTGCTCCCCAGGTATTAGGAGGCATACCACCTCTGATACCAGATGGCTAGCAGGAAGTGGTAGCCTTACCCTCCATAAATTTGTCTAGCCCAGGCATAGGCAAAGTCAGCCCTCCAGATGTTTTTGGCCTACAACTCCCATGATCCCTAGCTAACAGGACCAGTGGTCAGGGATGATGGGAAGTGTAGCCCCAAAACATCTGGAGGGCCGAGTTTGCCTATGCCTGGTCTAGCCTTATCGTCCATGACACTTGCTTGTGTCATCCTTAAATGATGGAGACTGCTGTCCTAACCACTCTTCCCTGAGAGTAAGCCTTATTGCATTCTATAGGACTTGCTTCTGAGGAGACATGGTTAGACATGAGTAGACGTGGTCAAATCGTGTTTGATTGTTGGAATCACATGAAGTAAACATACCATATAATACCGGTGCTAAAGGATCTACACTGACTCCCGGTGTGTTTCTGAGCACAATTCAATGTGTTGGTGCTGACCTTCAAAGCCCTAAACGGCATCGGCCCAGTATACCTGAAGGAACGTCTCTACCCCCATCATTTAGCCTGGACACTGAGGTCCAGCTCTGAGGGCCTTCTGGCGGTTCCCTCACTGTGAGAAGAGAGGCTTCAGGGAACCAGGCAGAACTTCTTGGTAGTTGTACCCACCCTGTGGAATGCCCTCCCATCAGATGTCTAGGAGTTAAAGAACTACAGGACTTTCTGAAGACACCTGAAGGCAGCCCTGAATCGGGAAGTTTTTAATGTTTGATGTTTTATTGTGTTTTATATGTGTTGAAAGCCACCCCGAGTGGCTAGAGCATCACAGCCAGATGGGTGGGGTATAAATAATATAATTTTTATTATTATTACATTATGCCATTGGATCAAGCCACATGTAGCAGCCTAACTGCTCCAGTGTCCTGTGAACTAAGTGCATTGCATCACTTGGTTCATATTACCTGGCATTTTCCTACAGATCTCATTAAAACAAAATATGTTGACAACCTTCTCTATTGCTTTTATTAGAGTTTTCCCAAATCACAAGATAGGTTGGAAACTGCTCTAGTATTTATCATTTGCTCAAACCTATAAGATCTAAGTTCCCAGGCCTTTAGAGCTCACCCATGTTCAGAATGAAAGAAATGGGCCATATACCGGTAAGTTAGTTGTTGTTGTTGTAGTTGTTGTTTTTTTTAAAAAGAAAACGTATCCTGTTATGTCAAACCGCAACCATCTCATTGATTGTATCCAAAAGGAACCTCGCCGAACCAGCTAGCTCAATTATAAGATTTCCTAACTTGGCTGGATCAAGACCAAGCGAAGCTTCCATGCCGCAACGATACAGGGCAGAAGTGGCTCCCTCTTATTCGTACCACATGCTGTTTTCTGGATACATTTGCTTCATCTGATTGCACCTTCAGGCGTAAAGATCTTAGCGCCATTTTACCTGCTGGTAGCCTTGATATTCTCATGGGGTTTGAGGCACATGAGTGGAGGTAATTTTTTCCAGTGGGATGCTTGTCAGATCCTGTCAGTTACAAATTAACTGTACTGAAGGTGCAGAAATAGAAATCCTTACCTGTTATGTTGGGTTTTTGAATCTCAGTACAGTAATTTGTACTGACCCTGCCAGCTAGGCTTTGGGCAATCTGATGCCATTTCTTTCTAGGGATCTGTCTTTCTATTCCAATAATAGTGTACATGCCTGATCCATTCAGTGGCTGTTCAAAAGGTGTCAAAAAAGTAACTTGGTAGTTTAGTGTTCACCATTTTAGGTCTGCAATCAATATATCATTTGGTGCCCATGGATCACAGCAGATTGAAGGCTGGGGGTGGGGTGGGGGGACACTTTCAAACAAATAACAGACAACTAATACTGCTCCAGGATTTCGTGATTCAGAGCTAAATAGGATAATTGTGTTGCAAACTTATGCATGCTTATATGAGGAAAAAAAAAATCCCCACTTTTGAACATGCATAGGATTAGGTTGTAAAGCCAACCTGCCCGCAGCTTCATGTAAGGTTTTTGGAGGTGTTAATTCATTAACACTTAAGAGGTTTGTTTCAGATTTATCACAGAATTTTATGTGTTTCCTCCTTCCCTTTGAAATGGAGCGATTCCTCCCCTCCTTGCCTGACTTGCGGTTAACCATGATTTACATTTCAGCCCAAATGACTTTGCACTTGCTCTTTCAAAGGATTGTTGTCCTTGAGCCCAGGCCCATGAGTTCCCTATCAGTGGCTACTAGTCATGATGCCTATATCACCTGCAGATGCAGGATGCCTCTGAATACTAGTTGCTGGGAGGAATCACAAGTGGGAAGAGTCCCGTTGTGCTCAGGTCCTGTTTGTGGTCTTCCCATTCGCATCAGGCTGGCCACTGCAAGAACAAGATGCTGGACTAAATCAGCATTTGGTCTGATTCAGTGGCGCTCTTCTTACATTCCCTCATCTCCTCATGTGTAGTGATTTCCTCTCTCGGCTTTGCAGTGGGTTTTATATACTAAAGGTAAAGGTAAAGGGACCCCTGACCGTTAGGTCCAGTCGTGGACGACTCTGGGTTTGTGGCGCTCATCTCACTTTACTGGCCGAGGGAGCTGACGTTTGTCCGCAGACAGCTTCTGGGTCATGTGGCCAGCATGACTAAGCCGCTTCTAGCAAACCAGATCAGTGCACGGAAACGCTGTTTACCTTCCCGCTGGAGCGGTACCTATTTATCTACTTGCACTTTGACGTGCTTTCGAACTGCTAGGTTGGCAGGAGCAGGGACCTGAGCAACGGGAGCTCACCCCATCGCGGGGATTTGAACTGCCAACCTTCTGATCGGCAAGCCCTAGGCTCTGTGGTTTAGACTACTAGTCACGGACAAATCCTCATATGGGCAAATGACAAGTCCTTCTCCCCAACAGAATTGATAGATAAAGTACTTAAATATTATGAGCAAGTTATGGATACATGCAAATAACTTAAAGTGGTGCTCAGGAACCTTAAATCAAGTCAGATTATTGGTGTGTCTAACTCAATATTGTTGGCATTCATTGGCAGTGGCTCTCCATGAGATGCTGGTGATTGAACCAGGGACCTTCTGCATGCAGACGAGATGCTCTGCCGCTGAGCTACTGCCCTACCACAAAGGACTTAACCATATGCTGCCTGCCACAGGTTGAAAAAGTATTGTTGACATGAATCAACAGTGTGATGAAGGGGGGGAAAGCCTAATGGTATTCTAGGCTGCATGAACGGAAGTCTAGTCTTCAGATCAAGGGACCTAATAGTATTGTTCTATTTTGCCTTGGTAAGAGCACACCTGGAATACTGTGTCCAGTTCTGGGCGCCACATTCTAAGAAGGATGTTGACAAGCTGGAATGTGTGCAAAGGAGGGCAACAAAGATAATCATAGAATCATAGAGTTGGAAGAGACCACAAGGGCCATCCAGTCCAACCCCCTGCCAAGCAGGAAACACCATCAAAGCATTCCTGACAGATGGCTGTCAAGCCTCCGCTTAAAGACCTCCAAAGAAGGAGACTCCACCACACTCCTTGGCAGCAAATTCCACTGTCAAACAGCTCTCACTGTCAGGAAGTTCTTCCTAATGTTTAGGTGGAATCTTCTTTCTTGTAGTTTGAATCCATTGCCCCGTGTCCGCTTCTCTGGAGCAGCAGAAAACAACCTTTCTCCCTCCTCTATATGACATCCTTTGATATATTTGAACATGGCTATCATATCACCCCTTAACCTTCTCTTCTCCAGGCTAAACATACCCAGCTCCCTAAGCCGTTCCTCATAAGGCATCGTTTCCAGGCCTTTGACCATTTTGGTTGCCCTCCTCTGGACACGTTCCAGCTTGTTAGTATCCTTCTTGAACTGTGGTGCCCAGAATCAAGAGTCTGGAAACCTAGCCTTATGAGGAACGATTGAAGGAGTTAAGTATGTTTAGCTTGCAGAAGAGGAGACTGAGAGGAGACATGATAGCCATCTTCAGATATCTCAAGGGCTGTCACATGGAAGATGGAGCAAGCTTGTTTTCTCCTGTTCTTGAGGATAGGACCGGAACTAATGGATTCAAGTTGCAAGAAAGAAGAAGAAGAGTTTGGATTTGATATCCCGCTTTTCACTACCCGAAGGAGTCTCAAAGCGGCTAACATTCTCCTTTCCCTTCCTCCCCCACAACAAACACTCTGTGAGGTGAGTGGGGCTGAGAGACTTCAGAGAAGTGTGACTAGCCCAAGGTCACCCAGCAGCTGCATGTGGAGGAGTGGAGACGCAACCCGGTTCCCCAGATAATGAGTCTACCGCTCTTAACCACTACACCACACTGGCTCTCTCACACTGACTAAACATCAGGAAGAACTTTCTGACAGTAAGAGCTGTTCAATAGCGGAAAGGACTCCCTCAGGAGGTGGTGGACTCTCTTTCCTTTGAGGTTTTTAAGCAGAGGTTGGATGGCTATCTGTCATGCATGCTTAGCTGAGATTCCTGCATTTCAGGGTATTGGATTAGAGGATCCTTGCGGTTCCTTCCAACTCTATAATGCGTTCACAAGGACATCTGTAGAGATCTCCATCAGATACAGTTTGCCTCCATGGAGGACATCTATATGTGACCAGAGAACCTGGCGTAGATACATATGCTACTCCAACATCCTGTTCTCAAATGGCCAGCGTATGGGACTCACCCAAGCAGGGGATCAAGATGTTCTGCTGAAAGCACACAGGTCAGAGTGGAACCAGCTGCTTCCCAGAGTTCATTATCCATGGAGATTTCTAGTCAGTTTCATAAGTTCAGTTTTATTGCCCCTCCTCTTTCCTGGACTTCTGAATTGCTGCAGAAGGAGAGTAAGCTTTCAAGCAGCTACTGCTTCGCTCCCGGCCATGTGAAGCAACCCTATCATTCAGTGCAATAAGCAGTCTGGTGTCATATAATCCAAGAACATTGGGAAATGGTAAAGCTTGAGGCTGTAGAAGCACAATTATTTCCCAGTTGTTTGGTATTACTCTTAATCAACCAAGTTGTGTCTTTTTGTGCATTCCAAGTGTTGTCGATAAAAAGCCAGAACAGGATCAGATTTAAGTTATGCACCCACATAGTAATTTATTTTGAGTGGTTATGAGTTATTAATCCCCTAAAAACTTATTCCATCTTCTACTGTGTGGAAGGGGAGGGGGGGGAAGGGTGAAAAAGGTTGGATTACAGCACAATTCCTTGGAAATAATTTGCTTTTAAATAAGATACATATGTGTTTCTCTGTTTAGCATTCAGTGTGCACGGTGGAAACACTTTCTGAAATTTGGAGACCGCAAAGGTTGCTGTACACACATGTACTGCACATACACAAATACACACCAATGCAAGCAGTCGCTGGCAGTATTGTATACCATACCAAATCAGTAACTGTTGTTACATATTTGAAGTTAATTTGACACCGAGGTAAACAAATCAAAGTGTGTTTACGGGACAATTAGACCATATTCCCAGCATTGTGGTGAGGAAAGTTTTGTCACAGTTACTTGAAGTACCGACCCATAATTCCTTTCAGTTTGTTTGCAAAGTCGCCACCATAGCAACGCACAGATTAAAACCACTGTACTTGCCTAAATACACATGTAATGGCAAAATCTCTCTTTGTTTGCACAGCCCAGTTGTAGAAATTGTTCGCAGCAGCCCTGCCTCATCGTTATAACTCTCATTTCTTTTTCTTTTGGTTTTGGTTTTGCTATCTTAGCAGATATATTTTAGTAACGAGGGTGCTGTTTGCAAGGCTTGAAATTCAAAACCCCACACCAAAGCCAAACCGCGCATTCTGTTCCAGATATTCTGTGTATCATTTCCATAATGCAGGAGGAAGCCGGGGGTGAGGGGGGGGGGGAAGGAGCTTTCTAGGCCTGTTGCTGCAAGTAGTTACTTGGATACTGTTTTAATTTTTTTGCTATTCTTCCAGAAGTCTATCAAACTCAATGAACTATGCAGAGACATAAAGCCAAGCAAATGAGTGTGTGCTTGAAGGGATCAAGGACTTGCCTGTATGAGCCATTTAAGATGAAAATGTTAGGATGGAAAAAAGTATCTCACTCCGAGTATTAGATCAGAAACCAGTTTGTCCGAAAGCACTTCCTTTCGTAACAACAAACTGCATTTAATTCCTAAACGTTTGAACACCCTGAATAACCAATGCTGGATCTTACAAAGTTGCTTAAACTGGTTACCAAGAAGCAATTGGAGAAGCAGGCCCACGTTGCTTTTACTCTTCGAAAGCAATCAATGGTTGCGTATCGAGGACCTCAAGCCACCCCCCCCCCAATGACTTGACACAGGAGACATAATTTTTGTTTGGGTTTTTGGCAATAATTTAGGCCACAACTTTATTTAAATACAAATTCGGTGAGTGGTTGCGTAGGCATTGGTTCAGACTACTGTCCTACCGGGACAGAGGCTGGCCTAGAACCAGCGATTGGGAGAATGCCGCTGAGGAGAGTTAAGGAGCGGGGGGAAACAACGCTTCCCTCTCCCCATGGTCCCGGGGACTCGGCCACGGCCCTAACCCCTACCGGGGGCTTCGGACAAAGCATAAGAGTCGCCGGATTCCTTTAACGGAATTCCCAGCATCATCATGATTCTGGATGGGTACCGCCCAATCCAGCAATCCACACAGGAACCAATGCCTAACCGCCAACCTTACAAGTTGTGACAAGTTGCTACTGCAGTAGGCAAAACCAAATGGCAACAGCCAATCAGCCAGATGGACAAATTCCTACTGGGCCTCTGCCCCAAAAGCAGACGACCCCATGACAGGCAGTTGCAAGGTCAAGCACAGAGGCCTAAGAAAAAGAGGGGGGGCGGGATGGGTGATCAGAAGCCGAAGCCAAGAGAAGGATCACCCTGCGTGCAGAGGAATATATAGGACGCTAAGCTGTCCATCACAAGTTGCAACATTTACTTTTGCCCAGTAACTCCTCTCTGCCCTATAGCTGCTAAGGCCGGCTACCGGCCCCACCCCCACAGGAAGGGATGTGTCTTGCCAGGTCCCGATCGCAACACGTGCTCTTACTCATGGTAGAACCCGATTTATCCCCATCTATGCTACAAACTCACCAGCCCTCAAATCTATTAGATCTCTAGAGCTATTGTAGTACTGTGATGAAGAGACCTGAGCTATGGACTGGGGAGTCACCATTCAAATATTTCTTCTACCATGCTGGAATCGTGTTTCTCCCTCTCTCCCTTTATATTCTCGTATTGCCTCTTCCTGTCGCTTCCTAATGAAACCCTATCGATCTTGCCTGTAATAACGTTCCAGCTTTTCAGAGATTTATATATATGAAACTTTGTACCCGGTATAGATTTCCTCCCGTTAGTGTTTAAGTGCCGATAGTATACTTGGCGAATTAATGAAATAAAAATAGCTTTGTCAATAAGCAAAAAGTTTACCACTTTCAACATTTGCTCTCTAACAGTGGCTTCTTGTAACTGTTGCCTCCACAAAATTAGTTGGTAGGATTAAAGAATATAGTCCTCTTTTATCCTATGTTTGAGTACTTGATCACAGAAGCATAGTTTAATCCAAACATCAATAGCACCTCATCAATTCAGTCAGATGCAGCTGTCAAAGTGGACTTTTGGCTTGTTTAAGGCTTTGTGTTTCATCCTTTTTTTTAAAAAAAAAGGTCAAACAATATTTTCTTTGATTTTTGATGCTGAAATCTCTCTTAATCTTCTAAACTTGAGAAACATCTGTTAAAAGATTTAATGTGTTGCTTCTATCTTTTTTTATTTATTTAAAAAATGGAGTTTATCTTGCATATCTTGAGGGTTTCAGTGCAAACATCACTCAAATATATTCTTTAACAGCTATAAACCCTTCTTGGTCAGTAAGTGATTAAACTATTTAAAATGCAGAATAAGGCAATACTTGCTGCATCTTAGCACAATATGCTGCGGTGTGCAAGTTAGGATTCTGCTCCGTTTCAAATGAATGATAACAATTTGTCTCCACAGTGTCTCATAAACTGAGGTTTAGGGACACTTTTGAGCATTAAGCTGAAAAGGGCATAACCAGAGGAGAAATGGTACAGATTCTGACTGATTTCTCTCTCCCTCTTTCCACTTCTTTGTAGTGCTTCTGTTGAATTTCATAACTAATGCATTTGGATTAAGAGTAACTGGCAGCTAAAAATATATACTCCTAAAAATATACAGACAGCTGTCACGTCTCCTCTGAATATATTAGTCATTATCCTCATTAACCGTTGCAAAATAACAGCGGTTTTCATAATGTAGGCATTTTATATCAGGCAATTTGTTCATCATTTTTATGGGGCCTCTTCTAACCGCAGGGCTGCATCCTGCCACTCCTGTTTGTGATAATTTATTGAAGTAAAGGAATTCCTCAGCTGGAAAAGGTCTGCAAAACTCTGCCACATGTCACTTTAAAGCAGTATTATGCAAGCCAATTACTGATGTGCTCCTCATCTAACCAATGCAAAGCTTGTCCAACAATTTCTGTCTATTTCCATTTCACTGATACTTCACTGAAAAGTGAATCTAAAAGCAGGTTTAGTATTAAAAATGCTGTGGAGACAGCTTTTAAAAAATGAGACCTTTTTTTTGGTAATGTGAACTGCAGGTGTGGGTTTCCCAATCTTGACTAGGCCCAGAGTGAGGGGGGAACAGTTAAAGCCCTCCTCTAAACTCCTGCCAGGGTTCTGATCTGGATCAGACCCCACATGCTGGCGAGGAATGTGGGGGAAAAACGGGTACTGTAATCTGGTTTAAAGAAAGGTAGGTGGTGGGGCTCGTGGAAGATGCTTCCCCTGTTTTTTTTTTCTAAAATCACTATATCAATATTGCATTATCTAAACCAGCGATGGAGAACCTCCGGGACCCTCCAGATGTTGCTGGGCTCCAGCTCTTGCCATCCCTTCCTATTGGCCATGTTGGCTGGAGCTGATGGGAATTGGAGTCCAGCAAGTTATGGAGAGCCTCTGATTCCCCACGCCAAGCGTACCTTGAGGTTGGCTAGGTTGGCCCCTGCACTGGTTTTGGGGAGTGCAAAAAACTCCCACTCTGGAGCATGCCCACCTGTCTGGGCACACCATGGGCTGCTCCTCTACTACTCTGGGAGGCCAGGTAAGGTGGGCAGGCTCCTCTGGACACCTTGGTGGCGTGGGGTGTAACAGCAGCCCTGTGGGGGCCCCTCCCCAGTTGGCTGGTAATGCTGTTAGATGTGTGAGTGGAGTGCCCAGCGGGAGCTCGGAGGGAAGAAAGATGGAGGGAGCCGGGAAGAGTTGCAGGGGAAGGGGAAAGGAATGAAGGGAGGAAGCAGAAGGGAAGTCAGTGAGCGCAAGAAGGAAGGCAGGCAGAACAAGAGAAGAGGAGGAGGAGAGGAAGAGGAGCAGAACAGACCTGACTCTGATGGCCATGGAGGAAGTCACTGGTGGAGCGCGAAAGATAATGAAAAGCAAACTTTTTGAGTTTCTTGTCTATATAGTCTCTCTTGGCTTTGGAGGTGCTGCAGATACATCTCCTTGCCAAGGGCACAAAAGATGGGGGGGGCACTCTTTGCCAAGGGCACGAGGGAACCTAGGTATGCCTCTGTCCACCCAACTGCAAAATCTGCTCTGGAGGATTGGACGACCCCCTAGAGCAGATTTCAAGGCTACACGGGGGAGGAAGGGAAAGTGGCATTGTGTTGTATGAGCGGAAGACTGCTTGCACACGATACCCGATATCACCACAGTGCGTGCACAACACTTTGAGCATGTGCCACTAAATAAAATGGCAAATATTGCTATTGCCCCATGTCCTGCTCCTTGAGATAGGAACATGAGCCAGGGCTGTTAATATTGACATCCTGTTTTTCTTTCATTATATTAAGGAAGAACATGTTGTGCTTATAATCACCAAGGCAGTGATGACTTGATCAGCGAACCACTGGAAAGTCCGCAATGCTGCCATTCATTGGGGAGCAAGCGCTGCAGGAAAAAGAGTGTGGGGCTGCCAGACGTTCCCCCCACTTCCTTCTCTTTCTGACAAAGTTTTCAGTTAGTAGCCTGTAGTGGCCCAGACTGTGGTCCTCTCTCCATGCAATGTGCACAACTTAATTCTCCCAAGGGGATGAGACTGTGAAGGAAAGGACTTTTTAAAAGACATTTAGGCTAGGAATGATGCATGATGGAAGTAATTTATGTAGGAGATGTGGTTTACAGGGACTGCTGTGCAATATTTTATCTATAATGGCTCTCTGTGTATGTACAGTGTATGTATGGTGCTTGGGCCTCACTGATCCATTTGGGTGGGGATCAGAGTTATTAAGGGCACTTCTACAACAGAGAGAAACCCCAAATTCAGTGTGCACAGCTAGGCTATATAGAAGCAGTCTATCTTGTTGCACGCTACAGCAAGCAAATTTCCTGCTTGCCTGTGCATTTTGATTATTTGGAAGCATGAGAGAAACCAGCGGTCTGAAAAGGATGGAAAGAAATGAGAGACTGTGGGTGCATTCAAATGTGGGGATTGTCGTTAATTTTCCTGATAATAATAGTAGCGCTTGAACCCCAGATTCTTATGTTCCGTTTACATTGCATTACCTGTTGCGTTTTGGAACTGTGACATTTTGAGCAACATACTGCCATGTCATGCTAAATTTTAAATGTTGGGAAATAAGCATATGCCGGGATACCACCTGAAATTTCATCACATGAAATTACAATGCAAAACTCCCACAGTTTTCTGGATTAGTGGGGCTGTAAACAGATTGTTTTCTGGAAATAAATAACAGTGGAATGACTGCTAAACATCCACTGGATTCCACCGGTTTCCCAGTAATGGCTTTTACGTTGCGTGAAAGTTCACATAAACGATGGCAATTATCAGGTAATGAAACATCAGGAAAACAGTATCAAGTGTCATCTGAATGCAGCATAGGCAACGAAGAGTACAGGTACACACTGGTCCTTTGTGTGGTTTGCTGCTAAGGTTGAAAGGCTGAAGTATCTTCAATAGCCTAAGAGGGTGTGATAGGAAGTGAAGTCACTTTTTTTTGGCACGTACTGTAAACCACGAGTTGGGAACTCTGTTTTCGCCCAAGGACCACATTCCCTCATGGGCAACCTTCTTGGAGCCACATGCCAGAGTCAAAAAGTTGGGGTGGGGTGAGCAGTTGTCGCAGACTGTTTGGATGCAGAGGAACGGTGAGAGGAACTAGCTGGGGAACTTCTGAGGGAAGAAGGCTCAGAGCCTAGGGAGAGGTGGTGAGATGATGATGGGTTGTCACAGGGTGAAGAGAGAGAAGAACTGAGTAGAGGAGCTGTCGGGCGATGAAGAGGTAACATGCGGGGCTGTCTTACCGATAGGCACTAGGGGGGTGGGGCACCCGGGTGCTGGGCTCTCAGGGGCACCAGGCTGAGAGTCCGGGGCCCGAGAGTTGAGTCCAGGAAAGAGCCTGCTTGTTGGTTGGAGCGCCGCGGCAGGAACTTCTGCTGTGGGAGGCTCTGCACCGCGTGTTCAGGGGCGACCGAGCCAGTGAGAATCTGCCCTCTTGCGCAGCTGGGACTTGGCAACCAGGGGGGCAGGGTAGCGCCGGGCAGATCTTTGCACCCCAGCGCTGAATATACTTAAGACAGCCCTGGTAACAGGGCTTAGTGAGCAGGAAGAGTCTGTGGCAGAAAGAAGTCCAGAAGCTGAAGCAGGAGAGGAAGGAGACCAAGAGGCAGAGATGAGTCTGGCTGGTGAAGAGACACAGGTGTCTCCTGCTCCTGCTACAACAAGCTACCCCTACCCATTTGCCCGCCCACCCAGAAGCAGGAGAGGCAAAAACAGTGGATAATTTAGCTTCACATAGGTGCAGTCTCTGATTGTTTGGGGAAAGCCCCGGAGAAGAGGGGACTTAGGCAGCTGTGGGGAGGTGGGAATCTTCAGTCCAAGCAACTGCTTCGTGGGAGCATGAACTGCCAGTGATGAGTTGCTGTGCTTATGAGGCCGGACACTCCTGCACAGATCCTGTTTTTGCTAATAAAGAGTTAACTCCAACTTGCTCAGTGGAATTCACTGCTGGCTCACTCCTATCAGCAGGGCAATGGATGTGACTCTGACCTTTGCAGCTTACATTGCAACCACACAAAAGCCAGATGTTTCTACATACATACCCTCCATCGTCTGTCCAGGCAAGCAAGAGGCATGATCACAGTTCCAGGATGCATTCCAGCCAGGCAAAAGCACTCAAACAATGAAGCCAATGAGGTGTGTGTTCTGGGGAGGGCTCCTGCCTTGGGGAGTGTCCCGAGGACTTGATAGAGAGGGCTAGAGGGCTGCTTTTGCCCCCTGGACCTGGGGTTCCACACTCCAACTCTAAACTATCTGCTTCTCCCAAGACTCCAGTTATGCTCTAAACACACTTTTTTATTAAGTAGTGGGTGGACATAGCAGGAGACACAGTGATTCTCCAAGCAGCTCTCTTTATTCTCAGGCTGGAACAGAACTGAACTGAAGGGCTGAGCCAGCCTGCTTATATAGTACTCAGTAACATGCAACAGTAACAACTCTCTCTAGCTACCCAATCCGTGAACGGCACTCTCAATCCTTCATTTGCATGTGGACCTGAGTGAGAACTGCAGTCACGGTGGGCAGAGTGAAACTATATACACAACACCCCTAGTGGCCTAGGGTGAGAACTTCAATACGTAACACTTTTGACTGTCCCCATTTTAACTGGTTGAGTTGCAAGTGTGAAGTGAGTCAACAGTGTGATGCAGCAGCTAAAAAAGCCAATGCAATTCTGGGCTGCATCAATAGAGTATAGCATCTAGATCAAGGGAAGTAATAGTACCACTGTATTCTGCTCTGGTCAGACCTCACCTGGAATACTGTGTCCAGTTCTGGGCACCACAGTTCAAGAAGGATACTGACAAGCTGGAACGTGTCCAGAGGAGGGCAACCAAAATGGTCAAAGGCCTGGAAACGATGCCTTATGAGGAACGGCTTAGGGAGCTGGGTATGTTTAGCCTGGAGAAGAGAAGGTTAAGGGGTGATATGATAGCCATGTTCAAATATATCAAAGGATGTCATATAGAGGAGGGAGAAAGGTTGTTTTCTGCTGCTCCAGAGAAGCGGACACGGGGCAATGGATTCAAACTACAAGAAAGAAGATTCCACCTAAACATTAGGAAGAACTTCCTGACAGTAAGAGCTGTCCGACAGTGGAATTTGCTGCCAAGGAGTGTGGTGGAGTCTCCTTCTTTGGAGGTCTTTAAGCGGAGGCTTGACAGCCATCTGTCAGGAATGCTTTGATGGTGTTTCCTGCTTGGCAGGGGGTTGGACTGGATGGCCCTTGTGGTCTCTTCCAACTCTAGGATTCTAAGTGAACCAGTCCCCACAGAGGAACATCTTCCATGTGGGTTGTACTAAAGTGCAGCCTTTGCTACCAGTCCTGAACCATCAAATATGCAATTAGGTGTTGTCTACTTGGATTTTCAACATTGTGACTGTGAGTTTATGCTCCTTAAAAAAGAGATGCTTCTGTTGTGGTGATGACTTAAAAGGAACCTTAACACCCCTTATTCCACACCGCCCTCCTTCGAATTTGTATTTTCCTCTGGAATTTGTTGAGCCCTTAAAGTGATTTGTGACTGAGATGCTTTCTGGGCAGAGATTTGTGCCAGGTGGATAACTCTCTCCCTCCATGCTATTAAGGTATCCCAATTAATGGGAAATTCGGGGAGGATTGCTAAATGTGACAATATTCTTCAGCGATGCATTTGCCAATGTTTTACATAGGAGTCAGCCAGTAAATACCCAGGATGTCATTAATTTCACATAGAGAAGAAGCACTGCATTCCCCCCTGGATTCTTGAGGAAATTATTCACATATACAACATCAGCCTTTGGCTGCTTTTCAGAGAGATCCTGTCATTGGCACGCCATGGCCAGGCCTTAAAAGTCTCATGGTGGCTGCTTACCCTATCCTGGGTTTTTAGTTTTATTTATGATTGTTCTGGAGGTTATCGTGCTGGTCAGGTTTGTTTAGTCTGCTCCGTAATGGCGCGAAGTGGACCTCAGCCTTTTGCCTTCTCTACTAATGCACATTTTGATTGATCCTAAAACATTCTTTCTCATACACACACCGTGTGTGTGTGCGGGGTGTGTGTGTGTGTGTGCGTGCATTCGTGCGTGTGTGTGTGAAGTTTTTTTTTTTTGCAATCTCAGCAGAGTGGAGCTGCATATTTGTTAACAAATTGTTTCTCCAAACCATCCAAGATGCCTAGTCAAAACAAAAAATTAAATGCATTTGGATATAATTAAATTTAAACCTTTATTTATATGTTCTCTTCCTAGGTCTTGTTTTTCTTTCCAGTCCTCTTGCTCTGTTTTAAGTCTCCAACCCCCTCCCATTTGCTAATTTCCCCAAAATCATGTTATTTCCATTATGCGGTTTGAAGATAATTCACTTTAAAGCAGAACTGGTAATTCAATTATCCTTAATGAATATTGTGGCAGCAACCTTATGCACATTTAGTGAGCATGCATAGGATTAGGCTGCATATTCCTTACCCATTATATTTTATTTGTGATCAACAATTATATTAATAATAGGATGAGAGCATCACCCATGAGGTAACCCTCCAGAGTTTTCATGTTTACTTAGAGCATTTGGATCCGAAAACTGGACTCTTCAGGGCTCTAGTGCCCTTTTTTACATTTTTTTTTTTAAACTGCAAAATCCACAACAATTTTGCATTTGGACGTAACCTTTTTTGTACATCCCCCCGGTATTTTTCTTCCAGGTAGGACCCCACCCCATTTCAGTTCCAGATGCCTTACATTTCCCTCAAGAGTGTGATGGGGTTGGGCAATGGATTTTGGGCACAATATTGAGTATGATGCATGGACAAAATTGTGGAATGATTTGAAATTTACTGCATGTGTAACCCTGAAAGAAAACGTGTATAAGATGATGTATAGATGGTATTTGACTCCAGTTAAATTGTCAAAAATATATATGATGCATGATAAATTGTGCTGGAAGTGTTGACAAGAGGAAGGCGATTTTTATCATATGTGGTGGACATGCGACAAGATTAAGGCATTTTTGGAATCGATATACAATGAATTAAAGAAGATGTTTAAATATACCTTCCCCAAAAAGCCTGAGGCTTTTTTGCTGGGCTTGATGGGAGAAGAAATAGCTCAGAAGGACCAAAGACTGCTCATGTATGCGACAACTGCTGCAAGGATACTTCTTGCCCAAAAGTGGAAAATACAGGAGTTACCAACGATTGATGAGTGGCAGACGAAGATGGTGGAATATGCTGAACTTGCAAAACTGACCGGCAGGGTCAGAAACCAGGACGATTCAAGGTTTCAAAGAGATTGGAGTAAATTTGTGGATTATTTAAGATTGAACCGAGGAAGTTTGAAAACACTAGTAGGATTGGAATAAACCTTTGACAGAGTTCAATAGACTGAAGTGGTAAAAACTGCGCGATAAGATTGGACTAGAAAACCTGCTGACGAGAGGTAGGGGAGTCGAAGCTCGTCAGAGCATAGATTTAAGTATGTATGTTTGTGGATGTTTTATTTGATGTAATTTGATTTAATTGGAAAACAATAAAAAATTATTATTTTTTTAAAAAAAGAGTGTGATGGGGTTTGGAGACTGGCGAGTGTCAGTTCCTGCCAGAGGAGAGGATAGACAGGAGGATAATTAAGAAACAGACCCCATCTATCATCTCATTGCAGCATAGGAAGTTGCCTTTTACTGACTCACGGGCAGCAGCTCTCTGGGATTTCAGACAGTCTTGGAGATGCCTGGGTTTGAACCGGGGGGGCTTCTGCCCCAATGAGCTACGGCCCTTTCATTATCTGAAGCCCCCATTTGCCTAATACTTCAAAAGGTCCCACGATCATCAGGGGTACCAGGCAAAGGAACGTAACTTCAAGAGTTATGTTGAGCCTGCACCTCCTTAGAGCATTTTTTTTAAAGTGTTTGACTTTAGTTCATTCTCGGGTCAAGCTCACCCATTCTGATCTAGATTTGAAAGTAAAACCCACCCAATTCTGGGATGCTAGGTGTAAGAGAGAACTTAACCTCCTAACATCCAGTGGAAATGCACACGACAAAATGTTGCCTGGATCCTCTTTCTCGTAGTAATCCAGTATAATATATGCAACACGTTGGCGGCGCACAATAATGCATTCTTCATCATATATTAGTCATCAAAGTTCTGAGAAAAATATATAAAGTCTTATACAAAAGCCACAAGGACTTATAACCTGACAAATCTGAAAACATACTGTTGATTTTTGTTGTCGTTCAGTCGTGTCCGACTCTTCGTGACCCCATGGACCAGAGCACGCCAGGCACCCCTATCCTCCACTGCCTCCCGCAGTTTGGCCAAACTCATGCCAGTCGCTTCGAGAACACTGTCCAACCATCTCATCCTCTGTCGTCCCCTTCTCCTTGTGCCCTCCATCTTTCCCAACATCAGGGTCTTTTCCAGGGAGTCTGTTTTTCCAGGGAGACTGTTGATATCTAATTACAATGTGTTCCCCCCCCAATGTTTGATACCATCTAAATATCTAATTCTAGTATGTCTTCCAGATGTTAAACTCGGTCTTTAGCTTTCCTTTAAATAAATTCCTGACGATATCAACAAAAGGTAAGTTCACTGTGGTTTTCAAAAGCGTGAGGTGTTGATGATATTACAAACAGACATTAATAAAGATGTACATAAAGATGAAGAGACAGGGTGCCGGCGTTTTCCACCTGTTTCGCCCAAGAAATCCTGTAGTTTAGGAGGCCGTTATTTGCCCCCAATGGGGCCCTTTGATTGGGGCTTGCAGATGGCAAGTCCGGGGAAGAGCCGCTTGTTGGTTGGAGTGGTCGAGTGGTTCTCAAGACTTGGATACATAGACAAATTCATGGAAAAACTATTTCTTGGCTTAAGCTGAAGAACCAGGTCCTCTTTCTCAGCTCGCCTGCCCACCCCCTATAAGCTACTCTTGCTCTTATGTTGTTGTTGTTGTTGTTCAGTCGTTCAGTCGTGTCTGACTCTTCGTGACCCCATGGACCAGAGCACGCCAGGCACGCCTATCCTTCACTGCCTCTCGCAGTTTGGCCAAACTCATGTTAGTAGCTTCGAGAACACTGTCCAACCATCTCATCCTCTGTCGTCCCCTTCTCCTTGTGCCCTCCATCTTTCCCAACATCAGGGTCTTTTCTAGGGAGTCTTCTCTTCTCATGAGGTGGCCAAAGTACTGGAGCCTCAACTTCAGGATCTGTCCTTCTAGTGAGCACTCAGGGCTGATTTCTTTAAGAATGGATAGGTTTGATCTTCTTGCAGTCCATGGGACTCTCAAGAGTCTCCCACCATGCTCTTACGTAGCAGATGTCAAACCCCACCCACTCAGAGACTCCTCTGCATCTTCCACGTCTTTAGGATGTTCATCCCGCCTGGTTTAAAATCCAAGTGGCTTGTTTAAACAGAGCAAATGCACAGCTTTATAATGTCCCTGTTGCAGACAAGCTGTGAAAGAGCAGAAACGTCCCTCTTTAGGCCTCTGAACCATGTTGTTCTGAGCAACCAGGGATGCCTGTATTGCTTGTCCTCCTGCACTCATTCGCTCTGCCTCCTCTTTGCTTCTCCCAGACATAAGCTGGGGGAGAGGATACTAAGGCAGGCCCTAAACTGCCAAAATGCGAGTTTTCAGTAAACTTTCAAAACATTCCAGCCGGGTGAATAGAAGAGGGATATTTTTTTCCTGCCAAAAGGTAATCGCGCAGAAAATGCAAAATGTAGTTCAACATGTAGATGATTTTATAATGTGGTCACTTGAGAGTAGGGAGGAAGGGAAGCCAGCAAATTGAACAATCATTGCAAGGAAGTCTAGACTGCTGCAATTTGATTCATCGGAGGGGGATTGTGTTATAGTTTGGGTTTGGCCCGTGATGGTCCTGTTTGGAAAAGTATGATGTCATTACACCAAGTATGTCAAAGCAAAAGGCATTTTTTTTTGTATTTATGTTGGCTAAAGATTTAACCAAGTGTACACGGTGGGCCAGATTTATTACTGCTTTAACTTTGTTTAGCCACCAAAAGGCATAATTTATGTTGGTAAACTGGAACGGTGGCTAAAAGTGACCATGTAATTAAAGAAACAGCAAGATTCATTAGCAAATAAATCACTTGGTTGCCAAGTCCCTTTAATTACCGGGGTGGGGGCTGAAAACACCCCCCCCAGACATTCAGTAGAGTACAGAGTGGAAAAGGCAGTTGATTAAGTCATATATCAGTTACATTCTTTAGGAAACTAGACTTAACATTTCTTATGCTAACGGAGCAAAGGAAAAAAATAAATTTCAATTCTTGGGATTAATTGAAAGCATTTTTTTTTAAAAAAAGGTTTACAGCATTATAGTAAAATAAACAGTTTGAAAGTGAATTTTTTTCCTGCAGACTCTTCTTTCCTTTGGCAGTCCGGCAGTGGACCTGAGGGAGGCGTGACTGCTGGCTCCATCAGGCCCACCACCAAAGTGTGCCCTGCCCTCCGAGCCAGTCTTCCACTGGCCAGTTCAGCAGGCTGGCATGGGGCTCGCTCTCTGGCTGGGAACAGTCCCTCGACACCCAGCTCTCCAATGTCGGGGGGCAGGGGGCGGCAGAGGCGCTGGCCGCCCCACAATTCTGCCGCACCACGAAAAGGGGGCAAGCGGCCTTCTCACATTCAATGTTGCAAGAATTCAGCCATGTCAAGATCTTGTTGCTGTGAAAAAAGTATTTAAATCAACTTATTAATTGATTTCCTTGATGAACTGAGATAAAGTGTGATTTTCCTTTGGTACTTTGTTGACTTCTCAGTCGACAAATTAACAGAACTTTTCCTAAAACTAAATTTACTTCTTTGATTATTTCCGTAATTTGAGGTAGATATTATTTCTCCACTTGGCTGTGGATTTAAGTCAGTATGGAAATTCAGTTCAGGGGTGTCTTGTCCATAGAGGTTAGTGGTGTGGGGTGCCACGGCGCCAAGTTCTGGAGGGCACCAGGGAAGAGGCGGAGGCTTCCCTTTGTTAAAAGTGAAGCACATCAAACTTATGGGGCAGTGTGCATGTGACTTGGGTGGCAATCCTGAGGCTGGGAGCAAGCTTTGTTGAATAGGCCGTCTTCTGAGTAGACATGTATAGAATTATGCCCTAATACGTTAACTTCACATCTGCAAAAAGCAAATATAGAGATTTTTTAAAATGCAAATTAATCCTTAAATTCAGAGAGGGTTTCAGCCTATTCCACCATTAATTGGAGCTACTTGTTAACTGTTGAGAGCAGCAAGATTAAAATCAGCTTGCTGCGGCATTTAAATGGAAAATCAATCCTAGGATTCTGTGCATATCATGCTGATATCAGTTATCCTGTTTGTAAATAAGTAGAATTCACATCTATGTGCGTGATTTGCCAAATCTCTTGCAGTGTTCAATACACGATGAGAAGAATATCTGTTCCCAAATAAGATCTTCTGCCAGGTGCACATCTACCCCCCTCCTCAATCAGGTATTCTCATGTGGGATCTTGCGTGCAAAGTCTTGTTATTATGGCTCACACCCCTTGAGTCATTATAGCAGCTAATCAATGGGATTAGAGGTGACATTCCTGCTGTGGTTTAGGCAGCTGCAAGGAATGTAATGTTTTGAGCAGCAAATTCAAGTCCCCTATTCTACTGCTCCCTAACCAGAATCAAACCACATCATTTTTCTTTTTCTTTTTTCTTTTAAAAAGAAGAGATCTTATTACCGCACACCTGACTAACTCTGCACATTCTTCATGTAACTCTGCAAGGTGGCGAACTATGGCAATCTCGTGATGCAACAGGTATGGGCTAGATAGCACCTAATCCCTTTCATGTCATTCTAAAGCCCAGTCAAGCTGGTTTTGTGGTGTGAAAATGGAAAGGCAATTTGTACTCAGTCTTCAGCCCTGAACGTCTTGTCAAATTGCTAAAACAACTGGAAATTGCCTACTGTGTTTAACCCTATAGGGCTTTCTCAAAGCTTTTGCTCTGCAGTACGAGAGAGGTGGTCTAAACCACAGAGCCACAGAGCCTAGGGCTTGCCGATCAGAAGGTCGGCGGTTCGAATCCCTGCAACAGGGTGAGCTCCCGTTGCTTGGTCCCTGCTCCTGCCAACCTAGCAGTTTGAAAGCACGTCAAAGTGCAAGTAGATAAATAGGTACCGCTCCGGCGGCAAGGCAAACGGCATTTCTGTGCGCTGCTCTGGTTCTGCCAGAAGCGGCTTAGTCATACCACATGACCCGGAAGCTGTACACCGGCTCCCTCGGCCTATAGAGCGAGATGAGTGCCGCAACCCCAGAGTCGTCCACAACTGGACCTAATGGTCAGGGGTACCTTTACTTTTTTATGAGAGAGGCCAGCTTGTGGAGGCCAGTTGCTACTGGTAGGTGTATGGCCTCCCTCCCCACAGAGTGACCCCTCCCTGGCTGATACGTTGGCATGGATGGCAATCATGGCTATGACTTAATCAGATTCCCAAACAGACTTCCGGTGAGCTGGCACCAAACTCTGGTTCCAACTCTTGCTGAAACGGGAACTTTATGGTTATAACATTGGTGCCAATGTAACCACGGAGGTGAAAATTTGCTCTGGAAATGGAGAGTTGGGTGGTGGGAGGGAGTATGTGAACCTGCAATCTACTCCTGAACTCTTCACCATACTTAAGAGGAATAGGAATAGGAATAATTTATTATTAGCCAAGTACATTTTCCAACATACTTGGAATTTGTTTCGGCTACATTGCAATGTAAACATACAGACACTGTTCCTCTCACAATACAAAGAAGCAAAGAAACCCCACCCATAATTTACCTCCCCTTCAGCTATACAACTACGAATTTAACAATTTAATGGCACAAGGGAAAAAACTATTCTTGTGCCTGGCCGATTTTGTATATGAAGTCCTGTAGCGACGTCCAGATGGAAGTAAATCAAGCAGATGATGACCGGGATGTAAAGGATCTGCTACAATTCTCTCTGCTCTCTTCCTAACTCGGGTAGCATAAATTGTCTCTATTGAAGGCAAGCTAACACCAATTACCCTTTCTGCAATTCTTACAGCTCGTTGGAGCCTTTTCTTGTCTCTCTTGGAGGCTGTACCGTACCAAGCTGTTATAGAATTACAGAGAACAGTTTCAATGATGCCTCTGTAGAATTGGATCAACACTTCCTGGGACAATTTAAATTTCCTTAGTTGACGCAGGAAATACAGCCTCTGGTGGACCTTTTTAATAATACTATTGATGTTGCTTGACCAATTTAAGTTATAAGAAATTATAGAGCCCAGGAACTTAAAGGACTCTACTACTACAACCATGTTACCAAGAATGGAAAGTGGTGGCAGAACGGAAGAGTGCCTTCTGAAATCAATTACCATTTCTACTGTCTTTTGGGTATTTAGTACCAAATTATTTTCGGTGCACCAAAGATTGGGCCAATTGTGTGTGCCTTGACTGTTATGAATTAAAGTAGCATTCCATCTGGCAAATGTGTATTAACATAGTTCAAATGGTTGGGCTCCATCCTTCAAAGGGCTGGTGCAGCACTCCTAGCTCTCTTCCTGCATGGGTCTAAACACACGCCTAAGATCACTCAACAGTTAGGCAAATCTATGCATCTGGTTGATAAGCGTAAGTGTTAAAATCTGTAAGAGCAGAGGTTACAGAGCATGAAGCAGTGTAATTAGATAGATAGTGTGCTCCTCAGTATTTCATGTCGGTTTCCACATTGTGTGTGCTAACCTGCTGTGAACCTGCCCGTAGATTAGAGTCACCCCTGCTTATTAACCACAGGCACATTCCTCTTTAGTCTTCTGTGCCATTTCTTGCCCAAAGGCATTCTTCCCGTGCTCAGACTGGCTGTCTGCTAGCTTGGCATGCAAATTACTGCTGAGGGTTGTTTATCAGAGAACCGAACCACAGCAGCCACTTCTGCAAATCTGCTCCACAATATTGTGGGTTTACACTGCAGCCGGGTGAATGAGGATAACAGGGGGTCTCCCAGTGAACCCGAATTATACCCTTGTGTATCAAATAATCACAGCTTTATGATAAACCCTCAATTATGCCATTATGGTTTATCTTAATATGGTCTCCAACAGCTGTTATCTAAAAGGCCAAAATGTCACTCAAGATGTTAGATAATCTGCTAGGAATTATAATTGAAACACTGGTACTTATCTCTGTACAATGGCACAGGGTATGCTAATTCTTGCTTCTTATCATTTGTTCTATCATCTGGGAGCTGGGAGTAGAATCATGAGAAAGGTTTCTAAAAGGTAAAGGGACCCCTGACAATTAAGTCCAGTCGCAGACGACTCTGGGGTTGCACACTCATCTTGCTCTATAGGCCAAGGGAGCCGGCGTTTGTCCGCAGATAGTTTTTCCGGGTCATGTGGCCAGCATGACTAAGCCGCTTCTGGCGAAACCAGAGCAGCGCACAGAAACGCTGTTTACCTTCCCGCCAGAGCAGTACCTATTTATCTACTTGCACTTTGACGTGCTTTCAAACTGCTAGGTTGGCAGAAGCTGGGACTGAACAACGGGAGCTCACCCCATTGCGGGGATTCAAACTGCCAACCTTTCGATCAGCAAGCCCAAGAGGCTCAGTGGTTTAGACCACAGCGCCACCCACAACCCTTCGCCATAACAGGAAAATGTTTCAGAGATTATTGTGCTAGGAACATCCATTCTATGGTTATATTGTATTAATGCTTGCGTGTGTTTTTTAGCGCGGTCCTTTTCCTGAAACAATTTTAAAGAGAGTTGCAATGCACATCCTGTAAATGGGAAAGTGCCTCTTGTTTGTAAAGGTGCTGGCCTGTATCCATGATGGAAGTCAAAAGCTCTACGGTGTTGGCGCACATAAGAAACTCTCTGTGAGCAAGCAGAGCTGTAATCTGATGCTTGGTACTGATTCAGATTACTCAACAGACTCGACACTCTGTTTCACTTCAGTTCTCACCTCACTATTTTCAACTATGGCATTCACGATCCAGTCCTTTAGCTTTTTACTCCTGACAAGTCTCTCCAGTGTCTGGCTATGATGCTTCTGGCTGCTGAGAGTAGGTGGGTTATGAGTTCTTTGTGGTGTAGATGGGCATTATTGCATTGGAAGATGTTTAGTAGGGCCAGTTCTGGGGTGATTTCTAATACAGTGGTACCCTGGGTTACGTCCTTAATTTGTTCCGGGTTACAGTACGTAACCCGAAAAGGACGTAACCCGAATAATTTGTTCTGCATATGCGCAGACTGAAAAAAAAATCGCTTCTGCGCATTCACAGACTGCAAAAACGCTTCTGCGCATGCGTGAATCGTGCCCGTTTCAGGTGGCGCTTCCGGATTAGCGGAGTTCGTAACCCAAAAAGTATGCAACCCGAAGCGTACGTAACCCGAGGTACGACTGTACTTGCTTAGTTATTTTACATATTTCTCGTATAGCTGTTGTCCTGAATAGTTGGATTTTGGGGCACTCCCACCACATGTGAAGGTATGTGCCAATGGAGGTGCACCCTCTCCAGCTCCCCTTCATCACATACACAGCCCAACAAGACAATGACAAAAATCCACCAACAGCATACAAATCACTATGGCCAACCTGACCCAAAACACCCGCCCACCCCACTCACACAGGAAAACAAAGATCACCACAGCCAATCACAAATGAACAACCACACCTTAGGCCAAACCGAACCTCTCTCACCACCAAAGGAACACAAGTGAATAGCAAAGAACCTTATTAAGCGACACTAACCCCAAACCCCACATATATTAAGTAAAATAGAAACATCGCCACCCGACCCCACCCACCCACTCACCTCTCCCCCTTCCACCTCTCTCCCCCTTTTCTTCCTAATGTCTCAACAAAGAAAACTGATCTGTAAAAAATGTTACTTGGGAAAAAGAGAGAGACATTGTACATACTTTTGTAGACCAAGAAAATCTGTAATGAAAATACATTAAAAAAAGAAAAAAGAAAAAAAGGAAAAGGAAACAATTGTATTGTTTACAGGTTTTTTATGATTTCAGAGCTGGCTGAAAACTCAGTAAGCTGATAGTTGCCCATTGAAGTATGCATCTTGCCTCAGGGTTACTGTCCATTCAAGTGAAGATGAGGTGATGGACATGCCCCCCCCGTCACCTCCACCCACCATACTCCCCCTCTGTGTTTTGCTTTGTTTTTGATCAAAGTGAATTGAAATGGTGCACACTGCACTTTGGATCTGCAATAGAACACTATGCATGGGTCAAAGAAAATCAAAGTGTGGCATAGGAAATGTCGTCCAATGGTGCCAATACTGTCACACATACTGAACTTGAGCACACCTCACAACTCTGCTGTTCTGACCTGAAAGAGTGACTGTCACTGTCGGTGGAGGCTCCATTGGAGGCATTTTTCAAAAGAGACATTACTGGGATTGTAATGAATTAGGGTGAGACTGTCTTAAGTTAATGCATAGGAATTTAGTAGGTTGGTTTGGAAAAATTAACACCAGCTGAATTTATGTACAGTGGTACCTCTGGTTACGAACGGGATCCGTTCCGGAGCCCCGTTCATAACCCGTGATGTGCGTAACCTGAAGCGCCGCGTCTGCGCATGTGCGCGACGTGATTCAGCACTTTTGCGCATGTGTGTGATGTCATGTGACGCATCTGCGCATGCGTGAACCGCCGAACCCAGAGGTAATGCGTTCCGTTATTTCCGGGTTCGTAACCCGTGTTGTACGCATCCTGAAGCATTTGTAACAAGAGGTACGACTGTATAGAAATGATTTGTCGGTTGGCATAGCTTGAAGAATGTGTTAATAATAATAATAATAATAATAATAATAATAATAATAATAATTTATGTGTACCCCGCCCATCTGGCTGGGTCTCCCCAGCCACTCTGGGCGGCTTCCAACAAATATTAAAATACATTAAAATATCACAGATTAAAAACTTCCCTAAACAGGGCTGCCTTCAGGTATTTTCTGAATGTCAGGTAGTTGTTTATCTCCTTGACCTCTGATGGGAGGGCGTTCCACAGGGCGGGCGCCACTACCGAGAAGGCCCTCTGCCTGGTTCCCTGTAGCTTTTGCTTCTCGCAGTGAGGGAACCGCCAGAAGGCCCTCGGCACTGGATCTCACATTTATGAACCCCCCAGCCCATCCACACAATTTGTGCAGGGGGGGAAAATGCAGTTAGTATTTTTAAATGGATTAATAATCAAAAGTAATAAGCATAAACAGGGTGACAGAAAAATGAACCCTTTATAATAATGCAGCAAGTGTAGTAACAATGCTATTCCAAAATTATATGCACCAATCAAAATACGAGTAAAGCCCATTTTTGGTTACATTAATAAATGTCATAGATCCAAGACTACTTTTTCTGTGGCTAAATCAAGTGGGCAAAAAAGAGAGAGAAAGGTTAACAGTAAAACAATTACAGCTAATGGCTAACATTTTCACATCCACTGCGACTCACTGAGAAAGAAGGCAAAACGATTACGCGTTGCAGTAGTACCCAGTTGGCAGTTAGTTAAGATCAAATCTGGATGATGATGATGGTAGCAGCTGATTAAACCATATCAGAACAAATGTCATCCTATTCTTTTAAAAGGCACACTGGTATTGAGGAAATTTGCAGAACGTTACTGGATGCAAGATTGCTTTGCAAAGAGAACAAGCAAGTGGGTTGCTAGCAGTTTGATGCTCAGTTCACTTGTAGCAAATTCCACCACCATCCCTACAGGCAGGCGATACCCTCCTGCTTCAGGGTCAAAGAAGGCCCTACATGGACACCTGTGTTGCCAGCTGCTAGTAGACCCTTTGCATTGCTTTATGAACACTACATTGCAGTGGTGAAAGTATATCCTGTGCGTATTCAGTGTTAAAAATAATTCAGAATGCTGCACCTAAGGAATACACGTTCTGTGCCACGACAACTTTGTATCTTGTGTAAATCTTGTATAAATTGTACAAATACAGCAAACTTGCTTAATTTATGTTATTTTGCATATTTCATTCCATAATTACTCTACTTTTACTAGGTGTGGAAGACACAAGTATCTGTGTCAAGTGCTGAAGTTTGGGCATTTCCCGTTCCTGGGGAGATCATGTTGCAGGCTGGGAGCAAGCCCTCCTCATGCGCATGGGGCGCGATCGCCTCAGCGCCATTGGATGGTCCTCGGCCACGTCATCCTTAGGCTGTCCAATCTGGACGGTCCAGGGACGTGGCACAGGCTATTTTAACTGCCTGCGGCCGAGGACTCGCCCCTGTTTCCTCCCTGCTCGGTCAGTTCTCCCGCCCTCCCTCCCTTAGGTTAGGCTCTTTTATTTCTTGACCTGGCTGTGGACCTCGGTTGGTTGCCTTGGTTGTGCAAGGGGCCTGGTAGGAATTTTTTCCCACTTGGCAAATTGGCACGGGCCATTTGGTTTTTCGCCTACCTCGTAGCAAATCGTCACAACTTTGTAAGGCTAGGCGGTTAGGCATTGGAGTATTACCGTATTTTTCGCTCCATAAGACACACCTGAACATAAGATGCACCTAGTTTTTAGAGGAGGAAAGGGGGAAAGCCCTGTTTTTTGAGGATCAGCTGAAAGTGGTGCAGCTTTTTTTGCAAAGAGGAAAAGCCCCGTTTTTATGGGGTCCAACTCACAGTTCTGCAGCTTCTAGTCCTACAGCCATTTCTACAGTTTCCAGACAGATAATCTAATCAGCCAGTCACATGTCGCTGGGGAAACAAACAGCCTCCCTCTGCATTCAACAATGGAGGCCTGGGCAAGGGGGCGGGGCTGGAAAGGGAGCCTTATCTCTCTCCCCGATCACTTGCTGAACAGCTGTTCAGCGGCTTCCTTTCAACACCCCCTTCTCTCTTTGTAAAAAAAAAAAGCACAATTTGCTTTTGGCCCCTAGGCAATTTGGCTCCAGGGACCATGCATTTGCTCCATAAGATGCACAGACATTTCCCCTTACTTTTTAGGAGGAAAAAAGTGCGTCTTATGAAGTGAAAAATACGGTAGGTTAAAGGTGAGGGCAGGTAGAGGCCATCACCTACCCATTCTAATTCAAGGGTATTCCATTAAAGGAATCTGGGGGGGGCGTGGTCTCTTTCCGAAGCCCCAGACGGGGGGCTAGGGCCACGGCACGACCCCTAGTGGTGACCCTGGGGGAGTCCCTAGTTGATGTGCATCAGCAGGGCTCCCCCTACTGGTGGTTAACCTTTCCAAGACTCCCTGCGGACGGGCTGGAGTCAGGTATACCAGTAAGTTTTAGAAAGTTAGTAAGTTAGTAAGTTTGAGTAAGTTAGTAAGTTTAAGTAAGTTTGAATAAGTTAGTATGTTTGCGTAAGTTAGTAAGTTTGCGTAAGTTAGTAAGTTTGAGTAAGTTAGAGTAAGTTAGTAAGTTTGTGTAAGTTAGTAAGTTTGCGTAAGTTAGTAAGTAAGTTAGTAAGTTTGCGTAAGTTAGTAAGTTTGCGTAAGTTAGTAAGTTTGCGTAAGTTAGTATGTTTGCGTAAGTTAGTAAGTTTGAGTTAGTAAGTTTGCGTAAGTTAGTAAGTAAGTTAGTAAGTTTGAGTAAGTTAGTAAGTTAGCGTAAGTTAGTATGTTTGCGTAAGTTAGTAAGTTTGCGTAAGTTAGTAAGTTTGCGTAAGTTAGTAAGTTTGCGTAAGTTAGTATGTTTGCGTAAGTTAGTAAGTTTGCGTAAGTTAGTAGTTTGAGTAAGTTAGTAAGTTTGCGTAAGTTAGTAAGTAAGTTAGTAAGTTTGAGTAAGTTAGTAAGTTTGCGTAAGTTAGTATGTTTGCGTAAGTTAGTAAGTTTGCGTAAGTTAGTATGTTTGCGTAAGTTAGTAAGTTTGCGTAAGTTAGTAAGTTTGCGTAAGTTAGTATGTTTGCGTAAGTTAGTAAGTTTGCGTAAGTTAGTAAGTAAGTTAGTAAGTTTGCGTAAGTTAGTAAGTAAGTTAGTAAGTTTGAGTAAGTTAGTAAGTTTGCGTAAGTTAGTATGTTTGCGTAAGTTAGTAAGTTTGCGTAAGTTAGTAAGTTTGCGTAAGTTAGTAAGTTTGCAAGTTAGCAAGTTTGCGTAAGTTAGTAAGTAAGTTAGTAAATTAGAGTAAGTTAGTAAGTTAGCGTAAGTTAGTAAATTTGAGTAAGTTAGTAAGTTTGAGTAAGTTAGTAAGTTAGTAAGTTTGCGTAAGTTAGTATGTTTGCGTAAGTTAGTAAGTTTGTGTAAGAAGTGTACATGCACACAAAAGCTCATACCAAGAACAAACTTACTGGTAATTGGTCTCTAAGGTGCTACTGGAAGGATATATTACTCAGATCGTAGTAAGAGCTGAAATTTGTTGGTGGACGGCAGGTTGAAGGAATAGCTTGAACAAATTTAACAAATTCTGCATGTGATCATGCTTCGGTGACGATCAGATGTGGATTGAAACTCGTAATTGGGAGACTTTCAGAGACCCATTTGCAGAATGTCTTGCAAAGTCTTTAAAAAAAGAGTATAAAGCCATTAAGCAAAGACTCAAGTAGATACAACTATTGCTATTATATCTCAAAAGAATGGAAATTGTAGGATTGAGAGTTCATGGATAATGATGCAGTTTAAATGGATTCTGTGTGTTTCGTAGTTTTAGTTAGTAAGTTTGAGTAAGTTATTAAGTAAGTACCGGTAAGTTTGAGTAAGTTAGTAAGTTAGTAAGTTTGAGTAAGTTTGAGTAAGTTTGCGTAAGTTAGTAAGTTTGCGTAAGTTAGTAAGTTTGAGTAAGTTAGTAAGTTAGTAAGTTTGAGTAAGTTAGTAAGTTTGCGTAAGTTAGTAAGTTTGAGTAAGTTAGTAAGTTTGAGTAAGTTAGTAAGTTTGCGTAAGTTAGAGTAAGTTCGTAAGTTTGCGTAAGTTCGTAAGTTTGCGTAAGTTAGTAAGTTTGTGTAAGTTAGTAAGTTTGCATAAGTTAATATGTTTGCGTAAGTCAGTAAGTTTGCGTAAGTTCGTAAGTTTGCCCACGTTAGTAAGTTTGAGTAAGCTAGTAAGTAAGTTAGCAAGTTTGCGTAAGAAAGTTTGCGTAAGTTAGTAATTTTGCGTAAGTTAGCATGTTTGCGTAAGTTAGTAAGTTTGCGTAATTTAGTAACTTTGAGTAAGTTCGTAAGTTAGTAAGTTTGCGTAAGTTAGTAAGTTTGCGTAAGTTTGTATGTTTGCGTAAGTTAGTAAGTTTGAGTTAGTAAGTTTGCGTAAGTTAGTAAGTAAGTTAGTAAGTTTGAGTAAGTTAGTAAGTTTGCGTAAGTTAGTATGTTTGCGTAAGTTAGTAAGTTTGCGTAAGTTAGTAAGTTTGCGTAAGTTAGTAAGTTTGCGTAAGTTAGTAAGTTTGCGTAAGTTAGTAAGTAAGTTAGTAAGTTTGAGTAAGTTAGTAAGTTTGCGTAAGTAGTAGTTTGCGTAAGTTAGTAAGTTTGCGTAAGTTAGTATGTTTGCGTAAGTTAGTAAGTTTGCGTAAGTTTGCGTAAGTTAGGAAGTATGCGTAAAAACAAAATCAAAAATTCTTTCCAGTAGCACCTTAGAGACCAACTGAGTTTGTTCTTGGTATGAGCTTTCGTGTGCATGCACACTTCTTCAGATCTCTAAGGTGCTACTGGAAAGAATTTTTGATTTTGTTTTGACTATGGCAGACCAACACGGCTACCCACCTGTAACTGGAAGTATGCGTAAGTTAGTAAGTTTGAGTAAGTTAGTAAGTTTGCGTAAATTAGTATGTTTGTGTAAGTTAGTAAGTTTGTGTAAGTTAGTAAGTAATTTAGTAAGTTTGAGTAAGTTAGTAAGTTTGCGTAAGTTAGTATGTTTGCGTAAGTTAGTAAGTTTGCGTAAGTTAGTAAGTAAGTTAGTAAGTTTGTAAGTTAAGTTAGTAAGTTTGCGTAAGTTAGTATGTTTGCGTAAGTTAGTAAGTTTGTGTAAGAAGTGTACATGTACACAAAAGCTCATACCAAGAACAAACTTACTGGTAGTTGGTCTCTAAGGTGCTACTGTAGCGATATATTACTCAGATCGTAGCAAGAGCTGAAATTTGTTGGTGGGCGGCAGGTTGAAGGAATAGCTTGAACAAATTTAACAAATTCTGCATGTGATCATGCTTTGGTGACGATCAGATGTGGATTGAAACTCGTAATTGGGAGACTTTCAGAGACCCATTTGCAGCATGTCTTGAAAAGTCTTTAAAAAAAGAGTAAAATGCCATTAGGCAGAGACTCAAGTAGATACAACTATTGCTATTATATCTCAAAAGAATGGAAATTGTAGGATTGAGAGTTCATGGATAATGATGCAGTTTAAATGGATTCTGTGTGTTTCGTAGTTTTAGTTAGTAAGTTTGAGTAAGTTATTAAGTAAGTACCGGTAAGTTTGAGTAAGTTAGTAAGTTTGAGTAAGTTTTAGTAAGTTTGCGTAAGTTAGTAAGTTTGCATAAGTTAGTAAGTTTGAGTAAGTCAGTAAGTAAGTTAGTAAGTTTGAGTAAGTTAGTAAGTTTGCGTAAGTTAGTAAGTTTGCGTAAGAAGTTTGCATGCATACAAAAGCTCATACCAAGAACAAACTTACTGGTAGTTGGTCTCTAAGGTGCTACTGGAAGGATATATTACTCAGATAGTAGCGAGAGCTGAAATTGGTTGGTGGGCGGAAGGTTGAAGCAATAGCTTGAACAAATTTAGCAAATTCTGCATGTGATCATGCTTCGGTGACGATCAGATGTGGATTAAAACCCGTAATTGGGAGACTTTCAGAGACCCATTTGCAGAATGTCTTGCAAACCCTTTAAAAAAAGAGTATAAAGCCATTAAGCAAAGACTCAAGTAAATACAACTATTGCTATTATATCTCAAAAGAATGGAAATTGTAGGATTGAGAGTTCATGGATAATGATGCAGTTTAAATGGATTCTGTGTGTTTCATAGTTTTAGTTAGTAAGTTTGAATAAGTTATTAAGTAAGTACCGTAAGATTTAGAAAGTTAGTAAGTTTGAGTAAGTTAGTAAGTTAGAGTAAGTTAGAGTAAGTTAGTAAGTTAGAGTAAGTTAGTAAGTTTGAGTAAGTTTGCGTAAGTTAGTAAGTTAGCGTAAGTTAGTAAGTTTGTGTAAGTTAGTAAGTTTGAGTAAGTTAGTAAGTTTGCTTATGTTAGTAAGTTTGCGTAAGTTAGTAAGTTTGAGTAAGTTAGTAAGTTATAGTAAGTTAGTAAGTTTGCGTAAGTTAGTATGTTTGCATAAGTTAGTAAGTTTGAGTAAGTTGTTTTTTTTTAACAGAATTTATTAGCTTTTTCATACATAAAAAACACATACCCGACCCCACACCTACAAATATAAAAACAAATACAAATACATAAAATGTCAGGATTTTTCTTCTTAACAGTATACCTTACAAAAAAAAAATTCTAGTTTCAAATCTTGACGCTTGACTTCCCCCGCCTTTTCACCTTCGGTTTTAAATCAATATACTTAATTCCTTAACAATTTCACTCTATAAAAGTTTAGTTTTACTCAAAAATAACACAAATATCTTGATCTTACTATTATAACTTAAATCATAATCAAATATTCTTATAACTAAACTTATTTCTTCTATCCTTTAACATGCTGCTTTTAACTTAAAGTTCAATATCTCCTTTCTTACTTAAAATAAACTTAAAATTAACAGACTTCGCACACCGATTTCGGATACCATGACAGACCATTTAAATTATAGATTTAATACTTCAACCCACTCCCCTTCTGTCCATTGTCTTTTCCTGTCTTGCGCCAGAGCTGGCTCTCCAAAGATCTTCTTCCAAACGACCATAGATCCAGGCTGCATTCGCAACAAACCTTGCATCGAGCCCCAGGGTGTTCAACTTTTTCCTTCTGTGCTCCTCCGTTCCTTCTTGCCATTCTTGTTCTTGTAAAAATCTTAATTCCATGTCCCTCGACACCAAGCTGCCACCTCGGCGTCTGGATATTATAAATTTCCCCGATTTGGGGCTGCCACCCCCAGAAATCGGTTCCTGTTTCCGGAGTTGCACAAGCACTTCAAAGAATTTTCCAATCACCCCTTCCAGCCCTTTGCACAGGCTTGATTCCATTCCATCAATCTTTTTCCAAGCCTCCTCTGTGGAAAGTAAATTCTTTTCACTTATAATTCCACACAAAGCTTGTAGTTTACGATTTATCAGCTCCAGCCTCAAGAGAGTAAGCCTTTCTTCATCTTGTAAATCAGAATTCAGCGACAATGCAATCGTAAAACCCAGCATTTTCAGAGGGAGAGTGGGTGACCAGTTCCAGTTCCTGTCTCTTCCTCCCTTTGTTTCAATTTTTTCCTGCGTCAGTCCCGGTCGCCATTTTTCCGAAGCCGAGGCACAAAGCCCAAAACTTCAAAAGGAGATATTTTATCACCAATTAACCCCCAAGGGGGATCTCTGCAGTCTCAGTTTTGAAAATTCCCAATGCCTTCTATCGATTGTAGTAGCAGCAGTCACTTAAAGAGTTAATTTCTTTCCTCTCCGAAGGGAGGGAGGCGGGCTGCCTTTCTCCTTTCCCCCAGGTCGTTCCGAGAATACAAAGAGCCATTCAAATACTCACAGTCACTGGGTTCTTATCAGCTCATCAAAGACAGGTAGAACTTAGACGCTCATCAAAGGCTTTGTCGCCGCATTTACATCCCGGTTGGGGCATGTCCCCTATAGCCCAGCTCCGTCGTCCCTTCACCCCCACTCCCCCTTTACAGGGGGAGCGGGGGAAGGGTTCGGAGCCACAATGGGCACAGCCGGGGAGCCCAGGGTGCGGGACGCTCTTCCCGCACCCCAACCGGAGCCCCGCTATGCGGGGGCAGGGCTCCTAACCCCCGGGATGGACTGGGCGCTTCGCAGACGAAGCAGCCACGACCACCATCGATGGCGTCGCCGCCGGAAGTCAACCAAGTTTGAGTAAGTTAGTAAGTTAGTAAGTTAGTAAGTTAGAGTAAGTTTGAGTAAGTTTGCAAGTTTCCGTAAGTTAGTAAGTTTGAGTAAGTTAGTAAGTTTGCGTAAGTTAGTAAGTTTGCGTAAGTTAGTAAGTTTGCGTAAGTTAGTAAGTTTGCGTAAGTTAGTAAGTTTGCGTAAGTTAGTAAGTTTGCGTAGTAAGTTAGTAAGTTTGCGTAAGTTAGTAAGTTTGAGTAAGTTAGTAAGTTTGCGTAAGTAAGTTTGAGTAAGTTAGTAAGTTTGCGTAAGTTAGTAAGTTTGCATAAGTTAGTAAGTTTGCGTAAGTTAGTACCGGTATGTGTGGTTTCCAATGCCTAAGCCAATACCACTCACATTCTGTAACCAATAAAGTTGTGGCCTTTTAGGCCCATTATCCTAAAATACTGTTTTATGTGTCTTTATTCCACTTCCTGGGTGGGTTTGGGACCTTGCCACACAACTGAATATTCAGCAACGGTTTTTGCATACTTTCAGTTATAGCACCACAATCTTAAGGGCTAGAAACCTGAAGCACCATGTATCCCAAATTAAGCAATTATTGGTCCCAATTATTAAGTGCAATTTAGGTCCTCATATCTTTCAAGGGGGAAGGATAATTGAACATACGCTAACTAGCCATTGAAATTGACTGGAGATAGAAACGGAACTTTGGAGAGATGGTGCCTCTCCTTTTATTTTCATTTTTTAAAGAATGCTAATGTTCCCCCCAAAAATGTGCATTCTGCACCCAGCGTTATAATTCTGTACTTTGCAGGAAATCACAATGTGCACTCACGTTGTGTAGTAAGATAAGATTTTAACTGCAGCTGAAAATCAGATTGGTTTGTCACTGACATAAACAAGAACCAAAGCCCAACCTATATTTTAGTCGATGATACTGTGTAGGCAGACTGAGTTTTAATCCCCCCGCCCCCCGCCCCCATGACAAGCATTTCAATTTGATCCTCTTTACACATTCTTTTCCTGGTGCATCTCACCATCCTTGAAACAAAGACAGTATGATTATAATTTTCTTGTCAACTGGCAGTGGAATGTAAAACCGAAAATTGAGCCTCAATGCTTTCCTTAGGAGGACAAGATGTGTAATGTAAGTCTGTATCTCTCATCATTTAAATGTTAGTTTGCCAAGACATGCAAAGGGAAGGAATTTTTAACTCTTCCTCCTACAGACCTACACTTTCCCCCTGATCTAAATTGCCACACTATAGCTGCCATTAGCCATACAAAGGAAAACAGGCAGATAAATTTAAAGTTAAAATTAAAATGTTGATAGATCTGACCACAGGTCAAGAGGTCTTCTTATTAAGTATAACTCCTGAAAATATTCCGGAGGATAGGAAAAATATTCTTTTGTATGCATGCGCAGCAGCCAGGTTACTCATAGCCCAAAATTGGAAAGGGGAGAAAATTCCAACAATTCAAGAATGGTTGATTAAATTGGTGGAATTCATGAATTTGGCTAAGATGACGGCAGCAATTCGAAATATATCAAAACAAAGATCTAAGGCTGAGTGGAAATATGTGGAAGACTATCTGAAAAAAGAAGGTATAAGAACGGATTTGGTGATTTGCTTAGATTGAGATATATGTGGGGAGATTTATATTAAAATGTGAGCTATTTATTTAGTTATATATTTTTCAATTATTGTATAAGGTATAGCAAGTTTTGTTTTATTATTAAGGGAAGCGATATACAGACAATTGGAAGTCAATTTTTAATTGTTATTTATAATTCTTTGCTTTTTTCCGTGTGTTTTGTTTTTTCATATATTATTTTTTGTGGATTACTATGTCTAGATTATATGCTTTTTGTGTTTTTTTTGGTTTATTTGTTTCTATTGGTTGATTTGATATGGTTGTATTTTATAAGTTTGAAATTAAATAAAGCTATTTTAAAATCTTTTAAAAAAAGAGAGATCTGACCACACATCACTGTGTCTTTCCTTTGTTGACACGGATGGAGTAGGTTGGGGTGAGGGAAATAAACCACATGTTATCAGCATGTGGTGTTATCAACAGCATAAGTCTCTAATTCTCACTCTTGCCCAAAGGGGCCTAGATTTCAACAAACACACAAATTTCTCACAGAGCAGAGAGGTAGGGACTCCAGGGGCCTTCAGTTTTAACTTTTAAATGCCCACTGAAAACTTTTCTATTCTGTCAAGGCTTTGCAAGCAAAAAACAATACGTATTTCCACAATGGTTAATCGATGTCTGTTTTTCATAGAATCATAGAATCCTAGAGTTGGAAGAGACCACAAGGGCCATCCAGTCCAACCCCCTGCCAAGCAGGAAACACCATCAAAGCATTCCTGACAGATGGCTGTCAAGCCTCTGCTTAAAGACCTCCAAAGAAGGAGACTCCACCACACTCCTTGGCAGCAAATTCCACTGCCGAACAGCTCTCACTGTCAGGAAGTTCTTCCTAATGTTTAGGTGGAATCTTCTTTCTTGTAGTTTGAATCCATTGCCCCGTGTCCGCTTCTCTGGAGCAGCAGAAAACAACCTTTCTCCCTCCTCTATATGACATCCTTTTATATATTTGAACATGGCTATCATATCACCCCTTAACCTTCTCTTCTCCAGGCTAAACATACCCAGCTCCCTAAGCCGTTCCTCATAAGGCATCGTTTCCAGGCCTTGGACCATTTTGGTTGCCCTCTTCTGGACACGTTCCAGCTTGTCAGTATCCTTCTTGAACTGTGGTGCCCAGAACTGGACACAGTATTCCAGGTGAGGTCTGACCAGAGCAGAATATAGTGGTACTATTACCTCCCTTGATCTAGACGCTATACTCCTATTGATGCAGCCCAGAATTGCATTGGCTTTAACTTTTTGTATATATTTTTACGGTATTTCTTATGTACTTTTGTTGTAAAGCACCTTGATATTTTTTTTTTAATGAAATAACAATCTATAAGTATTTTCACAAAACGAATGAACGAATGAATGAATGACAATTCTCCAGTTCATTCTCTGCGTTATTATGCAATCCCAGGCACCATTGCTTGTTGCATTTTGGGTATTATATCTTAAATCTTTCTTGAGCATCCAAAAACTATTCCGTTTCCAACAGCCTTATGGTTTACAGGATCTACAGTTTTTGACAAGGATCTCCTCTGAAGGTTAATGATTGCCGGGAATTGTTATTTTCTTACCCATGGTGACTGACAGTCTGTTAATTGATATTAACACATTTTGAGAGGAGATAATGCACAGATATGATCAGCTACTGTAAGTGTTCTGTTTCCTCATTATTATAATAACAAGGCTATGTCTTGTTAATCTGGGCCAGGCATGGTATAGGGCAAAGATGTTCACAACTTGTCTTCGAAAGTTCAAATGGCTAATAAGTAAAAGAGCTTGTTTTTCTATTTTATTTCACAGCTCTGTTGGACTTCTGTGCTCAGTCACTTTCCTCTCCTTTCCTTCCAGTTCTCCCACGTTTGGAGTCAACTATCCCATGAAACCTCCATTTAACTGGAAGCATCAAAACATGGCTACGGGTTCTCCCTTAAAAGAGAGCACGGGTTGCAGAAGGGTTAAAGGAGCAGCTTGCAGTTTTTGGTTTGGCCACCTAGGGATTGGTTGGGGCGTGTTGCTGGGGAGTTGGGTAGTGCCACTTTGATGATTGACGGGCTGCCTATAAAACCTGTGTTTGTGAAACTTTAGCATTTTGCTGCGTGCAGGATCTCCCGCCCGCCCTCCCTAACTTTAGGTGGTGTCCTGCTGCTTGACCTTGCTAGCCTGTCATGGGGTTGTCTGCTTTGGAAGGAGCCTGGTAGGAATTTGTCAGGGCAATCATTTTGGGTGCCGTGGGAAAATTACTTTATATATAGTAAACATTTTCAGGTGGTGTGCCTCACATGATTTTATCGGATACGCATGTCAGCAGGTTTGGGCATGAGTGCGTAGGGGTATGAGTGGGTACCCTGAAGCATCCAACCCATCTGCTGGTTGGTTATTGGGCACTCCGTTTTCTCCTTTAGGTGTTTATTTCTGACTTCGCCCAAAAGCGAATGTCCTGTCCCAGTGGGGGGACAGTTAACCAATGCCTAAGAACCACTCACATTGGTTGTATTTAAATAAAGTTGTGGCCAAAATTATGCCAAAAACCTTAAACAAAAATTACTGTGTGACGTAGTTACGTGGGGAGCTGGGCCGGTAGCCTCGAATCAGGGCAACCCGTCAAGAAACAAGACATTTTGGGAGTAAACACTGTTTTGGATACAGTGGTTTGGGCATGGTTTTATCCAACCCAGCTGGTTGGTTATTGGGCCAATCCTAGTTTAAGGATCGCCCTTTGACGTACGTCAAATCAGGGCAACCCGTCCAAGACCACTGTTTTGGGTGGTTTTGGTTTTATGGCCCGTCGGCCCCCGTCTGGATGTCTGGACAGAAGCACCTCCCCCGGACCCCTTTTATGGGGTACCCTGATTCACAAGCCCCCTCTTCCTTGACTAAGGACCCAACCCAGTGCCTTATCAACCACCCAATTTTTCGATAAGCCCAGTAAGTACCAGAGATCAGTTTGCAATGATCTGGAATGATATAGCTTGTGCTCGTCTGCCGTTTTGTATGTACTTTGCACAGGGCTAAGAAACACATTCAACTGACTTGACGCAACTCATAACCGTCTGATTTTGTTTGGTTCTATGAAACTTTCCATTGAGTGGAGACTGTAATTTCAGCACTCTAACTAAGAGAGCGGGGATTATCACCCCACCCAACAAACTTAGAAAAAAACGTTTTGTTGCTTAAAACAAAAAAAAAACCTCTTTCAGATTAATTATGAGCAATTTCCTGACCCTCCACAAGCAGGTACCTCCCAAAGGTAGCATCTTCAATGAAACTGTCTAGTCCTTTTTGAGGGGAGAGGTTACTTGCAACATGCCCTCAATGGTTCCATCAATAGCTTTCGGCTGGAGGGACCCTGTTAGAGCTCATTATTTGCAATGGCTTTGTAAAAACTGGCAGGATTGGCACTCAGGTGGGGACGCTCTTATTCTTCATCAGGGAGATGCTGATGCTCTGTGCATTGCTGTTACTTCACTGCCTGGCAGTCGTCCCAGGCATTGCGTTAGCATCAGCCTCTTGCCAGACTCCCAGAACTGGGCTGCTCTGTTGGTGTTGACTTAATGCCAAAGTAAGTACATGGAAAGGAACATATATTCACTAAGGATGAAGGCCTTGAAAGACCCTCTTCCTTTTTGTGGGTTTTTTTTTTTTTACACTCTTTTATTCGTCTTAGGAAGTACAAAATAATGTGGAAAGATTTGGAAGTCCTACAATGATGTGGACATTTTGCTCCCTGGGACAAAGGGCAGGATGGTACCTCTCCCCATTTAATGTACAAACTGGCAACTGAATCTTGTTTCAGCATTGGTAATGGGATAATGGCGTCCACTGCACCTGTTGTCAATTTTTTTTAAAAAACCCTCATGTGAATTCCTCAGCATAAACCCTTTTTTGTATGTGGTTTCCACTAACGCACACACTTTAGCAGGCAATTTATCTTAATAGTTCCAGTTACAGGTAGGTAGCCGTGTTGGTCTGCCATAGTCGAAACAAAATAAAATAAAAATTCCTTCCAGTAGCACCTTAGAGACCAACTAAGTTAATTCTTGGTATGAGCTTTCGTGTGCATGCACAGTTGGTATCTGAAGAAGTGTGCATGCACACGAAAGCTCATACCAAGAACTAACTTAGTTGGTCTCTAAGGTGCTACTGGAAGGAATTTTTTATTTATCTTAATAGTGTTAAGAGTTTGGGAGTGCTCATGAGAAGAGAAGACTCCCTGGAAAAGACCCTGATGTTGGGAAAGATGGAGGGCACAAGGAGAAGGGGACGACAGAGGATGAGATGGTTGGACAGTGTTCTCGAAGCTACTAACATGAGTTTGGCCAAACTGCGGGAGGCAGTGAAGGATAGGCGTGCCTGGCGTGCTCTGGTCCATGGGGTCACGAAGAGTCGGACACGACTGAACGACTGAACAACAACAACAACAAGACTCTCCTAAGGTTCTGGACCTGGTAAGTGTCAGAAATTAATCAAGGTTCCTGAACCCCTGTCTCCAGATGAGCCATTAGGAGAGAAGGAAGGGAAAGGTGATAGGGTATAAAGAAAGCAAAAGAGAGCAGACTCTGTGTCAGAAAGCAAGAGGGGCATGTTTTGTCCTCCAGCTCTGAGTTAGTTAGAAAACAAAGCAAAAGTTTGGAGCAGAGTCTATAGCAGGCACCCCCAAACTTTGGCCCTCCAGATGTTTTGGACTACAATTCCCATCATCCCTGACCACTGGTCCCGTTAGCTAGGGATCATGGGAGTTGTAGGCCACAACATCTGGAGGGCCGCAGTTTGGGGATGCCTGGTCTATAGGGTTGGCTGTGATGTGACGTAGAAGAAAAAAAGGTTGCAGGCTGGTAAAGACAGCAAGCTATAGAGATGGTCAGAGAAGGATGGTTGATGTCTGTTTTAATCAAAGGCTGCATCTATGGAAATGTCAGGAGCCAGAGTCAGGTTTAGGTCAGCAATAAAAAAAACGATGGTCTCAGCGAAGTTCATTCTTTATTCAGAGAAACCAAAACACATAGGCCTTGTGATCCCAGCAACTCTTCCCAGTAGGTCTTTCCCCAATAAGGCAGTTGTGAGGTCTGACGGTTTCAATCTTCTCACAGCTGCCTAAGATCCCTCCTCTCCAGGGTTTTCCCCAAGCAGTCACAGACTCCTCTCCATCCTCTTCTTCTGCCGCTCAGTCTGGACTGCTCTCTGCCATAATCATAGCTGTCAACTTTTCCCATTTCTTGCGAGGAATCCTATTTGGAGTAAGGGAATTTCCCTTAAAAAAAGGGAAAAGTTGACAGCTATGGCCATAGTCTCTTCCTGCTCACTAAACCATGTTACCTCCTCTTCCCAGTCCTCACTCCCATCATCACTCCCCTGGCTCCGAGCCATAGGAGCCAACTCCTACAGGCTGAGGTCCCTTTGCCCACCCAATAAAATATTTGAGGGGGGCCACCCCCCAAAAGGTTGATGGGCATTGCCATTCAAATGGTCTTATGATCAATTATGGGGGCTTACCTGCCCTCCCCAATGTTTTATTCAAGTTGGCACTCCTGCTCTGAGCCGCCTTCCTCTGGGGGTTTCCCAACTGGATTATTCCACCACTCCTCTACATCCGGCCCATCCATAACAGAGAGGAACAAGACCCTCCTGGGGTGTTAATGCTGTGAATTCCTCCATCGTAGGCTAAAGTTGTAGATATGTTTAGACCATATATCACAAAGACACCCTAGTCTCTGCTGTGCCTCATTTGCAAAAGGAAACAAGGACCCTGGGTCAGTGCCTGGAATCTCACACTACTTGGACGTTGGGGTGGTTGTGCAACAACATACTGCATTTTTTTATGTTACCTTCATAAATATTCACTTTATGGCACACTTTACCCTCATATATGCAGTTTTGCATATATTGGTTGGCAGGAGAACTGCATCGTGGAATTTGAGCAAGTGCATCTCTCCAAGGGTGGCTGTGTTTGGTTCTGATATTGTTTCTCAAAGTGCAAATTTGATACATGCAAATGGAGTTGAATATCTCCCCCATCCTTCACGCCACCTCACCTGCTGACAGGTGTGCTGGGTTCCACCCAAAATTGTGGGTGCCTGGTGCATGTGTGCGATGTCACATGGCCGATGGACACCCACCGCCCCTGCCACAGCGCATACCCACCAACATTTGGGGACGGGAAAGCGGGACAAACACACTCACCGCATCACCACCCTTCCCAAACTCTGCACTCCTTGCGATGGGTATTGTGTTTATCATGTTTAGGGAGGCTTTTAATGTTTAATAGATTATTGCATTTTAATGTTCTGTTGGAAGCCGCCCAGAGTGGCTGGGGAAACCCAGCCAGATGGGTGGGGTATAAATAAATTATTATTATTATTATTATTATTATTATTATTATTATTATTATTTATCATCAATGCGGCAGCTAGACTGGTGACTGGGAGTGGCCGCCGGGACCACATAACACCGGTCCTGAGAGATCTACATTGGCTCCCAGTACGTTTCCGAGCACAATTCAAAGTGTTGGTGCTGACCTTTAAAGCCCTAAACGGCCTCGGTCCTGTATACCTGAAGGAGCATCTCCACCCCCATCATTCAGCCCGGACACTGAGATCCAGCGCCGAGGGCCTTCTGGCGGTTCCCTCACTGCGAGAAGCAAAGCTACAGGGAACCAGGCAGAGGGCCTTCTCGGTAGTGGCGCCCGCCCTGTGGAACGCCCTCCCATCAGAGGTCAAAGAGATAAACAACTACCTGACATTCAGAAAATACCTGAAGGCAGCCCTGTTTAGGGAAGTTTTTAAACTGTGATATTTTAAATGTATTTTAATATTTGTTGGAAGCCGCCCAGAGTGGCTGGGGAGACCCAGCCAGATGGGCGGGGTACAAATAATAAATTATTATTATTATTATTATTATTATTATTATTATTATTATTATTATTAACTACGAGCTACAGATTTCTTTTCTTTCCCTGCTACGCTAGTGAGGATTCTGTTCTTTGATTCCCCAACTCCCCCTTGCCAAACTTTAGAAATATATTTTGGTGGCAACGAGAAATAGATGTGGATCTTAATTAGCTGATAAAGTTTCTGGGGAAGCTTCAGAGTCCTGAGTGTGAAAAAACCTTTGAGCAAAGGGATAAATCTCTGGGGGATAAAAGGGGCAGTTGGGGAATAAGTGACATCTCTGGTGAATGTACATTGGATATAACTGTGACAAGATGTGTTAGCTCAATATCAGATCCTGCTTCTTTCATTTTTCAACTTGGCACATTTCAGATCAGACAAGTATGGGGCTTTATACGAAACAAGCTATGCTACCGTGTGCTTGTGGTTCTTCTACCCTGACTTTCCAGGCTTCTTGGTATGCGATGGAATTTCACAGCAATCCCCTCATTATGTCATCCCATAATTTATAGATAATTTGCCACTGGGGAAAAAAGGGGAGTAGTAGAGTAGGACAATCTGTGGCAGCAACAAACCAGCCTCTCTCTCAAACGTGGTTTAAGAAATGTGCAGCAAAATAATTAAGGCATTTAATTACCTTACAGGGCTGTTCTATGAATTATTTAGTTATTTAAAAATCGCTTACACTGCCTTCATTGTGCATCAGTTTCAGAGTGGATTGCTTTCAAGGTCAAAATGCAGGTGCTAAAAGCAAGACAGGTAAGTCACAACCAGCCAGCTAAAAATGCCAATGCTGGAATCAGATTCCATTAAAAGATTCCCCCCAAGTTGCTGGAGATCTCTGACCCTTATGTGGCCTGATGCATTCATTTTGGAAAATGTTTTTCTCTGAAATTTCTGTACAATCAATCGTAATTTGCTTTTGGATCCTAACTTAGTTCTTTTGTCACTTGAGAGCAACTCTAACCCTGAGATTCCATCTCAAACTCTGGTCTCTTTTTTTCTTACCTGCTACCAGGATGGACCCAGGTGGTGCTGTGGGTTAAACCACAGAGTCTAGGGCTTGCTGATCAGAAGGTCGGCGGTTCGAATCCCTGCCACGGGGTGAGCTCCCGTTGCTCGGTCCCAGCTCCTGCCCACCTAGCAGTTCGAAAGCACATCAAAGTGCAAGTAGATAAATAGGGACCGCTCCAGCGGGAAGGTAAACGGCGTTTCCGTGCGCTGCTCTGGTTTGCCAGAAGCGGCTTTGTCATGCTGGCCACATGACCCGGAAGCTGTCTGCGGACAAACGCCGGCTCCCTTGGCCTATAGAGCGAGATGGCCTATAGAGCGAGATGAGCGCCGCAACCCCAGAGTCGGACACGACTGGACCTGATGGTCAGGGGTCCCTTTACCTTTTTACCAGGATGGAGACAGCTGCCAGGTAGAAACGGGGGGAAATCTTGCTTTTCATTCCTGATATGCATGTGTATGGGAAATAGTGCTTTCTGAATGTTTGATCCTGTATAGGAGAGTTATTAATAGACAGGCAGAGAGAGAGAAATTTTTAGGTATATGGTCTTTGTTTATCGATCACATCAATAAGTCAGCACAGTCGTTACAACCCTTCCTCAGTAGATCTTGAAGTTATAGGGACAGTTTTGGTAGCATATGTAATTATAATTATTTTTAATTCTAATTATTTTTAATTTATAGACACCATGTGGAAATGGTTTCTAAGCCAGTGCAGTGCTTTCAGAATTGGTATTTCAACTTTATATGAAGTTCTTTGAAGCCTTAAAAGTGCTATGCAAACATAAAGTATTGAGGATGGGCCTACCTGCACATTTGCTTTCCCCATGCCTACAAAGTGTGGGTCTGAGTGATCTTCCGCTTAACCCACACTTTCTAGGCATGGGTTCAAGCAGTTTCCCCCTTGCCCTACTGCTTTCTCAAGGGAAACCCATTCTTTAGCTTTAAATCAGAGCAAACGGCAATCCAGAGAAAACCAAAAGATCTAGGAAAAAGCAGCAGGACAAGAGTGGATAAACCCTAAAAAAGGTAAAGGTAAAGGTACCCCTGACTGCTAGGTCTAGTCGCGGATGACTCTGGGGTTTCACGCTCATCTTGCTCTATAGGCTGAGGGAGCCGGCATTTGTCCACAGACAGTTTCCAGGTCATGTGGCCAGCATGACTAAGCCGCTTCTGGCGAACCAAAGCAGTGCACGGAAATGCCGTTTACCTTCCCGCTGGAGCGGTACCTATTTATCTACTTGCACTTTGATGTGCTTTCGAACTGCTAGGTGGGCAGGAGCTGGGACCGAGCAATGGGAGCTCACCCCGTCGTGGGGATTTGAACTGCCAACCTTCCGATCGGCAAGCCCTAGGCTCTGTGGTTTAGACCACAGCGCCACCCTATGTCACAGCAGTTATCAAGGGGGCTATGGTGGGGGTGGGTGGGGGTGTTATCAAAGTACTGCTCTAGTCTTCAGAATGAAGCCTCCCTTGGGAGTTTCCATGGAACACTATGGGAAACCACCCTACTAGAAGAAACTAACTAGCAAACTGAAACTATCATGGGCTCAAACAAAGGAGAACACCTTCACCCCCCATGTGGCTTCCCTTGATCACATACACAAATGAACAAGACAACGACTAATTCCCGCCCCCTGCCGACAACAAACAAATCAATATGGCTAACTTGACCCAGCAACACCCGCTCCCTGACACAACACACAGCAACCAACCATGCCCTGGGGGTCCTCTGATCTCTCACTCCACCAGCAAAAATAAGACACCTATCCACATGACACTGACCAAAAGCACCACTCGTGTATTGATGAATGGGAGTTTCTTGTCCCCCTCACCCGCGCTTCTCTTTCTCTATTTTCTCCCCACTTCTCTTCCCCCTTCAGCCCCCCATTGCCTCCAACAGAAAGGCCTCAAATGGACTGCAGTTGACTCATATGTTACTCATGGAAAATTTTTCAATAAAAATGTATTTTTAAAAAAGAATGAAACCTCCTAACACATGAATGTTGTGAGCTCTCTTTCTCGCTCTGACCCTCTTTTCAATTCTATCATAAACGGGTGCGCCATTTTAACTGGTTCTAAGTGTTTATGGCTAACGTTTTAATTGAATTTTATAATTTAATTAATGATTACATTGTTCGACTGCTACACGTGAACTGCTTTGAGATCACCTGTGACATAAAGCAGTATACAAAAGCTCTTTGCTACCTATGTGTACAAAACACAACACATATGGCGTTAATTTACAGATGACCCCCTACAGCATGCATTACTAGAAAACTCTGGGAAGGGGACATTTTTATATCTAACCAGGAACATGGCGTTTCACCTCATAACAGAAGCAAGGACTCCATTACAGAGCGTGGAGGATGACATGTTGGCCTGAGGCTTATGTAACCTTGAAAAAGGGAAGGGAAGTAAGATAAGGGAAAGACGGTGGAGTAAACAAATTTCGCATGATTGGATGGTAATCTACGAGAAAGTTTGTGTTGTAAGCCATGAAACCTAGTTGAAGCAAAGGGATGAGAAGTTGGAAATTAAATCTGTGGATGTGGTAAAAGGTAATGGGTACAGAAGGACGAAAATACCCAACCAATAAGTTATTTAATTTTATTAAAACGTTGTATTGGTTCGAAATCATTGGATAAGATACTTCAGATATGTTTATTTTGCAGCTGGAAATTTATGCGGGAACAAAGTAGCTTCTGTTGTTCGTTATTTTTTTCTTGAAAATAAAACTATGCAATATTTTTTTTTTTAATGAACTTTCCATGAGTCTGAGAAAAATTAAACCTGTGCTACCCAGTTAGAAAATCACTTCAGGTTTATCAGTGTAGGATTTTGAGGTGGTGGTGAAGAGTCTGCTCAGTTAGGCCACCCTATTCACATCAGAGACATGGCGTTCTAAATGACTCCGCCCTCCCCCAGTATTCTGCATTTTTTATAGCACACTGATAGGATTGTAGGGTCAGTGTAACTGGTGACGTCCATGTGCCATTTAAAAAACAAAAAACAAAATCCGAGCTGATTTCTGTTGTTCTAGTCCAACTTCCAATCCTGTTTCAGCTGGGTGCTAAGACAGCACGCCGGGAGTCGGTGGGCATGTCCCTAGAAGGTGAAAGTGATAATCCTTCATTTCCAGACATTTATTCCTTTAAATTCAGATAATTGAAAAATTGCACCATAAATAAATAAATAAATAAATATAATAAATAAATAAATAAATAAATAAATAAATAAAATTTATAAATCATAAATAAGGCAAAGAGGGGGAGGAGGCAGAAAAATCTGGCTAGGCCAGATTGATCACGCTAATTCACACACCTTTCTTTCTTTCTTTCTTTCTTTCTTTCTTTCTTTCTTTCTTTCTTTCTTTCGATGCTGGGAAACGTGTGATTAAAATGAGGAACTTGAGGGGTATTAGGCCTCATGCAAGCATGGATCACATACACCCTACTATGTATTGGAGGGGGTTGTGGAGGAAGGATATAAATATTCATAATTTTTTTTTGGGGGGGGAATGTCACTGAGAATAGGCAGGAATAGGCCAAGTTTCCATAGAGTTAGAATTTCTGAAGTAAATTAAGTAAACACTCTTTCCTCTGGTGCCGGGCAGCTTGTCAAAGCCAAGTAGAACTGGCAGACCTACTACTCAAAGATCCCATGTTTGTGTCAACTGTAGTGGCATTTCAGCAACAGAAAATCTCCTCTCCCCCCCCCTCCCTGCCTCTAATATGCTCCTTGCCTGAAAACAATCCTGCCCCATTTGAACAATCATCAAGACCAAATATTGTTTCTTAAGTCTTTGTTAGTGATGCCAAAAATGAATTAATAATACTAATTATATTCTTGGGCATTGGGGGCGGATCTTAAAGGGTTTACTGGAATTGTTCGTGGACAACATTGCTGTGGTGTAATGAACTGTAAAAAGCAGGGGCTGCTTGTTTCGTTTTCAAATTGAAATTTGAGTGCTCCTTGGGTTTTGACTTAAAAGCAATATTTACATTTAATATATGCAAAAACGACCTCTCACATTTCTTAGACAGCAAGTTACAAAAAGTGGGCAGGGCTGGGAGAGGAAGGGGTTTGCTTCCCTAAGCTTATTGGAAGACGCGTGGCGTAAAATTGTGACGGGCACTGTTACAGCTTTGCCATCGGTCTATAAAATCAGGTGTGGCCCTTTCCTTTCCTCATTGTGTTGGAAAAGAAAAGAAACAAAATTTCAGGGCAATTTCAGGACAATTTCCTCCCCTGGAGGTTCTTTCTTACTTGGTGTGAAGCACTGCTGAGGACGCTTTTAATGCATTTTATGCTTTCATTCCATGAATTGGCACTTGAACTAAAATATCCCCTTTCATCTTTCTGACAGGGATGTGATACGGTAATTCTTTGTGAAAATGCAGAGGATACGCTGCAGTAGTTAGAGTTAGGATTAAGTGGCAAATGCCTACTGATAAAGACTTAATTAAAGACACAATAGCTCTAGGAGGTCATTATCGTAATTACACCACTGGCGATATTGTTGTAGCCAAGTACATGTTTGTAGCATCAGATTATCTCCATGCTTTGTGTGCCTTTGATGAGGCAGCTCATCACAGCTTGTCCATATACTTCCACTTACTCACTGTGCTAATACCTAAATCCTGCACGTTTTCTGTTATATGGCTGAAGGCATAATTCTGCACGTATTTGCATTGTGCATTGATTTGCAGGGAGTGAGTTACTCTTGTTCCAGCTGATTATATGCTAAGCAAATAACACATGCACACGTGTGTGTGTGTGTGTGTGTGTACTTTGAAGGTGTGTGTGTGTGGGAGTGAGTGTGGGAGAAACCCAAACCCTAGTTCCCTCCCTCTTATTTTGAACCAATCACATCATTTTATACATAGTATGAATGTGTACAGGGATACATGAGATGCATCTGTGCTACGCTTTCGGGGAAAAAGCTTGAAAGCACATTTAAAAGAAGGCAAGTACAGATTCTCATATGGCAACGACATGGAAACAGCCACATGTGTGATCACCTGAGGCAAACACTTGTGGAGGGTATGGTTGGGGGGGAAATTCAATTTTGTTTCCATTTTAATAAGAAACTACCTAATTCACGCTTCTTGAATCAATATACAATTATTGCTTTAAATCTGCACTTCTCCATACTTTGTGATGACGTTCTCCAACCAAATCATATTAGGAGAAAGTGTGCAGAAAATGCATACATGTGCCTATTAGGAAGTTTTACACTCAGATGTTGATAAATGTTCGTATTTTTCCTTAAAACAACAACAACACTTCAAATTGCTGTGTAAGTGTGGAGAAATAAATTTAGTATGTGGGGTGGGGGAATGAGAAACTGAAAATGACAGACTTTTCCTTCCCTAGCAGAGGCTAATAATTTGTGTTAAGATATTCCCCATGTAGTTTCTGTTATTTTTACTAGTCCATCGCAAGCCCCCTATGCAGATTTTAAATGGCAAAATCTGTGGCAGATATTTATTATACAAACAGCTGTGCTAGCTGGGCCTGCTCTCGTGTAGGACCCTGGCAGAGACACATGCCTGACTGGCATGTTCTCTCCCTCCTGATCAGTCTTTCAGGAGCTTCAGGAGCTTTCTCCAACCCGAACATCACAGCGACTGATACCAAAAGGCATTAGCACGCTTAGGAATCTGCAGAGTATTTGCAGTTTGCGTAACAGAACTCAGTAGCACAGCATTTTGGCTAATCTGCTTTATTTGCATATAATACACTCGGAGCATTCTGACTTAGCTCCACCCTCTTTCTCATCAGACAGCAAAGAGAGAGAGAACAAAGGACAATAGTCCCACATCGCAAAACACAGTAACATCAAAACATCCTGTCGCCGTCACTTCCCACACAGCGGAATGAAAACATACACCGCCATGTGATAGACAACAATCTCATGACTGCAAACACAGAGCAGGAATCTCAACAGCTAGCAGGCAGGCCAACTGCAGTGCAGGCAAAACTTTTGCTACCACCTTCCTGCTCTGCATTGCCTCTGCTCTCCCCTGAATGCCTAGAAGGAAGCCTGAACTTGAAAGTGGAAAATACTGTAGAACTAAAACATTCCCTCTTCTGGCTGGTTATTCTCTGTATCTTCAGCACTTTCTCTAGTTGTCACGTTTGGGGCGTTTTATTTTATTTTTGTAAAGAAGTTGTGATCATGTCTTATAGGAGAGCTAAAATAAACATTTAAATCCTTCTTTGAAAATGTTGTGACTTTTATTTCACCAGCCAAGTTCCCTCTAGGAGCAATTAGTAATTTAGTAAGTAAGTAAGTTAGTAAGTAAGTAAGTAAGTAAGTATGTTTTAGTAAGTTAGTAAGTTAGTAAGTTTTAGTAAGTTAGTAAGTTTTACTAAGTTAGTAGTTTTACTAAGTAGTGAGTTTTACTAAGTTAGTGAATTTTACTAGTGAGTTTTACTAAGTATGTTTTAATGAGTTTTACTAAGTTAGTAAGTTTTACTAAGTAAGTTTTAGTAAGTTAGTATGTTTTACAGTAGTGTTTTAGTAAGTTAATGTTTTACTAAAACAGTAAGTTTTACTAAGTAAGTTTTACTAAGTTAGTAAGTTTTACTAAGTTAGTGAGTTTTACTAAGTATGTTACTAAGTATGTTTTACTAAGTTAGTAAGTCTTAGTAAGTTAGTATGTTTTACTAAGTTGTTTTACTAAGTAGTTTTACTAAGTTTAAGTTTTAGTAAGTTAGTGAGTAAGTTTTAGTAAGTTAGTATGTTTTACTAAGTTAGTAAGTTTTAGTAAGTTAATGTTTTACTAAAACAGTTACTAAGTGAGTTTTACTAAGTTAGTAAGTTTTACTAAATCAGTGAGTTTTACTAAGTTAATATGTTTTACTAAGTTAGTAAGTTTTACTAAGTTAGTAAGTCTTAGTAAGTTAGTATGTTTTACTAAGTTAGTAAGTTTTAGTAAGTTAGTGAGTTTTACTAAGTTAGTGTTTTAATTTGAGTACTAAGTTAGTAAGTTTTACTAAGTTAGTAAATTTTAGTAAGTTAGTATGTTTTAGTAAGTTAGTAAGTTTTGGTATGCTAGTAAGCTTTACTAAGTTAGTAAGTAAGTGTTAGTAAGTGTTAGTAAGCAAGTGTTAGTATGTATGTTAAGTGATAAAGTACTTAATTTTGCATTGCTATGGACAGCTTCACACACACCACAGCCTCAGAACAGCTTCCGTTGTCCATCCCTTGGGGGCAGATTTTGAGGGTGTGCAGAGGTGGGGGATGGGAAGGAGAGGGTGGCAAAGTCCCATCATGTGACAGTGAGGAAGGACAGTGGTGGAGACAACCCTTGTTTCATGGAGGAAGGGTCATTGCGAATACAACTTTTAAGAAGGTAACTACTACTACTACTTTTACATCATTGCTCCCTTAGGACTCATGGCGACGTGCCATCAGCACTGGTGTCCACATGGCATCCCAATGGTGCTTCAACTGCACTTTCTTTCTAAGGGTGGCATGGCACTCTGCCAGCCAACCTGATTCAATTAGCCAGTCTGAAAACAGTTTGGCATGTGTGGATTGGTCTGAAACTTCTCCAACCTTTTTTGCTCTGTTCAGATCTTTTGTCATTTCCCTAGTTAACATAAGAGGCCTGGCTGCTGGATCAGGCCAAGGGCCCATCTGTCTGAATCTGTTCTCAGTGACAACGGTAATGCCCACCTGATGTCTTGTATCCAGCACAATTTGGTGCCACCTCTCTCCTGGCCTTCCTTAAAACCCATCATTTTCTTGTGGCCTTTGGGTTAACCCCCTTAATTTCTTTCTAAAGGACCCATTTTTAAGCACATGTGTGCATTTGCCCATGTATAACCTCATCTTTCTCCTTCCCTTTTGTCATGTTTCCTCATTGTCTGCTTTAGACAATGCCCCCTGGCAACCTGCGGCTCTCCACCTCCCCAGCTGTGGGATTGGGCGGCTGCTAGAGTAGGTGGATCCTCTTTAGGAGAATGCTGGACCCACTCACCCCTGATTTGCAACAGCTGGCCTGACACCAGACCTTTGGGTGGGATAGGGAGGTTAAAGTGGTGAAATAGTTGTTTATCAGCTAATTAGTGGGTGGGAATATTCCTTATTATATGAGTATAGTTAATTTTTTTCATTATTAGTTATATAGCAGGTGTGCTGTTTGTGGTTTTTCATAAATGTTTTGTTAGACAAGATATTGCTGTATTGTATGACTCACTCCGTTTCCTCCCATTTCCCTTATGGTATTGTGAAAGGTAAAGCAGAGCAATCTTAAATGGGACCAAGGAGGTGCAGAGTTAAATGGGACCAAGGAGGCAGCCCCTGAGGGAAATAATGACTCATGACAACATTCTATGGGATTAAATTGGCCACAACTTTATTAATATTTCAGATGTAGGAAGACCTTGGCTCAGCATTGGGCGTTTACCTCCCAGCCCCCCAGCCGGGGTTCTGGGTACAGGGTTATCCAGCATGATTGGGAAGTGGGCACTGGAGAACATATGTTCCATAGCCCACCCCCCTTGTTCGCTGCCGCTGGAAGGGGAGGGCAGTGACGACCCTGGGGTTTGGTCAACCTCCCCCTGCTCGGGAACCCTTTGTGGGGGCTGGGGTCACCGCCCCACGCCCCCCCAATCTGTAAATGACTGCCGCCCAAGGCCTAGCCAAAGTTGGAGGGGGAAAGGCGAAACCTGCCAATGCAGGGAAATTTTCCGGCCCTTCCACTTCAACAGCGCCTGCGTGGCTGTGTGGCTGTGGAATATAAAGTAAGCTGTAGGGTGGGGAAGCAGAAAATATACAATCCCTCCTTCTACCTGGATATTTCACACAGAAAATCATGGAGAAAAATTTAGGTGATATTTTGGAAACAAATTTGTAACAGGTTGAATCTTTCATGTCGTACTTCTAAAATGGACCATATCTGCAAAATAAAACCCATTTAACATAAATCTCCTGTTTTCAAAGCCTGATTCTCCCTAGATTCAACTGGTAGGAAAGGCATAAGCAGAAGAAGATAAGAAGTCTGAAAAGGAATAAAAATAAGTAGAAGGGGAGGGAGGAAGAATTTAATCAAACTAGAGATATAAATATGAGTGAGAGATGTTAATAACAGTTGTGTTTGGTGTAAGTGCAACTGATGATGTTGTTGTTGTTCAGTCGTTCAGTCGTGTCCGACTCTTCGTGACCCCATGGACCAGAGCACGCCAGGCACGCCTATCCTTCACTGCCTCCCGCAGTTTGGCCAAACTCATGTTAGTAGCTTCGAGAACACTGTCCAACCATCTCATCCTCTGTCGTCCCCTTCTCCTTGTGCCCTCCATCTTTCCCAACATCAGGGTCTTTTCCAGGGAGTCTTCTCTTCTCATGAGGTGGCCAAAGTACTGGAGCCTCAACTTCAGGATCTGTCCTTCCAGTGAGCACTCAGGGCTGATTTCCTTGAGAATGGATAGGTTTGATCTTCTTGCAGTCCATGGGACTCTCAAGAGTCTCCTCCAGCACCATAATTCAAAAGCATCAATTCTTCGGCGATCAGCCTTCTTTATGGTCCAGCTCTCACTTCCGTACTGATGATGTTACAGATATTCATTTAAGAGGAGACTGCATTTTTCTACTTGGACCATCATTTTCCTTTAATTCATTGTAGGTGTTTGTGGCAAAGTGATGAAACATGGCCTAGGGCACACACCATCTACATAGCAGTGCACACGAGAGAGCCTTGAGCTATATCATAGAATCATAGAGTTGGAAGGGACCCTGAGGATCATCTTGTCCAACTCCCTGCAATGCAGGAATATGCAGTTGTCCCATATGGGGATCGAACCTGCAACCGAGCCCTTCTCTACCACACATATATCCTTGAATGAGAAATGGGGGGCTGGGCACATAAATGCTTATGTAAGTAGGTAAAATTTGCACTCTCAGTCCACCATGGAAATGGAGCAGGTAGATGGCATGAACAAGGCCGTCAACACCGCTGCGTGTAGGGCTGCATTTCTCATTAAGAGTTAAAGCACAGAGAATCGGTGTAAACCATGCCCATGCCCAGTCTGTGATTGGCAGGTCTGTGGGAATATGTTTTATAGGTGCCTTTGCACCAGGTTATTTATGTTTATTTATGTTTATTTATATTTACTTTGTGAAATCCTTCCGCCCTTGGAAGGAAGGGTTAAAAGGATCCGACAGGCAGCTCACTGCATGAATCCTTCCGCGGTTAAAAAAGGCGCTCTAGTTTTAAATAAGGTAACGGTCGTTAGTCTGTTTCCCGCTTAAACTTAGCACAGTAACAGGATTGTAATTGGTTGATATGCATGTTGTGACGTTGTTTGACCCTTCAATAAATAGCCGCCACTCCCTGTTGTGGTGTGGAGAAAGCGCGAGGCAAGCCGAGTAAGATCATCGTTGCGTGGCAAGCATAGAGAGAAAGAGAAACTGAAACCAACCACGCAGGGTAGCGGAAGGCTTCTTCACCAGACTGCAGTCTCCTTTGTGTTTATTTCATTTTATTTTAAAACCTTTTATTTGGCCGTCTAGTTTTTGGCCATCGCTTAGTTTAGTTCTTTTCTTCTCCGGAACCTTTGGAACTCACAGACGCTAGCAGAGAACTTCAGAGGCAACCAACTATCCGAACTCACAAGCTAAACCTTCAGATCGTAGCCAGCGGACCCATTTCACGGCGCGGTGGGAGCGGGAACTCCAGCATTACCGGCCGGCCGACCTGCTGGTTACCCCCCCACAGGTCAACACAAGTGAACACTGTGTGGGTTGAGCAATGATGGCACAGAATAAACATGCTGGCTCATGGTCACGTAATAGACCCCATTGCGGCCATGGAAGTCAGTGTATGCCAAGAAGATATGCAGTTGGGCATACACATCACTATGTATGATTTCCAACACAGAAATTACTAGTGTGGTTGAACTAACAGCGAGTTGGATTAAAGTATTCCCCTTTCTCAGCTGGGATTTTGGTAAAGAGACAATGTTTATTTTTTTCAGTAGAAAATTGATTGCAACTAAGAGGATACTTGGCTTGAAAGTGGGGAATTATCATATCATATGATTAAATGAAAGCTTACCTTGTTATAAGGTAACTAGACATATCCCAATAGAATTGAGACAATGTTTGATTAAGCCAGATTTTCCTACTTTACATTCAAGGAACAAATTAAAGAATAATTGAGATCCTTTTCAGATCTTTTAGAAGCTGAATATATAAAGCTTCAGCTCCAGGTGGCAAAGCAATTAGCTGATGAATAAAATCAACCGCTCTGTCATTCATCAGATGTTTAAATTCTGCAGACCAGATAAATTAATGTGTTCCTTAAGCCAAACAAACTGTAATGCTCTCTGTGTTAACATTGAACTCCTCTGAGAAAGAGGGTAGGAACATCATGGCAGAAAATTGTCCAGAAACTAGAAATGTGAATATTGAGTTACTTGTTTGATTATTCCTTAAAATACATTTTTATCCTAATAAAAGACAGTTCTTCCTTTTAGTTTAAACATAAGTCAATCAATTGATAATTTAAAATCAATACTGAGGAGCCTGTTAACTGCCAAGAGATTATATAGGAACCAGGAGACATTTCCAGGGATTAAGACAGATCTCTGCTACGTGAAATGAGCATGATTCAACCACGTTAAGCACTTTTCAGCACCATATATTCAGAGGGAGATATTTAAGCACACACAAAACTGATGGAACTTCAGGTGACGTACTTTGCCTGAACAGGGAACCAGGCAGAGGGCCTTTTTGGTAGTCGCACCCACCCTGTGGAACACCCTCCCAGCAGATGTCAAACAGATAGACAACTATACAACTTTCTGAAGACATCTGAGGGCAGCCCTGTATTGGGAAGGTTTTATTGTTTTGCTGTGTTTTTATGATGTTGGAAGTCACCCAGAGTGGCTGGGGCAACCCAGTCAAATGGGTGCGGTATAAGTAAAAAATCATCATCATCATCATCATCATCATCATCATCATATTACCACATGGCATTTTTTTTGGGGGGCACACTAGAGGCATGACTTCAGATGAAGGGCAGTATCCAGATTTAATAAATATATACACTAAAAACCAATAGCAGCAAACCAATATGACACTACACCCCCGGTAAATACACATTTACAGGATTTTGCTGTTAAGTACAGTACATTCAAGTATATACACGGACAGAGCATTTAGAGCTATGCTGTAGCTAGTAGTACCATAGGACCACCCCACTAGCCACTATTTCAATGGGTTTAACTTGATATTGTTATGAGTTTGTGGGTGCCAGACTGGCCTTCGTTATGAGTTTCAGAGTCTGCTATGTTATGAGTTTCTGGGTGCCAGACTCTGAACCCCTGGAATCAGCAGATGTTAAAAAATATAAGAAAAATTAGAATATTGTGGAAAAGTTCCAGGCCAGCTTCCTCATGAGGAAATCGGATAGGGTGTTGGGCCATTCGGAAAGCCAAAAGTGAGGGAGCTCTTTTCCAGACAGCAATGGAAGGGGCCTGTTCCTCAACTCAGAGTGAGTTAGAAGAAAAAGCTTTTGAAATTGAATTGGGGGGGGGGAATGGGGTGTGACCTGGAGGAAAAGGGTTGCAGTCTGGAGTGAGACTCAGGGCATGATGGTTGATTTCTGTTTGAATCAAAGGCTGCATCTATGGAGGAAACCATACCCTCTTGGGGTGTCAATGCTGTGAACCCCTCCATCATCAGGGTCTTCCATAACACCTCAGGGTCTGGTTGTATATAAAAGGGGCCCAAACCAAGTACGTAACTAAAGACACTACAGTCTCCACTGTTTCCAAAAGGGAACAGGAACCCCGGGGAAAGAAAAAGATTTTGAAATTGAATGGGGGGGGGAATGGGGTGTGACGGAGGGAAAGGGTCCTGGAACCCATGGAATCTCACGGAAGAAACAATTGCTTGGAGGTTGGAGTGGTATGCAGCAATATTTACTGTATTTTGTCTTCTTTCTGAGAAACCATAATGTTCCTAAAAGAGCTTTTGACCTTCTATGGGGATACAGGATACCTAATGCAGGGGCAAAACTAGGCTTTATTTCACCCAGGTCAAAGACCCAGTTTTGCACCCCCACATGCACATTTGTGTACACACACAGAGAGACTGGAGGCCTCAATGGCATCCCACTGGAGGCTTCACCTGGGGCAAAAAACCTGGCTAGCCCCTCAGTAGCTACGGCTCTGCTTAATGTGTGTTCAGTATAAAGGGAGGTTGAAAGAGATTTTAAGCTGTTTGGCTTTCAAAAAGCACCAAAGACCTAGCTTTAAAATACCGATCACGGTGCCGCCAGAATTAAGCGCTGTGCAATCCTGTGCATGTCTGCTCAGAGATTAGTCTGAATTCACCTACACTCCCTTCTCCTGGGTAAGTGTCTATAGAATTGCTGCCTAAGAACCCACATGTGGATACAGAGTACTTGGTCATTCATTCAAGGAGTAAGAGGGGTCTTAACTCTGTGTTGAATTATATCCTAGTAGGTCGATTATATAAAATGCTGTGCTTTAGTCAATCAATGTCTTGATACAACTAGCCAATTGAAGTATCACAGTACTATAGATATTTCTAAATCTAAATGACAAGGTGATTAACAGCCAGATCTTTTATGGTGTTAAAATATATATATCTAAATAATGCATCACCTGTCTGAAGCAGCTGATAATATCAGCTTGATACAGAGCAGAAAAAGAAAAGAAATGCCATTGATGTGAATAGACTGAAGTTAAAAAAAAAATAAAAATCACATTGACCTGTATGATTAATCCTGCAGGAATTGGTCTGTTAATGCCTTTAGCTCTTTTGAGTTCATTCATCGCTTTAGTGGGGAGCTCTATCCAAAACAACTAATGAAGGTTAAATGAAAGGATAGCTGCAGATAAAGTTTAGATACTGGGCCCCGAGCAGAATTTTGTGTGTTCGAAGACAATTGGAGAGAACTTCTGATTTGGGACGCGATACACTGTTCCTCCTCTGCCTCTATTCATTTCCCCAGTGCTTCTGTGGGAACGGTTCTGAGAGAACCCTTTTGAGTTGCAACCAGAGTTGGATGAAAAAGGGTAATTATTTTTTTATGTGTGTGCAGGCATTCTTTCTTTTTAAGAAAGAAGTTCCTTTTAAAGCCCCCCCCCCCCAAATAAAAATAAATCTGAGACTAAAATGCACTTCATGGCCCTGAGCAATGGGCATGCTTCACCTGTCTCGTATAATATGTGCCTTATTTTGCTTGGTGCCAGATCATTTGTGGTGGCAATGGGATTAACACAATTTGACCTTCATGGCTCTGGAGGAATCATTGTGATGTCTCGGGTCAATAATTATGTGAACTTGGCAGGATTTGCCTGATCCACCATAACGCCTCTTTCCAGGCCATTCAGTTGCTTCATAGTTCTGCTTGCTAACTATTTGAACTCATAAAGTATGTACCCATTATGCTCTAGTCCACAGATTCTGAAACTTTGTCATGACGAATTAGCCTCCTTGACTTGAGGAAGCAATTGTCTGAGCCTCCAGATGTGAGTCTTAAGACAAAAGGACAGATAGATTGTCCAGAAAGGGTTGTGCACACCCCCTTTCTCCACACCCCCAAAAGGAAAGAACAAGCACCTGAGGCATAACATCCAAGTGGAGCTTTGCGTGTTAGTAAAAACCTACCAGTAACTTTGACAATTTGCTGACCTTCGGTGCACCCCAAAATTTGTGAGCTAAATCAGGCAACCTCACCTTGAATAATGGTGCAAAAAAGATGTTAAGGTCCCTCTTGTAAAAGGGGTTTTCTGATGATCTAAAGGTAAAGGGACCCCTGACTGTTAAGCCCAGTCATGGATGACTCTAGGGTTGTGGCTTTACTGCCCGAGGGAGCCGGCGTTTTTTCCGCAGACAGTTTTTCCGGGTCATGTGGCCAGCATGACTAAGCCGCTTCTGGCGAACCAGAGCAGCGCACGGAAACGCCGTTTACCTTCCCGCCGGAGCGGTACCTATTTATCTACTTGCACTTTGACGTGCTTTCGAACTGCTAGGTTGGCAGAACTGGGACCGAGCAATGGGAGCTCACCCCGTCGTGGGGATTTGAACCGTCGACCTTCTGATCGGCAAGCCCAAGAGGCTCAGTGGTTTAGACCACTGCGCCACCCGCGTCTACAGCACTATAATTTAACCCAGAGATTGGCGTAAGCAACACCCCTTGTTTCATTGGTTAGAATTGGTTAACTGCCCTTCATGACCATATCGAAACACACTCTGGAAGGGGAGTGGGGGAGGACTATGCTTCTGCAAACAACCTATTCTCCCTTCAGGAAGCCAATCTTCATCTTTGAGATCACCTGTTACGGTCTGCACTTTGGTGAGTTATGATAACTATTAAAAAGTGTTTACCCTTCTCAATCCAGCTCTAATCATATGTAAGAACAATTGTGACATAGGATAGGGATCCAAATCTCCACCCTCATCAAAAAAATGTTTCCAGCTGGTCTAGTGCAGCCTCAGTGAGCATCACAATGCTGAAATGCGCTCAAGCCCTTCCATATCTTCCATTTCTTCTTGCTGGGCTGAGGTGTTGCTGGGGATCAGGTCTAATTTAAACTACGAGAATAAGTGATTGGTTTGGTGACTGATTCTCTCCCCACATATATTAATCCCGACTTCTTTTTCCCCTAACTGCTTGTCTTTCAGATCCTTACATTTATTTTTGTTGTAAGATCAAGACTGCTCTCATTTCTTCTTTTCGATAAGGCTTAAGCAAACAGAGGCCACAAGCTCTTTCTTCCAGTCTCCTTACACTGAACCTGTTAGCTTTATTCCTAATGAGGTGTCAGTCTACTGGCATTTCCTAAGAACTCTGCTCTCTGTGGGATTCTGATATTGTATACTATTGAAAATAACAACAACAACACACCAGGAAACTATTGGCTTACATGTTTGCTTACTTAAATATACAGTATGTCCTATTTCAGAATGGCTATCGACATCTATAATGTGTTTTTTAAAGCAAAGAATAAGAAAGACACAAATGAACATATGCAACAAAATTTCCACACTATTGTTAATGAAATTTTCAGATGGAAGAAGTAGGGTGATACCTCTGCTGTATGGGAAATAGGGAACAATATTTTGGATATTTTAAACGAATCAATTTTTTCACTTCTGTCTAAAGCTGTATGGTGTTACGTATTTTCTAGAGCAGGGGTAGGCAACCTAAGGCCCATGGGCTGGATGCAGCCCAATCGCTTTCTCAATCCGGCCCTCAGACGGTCTGGGAATTCGCGTGTTTTTACATGAGTAGAAAGTGTCCTTTTATTTAAAATGCATCTCTGGGTTATTTGTTGGGCATAGGAATTTGTTCATTCCCCCCCCCCAAAAAAATATAGTCTGGCCCTCCACATGGTCTGAGGGATGGTGAACCGGCCCACGGCTGAAAAAGGTTGCTGGCCCCTGTTCTAGAGCAGCTTTTCTCAAACTTGGGATGTTCTTGAACTACAACTCACATCACCCCTGACCACTGGCCAGCCTAGCCATGCAGGCTAGGGATGATGGGAGTTGTAGTCCAACATCTGGGAACCCAAGGTTGGGAAAGAACTTTCTCTAGAACAGTCTATCATTAGAAGAGATTTGGGATTAGCTGCAAGGACCCAAAACTCTGTTTCACTATTCCCAATCCTTGCAAATGAGTGAGTGTAGGGGAAGTTAAAAAAAGATGATGGACCTTGATTTTGGAATTGATGTCTACTGACTCATTCCCCCTTCATTCAAAATCTGGTGGAGTCACTTTTCCAAAATCTCAGTTTTGCAAGGATTTAACAAAATATGGTGCTTTTAGGGAAGATCCCAGGAGTTCCAGAGGCATGTTATGTATCACTGACCAGGCTTCCAGAAGGTCGTCATGAGATCATGCTGCGTCAGTGCAAGTGGATCATGTGCATCGATAGTACTGAAATAGAACTGTGATTGGCTCCATTACGTTGCCCCCTTTTCATTTTCGAAAGGTGCTATTATAGTTGGAATTATGCAATCTCTTGTACGTCCAACACGCTGTTCCCTGGCAGCCACCACAGTTGGTGGGCATTAGTACAGAGCCAACTGCTGGCATCCCAGTATGGAACATGTGGCTGGAAGGGGCTTTGCATGCAGAAGGTCTCAGGTCTGAACCCAATAGAGCAGGAAATGTCCCACTTGAAGCTCTGGAGAGCTGCTGTTAGTCAGTGAGCAAAATGTGCCAATGGTTTGAGACACTGTAGTGACACAGCTTAAGGCAACTTCACATGTTCCTATGTGAGCACATGAAATAAGGGATGAAATCTAAGTACAGAGGCATGAAATCAGGGATGGACAGATCGGTCAATTTTGGTTCTCTGGGCTTCTCACTTCCCCCAGACTTATTTTCGGTTCTCCATATTTCTACAGCAATTTGTGATTTAAAAAACCCTTGTGAAAACCCATCCACATTTTAGTGCAAATTTCTCCTGGTCGACACATTTCTGTATGCAGATTTGACATTCTTATATATTTTGCTGGCATTGAATTTTAGTTATTGTTATTCACTTCTTACCAGAAGATCTCCAAGTGACTCACAACATATTTAAAAATATAAAATTTTATATTTAAAACATTTTATATTTAAAATTAAATATGTTTATGTTTAAAATAGTTTTTTTAAATATATAAACATAAATACATTATACATTGAATACATTAATACATTATACAATTGAAAATAAACATGCAAGACATCTACAATTCATTAATATATGTTATTTTCACTAATATATATCATTCTTATGCACACTTTCCCTTCAATACTGTATACATAATCTTGTGAACACTGTTTGATTGGAGACCTGCATTTCAAAATTTGGATAAGTGTGGATTTCAAAGGATGGCTGCATTTTGGTTTGCAAATTACTTTGGGGTGTGTAAATTTTGTAGGTTCACCTTGATAACACATGAATTGAATCGAATCTCTCTTTCATCCCTGTAATCTGGAGGCACTCTGTGTCACATTTTCTGGAACATCAGTTCACTCCAAACTTTCAGAATACAAAAAAAAGAGGAACATTTAATCTCCTGCTTTTTGCATTTCTCATAAATTTCCCCTTATGTGATGTTAAAGCTTGTTGTTATGCCAAAAGGCCCCAAAGTAGCATGCAAAATTTAAAATACAAAATCAAACAATAAAATATCAATTAAAAATCAATTAAATCAAAACTGGGTCCTTGGTATGCGTGTTTTAATCCAAAACAACCTTAACTGATGTAAAAGTTTGATTTGAAGAAGTTTGGTTGAAAAGGCATCTTGGGATTTTTTGGGGGGTAAAGTTTATTATTATTATTTCATAAAACAGAGAGAACAATTATGACAACAGACAAAAATTAAAAAGTGAGAAACAAAACTATAAAATAGACATGTGGAATGAGTAGTTTTACCTGAGTTAAAATAACACAGTCCGTGTAAAGGTGATCAACTTTATCAGATCAAGTATAGTTCCAGATTTGCCAGACTTGTCTTCAAAATGATGGTTCCGCTGTAAATGTCACAAAGGAATGCCAAATCATATGCAAGGCATCTTGTTTTAAACATTGAATTCGCTGTATCAAATATTGCCTGTTTTGTAAAAATCTGAAAGTAGGAAATTTATTGGAGATCCATCGACAGAACAACGATATCAAGGCTTCACTTTCATGACCACTTAGTTGGAATATTCATTTTTTTATAAGAATTTATTAGTTTTTAAAGAATACAAAAAAGAATAAACATACAAAATACAAAATACAAAACAAAACACTACCACAATACATACTTAGTTGGAATATTCAAAGGCAGTGAGATTTAAGTGCTGAGCATTCCTGTACAGGATTATGCTTTAAATAACCTTTGGTAAGATGCTCATATTTATATTTTCACACTTAGACCTTTCTGTATTCTGTACAGCTTTCTGTATGCAAAATGCTTTACACTTTCCCTTTGTCCTCGCAACAACCCTAACAAGGCAGAATATGATCACTTTCATTTTGCAGTTGGAGGACAGAGGTAGAGGGATCCGGACTTGTCCAGAGCCCTGCGCTGAAACTGCAGATAAACAAGTGTTGAATCTAAACAATAAATAAATTGCATTTATCCCATTTAAGCATGTCACAACAACGGCTGATACCAGCTGCCAATCAGGAGCCAAATGCCGGGGTGAAAACGCCTTCAGTACCTGTCTCAATGACAGCAGCATAGGGGACAAGCACACTTCACCAGAGAGGGAGTTCCAAAGTCAGGGCACCAACATGGACAAAGCTCTGCTTACACAATTTTTCTCCTCTGCTTCCTTCAATACCTTTTTATGTATTGGTCTCTTTTTTATTTTTTATTATGTAGACAGGCCTGTGCAATTATTTGCATTTTTAATCAGCCAATCATTTTAACCTCTTCGCCCTTTTTTATTGTGTGTTATACTTTATTGTATATATTGTTGTGCAGTATAGAGCTATTGTATGAATCGGTAGAGAGAGAGAGAGAGAGAGAGAGAGAGAGAGAGAGATAGAGTGTATGTGTGTCTCTCTCTCTCTCTCTCTCTCTATATATATTTAAAAAGCATAATGCTGGTGGTCAACAAAAGAGGTTTAAAGACTGTCTCAAGGCAAATCCAAAAACATGTAGTATAAACACTGACTGTAATGAATCAGATCTAAGTTAGGGGATGTTCAGAAACCCACGGTGTTTTAGGAGTTAATGGGCACCCCAGTTTGAGTGGCAGATACCCCTTGGGAGGCGGGACTTCCGCTCTTTAAAAGGAGGGAGCAGCCGTTGGAGAAGTGGTGACTGGAAGAAGGAGGGTGTGGGGCCAGGTTAGGTTTAGGTTAGGTTAGGATCGTTGAAGATGTGTATATGTTGCTGAAAGAAAGAGTTTACACTGTTATGAAACTATGGGCTTATGAACCATCACTGAAACCGTTATGTTCTGTAAGAAATAAAGACCTCTTATTGTTGAGCTAAGAAAATATCTCGTTCATTTGGTCCAGCGAGTTATATAGGCTCTTGAGGAGGTGAACTCAGGGAAAGAAAAACTAACCTGCTTGGAGTTCCCTCAGAGGGGCTAGCGGGCGGAAACCCTGGTATTGCACAGAGTTGCTAAGAGGGCTTAGCTAACTGATATAGTGAGGGATCAAAAAGAGAGACCCCGAACTGTAGGCAAAGAAGAGTTTAACCCCTGAAGCCCAGAGCAGAGGATATAACCGGCCACGGCCGCTGGACAGGAAAACTCCCGTTACTAAGGGATCCCCAGATTATAGATAAAAGGGGATTGAAATAACAGACGGACCTCAGAGGGACAGGTGGGGTGCATTGTAATTTGACCCAGAACACCTGTTAAAAATTCACTTAGTAACGAGGGGAGAGTCTGAAGTGGAGGTTCGTTGCACTGACAACTGGGAAACACTGGCCTGCGAGCGCTCCAGTTGAGAACAGCCTTTACCAAAGGTGTCATGGGCTTTGAAGACACTCAAACTCAGGACCAAGGGAGAAACATGCTAAGAGGAAGGCACGCTTGGCAAATCCACACCGTGATCAATCCCACTGTGGAAGGACGTGTGGATCCAGAATTGGCCTCCACAGTCACTTACGGACTCATTGTTAAAACCGTGTTTATCGTGCCCAGCTTCCCTTCCACCTCCCTCCTTCCCAGGAAGCAGCATCAACTCAGCTGCCTGAGATCAGGTGAGCTCTGCTGCTCCCTCCGCCATCCTATCTGCTACTAGTATGGTCAATTCTTGGCAACCGCCAATGAAAACATTTCCAGGACTGAGAACGAACTGTGCCCAAGACCCTGGAGAGTCTACTACTCTCCATCTACTGAGCTAGGTGGACCAGGGATTTGATTTAGCACAAGGCCGCTCCTTCCTTGCATTATACCCATACATTGCAAATGGTTTCTTGTGTCGCAATGTCGAAAGCATCGCTCAGAATCCTCTTCCCCACATGCGAGCTGGAACCACCTCCGCCAGTTCCCCGCTGCCGGCCGTTTTAATCTTCTCCACGTACCTCTTAAGCTGACAGCTCTCCAGATTTTAAATCTGTGTTGTTGTTTTTTTTAATGCCTCTATCGATGTAATAGCAGTTTTGCATTTATTAATTGCCAGGTGTTTGCTGATTGCTAATTTAGAAGTTCTGTTGTGACACATACATGATGTCAAACAAGGTCTATACCCGTACTGCTTCTTCTTCTTCTTTCTTCTTTGTCAAAAACATGCTTCATGAAGAGGGAGGCCTGAACCCTTGGGCGGTCTTCACTGTAGAGCAAACAGTCCATATTGCTTCCCTGCCCTCCACCTATTCAAGCCTCTTACCTTTTTTCTTTTTCCATCCTGCTCCTCCTGTCTGCTCCTTCTCCATAGAAACCACACGGGAGCAGTGCGAGCTCGCGTTTGAGAAAGGCATCTCTGTCTGTGCCCCCCCCTCCCCGTGACTGAACTTATCTGTCAAAGGGTGTCTCAGCCTGAGATAAAAGGACAAAAAAGTGATGACAAGTAGAATATTTCACAGAATATCCATCTTTCACCTGGCAAATGCTTCTTTTGTGAGAAATCGGATAGCTGGTAAAGGCTAGTCAGAATATCCACTTATATTGAATGAAATAATGAATAAAGCTGACATTTTCTGCTGCGACATTCCATGATTGGATAATACAAAGGGGTTTTTTTTTTTTAAAAAAAAAGGTGGGGGGGGAAGAGGAGAAGAAGAGAAGATTCTGTGATTGTGAGGATCCCATTATTCCTCATCAATTCAAAAATAGAAGCTGTTGCTTCGGTTTGTTTTCTTTTTAAAATCACCTTGGAGGAGCATTTGAAGGCATGGTGGGAGAGCATATACAGTAGTTGTAAATATTCCAAGCTAAGTACAGGAGTGACATTGGGAGTAATTCAAAAGCACCACAGCTGTTACCAGTGCTGCCACTTAGAATTAAGGACTAGTCTGTAGAAACAGCAAGATCAAGAGGCAGTTGCTCTGCTCAGATGCCCTGTGTTTGTGTGTGGTTGGATGCAATACGCACATCTATCTATCTATCTATCTATCTATCTATCTATCTATCTATCTATCTATCATCATCATAATCTATATCTATCCATATCTCTATCATCTATCTATCTATCTATCTATCTATCTATCTATCTATATCTATCTATCTATCTATCTATCTATCTATCTATCTATCTATCTATCTATCTATCTCTACCTACCTACCTACCTGCATATAGAAAGCTAGCTACTTCCCAACATAGAGCTATAAGCACAGGCCCTTAGTCCTTAGTTTGTCCTTCCATGCTCGGATTTTTTTTTGCCAGCTACTCCTTGAGTGTGGATATTTTTGTGGCAGGCAATTGGTGGTTCAAACAAAATTTATTTCTGTATAGTATGTAGGCCTACCTTCTTCCCTTTGGTACTTGTTCACTTAACAGGGGTCAGCAAACTTTTTCAGCAGGGGGCCAGTCCACCGTCCCTCAGACCATGTGGGGGGGGCGGAGTATATTTTGAAAAAAAATATATGAACGAATTCCTATGCCCCACAAATAACCCAGACATGCATTTTAAATAAAAGCACACATTCTACTCATGTAAAAACACGCTGATTCCCGGCTGGATTGAGAAGGTGATTGGGCTGGATCTGGCCCCCTGGCCTTAGTTTGCCTACCCATGTTTTTTATTCTAACAGCCAATTTGCAAAAGGGAAAACCTCCCATACGAAGGAGAGCATTATGAGGGTTTAGGAAGGCGGAGGCTCAAGTCACATTGTACTTGATAATGTTTAATATTGATAATGTTCTGGCGATATTGCTGTTCACCAGAACCAATCCAAAAGACACCTCCCCTTCAAATAAGATGATGACGAACCAACCAACCTCTTCACTAATCTTAGGGTACTTCAAGTTGCAGGCTACAACCCTGTGCAACTTTACCCTGGAGTAAATGCCTCTGAACTCAGTGGAACGTACTTCCATGTAAACATGCGTAAGGTCATGCTGCTTGGCTAGCAAGTCATGTGATATTTTTCTCATCTGAGATGACCAAGCCGTTCTTTATTTCTCCATCAGAAAAAGGGGCCCAAGAGAACGTATTTAGGGTGAGGCAGAGAGGAGAAGGCTGGATTATCAGTGAATGGGATCATGGGGAGAATGGAGAAGATTTCCTTTCCATCCCAAAGTTGAAGTACAAGGGAATGGCTGCCGTGAAAATTCTTTTTTTTGCGGGGGTGGGTGGGTGGAGAGGGGAGAATCAAGGCTTAACTTGGAAACATTATCACAATGAAGATAAAACATGCCTCCACTTAGCTACTGAGCTTCTTTTTCTTCACTGGCAGGATCCTGCAGAAACTTACAACTTGTCGCCGTGTGATAACCGTGTGTCACTACCCTCCTATTCTTACCCATCCCAATAATGGGAATTTGGCTAGCTAAAAAAATAGAAGAAAAACATCAAGTACTGGGACGCATCCATTTGGCGGGATCTGTTCACAACCTTTGTGTACACTGATGTGGGTGTTTGGAGTCTACAGACCAAAGTCTTATAAAATGGCTTGGGCAAGGGGTTCAGTGGGTAATTTTGAAGTGGAAGCTGAATGTTGAAAGTTAGTGTTAATTTTGAACTTCAGTAGACCTCAGCAGAGCCTAGATGTGACCAGTGTTTTCATGCAGAAGCAAGATGGCTTTTCATTGGGATTCCTGTTCTGAAGCCGTTCTAGATTGTTATTGGCATATGCCCTTTGACCAATATCCCCATCATAAAACACGGCAGAAAAAGCAGGTGAATTGTGTTAAATGGCAACAGTTGAATATTGTGCTCTTGCACAATTTGTTGTTTAGTCGTTTAGTCGTGTCCGACTCTTCGTGACCCCATGGACCAGAGCACGCCAGGCACTCCTGTCTTCCACTGCCTCCCGCAGTTTGGTCAGACTCATGTTAGTAGCTTCAAGAACACTGTCCAACCATCTCATCCTCTGTCGTCCCCTTCTCCTTGTGCCCTCCATCTTTCCCAACATCAGGGTCTTTTCCAGGGAGTCTTCTCTTCTCATGAGGTGGCCAAAGTACTGGAGCCTCAACTTCAGGATCTGTCCTTCCAGTGAGCACTCAGGGCTGATTTCCTTCAGAATGGATAGGTTTGATCTTCTTGCAGTCCATGGGACTCTCAAGAGTCTCCTCCAGCACCATAATTCAAAAGCATCAATTCTTCAGCGATCAGCCTTCTTTATGGTCCAGCTCTCACTTCCATACATCACTACTGGGAAAACCATAGCTTTAACTATACGGACCTTTGTCGGCAAGGTGATGTCTCTGCTTTTTAAGATGCTGTCTAGGTTTGTCATTGCTTTCCTCCCAAGAAGCAGGCGTCTTTTAATTCCGTGACTGCACAATACATCCACCCAAATCAAACATTGGATTATGGGGTGGGGAGACTCTGGACTTTTCCCACTAAGAAAAGTGATGGGAAAATATTAGGTAGTTTTAGACTAGGCTTCATGGTCTTGGAGGAAGGCTTCCTTGAGATGGCAATGTGTATTATGTCACACACTTCAAAAGCCATCTAAGCTGTGTGGGGTCCTCCTGTTCATTCAGCCAAGTGGGGCCTGGATGTTTGCCTCCAAATGCAGACCTGATGGCACAACTTATGTGGGCATTTGTATATTAACCGGGAAGGAGCCCAGGAGGTATGGCAATATATTAGGCCAGTGAGAAGAGATCTAGAGCATTAGCTGAGATTTATGATTATCCAAGGTTATGGTGATATATGTTTATTTGTGGGTGGGGGGGGGAGCGGGTGTAATTGTGGAACAGAATAACAGACAACTTGTGGCATCCTCACATTTATGGAAAGGATTGAGCAACAACCGGGTGTAATTAAATAAAATTGCTATGAATTACCATACCTTGGCAACAACATGCATTCTTTAGAAGCATATTTGAATAATAATTCACTGAGCATATCTGGCACCCAATTCTAACCCTATTAGCAAAAATGCCATTGTAACAGATTACACTGGGAGCTCTATTCAGAAGAGGATATAGATAGAATCCAGCCTGGGGTTGACCCAAGGAGCTAGTCTGTTTTTCCAGGAATTGTAGCAGTGTTGCTACATGTAGGAGTGTAAAATCAAAAGTAGTTTAGCCTTGTCCATGCCGAAAGAGAGACTTTAAGGAAGGCAATATAGACAAAATAGTAGGAAAAGCTGCCTCTATGGCATAATATGAATCTTTTGAAAGACATTTTTTTCTCCTTCCCATCCTCATTTATTCCCCCCATTGGCTCAGCCATTTCTCTTGTGGTGCTGTAGCTCTGGGGGTCCTTTCCCACACAGCTGTGACATGTATCCTTTTAAATGCTTGTTTAAGACTAGAAAAATAAAGTTGCCAGCCTTCTTTTAGAACAGAGCTTTCCAAACTGTGCATTGCGACATGTTAGTGTGTCGGCTGCAGTGTGTAGGTGTGTCGCACGAACGCCCCCCCACGCTCCTTCCGGGGCTGGAAAGGGGTTAGTTTAACCTCTAGTTTGCTAGTAAAACTGAGTTACTGTGTCACAAAATGATGTAAAACTGAGTTACTGTGGACAAAATGATGCATGTCAAAAAAGTGTGTCACCAACATGAAAAGTTCGGAAAGCTCTGTTTTAGAACCAAGAAGGCTGCTGAGCAGGTAAGACTGTGATTCCATCTGTATGTACTTCAAGGCTAATTACACTTTATTCAGTTATAGGTTTGAATTTGCTCTTGGATTTGCTCCTTGTCTGTCCAACCATCTCATCCTCTGTCGTCCCCTTTGAGTTAGAGCCATTGAATTAGACCTCTCTCTGAGTAGCATGCTGTGAATCTGTTTAGTTGCTGCCTTATCTTGATTTCTCCTCTTCCTGCTTTTAGCACAGTTCTAAAAATATTACTGCCTATTATTTAAAACAGTTCTGCAAACCGATTTGCAGACTTATAATTGTTATAAAAATAACATGGAAGTTTCTTCTAAGAATTAAAAAATAGGCCAGGATTCAACTACCGGTAAGTTGTGCCATGCCCTAAATGAAGCCTGTTCCTGGAGCTCCCCCTTTGTCCTCCCCATTCCTCTTCCTGCACCATCTAAATCTGCTCTGGGAGGTTAAGGAAACCCCAGAAGAGGGTTTAGTGGGAACATGGTGGGTGCACATGAAGAAGAAGAAGAAGAAGAAGTTTGGATTTGATATCCCGCTTTATCACTACCCGAAGGAGTCTCAAAGCGGCTAACATTCTCCTTTCCCTTCCTCCCCACAACAAACACTCTGTGAGGTGAGTGGGGCTGAGAGACTTCAAAGAAGTGTGACTAGCCCAAGGTCACCCAGCAGCTGCATGTGGAGGAGCGGAGGACGCGAACCCGGTTCCCCAGATTACGAGTCTACCGCTCTTAACCACTACACCACACTGGCTCACATGGGGTTAGATGCAAGGGTGGGAGAGTCCTTTTGCACAAGTGAACCTCCTTCCCTGAACACAAACTCCACTTAGTGCAAAAACGCACACCACCCATTATATTGATATCAAGCAGATGCTAAATTTGCAGAACTGGGTGTGTTATTTTTGACCTCATACTGGGCCACATGCACCAAATCACATGAATATTAGTTTCACAAGTTTTTACAAAGTATTTTCTACAAATATTCTACTGTTCACACGACAACTTACTGACTTTTGATCTAACATGACTGCCCAGGGTCCAAGGGATGGTAGAGAGCTTTTACTCCATAACTATCCTGAGCAAGATCATGGAGATTATCAGTGGCTACTAAGCACAATGGCTGTATTGTACCTCTGCTGCTGGAGGCTGTATGGTTCTGAAAACCAATTGCTGGAAACCATAGGACCAGAAAGCGCTCTTGCGCTCCGGTCTTGCTTGCAGGCATCTCATAGGCATCTGGTTGGCCACTGCGAGAGCAGGATGCTTTACTAAACGGGCCACTGGCCTGATGCAACGGATTCTTCTTATGTTCTTATTACCAACAACTTTCTAGTACCACCCATTTCATCTCTTGCAGTGCAGGAGAGAACATTTGGGAGCGATCATATCATACCCCCCAATGAGTCAGGGGAACGTGCTCCTGCGCAAGTCATACGGCCTGCGTGAGTTCATGGCCCAGAGAAAAGTGCATTTTTGAGGTAAGACTGTGGTGCCATACGGCCTGCGTGAGTTCGTGGCCCAGAGAAAAGTGCATTTTTGAGGTAAGATTGTGGTGCCCCGAATGGCTGCTGTGCTCTGGCACAAAAAACAGGATTTCTCAGTTTAACCAAGACAGTTGAGGGATATGTCCATCTCACCCATTCTACCAGGGATGCCAACTTGAATAAAATATTATTGAGGCCTAGGTAAGCCCTGCCCTGCACAATCAATCATACAGTGCAGTGCACCCCCCCCATTTGAATAGGAATTCCCAACAACTTTGTGGGGGCCCAACCCCCTCAAATATTTTAATGTGGGGGCCGAAGCCCGCAAAGCCCCTAGGAAGTTGGCTCCTATGCATTCTACAGTCTGATCAGTGCTTTGATTTGAGTGCCAGGAAACTCACCAGGAGTGTTCAGGAATCCATCAGATTCCACACGTTTGCCTGACAATTTTAATCAGCCCACCACTCTTGCAGAGCGAAATAGCAACTCCCAGCCTAAGCGTCACTGAGAAGTGGTTTGGCCATGATGATGGGGTTACAGAGGACACCTGCCCCAACTTCAGCTCTTCAGGCTCCCGTTCACGTGAAAATACCTGTGTCCTGCAGAATATGTTGGACTACTAATATATTGAGACAGCTCCAAGGTTGTTATGGTAGCCATGGAAGCTACTGCCACTCAGGGCAGGTGAACAGGCAGTGACAGTGAGGAGGAGGAGGTGGAGGGAGAGGGAGAAATGAGGCCAGGATGCTCTTGGGGTTGGCATTATGATGTGGTTCTCAGCTCTGTTCATTGGGAATTAATTTCTGTTAAAGCACAGATTCTTTGCAACCCTTTTGTGTTGCTTCCATATATAATTTCCAGGGTTATGCATTAAAATGCACTGCTGAACAAATGGGGTAAAGATGAACATAGTTTTTAACATCATTATACACATCTGAATTATTGATGCTTTCCATGTGCTCAGTATAAATAGTGCAAAAACTATTTTAATGAATATTAGCTTTTAATGCTTTGCATTGCATCCAGAGCTTCATTTAAATGGGTTCATTGTTAGTGTTATAATCTTAATTGTATTGAGCTTCCTACTATAACCAATTGCTTTATTGAATTAGGCTATTAACCAGTGGAGTGTTCAGTAGGAATGTGACGCCTCTTCTTACTTACCCCTGGAAGTAACCATTTTGTAGTTCCACTCTGTGGTTAGGCAGTTGGCATGTGAACTTTTCTCATTCAGATTTCAATGAATGAAAACGCAGATCTTTACAGCTCTCTTTGCTGAAATACAGCACAATGAAATTTTGCATTACAAAACCCACTTACTGATTGCATTTCTGACTAATTTCGTAACATGGGTTTCACCTATTTTGGGAGACAAAGCAGGAGTGTACCTCTGGGGGTGAAGTTGGACTACTGGGATAGCTCAGTTGGTAGAGAATGAGACTCTTGATCTCAGGGCCGTTGGTTCGAGCTCCACGTTGGGTGAAAGATTCCTGCATTGCAGGGGGTTGAACTAGATGATGCTTGTGGTCCATTCCAACTCTACAGTTCTGTGCTTTAACCATTCTACAGTGCCTGCCGCGGAGACCGATATGGGAGAGACATGCACCATGGCGTTTCTTCTCTCTGTGGTCCTCTCCGCAGTCACGTCTCCTGTGGTCACTGCTGGGATACATGGCCTGGCTGTCTCCAGGCATTGTGGTCACCTGCAATTTAAAACAAATTACAATAATAAGAACAAAATATAAAATAAAAAAAATCCTTCCAGTAGCTCCTTAGAGACCAACTAAGTTTGTTCTTGGTATGAGCTTTCGTGTGCATGCACAGAAGTGTGCATGCACACGAAAGCTCATACCAAGAACAAACTTTGTTGTTGTTCAGTCGTGTCCGACTCTTCATGACCCCATGGACCAGAGCACGCCAGGCACCCCTATCCTCCACTGCCTCCCGCAGTTTGGCCAAACTCATGCCAGTCGCTTCGAGAACACTGTCCAACCATCTCATCCTCTGTCGTCCCCTTCTCCTTGTGCCCTCCATCTTTCCCAACATCAGGGTCTTTTCCAGGGAGTCTTCTCTTCTCATGAGGTGGCCAAAGAACAAACTTAGTTGGTCTCTAAAGTGCTACTGGAAGGATTTTTTTTGATATTTTTTATTTTGTTTTGACTATGGCAGACCAACACGGCTACCTACCTGTAACTACAATAATAAGAATAGGGTCAACACACACACACACACCTCATCCCTTTTTATCTCTTTTTTCACCGAGAAATCTCTTTTTTCACCGAGTCCACTTGGGGTTACCTGGTGAGAAAAGAGCTTTTAAGCTCTCCACTTTGCTCGCCAGGCAAAGCCCGCTCGACATGCTGGCGCCAGAAGGCTCTGGGATGCTCTCGCATGATCTCACAGGGCAATCCGAGTTCCCGTGAGATCTCATGTGAGCCATCCCTAGTCCAGAGTCAGCGCATGGGATTCAAATTCTGGTTCTTTAAAGCCTGCAAAAAGAATTGAAATGTTTTGCTAAAAGCTTATCCTTGATACAAAGTACAACTTGTTTTGGGTAGCCAAGGTTGTGTGTGGAGCCTTTTCTAAAAATCTAAAATCCCGCTGGTCAGCTGTGCAGCAAGGGAGGATGTTGGGGAGAACCAAATCCAGCCCTACTTCTCTGGAACATAGCTGATCAACTGTATTTTACTCATTGCACAATAACCCTGGCTATTGGATCGATGCGGAAAATCCTGCAATTGTGCATGCAGATCCTCATCCATCTGAGGATAAGTGTATGGTGACCCGGTACTAAAGGCCTTGCACTCCAAGTTGGTTCAGGGCACTGGTGCATAGTTCCACATGCTCCTCATTTTTCTGAGTGGTGAGAATTTCCAGAGGCAGTGCTGTGTGGTTGGGGGGAGGCATTAAAATAAATCATTGTGCACAAATATAAAGAATTGTACTATATGCAGTGCAGATTTTAGAGGAGGAGCCATGACTTTGTCATACTCTTTAATTATTACTGCACCAAGGAAGTGCAATTTACTGAGAAAATTCAATTCAAGTTCTGCGGTGTAAATTATTCTAATTAATACAATTTACATAGTGTGCTTGTTTTTCCATGTATGTTCACAATTTGCAAGCTTCAGCCTGAGCTCACACTCAGGTTTCTATAGCATTTGTCATTTTAATTAGCATTTGGCTTCTTTGCAAATACCAATATAATTTATGGCAGGAGGAGAGGTAAAGGAATCTGAAAGGCAGTGCAGTGTATGGTTATGGGGAAATGACAGGAGGCCATGCACACTTCTCTTCACCCAGCTTCCAGCATTGGATAGCGGCCAGCATGGAAACTGTTGCTGAAGTTCAAAGGCCTGGTTCACAATTTCTGTATTGGGTTAAATATGCTACAAAAAGGACACGTGGGTGGCGCTGTGGGTTAAACCACAGAGCCTAGGGCTTGCTGATCAGAAGGTCGGTGGTTTGAATCCCCACGATGGGGTGAGCTCCCGTTGCTCGGTCCCTGCTCCTGCCAACCTAGCAGTTCGAAAGCACGTCAAAGTACAAGTAGATAAATAGGTACCACTCCAGCGGGAAGGTAAATGGCGTTTCCGTGCTGCTCTGGTTCGCCAGAAGCAGCTTAGTCATGCTGGCCACATGACCTGGAAGCTGTACGCAGGCTCCCTTGGCCTATAGAGCGAGATGAGCACCGCAACCCCAGAGTTGTCTGCAACTGGACCTAATGGTCAGGGGTCCCATTACCTTTACACTACAAAAAGCAGCAGCCTCCATTTTCTGGCATGGCAAATTGTTTTGAAACTTTGTGATTCAGCGTAGTGTGTATGTGTCTAACCACTTCTTTTTCTGCTTCCCTGGATTAATAGCTAAGCAGACACAGAAGTATATATATATATATATATATGCAATGCAGATGCAGATTTTTAAAAAACAAAACAAAACAAAACAAAAAACACCAGTGACTTCATAGAATCATAAAGTTGGAAGGGACCCTGAGGGTCTTCAAATATTTTGGAGCAACAGTATTGTGCTTGCGATATTAATATGAATGTCCCCACATTTGAAGCAGTTCCCTTTTCTTGACATTCATTATACATCAAAAGCTTCCCTAAACAGGGCTGCCTTCAGATGTCTTCTAAAAGTCTGGTAGTTGTTTTTCTCTTTGACATCTGGTGGGAGGGCGTTCCACAGGGCAGGTGCCACTACCGAGAAGGCCCTCTGCCTGGTTCCCTGTAACTTGGCTTCTCGTAGCGAGGGAACTGCCAGAAGGCCCTCAGCGCTGGACCTCAGTGTCTGGGCAGAACGATGGGGGTGGAGATGCTCCTTCAGGTATAGTGGACCAAGAAAAGCAGAAGTGTGGACGAACCCTGGTTCCTGGTGAAAGAGGCACAGATTGGGACATGTACTAAGGCTATATGAGATACAAGCCAATGGATGGATCTACGGCCAGCCGCAGTGTATGGACCTGTGTTCATCCTCCTTCCATATGCACATGCTCCGTAGCCCTATCAGGATGAATCTTTTTCAGCAGAGTCAGCCCACACGTTTAACTTAAAACCCATCAAGTGCTGAGTCATCAAGAAACGGGAAATCACATTGTGTTATATGCATGGGTGAACCAATCCGAAATAGTGATGTTAATTTGTCCCTTATGCCTGGTGGATAAATCCATCACACCATTCGAGTGTCCCTGGTTGTCAAGAATGTCTGTAATTTGAAGCACATTTCTAAGCTTTCTCATTACCCTTTCCAATTTTTTTCCACCATGTACTCCTATTCTTCTGCATTTTGCTTGCCACTGACTATGCCTAATGGTTCTTAAAGACCACTGAGATACCTGATTGGTGTATTATTCACCTCCAGCCATCTTATGATTGCTAGGAACCTGCATGACTAGCACCTTTAACAGATGGCTAAAATGCTATATATGGCATGGGTCCCATGTCTGTATCTGTATATCATGTCTGTATATCTATATCTGTACAGTCATACCTCATGTTGCGTTCCGCTCTTGTTACGGACTTTCAACTTACAAACCCGGCAAACCCGGAAGTGTTTACTTTCAGGTTTGCTTCTCACACATGCGCAGAAGTGATCTCTGCGCTTTGCGCACGTGCAGAAGCGCTCAGTTGTGCCGCGTACATGCGCAGAAGAGGCACTCTAGGTGTGGACTTTGGGGGGTTCAAACGGCACCCCGAAATGGATTAAGTCCGCAACTAGAGGTACCACTGTATCTCTATCTCTATCTCTATCTCTATCTCTATCTCTATCTCTATCTCTATCTCTATCTCTATCTCTATCTCTGTCTCTATCGTCTCTGTCTGTCTACACACACACACAGTTTATGGCATGGGAGCCTCTATGGTGTAGTGGTTAGAGTATTGGACTAGGACCCAGAAGACCAGGATTTGATTCCCCACTGGGCCATGAAGCTCACTGGGTGACCCTGGGCCAGTCACTACCTATCAGTCTAATCTGCTTCCCATGGTTGTTGTGGGGATTAAATGAGGAGCGGGAGAACTATTTACACCACCTTGACGGTCACTTCATTCTGTGATGTCACTTATGAGCTCCAGCTTGAGCAAAGACCTACAGCTCTCTCATAAAGCATTGCTTTGTTTCACATTGATAGAAGCATCATTGTGGCTCAGCATGCACCTCATTTCAAGGTATTTTGTTTCTGATTGGCTCCTACTTATTACCTATTATTTGTTTATTAAATGTCTATACTCTCCTTCATTCAAAGTTCACACAGCTGCTCACAGCACAAAAATACATAATGAAACCACAAAATACATAACATAAATAAGTAAACAAACAAACAAACAAAAACCAGTATCTCCACCAAACACACTTAAAAGGCCATAGTTAATCAGCCAGATCCAATACTCTGACCACTACACCATAGGGGCTCCCATGCCATATACTGTGTGTGTGTAGACAGAGACAGAGACAGACAGAGACAGAGACAGAGACAGAGATACAGTGGTACCTTCCGGCAAAGGGAGCCACCACAGAAAAGACCAATTCTCGTGTTGCCACCCTCCAGACCTCTCATGGAGGGGACACACAAAGAAAGCCTCAGATGATGATCAAAGAGTCTGAGTCAGTTCATGTGATTTAAGGCATTATAGGCCAACACCAGCACTTTGAATTGGACTCAGAAACGAATTGGCAACCAGTGCAGTCAGGCCAGGATTGGTGTTACATGTTCAAACTGTCTTGCCCCAGTTATCCCTGTCTGGATAGGGGTGCAGTTGGGCCACCCGCCAAAACTGATGGAAGGCACACCATGCCACCGAGACCTGTTATGCCTCAAGTGATGCAAAGCACCCAGAAGTACTCGCCAGTTATGTACCCACTCCTTCAGAGGGAGCGTAACCCCGCCAAGAGCAGGCAGCCTCCCGTCCATCCAGTCTAGGGAACAGCCCAATAACAGTGTCTCAGTTTTATCAGGATTGAGCTTCAGTTTGATGGCTCTCATCCAGCCCATTACTAAGGCAAGACAACAATCCAGCACGTCCACTGTTACACCTGGAGGTGTAAAGGAGAAGTAGAACTGTACATCCTCAGCATATTGCTGACAACATAGTCCAAAACTCTGGATGACCCCACTCAGCTGTTTACTGTAGATGTTAAATAGGTAGGGAATAAGATCAAACTCCAAGGACCCCACATTGAAGGTGCCATGGGGTCAAACAGCACTCCAAGCATCGCCTTGTGGAGACAACCAACCAATTAGGTCCAGAACTACCACAAAGCAGTGCCTCTCACCCCCAACTCAGACAGTCAGTCCAAAAGGATACCATGGTCAATGGCATCAAAAGCTGCTGAGAGGTCAGGAGAATTAACAGGGACACATTTCCCCATCTCTCTCCCAACAGAGGTCATCATATACGAAATAGCCATTTTTGATTGAATTTGAATTTGAAGAAGAAGAGTTTGGATTTGATATCCTGCTTTTCACTACCCGAAGGAGTCTCAAAGCGGCTAACATTCTCCTTTCCCTTCCTCCCCCACAACAAACACTCTGTGAGGTGAGTGGGGCTGAGAGACTTCAGAGAAGTGTGACTAGCCCAAGGTCACCCAGCAGCTGCATGTGGAGGAGTGGAGACACGAACCCGGTTCCCCAGATTACCGAGTCTACCGCTCTTAACCACTACACCACACTGGCTCTCTGTTTGATTGTGTATTATACATGCATTTTCAAATGGGTTTTATGCTCGCAAACTACTTAGAAGCCATTATGGCATGGAAGCAATATAGGGATGATAACAGAAACTGCAACAGCGACAACAGTAGATGCTATTCAGGGTTCGGTGTGGGGGGGAATCCAAGTGAAACAAATACAGGACTCAGGTGAAGGCCACTAAAACCAGACAGATCCCCAGGGGTATCCAGAATTCCTATAGTGTTGGGGCATGCCAGATCCCAGCTGGTAATGTATTCCAGAGACATGGGGCCACTGCAGGAAAGATCTTCTCCCTCATGCTTAGAGGTGAGAAGGACCTCCGCTGCTGACCTTGAAGTATGCATCGTTGATATGGGTGAAGGATCCAAACCTTTGGCAGCTGTAAAGGATAGAACTAGCACGCTAAAAATGCACTGGCAAGCAGTGAAGCTGGTGCAGGATAGGTGTCACATGAACTTACATCCTGGCTTCCACCAGGGTTCAAGTGGCTGAATTCTACACCCACTGAAGTTTCCAAATCCAGCCTAGGCATCACTGGACAACTGTTAGAAGGCCAGACCTTCCAAGAAAACACTGCAGTTAACAAGCCTACCTAAACAGGTAATTTTTTTTTTTTAAATTTAAAAATCAATTTTATTGAAATATCCTTAAGAGTATAATCAAATAATCAAACAGACATTGTTACAGTATTACATTTAAAATTAAAGAGTTACAAAAGAGAGAAAAAAGCATTACAAAAGCAAAAGGAAAGTTACCTTACACCATCAGTTAGATAAGTCATAACACACAACTCACATCCAATTACAAAGAATTACAAAGAATAGAAGTAAATTAGAAATAAAAGTTAAAGTTACAAATTAAAAGACTTCCTAAAGTTCTGCTTCGTGTTCCTTACAAATACTCCTGTCAATGCTGTTTGTTTTGTTTTTCCCCAATCAAACTTAACACCCAAATATTTTTATTTATGTCTACGTTTTCCTTATTCCTGTGAGTGAATCACTCCAAGCAGATCACCAGTCTTGTTTCAACTCCTTCTTTTTTTCAAATATTCCTCCACATATTTCCATTCTCCTGTCACTTTTTGGTTTGATATGTTTCTGATAGCTGATACCCCACCTGGGCAGAGCTCCCAAATGCGACTCGGTCCTTAGCGCACCTTTGCCGGAAGGTCCTAAACTGGTAAAAAGTTTTATTGGTCATCGGCATTACCTAAGCTTCTGCAGTTAGTGCTGAGTCCAGGAGCACCCACAAGCTGCATACAGTGGTACCTCGCAAGACGAATGCCTCGCACAACGAAAAACTCGCTAGACGAAAGGGTTTTGTGATTTTTTAGGTGACTCGCAAGACGAATTTTTCTATGGTCGTGCTTCGCAAGACGAAAATTTCAATGCATTCCTATGGGAAACCGTGCTTCGCAAGACGAATTTTTCGCAATACGAAACGACTCGCGGAACGAATTAATTTCGTCTTGCGAGGCACCACTGTATTTGATCCTTCAGGGGGAATGCAACCCCATCTGTGCCCTGCTGTAAATCTGTATCCAGAGTAGTCACTTTCCATATCCACAGTACCTCCATCTTGTCTGAATTCAGTCTCAGCTTGTTTGCCCTCATCCACCCCCAGATTGCCTCCTTACGCTTAAGGGATAATTAATACATGCACTGTGAAGAAGAAATGTTCGGAGTATTCTTTCTGATCTGACTGCTTATTAAGGAAGAGGCAAATATTTAAATTAAACATGGAGGATCTTATATCCTTGACCATCCAGACCACTCTTTGTTAAATGTTGCTCGTGTCGCATCCTATTAGTGCCCTGTATGAGCTGGATCCCTCATATAACAGTTTAACAAATATAGGTAGCCTGTTTTTATTTTGCAAAGAGCAGGAAGAGGTTATTTTAGTTCGCTCACATATAGCAGTCTTGCACATTTAATGACGGCTGCGATTTGCATTAAGTGCTGGCACCAAGGAAGAGAGAGTTTATCCCACTATCGTTTCTGCACATGTGACAAGAGAGAGAGAGAGAGAGAAGTAAATAATGAGGCCGGCACAGCTGTACAGAGTATATGAAACGGAATATTCATTTTTCTTCAATGGGAAAGTGCAAGACAAAAGTGAGCTTTTCTTCAACTTGTTTGTTTATTGAAAATTCATCTCCGTAGAGGCGCTATGTTAAAATTTGCTCTCTGATGTTAGTGTTTGCAGGATTCCTGTGGCCACTGGAGTACGTTCTCATTTATGTACCTTGATATGCATCTCCAATTACTGTCAGAGATGTTTCTTGTTAAATATGGTAAGCTCTCTGGCTTCAGAGAGTGTGAATATGTATTCTGTACTCTTGGGCCAAATGAAGGATGGTTCTATGGACTGAGGATACTGAGAACTCGGGCGCAAATTAATTAAATATCTAAAGAGGACAGCATAAATGAAAATAGCCTGGAACCTCTGGGCTTTAAAGAAGGATGGATTTGGGGGAGTAAAAATAGTGGAGTTTGAATTAAAAGTTGCAAAAGAAATGCCACCCACACAAAAGTGCTTTTTGATGCTTTCTTCTAAGTTTATGGGACCAAATCACAGGAACCCTCAACTGCTCTTTAAGGAATTCTATACAATATTTACACATAACTACGTTGTGAAAAAAATGAAGGTGGGATTTTTATTTCACTCCTTTTTGCATATTCTTAAAACAACATGTGCCGCAATTTTTTTTAAATCTCCACCTTCAACAGCTTTAATTATGTTAATTATCACATATTTTGTTAATAACACTTTCTTTTGAAGACATCCATTAGAGATTTAAAGTGTTAATTTACCGGGAAATCTAATGGAACACTGTTGGAAATCTCCCTTTAAATTAACTTTACTTATTTTTAATGAATGTCCTAATTAGACAGAGATACAGTATTATTGGAAATATTGCAGAAGTGGAAGTAAGGGCTCATATTTCTTATTTAATGCAAAAGCCATTTATCTTGGCATAACATCTCCATTATTCAAACAAAATGATGTATTGGTCTTACTTTTTTATGTAAGTTACAAGTTCTCATTGAAACATCGCGAGGAATTAAATATGTGTGTTGGTCGCCAAATACAACTGTGGGGTCCTACTCTGACCATCTCTCTTTTCTGGCCTCTAAATGGTCAATGGAAGGAAGGAAATCAAATATAGGAACACAACCAGGGAGCAGGGATTGGGGAGAGACATCTCAAAAGTGCACAGAAGATAATTTATGGCCCAGTGTATAAAAACTGTTCCCCAAGCGTGATTCTGGAGCCACAATTTAGGTATGTTTGAAAAGAGTAGCTCTGACCATTAACCATGGCAGTTCAGAATGGGACCCCTGAGTTTAGAAGCTGTACAGTAGCTCTGAGGTCCACAAACTACAGATTAAGCTGGCATTTTTTGATGGACACTCAGTGTGAACCCGTTGTTCCAGATCCTAACATGAGAGTGAGCGTCTTGCAATGAATTGGAAGTTTATTGGCAACACATATTGCAGGGGGTAGGGAGGGATATAGTGGGAGGAAGAAAACCCACATTACCCTGTGGGCAGGACTAGCAACATGCCCCCCCCCTTAATTACATGGACTCCTTTCATGCAGTTAAGTTGTAAAAAGGACATTTGAGGCATTTGTTTTCAGGGGGAAGGAATGTGCAAGAAGTGTATGCCCAAATCACTTCTATCACGCTTCAGAATGTTTGCATAGTCCTTGTCAGGTATCTCCTCAAGCAACTGTGGTTGCATGAGGGGGACAGTGGGTCTGTGCCCTCTGGCCTTTTCCCCACTATATCACAGGGCACTCTTATGCAGAAGGCAAGGCCATAGCATTCTGCCACTGTCTGCCTGCCAAACCGCAGCTGCCATCCCATTTAACACCCCCAAAATGGACACCAGTGAAAACTGGGCGATGGTGACCAGGAAAAAATGGGATTACAATGGTTAAAAGGTAAAGGGACCCCTGACCATTAGGTCCAGTCGTGTCTGACTCTGGGGTTGCGCCGCTCATCTCAAGTTACTGGCTGAGGGAGCCGGCGTATAGCTTCCGGGTCATGTGGCCAGCATGACTAAGACGCTTCTGGCAAACCAGAGCAGTGCATGGAAACGCCGTTTACCTTCCCGCCAGAGCGGTACCTATTTATCTACTTGCACTTTGACGTGCTTTTGAACTGCTAGGTGGGCAGGAGCTGGGACCGAGCAATGGGAGCTCACCCCGTTGCAGGGATTCTAACCGCCAACCTTCTGATCAGCAAGCCCTAGGCACTGTGGTTTAACCCACAGTGCCACCTGGGTCCCTAACAATGGTTAGGGAGGAACTATTTCGATATTTTGGATTTACTGACCTAGGGCTCATCCACACCTACATTTGCCCTGCTGCCTTCCCCTGGGAAAACCTGATCTTTAGGGAAACTGGGTTTTCCGCAATTGCTGTTTGTTCCAATTCAGCAGTAAAGAGTGTGTTTTCCAGGAGAAAGCAAATGCAAAACAGCTTGAACCTGTGCCTAGAAAGGGCAGGACAAGCAGGAAATCACTCAGACCCCTGACTTCTAGGCATGGGGCAAGTGGAAGCGTGGATGATTCCTGAGTGAAGCATGTTGATTTTGTAGACAACCACAAGTGTGGAAGTTCTTTGAGCATTCAGTTTTGTTGTGGTTTTGCGCATGTGTGCCTGTCTGTATGTTCTAATTCACTAGCATCCTTTTTAGTAGGATCAATAATATTCCAGCTGAAATAAACAATTTCATATTGGATTGATTATCAGGGAAGTGAATATATTTGTTTGTATCCCACCAGAAATAGATACTTCCCCTCCCCCGCCTGAATATTGATAGAGAAGACAGATGAAGACACATAAGCATATGGCACTGAAAATCATAAAAAAGACTGTACAGCAGATCTCTATAATGAAATTATGTGATCTAAGAAAGTTACAAGAGCAGCTGTCATACAAAGTGTGTGTGTGTGTGTGTGTGTGTGTGTGTGTGTGTTCGTATTCCAAGAGAAGCAATTTTAGTCACCAGGAACAGTTAGTTTTTATGGTCATTTGGCTACTGACACATTACAAGTAATAAACCATCAATCTGATTGAAACAGTATGAGATCACTTTTTGAAGCCTATTATGGACACTGTTCTTAAGGTTAAGAAGAAAAATGGAATTATAATCCATGCCATTTTTGGGTAATTGTTATTAATAAATTAGCAAAGAATGAGCAGCAGATGGATGAATTGTTGTAGTTCATTAATTTTATGGTGACTTTCTTTGTGTGAGCCAATTATGTCGGTCATTGTGTTGCTAAGTGGCAACGATGCCCAAAGGAGAAGGACTGGACGCAGAACAAATGGTCTCTGCTGTTTTCCTTTTTCTGGATTTTGCCAACGGCTCCCTCACGATCTTGGTGATTGGAACCGGAATCATGTAGATCTGCAGAACCAATCCCCCCCCCCTACAGAATGATATAGAAAGTAGTGTCATACTTTTAAATATTGAATTGTATGTGTCATACATCATAAGATTTGCTAACTGATAAACACTGATTTCCCCGCACTGCCACTCCCAGAGAATGCATGAATGGACAATTAAGTTATGGAAAAACTATAAAAGTATGCAGATGATACCCAGCTCGACCTCTCTTTCAAATCAGAACCAGTGAAGGTGGTGAAGGTCCTGTGTGAGTGCCTGGAGGTGGTTGGAGGATGGATGGCGGCTAACAGATTGAGGTTGAATCCTGACAAGACAGAAGTACTGTTTTGGGGGGACAGGAGGCAGGCGGGTGTGGGGGACTCCCTGGTCCTGAATGGGGTAACTGTGCCCCTGAAGGACCAGGTGCGCAGCCTGGGAGTCATTTTGGACTCGCAGCTGTCCATTTAGGTGCAGGTCAGTTCTGTTTCCAGGGCAGCTGTTTACCAGCTCCATCTGGTATGCAGACTGAGACCCTACCTGCCCATACACTGTCTTGCCAGAGTGGTGCATGCTCTAGTTAGCTCCCGCTTGGACTACTGCAAGGCGCTGTATGTGGGGCCAACTTTGAAGGTGACCTGGAAAGTACAACTAATCCAGAATGCAGCAGCTAGACTGGTAACTGAGAGTAGCCATCGAGACCACATAACACTGGTCCTGAGAGATCTACATTGGCTCGCAGTACATTTCTAAGCACAATTCAAAGTGTTGGTGCTGACCTTTAAAGCCCTAAATGGAGTGTTAAAGCCCTAAATGGAGTGTCTCCACCCCCATTGATTATTGAGTTGCAGCGCCAAGGGCTTTCTGGCGGTTCCCTCACTGCGAGAAGTGAGGTTACAGGGAACCAGGCAGAGGGCCTTCTCGGTGGTGGCGCCTGTGGAACGCCCTCCCATCAGATGTCAAGGAAATAAACAACTATCCGACTTTTAGAAGACATCTGAAGGCAGCCCTGTTTAGGGAAGTTTTTAATGTTTGAAGTTTTATTCTGTTTTTAATGTTCTGTTGAAAGCTGCCCAGAGTGGCTGGGGAAACCCAGCCAGATGGGGGGAATAATTTATTATTATTATTATTATTATTATTATTATTATTAAAGTTCTTTATTGGGGTTTATGGCATGAACATTCAAAACTGGCTCCAAAGCCATTTCACGTATCCCATGTTCTTTGTTTGCTTTTCCTTTGCATTTTACCAAGTATTCCGATTCACTATAAATCCTGTTATTGTATGCAATTTGTAGTGATTCTAGAAATTCCACTGAAATACAAAAGAGCTGGCAATCATAAATTTAAAATCAATCATAGATGTATGAAAGAATCTCTCTAAAATCCAGGTTTTCATTTCATTTCATTTTTTTTATTTGTATGCCGCCTTTCCACAGCTAAAAAAACAAGGAGACTTACAGCATGACAAAAGTCATAAACAATAAATAAACCACATAAAAAAATACACAACCCAATGGAAAACAATTTCCACATAAATCAAAATCTAAAGCTAAGAATACAGCATTAATATCACAGTTTAAAATGACATAAGTAAAAAATAACAGTGGGCATTATTGTCTTGGAAGATGTTTAGTGCCCACAAAGAACACCACAAAGAACTCATAACCCATCTACTCTCAGCAGCCAGAAACATCATAACCAGACACTGGAAAGACCTGTCAGGAGTAAACATGGACCAATGGTACCAAGTAGTATGGGAAACAGCCCTACTAGAAAAACTAACCAGTAACCTGAAACTGACACGGGGACAAACAGAAGAAGACACCTTCACCCTGGTATGGTTCCCCTTCATCACACACAGCCCAACAAGACAATGACAAAAATCTACCGACAGCATACAAATCAATATGGCTAACCTGATCAAAAACACCCACCCACCCCACTCACACAGGAAACCAAAAGATCACCACAGCCAACCACAAATGAACAATCACACCCCACGCCAACCCTGACCTCTCTCACCGCCAAAGGAGCACAAGCGAACAACAGAGAACCTGCACATACAACGCTGACACCAAACCCCACATATATTAAGGAAAATACAAACATCGTCACCCCACCTCACTCATCTCCCCATCCCACCCACCTCTCTCCCCCTCCTCTCCCTAATGTCTCAACAACCGAAACTGATTTGTAAGAATGTTACATGGAAAAAAAATACGAGAGCGACATTGCGCGCACCTTTGTAAATCAAGAAAATCCTTAATAAAAATGAATTTAAAAAGTAAAAAATAACAGCAATTTAAACAAAACAAAACAAAACGGAGCCCTCTCTGCCCAGGAGCAGCAGCAGCGGCAGCAGTCCTTTATAGAGCCCATCAGTACTCGCCCTGGGCCAGGTGGTGAGTGGCAGGATTGGGGCCCTCAGGTGCTGGGCAGGGGAGTCCTCCTGGGTGGCAGCAGCAGCAACAGCAGTTCTTATAGGCCTGTCAGGCTCCTCCTTAGGCCAGGTGGTGAGGTTGTAAAGTCTTGTCTTCACATGAAGAAAAATGTTGTCAGAGTTTCCTTTAGGTGGTTGCAAATCACTAGTGGGTATTAAATTAACGGTCGCTAGAACGGTGCGTTCCCCTCAGCGCGGCCGCCACCGGTGGTCTCACCTCAGCCGACCGGCCTCCCTTCCTCGCTTCTGGCTCTCCTCCTCCTCCGCCAGCTGCCTGGGCGAGACCCGGAAAGAGGAGGAGGAGGGCAGCAGCAGCAGCAGCGGGAGGGTGTTGGTTGCGAGTCAAGAGAGAAGAGTTTTTAAAGACTCCTCTTGCCTGCTTTTTTCGGGGAGGGGGGGAGGAGATGAAGGAGCCGCGGCGCTTCCCGAGGCCCTTAAAAAAAAGTAATAAAAACCACTTGCACGCAGACTTGCAGTTCGGGTCTCTCTCTCTCCCCCCCACACACACTTTCCCCTGCAATTGATTTTTTAAACTGAAAAAAACACACACACACACGCACAACCCCCCCCCCCATAGACTGGTTGCGAACTCGAGGATGCCCGTGCAAGTGTCTCTGCGTTCCAAGTCCCAACGGCTGTCCGTGGGGCACATGCGCAGTAGCGCAATCCCACGGGCACAGGGACTGGACGCAGAGACACTTGCACGGGCGTCCTCGAGTCGCAAATAAGATAGTTGTATTAAGATTCAAGTCTTTATTTTGTATTATTGTTTTTATTGTTTGTTTGTTTGTTTGTATATGTTTTTGTTATGTGTATGTTATATTTTGTTAAAACTAATAAAAATTTAATTTGAAAAAAAAAAAAGGAAGCCAGTTTATATTGAGCCACTCAGACTTGGTTTAGCAATCATGGGCAGTTTATGCCAGGTTCATTACATTTGATAATTCTCTTGCTGGTTAGTAACTCAAACAGTCATTTTTTTGTGGAGGGTGGGAGCTCAAACCTGGAGGGCTAAGGTGGGCCTGTCACAACACTAGAAATAACAATTACACCCATTTAAGTTTTTAACAGCGATACTGCCTTACACATGGCATGATGACACAGTTAATGACAAAGTTATTTGACCCAATGCCTGAATCACCAAATGTGGGCTTGGGGATAAACTTTAAGGTTGAATCCAGTTGGATTGATTTTCCTTGCAATCCTTGCATTCTCAGTTTGTAGATAGTGTCAGATATATGCTTTACTTAATGATTGCAGTTTATTACTCAATAGGTCATATCCTGTATATATTAGGAACAAACACCTTGGAGACTATGAGCTGGTGGAAGGAGATGACATGTGTCATTGCTGTTGTTTTCGCTACAGCCCTGTGGAAAAACTAATTACCTTTTCATCTTGGTGAATCCAGAGGTCACTTTACCACTACTATATCTCTACATGACAGGGTACATGGGTAATTAGGTAGGCTGTGTAACCTGGATATTCCATGGATCTCATTACATCTTATTTAGAAACGCTATAATTTGATTGGTGGAAAATTAAGGCATCTTCTCATGGGTCATTTTATCTCTCTGCAATAATAATTCTTGGCTTGATTAAAAATTGATCCAGTGTCTTAAAGTGAATTTATTATTGCTGCAATCTATCACCCACAGACAGATAATCTGGTTCCCATCTTTATCTGATTTGAAAAATCTGTCACTTATTATGTGTTGTTCCACACCCACCCACCCAAAAAATCATTTAAATTGATGGTTTGTTAAGGCATGCGTACTATCAATGGCCCCTTGAAAGAAATCTTGAGACAATAGCCTGATGCTTTTTACTGCAAGGGTCTGATAATATGTCAGTTTTAATATATTGATTTGTATTGTGTTCTAGCAACAATTTCTCTGTGGGAAAAAATAAAATAAAATAGCATGGACACAGAGCAACAAAGGAGTATGTGTTCAATTGTTACTTCATTTGTATACAGCTCTATTTCTACTCCAGAACATCTCAAGTACCGGTACTTAAGGGAGCTTTTTCCCATGTCTCCAACATCATCCAGCCTGAGTTTTGAGATCAGTAGGGGAGGCCCTGCCTGTGGTACCCTTGATGACCTGGGAGATTGCTACACATGGAAGTGCCATCTCAGTGGTGGCACCTCAGCTGTGGAGCTCCCTCCCCATGAAGATTACATTATCCCCTTTGGTATTGTTCAAGTGAGAACTTAAACATACTCATTTCAGCTGGCCTTTGGCACATGGAATAACATTACTGTGTTTTATCACTTTTTCGTAACCTTGTACCTGAGGCTGTATTTTGTTCTTCCATTGTATTTTCATAATTGTGTTGTCAGCCACCCTGAGCTTGAGAAGAGGAAGGACAGAATATAAAAAGCAAATAACAAAACAACAACAAGAATAGCACTCAGCACTTTATTTTTCCAATGGTTGGTCCAAGTTTAGGATTGCCCCAAAGATAGTCATTGGCCAATGGAGGTTTTTGCTTGTTTGTTTGTTTGCTTGCTTTTTAAATACATTTTCTCCATTGAATAGCAGACCTCCAGTGCAACATCCGAAAGTGCTAATCAAATTCACCTCATTTTCCAAGCAGATCTGCCACTTTTTCTATGTCAGGTGAGTCAAAGCTCAGAATGAGCTCAGACTTGCAAGAGAGGTTAAAAATACTAAAAATGTTTCTTTGGCTATGTTTGAAGCAAGAAGAACAAGCAAGTAATAGGGTCCTCTGGATAGATGGAGAAATGCTATTGGGTGACAGAGAGTAGGCAGAACTGCTCAATGCCTAAAGGTAAAGGTAAAGGGACCCCTCACTGTTAGGTCCAGTCATGGATGACTCTGGGGCTGCGGAGCTCATCTTGCGTTACTGGCCAAGGGAGCCGGCGTACAGCTTCCAGGTCATGTGGCCAGCATGACTAAGCCGCTTCTGGTGAACCAGAGCAGTGCACGGAAACGCCATTTACCTTCCCGCCGGAGCGGTACCTATTTATCTACTTGCACTTTCGAACTGCTAGGTGGGCAGGAGCAGGGACCGAGCAACGGGAGCTCACCCCATCGCAGGGATTCGAACCGCCGACCTTCTGATCAGCAAGCCCTAGGCTCTGTGGTTTAACCCACAGCACCACCCGCTCAACGCCTACTTCACCCAAAAGGAAAGCATTGCGCAACCTGGTGATAACAGAAAAAACATTGCAAAGAGAGAGAGAGAGCAGCAGATGGGAAAAGAGGTGATAAGGGAACACCTAGATGCTTTAAATGAGTCCAAATCTCCAGGGCCTGATGAGCAACACCCAAGAGTGTCTACATTGTAGATTCTTCTAGATTCACAATCATTGTCCCAGATTATATACCCTCCTATGGGACGCGGGTGGCACTGTGGGTTAAACCACAGAGCCTAGGGCTTGCCGATCGGAAGGTCGGCGGTTCGAATCCCCGTGACGGGGTGAGCTCCCGTTGCTCGGTCCCAGCTCCTGCCAACCTAGCAGTTCAAAAGCATGTCAAAGTGCAAGTAGATAAATAGGTACCACTCTGGCGGGAAGGTAAACGGCATTTCCGTGCGCTGCTCTGGTTCGCCAGAAGCGGCTTAGTCATGCTGGCCACATGACCTGGAAGCTGTCTGCGGACAAATGCCGGCTCCCTCGGCCAGTAACTCGAGATGAGCGGCGCAACCCCAGAGTTGAACACGACTGGACCTAATGGTCAGGGGTCCCTTTACCTTTACGACTACATTATGCCTTCTGATACGCTGAACATCACCATTTACTGCACACTGCCAGGTTCCTGCAGCAAATCCAGAGCAAGAGCAAAAAGGAGAAAAGGAGAAAACTGTAGCCAAGTTAATGAGGCATGGGTGAGGAGATTATCCACAATTTGTCTTTAGAAATTCTACTATGCGGCACTAAGTTCTTGTGGGAAGACCAGGGAAGAGTGCATGCATGTACGTATGTAAGTAGGGAAAGAGGGCTGCAATACACTACTCATTCACTTTGTAACAGTCCTTGTAAAGTAAAAGGGACTGCTCCAGAGCAAACAGGTTGTGGATGGTGGCCAAAAAGGGTGATGGAATCAATTATGGCCTTTCACCAAGATAATTGTCTTCCAAATAGAGAGGGCCTGGTTTTCCCCTTCAGATGTCTTTCTGTATTAACTTGATTGCAACTCCATCACAACTCCTGAAACCCTTGCTCCAGAAAGAGAACAGAAATAAGAAGTAATGTAAAGTCTTATTAACTGACCACTGGACAAAGGGGCTCTCTAGCTGAGCATCAAAGGGTAAGAAGAAAAGGAAAATATTGTACAGAAGGGGAAAGCGACAGGAAAAGAGCAGACGAGGAAACAGCCTGGGGCATTTTGGTCCTTAAAACAGAACGTTTAAATGATGTTAAATGATACCTACAGATGGTAAAATAATACACTGCCAATTTGAACCCACTCAGTGGCATCCAGATGTGCTTCTTCAGACAACTGTTTAACACTGTCTAATGGTAGGACTGGCCCTGGATGGAATAACACCAGCACATCATGGCTTCCAGTTCAGGCTTTATGGATCTGCTTCTCCTCCTCTCCTAAGCCCTGAGCTGGAGCTAAGTACAAAATAGTGGCTTAGAACAATGGGCAGACACACACACAATACCTCTGAGTGCATTAGGATTTTGCTTTCAGTACCAGAACTGAGGTCACATCCCTTTTGCACAAAAAACAATCAGGAAATCAGGTCATTCCTGATTTTTCTTCATGCTTTCTTAATCTCAGCAGCTGAACATGGGGAAAAGCTGGACCAGAAAGAAGGCTGATCACCGAAGAATTGATGCTTTTGAATTGTGGTGCTGGAGGAGACTCTTGAGAGTCCCATGGACTGCAAGAAGATCAAACCTATCCATTCTGAAGGAAATCAGCCCTGAGTGCTCACTGGAAGGACAGATCCTGAAGCTGAGGCTCCAATACTTTGGCCACCTCATGAGAAGAGAAGACTCCCTGGAAAAGACCCTGATGTTGGGAAAGATGGAGGGCACAAGGAGAAGGGGACAATAGAGGACGAGATGGTTGGACAGTGTTCTCAAAGCTAACATGAGTTTGACCAAACTGTGGGAGGCAGTGGAAAACAGGAGTGGCTGGCGTGCTCTGGTTCTTGGGGTCACGAAGAGTCGGACACGACTAAACAACAACTATTAAAAAACCCAAAGACCCAAGTTGTTGCTACTGTTAAAAAACTCAATCTTCTTGCAATGTGGGATTTTTCTTAAATTGCCTAACAGAGTCCAGGAGTAAACTACTGGGAAGATGCACCTTAGTGTCCATGTAAAATACTGCAGTTTTATTATTGAGCCCGCTTTTTAAGAGGAGGGTTGCAAAGACTGAGAATGCAAACCAACAGAACCACAATATAACATAGGGCAAACTAAGGACAACTGCATTGATTCACCGGGTCAATCCATCACCTCTTCTGCACTCCAGCATTTCCATTTGCCTTCCCTCATTCGCTTTGAAGAACTTCATTAAGAATGAAAAGAGGCATGGCGATTCCGTAGTATGTGCTTTTTATGTGAACACCCCACACTCTCATCTGACAGCACCTGTGATGTAGCATTATTTTGGATAATTAAATAATCTTAAGTACCCGTGTGCATGGAGTGTGGGATCAACAGATGCCTCGAGTGGTGTCATGCCCAGAAGGCAAAGCTGAGCGTTTTCAGCCATCTAAAGAGTCTTTTTCTTGGCAAAGCAGCAAGCCTCCAGATGTGCGTCTCTGTGATCCTTTGAAGCCTTTGTAGCTATTCCTTGAGATTCTTTTGGGATGCATATCAACGAATACATGGAGATCTGTCTAAAGGATGCCTGGCACACAGATAATTTCATGCTGGGGGGAAATGTGAAAAGTGGAGTTTATTTCCTCGCCAGGGTCATCTTCTAGGTTTGCGAACTCATTTAACAATTGAGTTGTGAAAAGGGGAGATGGGTTGGTATATGAGGGAGTGGCTTACAAAGAGAGCTGGGTATGAACCGCAATAGATTTTCTCCTTCGATGTTTAAACAAGGGCTGAGCAAAAATGGCCACCCAAAACTCCCCACCCTATTTGCAAGCCAAAAAAAAGGAGGTACTGTGCCAAACATTCTCAGGGGCAGAGGGTGGGCAGATGCAATTCTGAAACAGCTGGGGAGGGAAAAGGAAGAAAATTTTCAGAAAAACCCTCCTCTTAGAAATTCAGGTTCAGTATATGTTAAATGAAACAATGTTGTTATTTCATGCTGGTGAATGAAGGTTGCAATGGGCTAAGAGATGCAAAGTTGTTGCACAAGCTTATCACTTCCTTCAACAATATTACAATATTTTGGGTTGCATTAACTATCTGTGGCTGATGCTTTGCCAAAAATTCTCAGGGGGGATTGAAAATCTCCAACCATTTGGGGAGCCCCCACAAAGAAAATTCTCAGAAAAGTTGGGCTCTATTCTTAGCCTGGGATATGATTCCAGTTGCTGCTGCTATTTACCAAAGTAATTATTATTATTATTATTATTATTATTATTATTATTATTATTATTATTATTAGTACCCCACCCATCTGGTGGAGTACCAAAAAAATCAAATACATTAAAATATCACACATTAAAAGCTTCCCTAAACAGGGCTGCCTTCAGATGTCCTCTAAATGTCTGGTAGTTGTTTATCTCTTTGACATCTGAAGGGAGGGCGTTCCACAGGGCGGGCGCCACTACCGAGAAGGCCCTCTGCCTGGTTCCCTGTAGCTTTGCTTCTCGCAGTGAGGGAACCGCCAGAAGGCCCTCGGCGCTGGATCTCAGTGTCCGGGCTGAATGATGGGGGTGGAGACGCTCCTTCAGGTATACAGGACCGAGGCCGTTTAGGGCTTTAAAGGTCAGCACCACACTCCCACTCCCAGTCACCAGTCTAGCTGCTGCATTCTGGATTAATTGCAGTTTCCGGGTCACCTTCAAAGGTAGCCCCACGTAGAGCGCATTGCAGTAGTCCAAGCGGGAGATAACCAGAGCATGCACCACTCTGGTGAGACAGTCCGCAGGCAGGTAGGGTCTCATCCTGCGTACCAGATGGAGCTGGTAGACAGCAGAGTTAACCTGCACCTCCATGGACAGCTGTGAGTCCAAAATGACTCCCAGGCTGCACACCTGGTCCTTCAGGGGCACAGTTACCCCATTCAGGACCAGGGAGTCCTCCACACCTGCCCTCCTCCTGTCCCCCAAAAACAGTACTTCTGTCTTGTCAGGATTCAACCTCAATCTGTTAGCCGCCATCCATCCTCCAACCGCCTCCAGGCACTCACACAGGACCTTCACGCCTTCACTGGTTCTGATTTGAAAGAGAGGTAGAGCTGGGTATCATCCGCATACTGATGGACACCCAGCCCAAACCCCCTGATGATCTCTCCCAGCAGCTTCATATAGATATTAAAAAGCAGCGTAATTCTTAACTTTTCACTGCACATTTGTGGGACTTTTTGTGCCCATATACAAGAAATGAGTTGTGCTTGTGTAGTTCATTGTATTCAGGTCTTTTTTTCAGCCGGAACTCACTGGACCTCAGTTCCGGCACCAATCAGTTGGGTGCCATTGCCATTATAAGAGAAGTGTAGTACCTTCCACTTTGATCGCCTTTACATGTTACCAAGCTGCTCTGGTGCCTCTTTGGCATATTTTGAGGAAATCACAAAAGGAGGCTCATGTGTTTTGGGGTAATATCTTTAGGTTGAAACCCATAATTCCTTTCATCTTAATAAACTGATATGTGATAAAATTTTCGTATAACTCCAATAATTATTATTTTTGTAACAATATAATCAATATAATGATTTATGTATTGTTTTCTCTCTCTTTAATTAATGGGAGTAACATCAACTTGTGCCAACAGACTGAACTGCAGATGTGCAAAGGGGTTTTTAAAATATATTAAAAACTTCATAAAAGCAATTCCAAAACAGATGCAGCGTGGGAAATATATCACCTTAAAAGACCTCTTTTTCTTCAGTAGGTGCCGAAAAGACAACAGACATGGGCCTGCCCAACATTTAAGGGGAGGGAATTCCAAAGGTAGGTGCCACAACAGTAAAAGCCTGATTCCTTTATCATATGGACTGCCTGATAAGATGGTACCTGCAGGAAGCCCTCACCTGAAAAGCAGCATCATTGTCTGGGTATATAGGGTTGCTGGCATCCATCTGCCTTAGCAGACAATGGAAGAGTGATGTTGGAGAGTTACAACACCTGCTATGGCTGTAGAGACCAATACAGGAAAGACATGTTTTGTTGCATCTGGGGCAGAAGAAGGCAGTCTGTGCTGCTGCAGACGCACCATGGCGTTCCTTCTCTCTGCACGCCTCCCAGTGGTCATCCCGCCTCTGGTCACTGCTATAAATGTCGAGTCACTACATTCCAGGATGAGGTTTCAGCCTGGTATGTGACATGTGCTCCTTCTCTATTTCCCCTTTACTACAAGGAGAAAGTCGAAGGTGAAGCAGCATTTATTTGAACATATGACCTGTCTGTCTGTCTCCAGGCACTGCGGTCGTCTGCAGGGGATTCCCACACAGCAGGGTTGATGTTGCCAGCCTTTTTGTCAAGTCTGCAGACATCTTTGTAACACAGAGTTGGTTTGCCAACAGGCCTGATGCCTGAGACCAGCTCCCCATAGAGCAGGCAACCCCAAACTTGGCCCTCCAGCTGTTTTGGGACTACAATTCCCATCATCCCTGACCACTGGTCCTGTTAGCTAGGGATGATGGGAGTTGTAGTCCCAAAAGAGCTGGAGGGCCGAGTTTGGCCATCCCTGCCATAGAGCATGTCTTTGGGGATCCTGCCATCTTCCATTCGATTTACTTGCCCAAGTTAGCACAGATGGCGCTGAGACAGAAGTGCGAACATGCAGGGAATGTGGGCTTGGAAGAGCACATCTTTATTTGAGATTCTGTACTGCTATGTGATGCCCGAAACCTTGCTGCTGCAGCACATATGGAAGGCACTGAGGTGTTACTCCTGGCGGGTGTAAGTTGCCCATGACACTCTTCCATAAAGCTGTGTGCTCAACACACAAGGCTGGTTATATAAGGGGTGCGACAATCTTTCAGGTGTCTTGGGCCCAAGCTGTATAGGGCTTTATACACCAAAACCAGCACCATTAACTGAGCCCAGTAACTAGCTGGCAGATTGCAGAAACTGGGATCATTTTTAGTGGTGTTTTCATGAATATATGACTCCCCAAAATGAAGAAAACATCCAAAAGTAAGCAGTCCTTAGCCTAATATATACCAACTGTCTGTCCCATTACAGAAGTGGCATGTAAACCTATAACACGTGACAGTCCTAAAAGAAGTCTGCCCCTGGAATATCAGGGGGTTATTAGTTTTACAGTCATACCTCGTGTTACGGCCGCTGCAGGTTGCGTTCAGCGCGGGTTACGAACGTGCTGAACCCGGAAGTACCAGAACGGGTTACTTCCGCGTTTGGCGGTTCGCGCATGCGCAGATGTGCGAAATGACGTCACGCGCATACGCAGAAGTGCTGAATCGCATCACGCACATGCGCAGATGCGAAGCTTCATGATGCATTCTGCTCATGATGTGAACGGGGCTCCGGAACGGATCCTGTTCGCATCCAGAGGTACCACTGTACTTTGTTTTTGTTATGTATTTTATGTTCTCATTTTGTATTTTTATGATGTGAACCACTTTGCCGGTATAATACATACATACATAGAGTGGTACCTCTGGTTACGAACTTAATTCGTTCCGGAGGTCCGTTCTTAACCTGAAACCGTTCTTAACCTGAGGTACCACTTTAGCTAATGGGGCCTCCCGCTGCCACTGTGCCACCGGCACACGATTTCTGTTCTCATCCTGGGGCAAAGTTCCTAACCCGAGGTACTATTTCCGGGTTAGTGGAGTCCGTAACCTGAAGTGTTTATAACCCGAGGTACCACTGTACATACAAAGAAGCAAAGGAAGGCTGCAATGAAGGATACAACCAAATGTTTCTGTGGGAACTCATCATCCTTGTCTTTGCACACTTTCGTTAGCTCTCATGAGTGATATCAATCCCCTCATTTTTGTACAGCCTAAATGTAACCTCCCCCCTCCCAAATCAAATAAAAATTATACGCTAAATATATTCATTTTATAAATATGCATGTTAATTAAATATACATTTACTTTAAATGCATGTGTTAATTATACATGTTACATCAGATCACAATTAAGTCAATAGAAATTGACAATTTGCATATAATCACACTTGTATACTAATCAGTTGTCAATCTAGAATGCCATTTTGTTTCAGATGGATCTATTCGTTCCAAAGTATGTAGAGAATATAGGCATGGGGCAAAAGATTTTAAAAGGTGGGGCAGAGGGAGGATATAAAGTTCAAAGTATTCTTATTTCAAAAGACATGGAATCATGGAGCACAACATTCCTGGGAGGGAAATGGAATAAATGAGGGCTGGATGCAAGGTTGAAGGCTCCCTTGCATTAAGCAGTCCCAAGCCTTTGGAAAAAGCTATGATGTCAGAGAGAAGAGTCCCAGTCTACTCTTCAGATTGGCATGCTTGCTTTCTGTGCTTTGATATGGAATATAATCTATGTGGGACAAGAAGCTATAGTTAGAACTGGGATATGGAATAACTGATTGGTTCAAAATTGGGAAAGGAGTACGACAAGGCTGTATATTGTCTCCCTGCTTATTTAACTTATATGCAGAATTCATCATGCGAAAGGCTGGGCTGGATGAATCCCAAACCGGAATTAAGATTGCCGGAAGAAATATCAACAACCTCAGATATGCTGATGACACAACCTTGATGGCAGAAAGTGAGGAGGAATTAAAGAACCTTTTAATGAGGGTGAAAGAGGAGAGCGCAAAATATGGTCTGAAGCTCAACATCAAAAAAACTAAGATCATGGCCACTGGTCCCATCACCTCCTGGCAAATAGAAGGGGAAGAAATGGAGGCAGTGAGAGATTTCACTTTCTTGGGTTCCATGATCACTGCAGATGGTGACAGCAGTCACGAAATTAGAAGACGCCTGCTTCTTGGGAGGAAAGCAATGACAAACCTAGACAGCATCTTAAAAAGCAAAGACATCACCTTGCCGACAAAGGTCCGTATAGTTAAAGCTATGGTTTTCCCAGTAGTAATGTACGGAAGTGAGAGCTGGACCATAAAGAAGGCTGATCGCCGAAGAATTGATGCTTTTGAATTATGGTGCTGGAGGAGACTCTTGAGAGTCCCATGGACTGCAAGAAGATCAAACCTATCCATTCTGAAGGAAATCAGCCCTGAGTGCTCACTGGAAGGACAGATCCTGAAGCTTGAGGCTCCAGTACTTTGGCCACCTCATGAGAAGAGAAGACTCCCTGGAAAAGACCCTGATGTTGGGAAAGATGGAGGGCACAAGGAGAAGGGGACGACAGAGGATGAGATGGTTGGACAGTGTTCTCAAAGCTACCAACATGAGTCTGACCAAACTGTGGGAGGCAGTGGAAGACAGGCGTGCCTGACGTGCTCTGGTCCATGGGGTCACGAAGAGTCGGACACAACTGAACGACTGAACAACAACAACAACAAAGGAATTAATGAATGCATGAATAAGGGTACATTGAAATGCAAACTGCATACTCAGATACACAACAACAGGGTAAAACATTATTGTGAGATGGTTGGACGGTGTTCTCGGAGCTACTAACATGAGTTTGGCCAAACTGCGAGAGGCAGTGAAGGATAGGCGTGCCTGGCATGCTCTGGTCCATGGGGTCACAAAGAGTTAGACACGACTGAACGACTGAACAACAACAACATAATCTAAGCATGTGGTTCCCCTACTTTCTGAGGTGATACATTCCCACAAGAGTTGCGCTATTTGGTTTTTCTTAACTCGTAGACCAGGTCTTCAGAGGCCTAGGCTATCACAGGTCTCCACTGCAGCATTTTGAAGGCGTGTACATAGAAATCATCCATTTGAATATGTATGATTGCCCTATGCTCCAGCGCCTGAACTTTTCAGTGGTCTAATATTACTAAAGGAGAAGGCGTGAACTCACAAGTTCCATTTCCTTGCTTTGAGGCATTGTGGTTTAATGTTTATCAGTGTAGGGAAGCTAAGGATGTGGTCTTGGACTGACAGAGACAAAACTGGAGGTTGTCTCCTGCGCAAGTTCATGGAAGTTATCAACAGCAATGCTAGAAATAGATCTCTTGTTAGCTGACTCAGTTTTCTACTCATGTTAGTTTTCTACCCATGGTTTCTTCACATATATACCATTCAGATGGATGGAGCTTCCCTGTGCATTATTCTACAAAGGAATACATGACTGTTGGAAGAATAACATATTATGCTGGCAGATTATGAACACCCCAGCCATTCAACATATGCATGAGATCAAATGAATGGGCCACCAAGGGGGTTTGTTACAATTCATCACAATCATGGTATGCAAGTGCATTTTTCTTTTAATTATTCAGCAACAAAATTGGGGAATTGGTCACTGTTGCATAAAGCCTAGCCTCTTATCCCACACAGTAATTTTGTTTATCGGAGTGGGGATGAACAGCACAACAGCAATCTACAATACATGTTTTAAAACAAAAGAATACATGCTTTTTTGGGGTGGTGTGTGTTGTACAATTAAGGTCGCCTTCTGCTGCCTTCAGAAGTCATAGAAACATGTTTTAAAACAATGAATGAAACCACTGGCCCATATGGCTTAGTACTGTCCACACTGACTGGCAGTGACTCTCCAGAGTTTCATCATCATCATCATCATCATCATCATCATCTTCTAATAAATAAATAAATAAATAATAATAAATAATAATAACGAATTTCAAAATGAACAGACATTGTGGTTGCAGTTCATCTGAAAGTGCAGTTTTGTCCTCACACAAAGTAAGATCAAGAGCTCCGTGAGGCCAAAATCTGGTGCCCTCCGCCTCTCGCCTTTCATTCTGCATGTGCCCTGTGACATAATTGTGACACCCTGCTCAGCACTCAGTGTGGGAGAACCGGTCACGCTGCCCTAAATCTGCCTCTGGTAACAACTCTGCATCCTCATACACTTCCTTCTGTGTGGAATTCACTGGACTGGTTATTTTCCTTCTGTGTGTTTTGGTGCCACAACTAAGTTAATGTACAGAGGGCAAAAAAGGAAATGTGCTCAAATGTTAGACGTAACCATATGCACAAATGGGCATACTGTACCCTGCACCACTTTGCACTAATGGAGGGCAAATATTATGTGTGCAGTGGCCCATAGTAGGCAATGCTGCCTTCTGGATTTTCAATATTTTATTAGTCTCATTTAATTCAATGAGGTTCTTACACTGTTATTAAACTTAAGCATGCATAGTGCATCAAAGCACATTGTTGTAAAATTTAATAAAGAGTCTTTTCATTATCTTCTGTCCAGTCACCATTTACACAGAAGTATTAATTCAGTTTCACAAAGGGGAATGCACACATCCTTTGAAATGGAGCCCTGATGCTCTGTGTGTTTGCATGTTCATTACTTTGCATCACCTGATCGGTGGAAGTCAGTAAAGTTCTGTTTTCCTATTATTATTCCTTCTTGATTTCCCCTCTGTAGTCTTGAATTTACTTTCCTCAAAAACATTATTCATTGCAGAGAATTCACTTTGCTGAGTAGTTTACAAACTAAAAAACAGAAACTCACTAAGGTATTAAACCGAGTCTGTGAAAAGTACATATTTCATCAGTGATTTTAATCTTTAAAATATTTGCTTCAGGTATCTGGGACACCATTGATTCCCTGCTACATTATGTAAAGTCTACAAAAGAAATTAGGTCACCATTCAGATTGTCTCTCTCTCTCTCTCGTGAGGATTCAATTTAGATTGCATTAGGAGAATTAATTGTGTCTTAGGCTGTGATGGCACCAACTTAAAACTAGATTCGTTATAGATGTAATAAATAAGATGTATAAATACAATTAAAATCAGCTCTGCAATTATTACCCTACAGCACCCATTGCCTTGCCTTGCCTTGATTTAAACATCCAGCTAGTAGGAATCATTTTCTTCACCAGCTGGAGAATTGCTGCCAGATTTTTAGATGCATTGCACAGGAGATACTTTTAAAAAAATCATTTAAACTTCAAAGCCAGGCAGTCCCATCACATCATCCCATTGTTATATTTTCAGAGATAAATAATGAATGCTTAGATTCTGAAAAAATGTGGTACTAATCTCTTCACAAAGCATTGCAATAATTGCAAAAGAATATTAATTTATTCACAACTTAAGGATACACTCCTAGGATCAACATTAAAATCTTGACGCAAGGAACATTTAAATTTGGATTGAGAGAGCAAATTACAAAGTGAGATTTACATTGTGTAGTGTATTCAGGCTATCCTTATCCCTATCACAAAATCAGAGAGTGGGATGAGATAGGAAGGCTAGACTAGATCAACTCCTGCTGAAAGGAACGATCATCAGTCCATAACCTCCCATGATAAAACAGCATAAGACCACAGTGTGTCACAATCAGCATGTTCAATAAAGAAGATTCCTGTAGAGGAAAGAGCTCACACAGCCAAGTCAAGGCCCAATGGAAAGCAAAGCACCCATATGGTCTGGGAAACAATTATTTTCCAAAGCAAATCTTAATTGTTGTGTATAATAGAGTAAGAAAGAATAGAGTGAAATAAAGAAAATAAAAAATCTCATAAAGTAAAACTAAATTAGCACCAACAATTTAAAAGATGAAATCCTGTCATGAACTCCATAGAGGAAAATGACAAAACGTCTAGGACAGGGGTCAGCAAACTTTCCCTCTGGGGACAGACGGACGGACTATATTTTGAAGAAAAAACAACAACAAACGAATTCCTATGCCCCACAAATAACGCAGAGATGCATTTTAAATAAAAGGACAGATTCTACTCATGTAAAAACATGCTGATTCCTGGACCGTCCGTGGCCCGGATTGAGAAGGCAATTGGGCCGGATCCAGCCCCCGGGTCTTAGTTTGCCTACCCATTCCTATGCCCCACAAATAATGCAGAGATGCATTTTAAATAAAAGGACAGATTCTACTCATGTAAAAACATGCTGATTCCTGGACCGTCCGCGGCCCGGATTGAGAAGGCAATTGGGCCGGATCCAGCCCCCGGGTCTTAGTTTGCCTACCCATGGTCTAGGACAGTGTTTTTCAACCACTGTTCCGCGGCACACTAGTGTGCCGCGAGATGTTGCCTGGTGTGCCGTGGGAAAAATTGAAAAATTCAAGAGAATTACTTTATATATAGTCAATATAGGCACAGAGTTAAATTTTTTAACATTTTCTAATGGTGGTGTGCCTCGTGATTTTTTTCATGAAACAAGTGTGCCTTTGCCCAAAAAAGGTTGAAAAACACTGGTCTAGGATCAGTTCCTGTGAGTTTTGCTTGCTGCAGCACAGTCCTTGGCCACACTGAGAGTGGTACTCAAAAAGGACATAAAATGCACCAGAATGTCCTGGCAGATTTGAGAAGGAGGTTTTGAGGGAAAGTTATGCAAATAATGGGGAAAGGAACAATGCAGGAGGACATGGGTTGATGACTCGATCTCTCAAGAGCTGCAAAGCCTCTTTTATTCATGGAAGGTTTTTTGTTTTTTGTTTTTTTTAAAAGTCTCTTCCCTCCAAGACTGCTGAAGAGAGGGTGTTTAGGCATGCCAGTGGGAGGGCTCTGTATGGCTTTTGGACTGAGAGTACAGAAAGACAGCTGGTTTGTTAGGCTATAGTGCTCTGTCAAGTTAAGAGTGTCAACAGAAGTTGAGCCTAGATCATGCTGGTGTTCAATATCTACTATCTACAATATCAAAAATTCTTTCCAGTAGCACCTTAGAGACCAACTGAGTTTGTTCTTGGTATGAGCTTTCGTGTGCATGCACACTTCTTCAGATACACTGAAACAGAAGTCACCAGATCCTTAAATATAGTGAGGGAGTGGGGAGGGGTATTGCTCAGAAGGGTGGTGGGAATGGGTGATCAGCTGATAGGTATGGAAAACCTGTTGACGACTCTTAACGGCTGTAATTAGTCTTGCAGGGAAAGGCAAGGGGTGAGATGGCTAAAGATAGCTTTGTTATGTATAATGAGATAAGAATCCAATGTCTTTGTTCAGACCAGGTTTCTCCGTGGTTTTAAGTTTGGTGATTAGTTGTAATTCAGCCACTTCTCTTTCCAGTCTATTTCTGAAATTTCTTTGTATTAAGACAGCTACTTTGAGATCTTTTATAGAATGTCCTGGGAGATTGAAGTGTTCTCCTACTGGTTTCTCTGTCTTGTGATTCCTGATCACAAGACAGAGAAACCAGTAGGAGAACACTTCAATCTCCCAGGACATTCTATAAAAGATCTCAAAGTAGCTGTCTTAATACAAAGAAATTTCAGAAATAGACTGGAAAGAGAAGTGGCTGAATTGCAACTAATCACCAAACTTAAAACCACGGAGAAACCTGGTCTGAACAAAGACATTGGATTCTTATCTCATTATACATAACAAAGCTATCTTTAGCCATCTCACCCCTTGCCTTTCCCTGCAAGACTAATTACAGCCGTTAAGAGTCGTCAACAGGTTTTCCATACCTATCAGCTGATCACCCATTCCCACCACCCTTCTGAGCAATACCCCTCCCCACTCCCTCACTATATTTAAGGATCTGGTGACTTCTGTTTCAGTGTATCTGAAGAAGTGTGCATGCACACGAAAGCTCATACCAAGAACAAACTCAGTTGGTCTCTAAGGTGCTACTGGAAAGAATTTTTGATTTTGTTTTGACTATGGCAGACCAACACGGCTACCCACCTGTAACTGGTACTATCTACAATGCATTGATAGCTGCTCCAATGTTTTTGTATCCCAGGGGGATTGAGGGAGCCCCGAGAGAATCTGTACAGGTGGAATTTATGAGGTAGGGTTTGCGTCCTTACAGACTGAAAGTTATCCTGGAGAGTCATCTGGGCTAAGCCAGTTGGAGGGCAGGTTGGCGTCAGCGAAATGTTGTAAATGGCAAGCCAAGTCCTGGCTTCAGCCTTCTGGAAGCTAACCTCCAAAGCGTTTGGCAGGCTTGATGAATAGCCGTCAGAAATTTAGATTGAACTACTTTCAGAGTTGTAAAACTGCAGTAAGGGCTGGATTAGGCAACATATATAAGCTGTGTCAGTGATTTGGCCTCAAACAACTTTATTGCCACCAGTACATAGCATATTTTCTTTCTCCTGAGTCTCAGTGTTGTTTTTATAGAGCTCAACAGGTAGGAGGATGGCGACAAGACTAGAACTAGCTGGCTAGGCCTGACTTCACTGGCTGTTGGTCTCCCTCCTTTCTGCCCCACGACTCCCAGTGGGCAGCAGCCATCACTGCTTGTGACCTTCCCTACTGCCTGATCCGTTCCTGGACTGACTACCTCCTCCCCCGTTGGCATTGTGGGAGTCTTTTCTGACTCACCACCCCCTGAGCCCCCAAACTCTAGGCGTGTGAGTCAGGCTAGCATCAAAGAGGGCTCCTTTCTCCATTTCCTGGGACTCAAAACTCTTGATCAGCTTTGACCTTGTGACTCCTGATTCTCCTGTTTATAGACACCTCCCTCCCCTGGTGCACTAATTTCCAATCACCCCAAAGGTGCATTACAGAACAAGCAATAATCTCCAAAGCCTACCAACAGGCCAATCAAATTTTTGTTGGCATTTATGCGACCATATGTTCCTAAACAGTGAGCCAAGAGCAGATGGAGGAATGCTGAGACTGATCTGGAGGGTGGGACGGTGCCGAGCTTATATAAGCCATTACCAAGCTCCATCCCAAATCAGAGTCTGCAGATGCAGCATGCTTCTGCATGCTGGCCCTAAAGGTCCCATCCTAAGGGCCAGGCACTATGCCACACCCTCCCATACCCTCTTGGGACTAGGAACACAGTTCTGCAGACTATGGTACTGTGGGATTCAATACTGATCAGCAGGGCTTTTTTTCAGCTAGAACTCACCGGAACTCAGTTCTGGCACTTCTAAGATGGGTTCCAACACCTCTCAAGTCAGCACCATTGCTATTCTAAGAGAATGAGAGAGGTGTTCATGGTGAGTCCTGGCACCTCTTTTTCTCGAAAAATAGCATTGCTGATCTGCACAACACAATTGAAATCAAATGAGCTGAGGGTTTTTAAAATGGTTTTGGTGTACATATGTATATACGTATGAAATCAAGAGATTGACCCACTGTATTTCGTTTCAGTCTTCTTACAATGTTCTCAAAAGAGGTTTATAGCATTTGCAATATATCTTTCCAATCAAAATAATTGCTTCCAGATTCATTATATTGGAATGCTTTTTGCAGTCTTGATTCGCTATGCTGCTCATGGGTTCAATCCATATATTACATCTTTAAAGGTGTACACCTATAAAATAAAGGGACGTGGGTGGCGCTGTGGGTTAAACCACAGAGTCCAGGGCTTGCTGATCAGAAGGTTGGCGGTTCGAATCCCTGCCATGGGGTGAGCTCCTGTTGCTTGGTCCCAGCTCCTGCCCACCTAGCAGTTCGAAAGCACATCAAAGTGCAAGTAGATAAATAGGGACCGCTCCAGCGGGAAGGTAAACGGCGTTTCTGTGTGCTGCTCTGGTTCGCCAGAAGCAGGCTTTGTCATGCTGGCCACATGACCCGGAAGCTGTCTGCGGACAAACGCCAGGCTCCCTTGGCCTATAGAGCGAGATGAGCGCCGCAACCCCAGAGTTGGACACGACTGGACCTGAAGGTCAGGGGTCCCTTTACCTTTTTACCTATAAAATCCACATCATTGTATACTCAGCAGTGAGCTGAGGTTACCTGCAGCTTCCTGTTGAGTACACACCTTGTGGCAAACCAATGCTTTGTGCTTTTAAATATTTGCAGTAACTGAAAAGTAGTTATACAGCGGTTTTGATAAAACCAAGATTGACACCTTTGCAAAGTCTTAAAAAATGGGCAATAAGCTATGTATATAAATATACTGCATTCTTTCTTTTATGCAATTGCTTGCTCATCTGTAAGGATCTAAAATATCACTTTGCGAATTAAAATAACTCCTGTATCCCGAGGTACTGAGCATTCAGAAATGTCTGGAATCTGTGTGGATTGCAAACAGAACTGCTGAAAAGTTTGCACCTTTTGTACTAATGGAATGGCAATCTATTGTGATAAGAAAAACACAGTGTGTGCGCTGTTAACTTAAACAGGTGCTTGAGTAGACAGCTGGAGGTTTAAGGCCAGAGGTCAAGCAATCAAAAGTGCCCGTCTATTGCATAGATCATCAAACAGCAAGCCCATCAATGGGTTCAGTGGAGAATGCTGGAAATTAATCAGTTCAGCTCTTGGTGTTTAGCCATGCTGATTATATAGTGGCAAAGCAACCGTGAGATGACAAGCCAGAGAAACTAACGTAATAGGAGTTCATTCCCAACAAAGGCCAAGAAGGCAGATCAATTTGCAATATTCTTTTCTGCACCCATGCACCAAAGCAGAAACATGAAAGCAGAACATTAAGGGATGCTCCCTATGAACTAGACAAATCAATAAACATCACTGGTGAAGGAGGAAAGAAAAAGGTTCTCATTCTCCTGAATACCCAGAGCCCCCCTTTTCCCATCTCAATGAAATGATGAGCAATGGCCTCTGTCATGTTTCCTTTCACCTGCGTGGTGCTGTCTTATAACTCTCAAGGTGAAGGCAACTTTCCAAATTGGTCTTTAAGGGCACTATCAGATCTTGTCATAAAGGAAGCCGTGGGGCAGTGAGATGGGTAGAGAAGGGTAGATCTGAGGCATTGAACCAGTTCAGCTTCAGAACAGGTTGTGAAGATGGGGTGCATACATTTGATTTTGGCATTTGTAAAGAAAGGAAGGGAGTTGTTGCACCTTCTGTTAATAAATTACAACACCGTATTAGATAAAATAGAGAAGATTGACCTTATGCTTGGAAAATTCAAGGTGTTGAACTCCGAGTTTCATCATGGACTGAAAATGAACCATGGAGTGATTTCTAGGGTGTTGAGATGACTGGTTCTCACGCACTCAGATTGCTTTCCATATCACCCCACCCTCGCTTCCTTCTTTCTCTAAGCAGACCATCTTTTGCCATTACATCTGTACCAGAAGTCAAAAATTAAAGAATCCAAGAGTTCTTGGATTCTTTAATTTTTGACTTCTGGGTATCACCAAGAACTCCAATTTCTACATTACATCTGTACCAGTCTGCCTTCAAAACAAGGATCAAAACCTACTTCAAGCCATAGTTTCAGGCCATGGTTTCCCTCAGATATAAATTAAACTATGAGTTACTGAGCAAATTTTACTTAAAGAAGGAAGTCAGAAAGGGAGTAAGAGGAAGGAGGAGAGGTGGAAATGTGGGGGGATGATGCAGAGGAGCCTGAATCAAGCTGGTGAATTCCAGCTACATCATATTACCATTTGAATCCTTCCATTTTTGTTACCCTTGGGTGAGTGATATCTCAGCCCGTATCTATCTATCTGTCTATCTATCTATCTATCTATCTATCTATCTATCTATATCTATCTATCCATCTATCTATCTGAACTTTTGCAGTCTTATAGAGATTCTCATTTTAGAATGCATCCCATGCAAGTAAATTTGTTTATGTGTAGCATGCTAAAATGTGTGACTCCGCCCTAAGATTGTCCGATATTGCAGTGTTGTGGTATAAGAATTTTTTTTTTTTTTTTTAACAGAATTTATTGACATTTTCACAAAATAACATAAACCCAACCCCCACACCTACAAATATCAAAGACAAATACAAATACACATACACATAATGTCAGGATTCTTCTTCTTATCTGTAAATCTTGCAATAGAAAAAAAAAAAAATTCTAGTTCCGAATCTTGACACTTGACTTCCCCCGCCTATACACCTTCGGTTTTAAAACAATACACTTTCTCCTTAACATCTTTTCTCTATAGAAGTTTAGCTTAACTTGATATAGAAAGAAAAAACACCTTTGTCTTATCTTTTGCATTATAGCCTAAGATTTAACCAAATATTCTTATAGCTAAACTTATTTCTTCTATCATTTAACATGCTGCTTTTAACTTAAATTCAATATCTCCTTACTTATTTAAAATAAACTTATTTAACAAACTTCACACTCCGGTTTCGGATACCATGGCAGACCATCTATGTTAAACAATGATTAATTCAACCCACTCCCCTTTTGTCCATTGTCTTCTCCTGTCTTTCACCAGAGCCGAATCCCCTATTGTATGCTTCTAAATGTCCACAGATCCAGGTTACAACCACAACAAATCCTGCATCGAGCTCCAAGATGTTCATCCTCTGCATTCTGAGCTTCTCCGTAGCTTTGTACCAAAATTCTTCTTGTTGTAGAAATCTTGATTCTCTGTCCCTCGACCCCGAGCTGCCACCTCGGAATCTGGATATTAAAATTCTTTCCGTATCAGGGTTTCTGCCACCCCCTGAAAACGGTCCCTGTTCCAATCGGATTTGCTCTGCCATCTCAGACCATCCTTCCAGCACATCTTGCAACTCTTTGCAAAAGTCTGTTTCCATTGAATAGATTTTTTGGAAAGCCTCCCCTGTGGAATGCAGATTTTTTCCATTTATAATCCCACACAAGGCTCTTAATTTTCGATTAGTCAGCTCCAATTGAAAAACAGTGAGCTTTTCCTCTATCTCCCAGTCCTTCTGTGCCAGCATAAGAACGAAGTCCAACATCTTCGGAGAAGGGAGGTGGGTATCAAATTACATTTCCTGTCTTTCTCCTCCTTTGTCTCAATTTTTTCCTGCGCAATTCCAAATCGCCGCCATTTCTTCCGACGCCAGAATATAAAGATCAAAACTTCGAATGGAGATATTTCTCCTCAGTTAACCCCTAAAAGGGAATCTCTACAGACTCAGTTTTCAAATTCCAAGTACTTTCAATTGATTAGTGTAGCAGCAGTCACTTAAAGAGTTAATTCCTTCCACCGCCGAAGGGAGAGAGGCGGGCTGCCTTTTCTTTTGATCCCAGAGCTTTTCCCGGAGAACAAAGAGTCAGTCAGTTACTCACAGCTTCTGGTTTCTTAGCAACTCCTTAATGACAGGTAGAACAGAGACGCTCCTCACGGACTTAGCCGCCGCATGTAAACATCCCGGTTGGGGCATGTCCCCTAGAGCCCGGCTCCGTGGTCCCTTCACCCCCACCCCCCCTTACAGGGGGCGCGGGGGAAGGGTTCGGAGCACAACGGGCATAGCCGGGGAGCCCAGGGCGCGGGACGCTCTTCCCGCGCCCCAACCAGAGCCCTGCATGCGGCTGCAGGAGCTCCTAACCCCCGGGATGAACTGGGTGCCTCGCCACCGAAGCAGCCCAGGACCATCCGCGATGGCGCCAGCCGCCGGAAGTCGTGGTATAAGAATTTTAAGGCATTTCCTACAAAGTGTAATAAGCAAATTAATTAATTCCTCATTTCCAATGAGGAAATTGGAAGAAAGGGAGCTTACTTTCTTGTTGCTTACAGAAAACCGCAGTGATAAAAAAGTGGCCTGTGTTTAGGTCAAGCATATTATTGAGCTAGCAATTATTTGAGTTGTAAGAGGATTTCAAGATTCACAGGAGAGAAATATATTACCATCATGATAAAAAAAAAACATTAAGAAGAAGAAAAATGATGTTTGCCTGCTTAGTCCCTTTCTAGATCTTATGCAAGGTATCAACAAGGCAATCTACCATTAGAGACTACTGTGTGATATTGTATTTTAGTGTAATTTCAGAGTTACTAAAGAAATACTTGTGAGTTATTTTAAAAGAAATCCCAGCAGCAATGCTGCCAAAATATCATGCTTTTTCTTTTATACTGTGGGTATAAAATTTTACTTCTGGTATCAGTTGTTGTCAATGCGATTTAATTCAGTACATCTGACTAGCTACTTTAGTAACATTTGCTCTGCCTTAAAGCAATCCCTTGTCTTCATGGTGGGGGTCTCCAGATCCATTAAAAATGGTGGAAAGAAGCACAGACAGGAGGGTTCCCAACTTCATCTCAATTCTAAGGAAAGCTTCAGCTGCTCAGTTTACATTTTTGGGCAACTGTTAACAGTATTGGAGTAAGACCAGATTTTTGTTTCCTCTCTATTCAAATAACCAGGAATTCTGTGTTGTGACATTTTCCTATCTCTTCAAATCCACATTCACCTTAAAGCAACTGAACTTTCAGATGGTAGCCCAGTTCGCAATAATGATGGTGGCATTTAGTGAATTCAGTATCCAGACTCTACAGGATTCCCTTAGCCCAGTATGTTTCTTCCCAGAGTAGAATTCAATCCCCACATGACAGCTGATGAGCTGATCAAGTCTTGCTGCCATGAATCATAGCCAATGCAGAATCAAACCCCAGCCTGGGGCAGATTTAGGGCTGTGAGAGCGATGCACAGACACTGGGTACTGAGCTGAGGGGGCGACTTTGCAAAGCTGGGTAAGTGAGGTGCTGGGCCTTGGAAATGAGGCATGAAGAAGAAGAAGAAGAAGAAGAAGAAGAAGAAGAAGAAGAAGAAGAAGAGTTTGGATTTGATATCCCGCTTTATCACTACCCGAAGGAGTCTCAAAGCGGCTAACATTCTCCTTTCCCTTCCTCCCCCACAACAAACACTCTGTGAGGTGAGTGGGGCTGAGAGACTTCAGAGAAGTGTGACTAGCCCAAGGTCACCCAGCAGCTGCATGTGGAGGAGCGGAGACGCGAACCCGGTTCACCAGATTATGAGTCCACCGCTCTTAACCACTAAACCGCACTGCATGAGGCACTGACAGGGTCCTAGATTCCTCCCAACTCCTTCCCAAAGCCTAGTTTCCCAGCTTTTGGAAGGAGGTGGGAGGGTTCTAGGACCCTGCCAGTGCCTCATTCCCAAAGCCCAGCACCTCACTTACCCAGCTTTGGGAAGGCTGGGGCAGGGCATCAAATTTTGGCCTTGCACAGGGAAGGCAGGGACCTTCAGTCCCTCGCAGTTGCCTCATTGGGGAAAGATCTACTGGGAAGAGTTGCTGTGCTCAATAGGCCTGACTGTTTTGTTTATTTGAATAATGAGTTAACTTCACTGACACCTTGTGAGTTATTCCTGAGCTGCCCCCAACTCCCAGCTTGACAGTCTCCGCTGTCTTGTCAATGAGACATTATCATGATTAATTGTAGCTGGATTGGAAACAGTAAGGACACATGTTGCAACCAGTGCTGCTTGTTAACACAAAGTACCAAAAAAGCAGGAACTGAGATTGATGAACCAGGAATGCCTCACATTGAGCCTCTTCTCCATCTCTTTCGCTTTGTCCCGACTGCACTTCAATTCCCATCTTCCAATCCCTGCATGACTGTTCCTGTTGCACTTGAAAAGCTCCGGAGGACTTTGGATGGAATCTGATGTAGCCTAGAAGAAATAACTTTTCCACTTTCCTGATTACTTTTTTTTTTTTTTTGGAACTTTAGGGCTGTCTCCAGGCATGTGTAAAATGGCATTTACCTGTAGTCCATTTTTAGATGCTCAGTTGTCCACTTCCTAATGCTTTCAGTTCACTGTCTTTTAGAAATGGTAGGCAGATTTTCGGGCTTTGCTGAGAAAGCTAGAGAGATCCTGGAAAGATCTGATCCCTGAAAGTGGGTTTCTAGACTGTATCCATTAAACCAGAGTGGCATGGACTCCTACACCCATTTTTGAAAATAGGGCTATAAAATCAGAACCATGCAAGGTACTGTTCACCAGGAAATGTTTCCTGCATAGCCAGGGAGAACTATGTATGCCACCTTGAGGTCTTTGGAGGAAAGGTGTGATGTAAATACAAAATAAAGAGAAATAAGTAATAAAATTCATTTCAATGGTAGATTATGCCCATAGGGTGGGCCCATTTGTTTCGGTACCCACTGAAATAAGCAGCAATGCTCCTGCTGCTTTCAGTGAAGTTGAACTTCACTTATAAATTTGATCTCCTAAGAGCTGTAAGAATTTAACCTGACCTTGATTTTTAAGCACATACGAAGAAAAGTACACTGTTTTTCTCTACTGTTACGAGCACTTCTTAGGAGAAAGGTGATCAGTCAGTCATCAAAAGGTTATGGCAGGCCTGCAGAACCTATGACCCACCAAAACAAAGGCATTCCACCAACTGTGTATTGTGCAGTGCTTGAATTAATGGGGGTGGGTGATTAAAGGCCCCCCTTGCCTTTTGTGGAGCCCCCTACAGCTTTTAGAAGGCTGCAATTGGGGGACGTTAAGAGGTGGGGCCTGTGGATTTCATGAAGGGGTCTTTCTCTGCCTCCTCCATCGATTCAGCCCTGGCATCAGGGTCTGCTGGGTGCATGGCTGCTCCCTTGCTTTTGCAGTCCCAAGCTGTAAGCAAAACCAGGAGTAAAACTTTCTTTTCCCCTTTTGTTAAATCTAGAATCATTTGTATAATTGCTTAATCAAAATAATATTTCTAAGTGGTTTACATAAAGTAGCATAAATTCTTGATTGAAAAAAGCAGACTTTTAAAAGAGTAGATGTAAACAGCATTATCAAAATAAAGCCCACATATTTAAAAACAAATATTCATAATTACGTCTGGCCAGGTTGTCTAAGCAAAAATATTTTGAGCGGGTGTTTAAAACAATACAGCCAAGTTGGCTTCCCAATATGAATAGGCAAGGCGTCCCAGAGAACAGGTGGTGCCACACTGAAAAGGTTGTTTTATTGCATTGTGGAATGAGCATTATGTGAACTCTTCCGCAGATTGAAGCAGTCAGGTAGGCACATACAGGGCAAAGCGATCCTCCAGGAAAACGGGTCCCTGGCAAGAAGAAGAAGAAGAGTTTGGATTTGATATCCCGCTTTTCACTACCCGAAAGGAGTCTCAAAGCGGCTAACATTCTCCTTTCCCTTCCTCCCCCACAACAAACACTCTGTGAGGTGAGTGGGGCTGAGAGACTTCAGAGAAGTGTGACTAGCCCAAGGTCACCCAGCAGCTGCATGTGGAGGAGCGGAGACGCGAACCCGGTTCCCCAGATTACGAGTCTACCGCTCTTAACCACTACACCACACAACCCGTATTCATTTCGAAGAATGTCAAGATTGTGCCGGTCTGCGTTATGAGATATGGCACAGCAGCCATTAAAAAATCAACAACTAGTATGGTAATATGGAGCATGTTAGCTGAGGATACTTTGCAGGCGATGTGTAAGTTAGCATGGAGTCTTGTCTGTTGTTAGTCACTATAACGGCATTGGGGTGTGTGTATGTGTGTCACCTGTCCTGTTTCAGTGGCACAACCAATATCTGTGAGCTCTCTGAGGAGAGCCCTGGCAGCTGCAGGGCATAATTACCACATTCTCCTGTATCTTTTAGGCATCTGGATCTATGGCTGGTTTCTACATTGCTCCCCTGCTAACTAATATGTTATTGGCTTGACACAATTGACAGCTGACTGTGCTGGTGGCTATAGAACTGCCTCTGGGGCTGTCTCAAAATGAAGTTAATGATGGGCTAAGATGAGCTCCCTCAGTTTCCTATACATCATTTACCTGGAATTTCACTGTGTGTGCAGGTCTCTTTTGTGACGGCAGGAAATGCTACCAAATGGCCAGATGTACTAAATGATGCAATAATTCCACTGGGCCAAATTTGGATTTATTTGCAGTTTTTTTTCTTCTTCGCAGCGAGAGTAAAAACAAAGAAATCTGCTGAGGAAATTCTCCATATGGGAAGTGGGTAATGCTGCATAACACAAACTAATAACGTTATCAATTATGGGTCAGGCCAAGAAGTGAATGCCCCTGGTCTCTCACTCAAAAAAAATTCATGATCAATGAGTCTGCTAAATGGCACTTTGGAGTTTCCAACCTTTCTTCGCCATGAAACAGAGATGGATCATAACTATACTAAAGACCCAGGAACTCTTGTAACATGGAGCTGGAAGTGACCAGATGCACAGAAGTCCTGTATCTAAAGAGTTTTGTAGAAGATTGGGGGAAGGGCTTGGGGTTTTTTTGTGTTTTTTTTTTTTTGCAAATGGAAACCACAGCTGCTGAAAATTCCTCTTCTACAAAACGCTTAGTGGCACAGGAGTCCTCTACTGCTTTGCATACCAGCCAGCTATTCAGACCCCACTTTTCCATCAGGGTAATCAGCTAATTGCACAAACGTGTTTTCAAGAAGAAAACACAGTGAACATCACACCGACGTATCGACACAGCAGCTCATATTACTTGAGCAACATGAAGTCTCAATGAAAGATAGGGCTATCAATGGGCACCAGGCATGGTGGCTATGTTATACCTCCACTGTTAGGGACAGTATGTCTCTGAACATCAGAGACTCGGATTCCCAGGAGAAAGCATTGTTGCACTCAGGTCCCGCTAGGAGGCTTCTCATAGGCATCTGGTTGGCCAACATAAGGTGTTGTGTTAACCAATGTTAGTCATAATAAGGGTGGACCTACTGAAATGAATGGACATGACTAATTTCAATATGTTTACTCTGGGTAGACCAGGTTTCCTCAACCTTGGCCTTCCAGATGTTTTGAAACTACAATTCCCATCATCCCTGACTACTGGTCCTGCTAGCTAGGGATTATGGGAGTTGTAGGCCAAAAACATATGGAAGGCTGAGGCTGAGAAAGCCTGGAGTAGACTTTAGTTAGATACAACTCAGGATGCTGGACTAGAAGGATTTCTGACCTACTTACAGGAGCATGGGTATAGCTTATCCATCAACCTCTTAGAGCAAACATATTTGAATCATCCAGGAGTACTGTGCAGTTGCTTGTTCTGTTGGTGCTGAATGACAGATACAGGCAATTAATCCCACACTTCCTATGAATTTGGTTTAAAAATATACTCACCTGTTTGAGTGGGGAGGAATTAGCCCCATTGTGCAAGTGGAAGTCACAGGGCTTGCACAGGGCTAGCTTCAGAACTGGTTAGGTGAATCCTAGTGGACTAGCATTGAAAGGAGATGCAAGAGGGAAAAGGGTACGACAGCAGGCAGGTTTCCCTCTGACAGGGCATCCACCAAGTCTAATTTCTATTCACTTTTGTCATGTAGTAAATTGAGGAGGGGAAAGTTGAACAAGTTTTAAACACATTCTAGCTACTACTGTGCTTATTGATTCCCAAAACTTTACAAGATGGGAACAGCAGGTTAAATGTATATAATAAATAATAACAACAATATTATTCATTCATTCATTCATTCATTCATTCGCATCTGGCTGGGTTTCCCCACACTCTGTTCCAACAAAGATGTCATTAAAAACTTCCCTAAACAGGTGGTGTCTTCTAATTCCCAAGGAGTTTTAATTCCCTGCTTTGAGGGCTATAATAGGGTTACAGGGGTAGATCAATCAACTGAAGTTTCAGATGGTTAATTTCTAGAGCCAAATGGAATTGATTAGGGCAGATTTCTAGTAGGTGAGCCTTAGTCTGAGCCTGCAAGGCTCTTACACTCTTAGGTGAAATCTCAGATCACCCACAAGTTAAATGACAAATTAATTAAATCAAGGAAGGTTTGGGCTTGTGATTTGTGAAGTGTACAGCCCCCTGCATCCCACAGCAAATCACATTTGAAACAAGGGCTATCGGAAGCAGATTTGGATATGCCATTGACACCTGCTGTTCTAAGAAGAAGACAGAACAAAACTTTTGCAGGACATATGCAGGTTCTTGAGTGTACTTAAAGTAGCTCTTTGGAGAGAAGCCAATATTTACAGTGGCTTAAGAGGGAGAGACTGGATGACATCAAATTATATTCGAATATGTAGTGCAAAGATACAGTGAATTTTGGATTGATTTGGGATTCATTCTCCTCCCAAAGCTTAATCTTTCCTTTTAAAAAATGAACTAAGCAAGTGAGCCCTGAATAAGCAGTTATTCCTGTAGTATGGAAAAAAGATCATCACATTTTTATGGGATGGCAAAATGTCAACTTAATAATAATTTGGCAACCTGTCAAGATATCTGGAGAGACTTCCTGGAAATTAAAAACAATTTAGATGTAGAAGAAAATTATGACAGTGACTTGGAGTTCAAAAGGGGAAATATCTCAGCTATTCTTGCACCTTTAAAAATAATTCTTTTTATTGATATTCTTGGCTGTGATTGAACACAATGTGAAACAGATATTTTACATCCATCACAAGTGGATATAATTTCTAGGGGGAAATGTGCATTTTTTTAAAAAATGCTATGAGTTTGCTTATTTACTGCACTCCAAAGTGTTCCTTTAAAACAGAGCTTTCCAAAACTGTTCATGTCATTGACACGCTTATTAGACATGCATCATTTTGCGACACAGTAATTCAGTTGTACTAGCAAACCAGAGGTTAAACGAACCCCTTTCCAGCCCCGCGAGCAGCGCGTGGAGCGTTCGCATGAGACATCTACACACCACAGCCAACACACTAACGTCTCGATACAGTGTGGAAAGCCTTGCTACTCATGTATTGTGCTGCTTGGGTAGTGATGGAGAAAATTATCCATATTAATTTTTTGCTAGCTTTGTACAAAATAACCTGTTGTGGAATCTGGTTGAGGCCGGGGCAACAATTCCCTCTCCTAAACTTTTTTGCACCAGTTAGGAAAGTTTTCATGGTGCTTGACTTGCCCATAGAGCTGGCAAAGTGGTAGTGGCTAAGGGCGTGGACTGCGGCAGGAGAAATTCTGAGCGCTTGCACGCTGGGCTGGACCATGTAGGTGTCCCTCCCCTACCGCCACAATCCCTGCGCTTGCATGCCAGGTGGGGAATGGGGAGCATGGAGCTGGGCTCCACAATTCACCACCTCCTCCCCATGGCATGCACTATGTCTCACTGCTGCTCTTGCGGAATTCACAGAGGGGGGAAAATAGAATTATTTGGCTGCACCTGCCATTGGCTCTGGCTCTACCAATCGTTGGCTATGACTCCACCTATTGTTGGGATCCCAGTGTTGCACCCTACCAATCCCAATGAACACTGCCCACCAAGGGCAAAGGCTGTTGAAAGGCTGCTGCTATTGGAAGGATTAAAAATGTGGCTGATTAAGCTGGGCCAGCCAAATATCTGTTGAATATCAAACCAGTCCAGCAACCAGAGGGGCCATTACAGGACTGCCTGCTGTGATAATGCTGTGTAACATTAATCAATATGAATACTGGCCTCTCCCTGCCTGCCTTTCCATCCTGGCCAAGTTACAGGCCTTCAGATACGGCGATAACTCCACTGGTTCGTTCAGCTGCTTCCCCATCGAGTGACTCCTGTTTATGTTACCTTGCCCCAAGAAACTTATAATGCAAACAGGAGTCACTTCATGGGGGAGAGCCATGTGCATTATGGGTGGGCCACCCTGCAGCCTTCCAGCTGCGGCTCAAATCCAGCTGCCATCAGCGCCAGGCAGCATAGCCACCAGTGCTCAGGGATGAAGGGAGGTGTAGTCCACTAACACCTGGAGGCTCCCCATGCGCAGGGTACATTGATGTTGCTATAGAATTCTTCTTTTTAACAACCACAAACAGGGCCGTCTTACCCATAGGTGCTAGGGGTGTGGGGCACCCGGGCGCTGGGCTCTCAGGGGCACCAGGCCGAGAGTCTGGGGCCTGAGAGTTGAGTCCAGGGAAGAGCCCGCCTGTCGGTCAGAGCACTGCGACGGGCTCTTCTGTTGCGGGTCGCTCTGTGCTGCGAGTTCAGGGGTGACCGAGCCAGCGAGACGCTGAGGCGGCCAGCCGGCCCTGTCCTCCTGCACGCCTGGGATGTGCCGGGCAGATCTTTGCACCCCGGCGCCGCATATGCTTAAGACAGCCCTGACCACAACAACTAATGGTAGCTTCTGGTGAAGTAATTTGGATTCAGGCATAGATACCGGGGCACAAATACACTTTGAGGATATAGTATGTGCTTAAAATGCATGAAGGGGTCTTGATTTTACAGGCCCAGAATCTCCAGAAGAAGAAGAGTTTGGATTTGATATCCCGCTTTATCACTACCCGAAGGAGTCTCAAAGCGGCTAACATTCTCCTTTCCCTTCCTCCCCCACAACAAACACTCTGTGAGGTGAGTGGGGCTGAGAGACTTCAAAGAAGTGTGACTAGCCCAAGGTCACCCAGCAGCTGCATGTGGAGGAGCGGAGACACGAACCCGGTTCCCCAGATTACGAGTCTACCGCTCTTAACCACTACACCACACTGGCTCTCAGAGAGGTTCTAAAGAGCCAGGTGAAGGCAGAGGATTCAGTTAGTCCCCAAGGCTGGGATGGCTCTGTTGCTTGGCACTGTTTTTGATTAAAAAGGCCGGGGGGGGCACATATGGCTGTGTAAATGCAGTTATGTGTAAATGTAAAATCATATAAATATTTTATTATGAATCAAGGAAAAGAAAATAAGGTAGAGAACAAAACCAGCCTTCATTGTACCTCCCCCCCCCAAATAATTCAGTAAAACATAGTCTTGGGGAGGAATGGGTATTTGAGAAACTCGTTTTATATTTTGCATCTCCCCCCCCCCAAAAAAAAAGACACAGCAGGGATTTAAGGTTCTAACACTTTGGGACTTTTATCTATTGCAAATGTAATTGTATCCCAAAGTAAATAAGACTCTGCAATTTATAAGCCCTTTAAACTAACCCTATTTGTTATGGATGTGGAATTACTTTGAATAATACTGCCTTATTTTACTCTGGCAGTTTTCATATATATTTTTTTACCACTGTAGTGAGGATTATTCCAGCTGCCAACTTCTGTCACAATATATTTCTAACATGTTTATGACTTGGCCTTTAAAACTGCACTCTTAAGATAGTCTCAGTCTAGAATAAGAGTAGTTAATGACAACATGTAAATCAGTGGGATGGCTATTCGTTTTCATGTACAATCCTAGGGATTTATTCATACAAGGGACTGAGGTTGTGTCTTGTAGAAGCCAATTACAGATTAGCCTCATCACTAACTATTATAATAATAATAGTGAAATTGGCTAGAGGTTAGGCACGTGGGTAGAACCTTCCAAAAAGACCTTGGAGACAAATCTTGATTTTTGTCTCTGAATGGGCTCAAGCTTCATTGGTGGGGTGGAGTTAATGGAATGTTAAGGCATGCAATTTTCTCCACCCACATGATGTTGGGCACACGCGGATCATTCTAAGTATTACTCTCACAGACGCCCTCTGGATCAATTAAGGAATACGTCCCTGTGACTCAATATTTACCACAAATCATGGACAATACTACACATGAACTCCTTCCTTCCTTCTTCCTTCCTTCAGAAGCTCCATGTGGATTTAACTAGCAGACATAAAGCTTACAGATGTAATTCTGCAAACAATTTCTTCTTCTGGTTCCTTTCTTATCCTCAATGGCTTTTTTTAAAAAAAGTTTAAACATCTGGAAGGAAGACAGTCTTATTAAAAAGAAAGCGTTACAATGATTTCAGATAGCTCTTGTTGTTGTTCAGTCGTTCAGTTGTGTCCGACTCTTCGTGACCCCATGGACCAGAGCACGCCAGGCACGCCTATCCTTCACTGCCTCCCGCAGTTTGGCCAAACTCATGTTAGTAGCTTCGAGAACACTGTCCAACCATCTCATCCTCTGTCGTCCCCTTCTCCTTGTGCCCTCCATCTTTCCCAACATCAGGGTCTTTTCCAGGGAGTCTTCTCTTCTCATGAGGTGGCCAAAGTACTGGAGCCTCAACTTCAGGATCTGTCCTTCTAGTGAGCACTCAGGGCCGATTTCCTTGAGAATGGATAGGTTTGATCTTCTTGCAGTCCATGGGACTCTCAAGAGTCTCCTCCAGCACCATAATTCAAAAGCATCAATTCTTCGGCGATCAGCCTTCTTTATGGTCCAGCTCTCACTTCCATACATTACTACTGGGAAAACCATAGCTTTAACTATACGGACCTTTGTCGGCAAGGTGATGTCTTTGCTTTTTAAGATGCTGTCTAGGTTTGTCATTGCTTTTCTCCCAAGAAGCAGGCGCCTTCTAATTTCGTGACTGCTGTCACCATCTGCAGTGATCATAGCTCTTGTACTCATGATGAAATGTGAGCATTGTCATTGTCTCTCAGACAAATTCTTCTTCATGCAAGTCACTGTTAGTACTTGAGGTATACTGAATATTCTGGGAGTTGCAAGGGAAGGCATTCTATTAAGGAAGAAGTTGACTGAGAAGGCCTGGCGTTTTCCAAAAGGCCTCCTCAGTGAAGTAGAGCCCCATTTCCCTCTGACAAAGCATGATAAACCAGACTTTTACTGAAACAAATAGGACTCGCTTTCCTATAATGGGCATAAATGAAAGGTCAGCGAAGCTGTTAGGTATACATGCCATTCCAGGAACACAGAGACTCATTCTCACTGAGAAGTGTTTCATGTTCACAACGGGTAATCCACATGCAAGGCAGTTCCACATTCATAGAAGAAAGCTGAGAGGAGGGAGCATTTAATACATGGAGTTCCATGGGCAAATGTGCCCATTGGAACTGCTGTTAGATTGGGCCAAAGGTGTTTACAACTGGAATGACTTTTGGTGGAGTAACACTATTCCTTAACTACACAACTGACCTAAATATCTACGTGTAGAAATGTAATGCATTTTGGTTGCCGGCATATAAGCTGGCCAGACGTTTTGATTTGGTGAGACAGTTTTGTTTAGAGTTTATGGGTTGCAATGAAATGAGATTATCTTTATTAGCTGCTAGGACTTTAATTTGCTGGAAGGCTCTCGGTGGTTTTTATGTACCACAGGAATGCACTAAGCAATGGCAATGCTGAACTGTACACCTCTTCTTCTGCCTGTCTAAACGAAGGAGGCAATTTCTTATTCTTTCCCCATTTTGTTCCTTTTCCCTTTCCCTTGTTGCTGTAAGCCAGGCTTCCTCAACCTCAGCCCTCCAGGTGTTTTTGGCCTACAACTCCCATGATCCCTAGCTAGCAGGACCAGTGGTCAGGGATGATGGGAATTGCAGTCCTAAAACATCTGGAGGGCTGAGGTTGAGGAAGCCTGCTGTAAGCCTTTTAACCAAGAAGACCAAGGCACAGATCACAGGCAAGGATAAGTGAAGCAGTCAAGAGTTCACTTTCACTTTGGAATCTGCCCCCCCTCCCAAATTTATAAAACACACAGCTCGCATAAAGACCATGCACATAATGCACATGGCTCCCCCTAAAGAATCCAGGGAACTGTAGTTTGTAAGGTGTTGGGAATTGTAGCTCTGTAAGGAGCAAACCACAGTTCCCAGGATTCTTTGGGGGAAGCAGTGCACTTCAGATGTGCTTTAAATCCAGATTTTCAAAGGCTAGCATATGCTCCAAATTCAACAGTGAAAGGCATATTTCCTAGCCTATTCAGTATAAAGTAAATATCTTCTCAAAAGCCCACAATGCACCAGGAATTATTTCCCTTTTCCTGCCCAGTTTCTGTTTGATCTGGCTCAGCCTCTCCTATACTGAGCACTAGTAGGGAGTCACATTTTAGTCCACCATCTTGAATCAAAATGGTCCAAACACCAACAAATATGGCCACCCCCACTTCAGGTACCCTCTCACCGAACTTGGCGATGACATCTCAAGAGGCAGCTAAAACTATGCCCCAAAGTGGGGAAAGTCAGGCTGGTGTCACGTTTCAGTTGGCCATCTTGAATAAAAAATGGCACGCAGCATGCAAATGTCTTGGTGATGACATATTGAGTGGTGGCTGAACTGATGCTAAAGAAGACATGCCAAAGTCGTATTTCAGTCGGCCATTTGAATTAAAAATGGCACCCAGCATCGAAATGGTGACAAAGTCTCCCACCCCTGCCTTGGGAACCCTCATGCCGAGTTTGGTGACAATATCCCGAGAGGCGACTGAATCTATGGTGGGGAAACGTGCAAAGCCATGCCAAAGTGAGATTTTGGCGCAGCATCTTGATTCAAAATGGTGACTAGCATCCAAACACCCACGGTGACCAGGGCACCCTGGCTCAGAAACCCTTGTGCCAAGTTTGCCACTGAGATCTTGAGAGGCGGCTAAACCCATCTAGAACAGATGGACAGACAAACCCCTTTCAAAAACATATACTGTAGTAGATGCCCATATTTGGAATCCAATTAAATGTGGGCACCTACTATGCATTTTTGAAAGTGTGTAACCACCACTTCCATTCATTCTGAATAGCACAGAAGTGCAAATAACTTCTCTCTGTGAGCAAGTGCAGCCGTAGCTGATAAAGGTGCGTTCTCATCACTGATGGGGCAGCTGATAAGGGAGCACACTCAGGCCATCTTTGTCATGGTCCGGCTCACGGGCGGTCGAAGTCCGGGCTGAGGATGTTGGGACTGGGGGCAAGACGGCGGGGTGGAAGCAGGAATGGGAGTCCGGAAGCCAGGAGTCCAGAAGCCAAGGGTCCAAGGGTCAGAGAGCTGGGAGTCAAGGAGCCAAGGGTCCGAGAATCAGGAACCAGGAGTCAAGGAGCCAAACGCAGCAAGGCAGGAAACATGTTGCTGTGGCAAAGAGCCAAAGGGAAATGCTGACCTTATATCCCTTCCCGGCTCTTGCCACCAGGTGCTATGCGTTACCAATCGGCCTCACCTGTGCGGCCGTGCCTTGCCTCTTCAGAACAAACTTAGGAAAGCCCCAGTCCTGCGAAGCCCTACTGGTCACAGGGCCTGGCTCCTGCAGGCACTCCTGACAATCTTTTTCTGCTCGTTTAGATGTAGCAGCCATTTTGTGTTGCATCACCCCCCCCCATGGCAGCCATTTTCTGCTGTACCAATGCTCAATTTGTGACACCTTTTCAAAGTTTCGAATGTGGCCCCTGTGACATTGCTTGACAAGCAGGGACATACACCAGTGCATGCTAATACAAAACTTGTCTGAGATTGGTAACGTACACCAAATATCAGGTACAATCAGAGTCTGGTATAACCACAACAAGCAAACGACTTTATCTATAAAGATGATAAGGAATGGGCTTTTGAAATAAAAGTTTGTGTCCCCATGCAAAACATTCCTAACTAGAGACAATCATCCATATAATTTTTGTTTGAACAGGATAAGGAAAACAAGGAGTCTTGTGGTACCTCAAAGATTAGCAGATTTATTATGATATAAACTTTTGTGCACTAGAAGTCACTTCATTAGATGTCCATGAAAGCTTACGCCACAATGAAACTGTTAGGATTTGAAGACTCGAATCAAGTGGGGTATTAATCTAAAGAATGCCAAATATAAAGACTTAGAGTAGACCCATTGAAATCTATGGAATGTAACTTACTCATAACAAACTTAAGTCCCCTTTATTTCAAAGAATCTACTCAAGCATGGCTAATTTTGTAAGCCCATGGAAGGCAACAATATTATCTTTCCCCTTTCTGTCAGACATTATTTTGTCCTTTGCTAATCTTGTGAGGGTTGGAAAATGTTTTAATTAACACGAATAACTCCCATAAAAATTGTTTAAGTAACCTTAATTTTCTCTGGTGCTGGAAAAGTCTTTATATTTTCACCTTGCCTATCAGATACAGTGGTTCCAGCAAAACATAATTTTCCCGGCACGTTTCTGCTTTCACCTTGTTGCTTCCGTCATATGGTTACGCACTTCACCTCTCCTGCCCTCCGCAGCATATATATTAAGGTTTGAAAGCTCATCTCCTTTCAAAAAAAATCACAAATCAGCAATATTTATCTGAGTAAAACATGGTGTCATGCTGAATATAAGCCTCTGGCTGAATATTCCATTCGGTGACTTGTGTGAAGTTAAATAGAGGACCGGGTTGTGTTATTGCACTATAATGGGGTGTGGGGGAAGCTTGCAGTTTGCATCAGATATCTTACACTCCTTTCCAATTATGGGAATTTTTATTCTCTTCCCTCTGCGGTAGGAGGCACAGTATTTTGCTGCCGTGTTTCATGTTGGCCTCCAATGGTATCTGATAGAAGTGCTTTTATCCCCTGCAGATACAGTACGAAATACAAATCATCACTGTTGGTTTTAGCTCAGCTGGAGCTGCCTATTTTCTAAATGAGTTTACTCTCCGCAACTGGCCATCAGGCACATTTTTCATCCTTCACCCGCGCTCTTTTTACTATGGCTGGGTTTAAGCCCTTTCTTCTGTCCTTTGTTCCTTCAACTCAGTGGAGTAAACAGCAAGATTGATCTTACACTGCGTTTTGGTATTGTTCCAACCGCTCGTCAATAGGCATGGGCTGGGAATGCACTGGCTGGAAAAAAGGGGCACGGTTGAAATTCACTTTTTGTTCTTTGTGCCTTTTAGTGTGCAGCGGATTGTCCCTAATCTGAAAGCCGCTATACTGACTGCTGGCCGACATGCAAATTAATCATGAAGTGTTTGAGTCCCGTATTAGTTCAATGTAACCATCTTTAGGGGTAGCAGAGCCAGAAAAGGGGGTCTGGGTCTGGTTGTGTGTGCATGTGTGAGTGTGTTTTGGGGGGACTATGATTTTTTCAAATGAATATTTTGTTATGGTGATAAAGAACATAATACAGGTATGTGACTAGCTGGGATTCCCAACCCTCAACCATTTCTGAAGTGCCTACCATTGGAGAAACATTGACTTAGGGAAATACGTTGCTGTTCTTTAAAGCAGGAGAACAGAGGTGCCCCATCCATTGACATGGAAGAACTGAAAACAAACAGAAGAAAGCAAATAAGGACTGCACAGCATTTTACCTGCTTTCTTGCACCCCAGGCGTAGAAAACAAGGCAGCGTGAAGAGCATAAAATCTAGGTGTAGGTGTGGATACATGTTTCAGTCTGCAGTCCACTTTTCTGGGAGTAAGTCAGGATATGTTTTGGACCGATGTCTTGATGACATTTTGGAAAATATATTTAAAAAGCACACAGGGGGCCTCTATTTAAATACACGCTGATTTTTAAAACGTCTGCAGCAGTCTCCTAATGGTGCTTTTGGTGTGTGGGTGTGTGCATGCAGCAAAACAGCAGGTGTTCCATATGGGGGAACATGCCCTCACTAGGCACACCTCTGGATGATCCTGGCCCTTATGTGTTGTATGAGTGTTTTTGTGGTGGACCAATCATCCTTCTGTGGTAGATGCATGTTTCAGGCCTCTGACTTCATTTGACTGGCGTGCGTAGTGATCATATTTGTCGAATGCGGCAGCAGTAAAGCATTGACGACGAAGTCCAGTGCTTCATTTTGTGGAATTCCTATGATTTTCAACCCTGCCCGATTTTGGAACGTATATTCAGAGCCAATGACAGGCCCACGAAAACCTGAAATATATTAATGTCGCTGTGCAATCTGAACAACTTTATACACAACACTAACAACACATCCCAGTCTGACACCAAATAGCATGGCCATATACAAAATTGCTATTAACTTGTGTCTTTGTTTTCTCTCACATTCCTGCCCTTTACCCAAGGGAAAGTATCTCTTGCTGTGTAGATGGTTTGTAATTTTCATTCTTTCTTGGAAACAAGGTACTTCTCCCTCTCTCATTATTATTATTTTAAATCTCTGAAGGAATCTGACAATACAGGAAGAGGGGGAACAGAAAAGAAAAGGAAAACAGGTTGAGTTGCCTTCGAGTTTCAGCCACAAACTTCCCCCAAGTTCATGGACAGATTAAATTTGGGTTTCAGGGTTTGGTTCAAGTGAAAGAAAGCATCACAGAGATTAAAGAACTTAATCCTTTTCCATGGGTCTCTCTAGAGTGACTCTGTAACCCATTGCTCATTGTGCGCTTATAACACCTCTCCTGGTTGTCAAGAGGATAATATGTGAGCCTATTACAGCATAAAGTCTGAGCCTGGCCAAAGAGAAGAGGCCCTCTTTCAGCCCCTTGTGAGGGTCTGTCTGGTCCTAATTTACCAATGGAGACACGGTCTCTCTAAAAACTGGCTGCTCAGATGGCAGAAATATTGAGAGGCATGAGCCAACAACCAGCAGTAAGTGCTCTGAAAGGTCCTTGGTGTCATGCTTAACTCTGTCCCATTGAAAGCAATGGGATGCAGAGGTTCTTGACTTTGGTTGGATCACGTGCTGGGTTCCTAATTCTCACCCCTCCCCCGCCACAAATAGAGATGAGATCTTGACTTGCATGGACTTCCTTTCTCTGCGAAAATTTTGGTTGTTATTGGATCTTGACCTTTCTCAAGCTTTATATGGATTATCACTTTTAGAATCAGACCCCCACCCTTTTTATGCCCTGGTCAAATTAGCCAGTGTCTATGGTGATATTTTTGCGTTTCCCAGCATTTTCTTGAGTCATGTCTAGTGCTGGAGACTGGGGAAGTATATGTCCTTTTTCAAGAAACTCTCTGTCATGATTCCCTGCACACAGTTAGGCTTGGCCCTGGGACAGCAGACTCTGGAGGAAGATGGTGATGATGAAGAAGAGTTTGGATTTGATATCCCACTTTATCACTACCCGAAGGAGTCTCAAAGCAGCTAACATTCTCCTTTCCCTTCCTCCCCCACAACAAACACTCTGTGAGGTGAGTGGGGCTGAGAGACTTCAGAGAAGTGTGACTAGCCCAAGGTCACCCAGCAGCTGCATGTGGAGGAGCGAGACGCGAACCCGGTTCACCAGATTACGAGTCTACTGCTCTTAACCACTACACCACACTGGCTCTCATGAGATGAGAAGGAATGGGAGGGGGAGGCTGGAACAGATGGACGCCCTTCTCTCTGCCCAAATCCCATCTGGCTCCAGTGTGAAGACAGGACTTCCAGCTCCCTCCCCTCTTGAAGGGCAGGGCATGGAGCCTCAATCTGGGTTGGCCAAGCAGGATGTGGGAGGAGGGAGGGAGGCGGGTTGGCTGCTTTCTGCCAGAACCAGGCACCACTTCAGGAAAAGGGACTGACTCACCCACCTAGCATCAGGCTGGCCACTCACACAGGAAATCACAACTCTTGCAAGTGAGGGTGGCACTCACCTCAGCATTAAAGCTGGAGGGGTGAGCGTGGAAAACTGTTGGAACAACTTTTCAGCTCTTGTGCAGTCTTGAACTCTTTGTAACTGACAGTCAACTTTTGCACCTTGGCTGTCATTTCTAGAACCTGAGCATTGCAACCAAACCTTTGCCTTGTGAGAGCTTTCGGATTTGAATAGCATTCTCTCTCCTGCTGAGCCCGCACCATTTCTCTCCTTTAATAAAGATCCTATCCTGACATACAAGTAAGAGCATCTGCTGTTGTGTTTTGGGATGGGAGCCAGGACATTCTCTGTCAATCACTATAGCGTCCTGTCAATAACGTGTGGGAAGTTGTCTTCTGGACATTTAAAACACGACTTAGATATATACTAGATACATATAAAACAATGAAAAAATGTATTTCATTAAATGTCTTTATATAGTGAGGAGTATCCAAGGCTGCCCAAGAACTTTTAGAAACCAACAAATATTGTGGATTTGGGCCTGTCGTGCCAAAATTGGGTGAGGTCACCATGGTGCAATTTTGGTCTGTAATCTTGATTCAAAATGGCACCTGGCTTCCAAACATCAACAAAAACCCTGACCCCAGGAACCCTCATACCAAGTTTGGTGAGGGTATCTTGAGAGACAGCTGAAGCTATGCCAAAAAAATGGGTGAATATCTGCCAAGGTAAGTTTTTGGTCTGCCATCTTGATTGAAAAATGGTACCTGGTATCCAAAAGATAACAAAGTGTCCCACCCCTGTATCAGGGACCCTCATGCACAATTTGGCGACAATATTTCAAAAGGTTGTGAAATTTATGCCAAGAAACCGGCAGTCTTGCCTAAGACCCATTTTGGTCTGCCATGTTGACTCAAAATGGTGCCGGCAGCCAAACATTGACATAGACCCCCACCTCAGGCACCCTCATGCTGAGTTGGACAACAATATCTGAAGAGGTGCCCAAACATATATAGAACAAATGGACAGACCAACTGCTTTCCAAAATATATAGGAGATTTCAGTTTATTTATTACACATGAAATATAGCCACGCACCCCTGAAATTTCTATATGCAAAACACTAGTTCTACAACCAAAATGAATGCATGTTCTCAGTGGCAGTCTTTGGGATTTCAAATTTCAGCAGTGCCCTGTGCGTCTCCAAAATTCAGTGCCCTCCCGCCATTCTAAGTCATTATTGTGAGGGTCCCTGCAGCGCCCTCTCAGCTGGGTGCCCAGTGTGGACAAGCTGATCTCACTCCCCTAAACCCGCCTCTGATATTCTGCAAATGGAATGTTTGCAAAATTCATGCTGCATACTCTGTTACTGCAGCACATATTAGAATAATTTGGATTATAGTTCCAGCTTTTTTATCTCAGATATTTAATGGATTGACATGATTTTATTGCAGCTCATCTGTGAACAAAGCAATAAAAGTGCAGCAGTAACAGAACAAGGAGGGAAACACATGATATTTCTCTGACCTACCCCTATTTTAATTCCAACGTGGAACCAAAACATATCTGTTTTTTAGGGTTTTGCACAAACAATTATGAAGGCCATGTTGTTGTTCAGTCGTTCAGTCGTGTCCGACTCTTCGTGACCCCATGGACCAGAGCACGCCAGGCACGCCTATCCTTCACTGCCTCTCGCAGTTTGGCCAAACTCATGTTAGTAGCTTCGAGAACACTGTCCAACCATCTCATCCTCTGTCGTCCCCTTCTCCTTGTGCCCTCCATCTTTCCCAACATCAGGGTCTTTTCCAGGGAGTCTTCTTCTTCTCATGAGGTGGCCAAAGTACTGGAGCCTCAACTTCAGGATCTGTCCTGTCCTTCTAGTCACTCAGGGCTGATTTGTTTATTCTTGCCATCTCATTTTTGACCACATCCAGCTTACCAAGGTTCATGGTTCTTACATTCCAGGTTCCTATGCAATACTTTTCTTTACAGCATTGGACTTTCCTTTCGCTTCCAGGCATATCCACAACTGAGCGTCCTTTCGGCTTTGGCCCAGCCGCTTCATCAGCTCTGAATCTACTTGTACTTGTCCTCCGCTCTTCCCCAGTAGCATGTTGGACGCCTTCCGACCTGAGGGGCTCATCTTCCAGCGTCATAACTTTTATATGCCTGTTGTCTTTGTCCATGGAGTTTTCTTGGCAGGGATACTGGAGTGGCTTGCCAGTTCCTCCTCCAGGTGGATCACGTTTGGTCCAAACTCTCCACTATGACCTGTCCATCTTGACCTGTCCATAGCTTCCCTGAGTAATTCAAGCCCCTTCACCACGACAAGGCAGTGATCCATGAAGGGGATAAAGGCCATGAATACCTTTTTAATAGTAAAAAGAAAGACTTATAACTACATCTGGGAATACTTTATCCCTGATTTTACTCTTGTATAACTTATCTGCATGTTGTTCTATGAATATATAATAACTCACCTTTTCTTGTAGTTTCCCCCTCATGCTTTCCTTTGTGCTGAAAGAAATATAGCTATCCCAGCTGAAGAGGGACCCTTTTCCTTCCTTACCCAAAGCGTATAATAGAAGTAGTTTTTCTGATGTGCAGAGTCACCTGTGCTATCTCTTAACACCATTTGTCCAGGAAAGCTAGAAACTGCTCCTTGATTTCCAGGGCCTATTAAATCACACTTAACACCAGATGATTTTCTGGTTCTCTCTGATGAAGTGAAATTGCTACAGCAACAGTGGCATTTTCACTGATAGTTTCGTAGGTACAACAGCTATAAAGCGTACATTTAAGCACAACAGCGTTCAATTTCTAGTATTTCAGAGTTGAAGGCTTCCTGAAAAGCTACATTCTCTGTTCTGGAAACAATATCCCTGATCACACGACTGGCTCAGGAGCATAGCTGTCAACTTTTCCCTTTTTAAAAGGGAAATTCCCTTATTCTGAATAGGATTCCTCGCAAGAAAAGGGAAAAGTTGACAGCTATGCTCAGGAGCAACCAAAGAGACCTTACTTCTGAGGACAAGAATCAACCCCCCGCCCCAAACAGTCCCAGCTTGACCACTGACTTCAATCCTGGGCATGGGGCCCTGCCCTTCACTGTGCCACCAGACTAGCTCAGGGGATGCAGATATGACACACGCCACTTTGTCCTCCCAACAGAGGGGAGCTGTGAGGTGGGGAGGCTTAGGAAGGAACAGCTGGGGTGCTGCCTCTCTCTCTCTCTCCCCCCCCCAATTTCCAGCACGCACTGCCTGAGGCAGCTGCATCAATGTGCCTCGTGTTTGGTCTGTCCCAGATGTTGCTTCAGTATAAGCAGAGAAAATGAAATGTCAGAGAAAAGACTAAACAAGAACCTTCCTTCCCGAATCCTGGGATTCTATGTGAAGGATATTTGTGGAGTCCAAAGTGGTTGAACCCAGACACAGGTTTACTGCTTCGGAGAACCACGCCTTTGACTCAGAGGAATGTAGTGGCTAAGAAACTGAGCCGTGAATCAGGATCTCTGGATCTCATCTTGCCTCTGCCGTGAATTCACCAGGTAACTTAAGGCAAACGACTCTCCCTGAGCCTCAGTACCCCCATCTGTAGTACTGGCATGTGGGGAACATGTGGCCCTCCTGCATGTTCTTGGCACTGGCAGGCAGATGTTGTTAGGGCTTCGGCAGCATGGTCAATGGTCAGAGATGAAAAAAGTCATAGTTCGGCAACACCTGGAGGGGGCCAAAATTTTCCGCACCCCTGCCTTATAGGGTTGTTGTAAGATCCACAACTAGATGGTGGACGGGAAGCACTTGGGAATACTTGAGAGTGCTATAGAAATGTTAGAAACATAGGAAACTGCCGTAGTGAGACCATTAGCTCATTTAGTTCAGTATTGTCTGCACTGACTGGCCCTACAAAATTCCAGACAGGAGTCTTTTCTCAGAACCACCTGGAGATGCTGGGACCTTCTTCATGCAAAGCAAATGAACTACCACTGAGCTAAGGCCATTTCCCTATTTTTTAAACAACAGCTCCTGATATTGTTGCGTTCTGCAGTATGAATATGGTTGTGCTACTTTTACAGAACTCTTGAATTCAGCAGACTTCACCCCATGCATCTTTGAATTCACTATGGTACAACAGTGCGTTTCTTCTTGATATTAACTGCTTTTAGCATTTGTAAGTCCAACTCCATTCACAGTAAGTTTGAGGTACTCAAAAGCATCGGCCTAGGAAGTGCTGTTTCTGACTACGGGCTGTCAGTCAACATGCTGATTTGATACATTCCTCTGTTCACCCAGTTTGACTTCCCAGGTCAATAACAGGCACTGCATAAATTAGTCACCTGTGATGCCACACACTTCCCCCTTTGGTGCCCAGAAAATTTAATTTGACAGCTGAAGCATTTCATGGATAATAGTACAAGTTTTTTCAGTTAAACAGGCTGCTTTGACAAGGAAGGAGCTTTTTAAAGTAATGTAGCAGATCCCCTTCTTCTGTTTGGAAAAAGGTTGCTGCCACGCAGCCCAGCTCCATCCACCACCATTCTCTGTATGTAGAAAAAGGGAGTCAACATGGCTGGAACAGCGGCAGGCTCAAGAAGGGGTGGGTCGCCGCTAGTTATTCCTTTTACTGTCAAGGAGAAAGCGGGTCACCCAAACATAAGGGAGGGTTTTCCATATACTTGGCAGATATTTTTAGGTATGTAGAAATCTAGTATTATGTAAAAGAATTTTTTAGTTTTCAAAAAGAGTTGTGGGCACCAGTAGCAGTGCAAGGCTTTACTTCGAGGAGGGGCACCATCCGTGCTCCGCTTTGCTGTCGTGAGGTTGTGTTTGCTGCTGGGCTGCCCTTCATGCTGCTGTGGAATTCCTGCTTAGAATCATAGAATCATAGAATCCTAGAGTTGGAAGAGACCACAAGGGCCATCCAGTCCAACCCCCTGCCAAGCAGGAAACACCATCAAAGCATTCCTGACAGATGGCTGTCAAGCCTCCGCTTAAAGACCTCCAAAGAAGGAGACTCCACCACACTCCTTGGCAGCAAACCTTGCTTAGGTTTGAAGGCATAGAAAAGTTTCCAAAGATTTGTCCCACCCCACCCAGTGACCTAGGGAAGTAAACTTCACACAGAGTCTCGTGCTTGAGTGCAAAATGCTCTCTCGCTGTAGAGCCCCTTCACCGGAGTCCACGTGGCTGGATTGTATGTGGCACAACCCTCTGTGAGGGCAAATCCTAATGGGAAGAGCCTGCTGGATTAGGCCCATCTAGTCCAGCATCCTGTTCTCATGTTGACCAATCAGATGCCCATGGAAAGACTACAAGTGGGACCTGAGCACAATAGCCCTCTCCTCTTCTGAGGTTTCCACCAGTTGGTATTCAGAAACATTGGCCCTGCCAACTATTGTGGCTTGTAGCCTCTTGCTCCAGGCTGTGGTGCTGCAAAGCAAAGTGTTCTTGCATGAGTGTTCTGTGGGCCAAGGGGAGCATACATTGAGCAAAAGGCACTTTACGCCTGTGAACTTTGTCAGGGTGTGGTGCTGGGCCAATGGATCAAGTGAACAGTGGATCATTTTTCCAGTCTTTGTGCCAGTGATTCTGCAAAGCAATGCATACATGCGGTGCCTTTTCAAGGTTGCCCACTGCTTGGAGTTGCCCTTTCCTCCCAAGGAGTTGAAGTTCCTTATCCTTGCACTTTTGGAGGTTTATGTTTCAATGGGTTAGGAGGGCTCAAGAGTGCAGCTGGTGATTGACAGGCACCTGACCAGCCCTGTTTTTTGCCTTTCTGACAGCGTTGCTCCTGGTATCCTGGTAGCTGAATCTTCTGCCCGCCAGGCTCTCCATTGGTGGGTGGGTGGGATTCCAGCAGCATGTGGATTCTCCACCAACACTTAGCCTTCTCTGCCAAGGCTGTATGTGTGATCTGCTTCATCTTGATCTCTCCCAGCTGTGGTTGTGCTGCTTTGGACTGCTCAGTGAGCTTTTTTTTGTCTTTTGAAAGTGTAAGAACAATTTTTCACACCTCTACCTCACTTTTATACCATTTGCATTATAGTTCAGAATATAGATTTTAAGGAAAACGTCCTTTAATGAAAGCTAGTTTCTTGTAGAAGTCTCCATAAAACTTAAAAGCAACATCTCATTTTTTGTAATAGAATATACACTGCAGTGAACATATTGACTTATAGTTTCAGTCAATATCAAGATTTATGGCCCCTAGGGTTAAATAAATCACAATATTGACCTCATTGTGAGCCAATAGTTGGTTAATGTATTTTTAAAGGTATTTTGTATTCATTTTTGGTAATAGGGCCTATACTGTCAGTCCATACTCATTTATATTCTCTCTCTCCCATGTTTATTTTGTCATCTGTCTTTGCTGATGGATATCATTGCAGAAGCCATTGGATTCATTTAATGAATGACAAATAAAGACATCCAGTTGCAAGTATCACTCCATTACAGAGACTGAATGAGTCATTTCCACAATCAACTTGCAGCCTCTGAGTTACAGAGAGGGGAATAAACTCAGCTTCCTTAATCTGGTTCAGAAATAGCTCATATTTTTCTGCTTCCCCCTTTCCTTCTTTTTACTTGTACACGTACCATTTCACGAGAAAAAGAAAAAAAAATACTATATTCTATTTATCTTCATAAAATTGACTAGAGTTATGTGATCTAAATGACTCGGCTGTTTCAAAAATAAGTTTATTCATTTTCCTTCAAGATAATTTCAGATTATTTCCCTTCCATATGGAGAAGTTCTGAAGAAATATTCATTTTGCAGAGAGCTCAGTGGGAAAAGAACACTTTGCAGGGTATTGTGTCAGTGCTGAAACAAAGGAATTAAATTTATATGTATCACCTAAATTATTTCAGATTCATGGTTCAGCAAAGAGTTCAGGTCCTAATTGAATTGCATGGGCACTATACCTTTTTGCAATAATAATAATATGGCACTTCTATTTACAATGCTTGACTAGATCTTACGCTTTTACTGAAATTTACCTTTGGTTTTGTCTGCTACAGTCTCAATTTGCTTGTAAAATGAGGCACCCTTACATTATGGGCTATCATAACAAGTTGCTTCTTAAGAGACTTTTAAAATTACCCCCGCCCCTTCAGGTACTTGAGGCACTCTGAATTTTTATAGCTCATATAGAGCAGCAAGACTTTTTCCACTCCTTGAAAATAGCGGCCCGGGTATTCAGCACACAAGAATTATTAGACAATATGTCGTTGTCTCAGTAGATTCAAACCAAGTATTAGCTCATCAACATTCACTGCCTCTACCGTAGCATGAAGGAGAAAATCACCACACAAACAGAAGATGTAGAGGAGAAAGGGAAAGGGGTGGGGAGAGAGAGAGAGAGAGAGAGAGAGAGAGAGAGAGAGTAGTGAGGTGAATAACACATTGTTTGAGTTGACCTGGGGAGGAGGTGGAAGTGGAGGAGGCTCTGGAAATAGCCTGCAGCTCTTTATTTATGAGAACAATTCCACTAGTGATCCCTTGCCCTGCATTGTGCCCTGAACATTGTATCAGAAATAAAACCTATTTGGTGTCCAAATATCCCATCCAAGGGTGACACAGGCTAGCTTTGGGGAAATGCAACAATTAAAATCTTGTTGCATGCCAGTTCCCATTGGCTCTTGCCCCTGAAATGCACGGAACCCTGGGTGACCCTCACATCTAGAGCCTGTTTAAGGGATGCAGCCAAAGTAGGGGCATGTCCCCACTCTGCAAAGCCATATTGGGGCACCCAAGCCAAGGATGGTGTGAAATGGTATCGTAGTACTGTAGATGCATGCTGTGAAAGTGGCCTTAATATTAAGATTATTAGTAGCATTAGTGCCATGGACTGCAAGAAGATCAAACCTATCTTCTTAAAGAAATCAGCCCTGAGTGCTCACTAGAAGGACAGATCCTGAAGTTGAGGCTCCAGTACTTTGGCCACCTCATGAGAAGAGAAGACTCCCTAGAAAAGACCCTGATGTTGGGAAAGATGGAGGGCACAAGGAGAAGGGGACGACAGAGGATGAGATGGTTGGACAGTGTTCTCGAAGCTACTAACATGAGTTTGGCCAAACTGCGAGAGGCAGTGAAGGATAGGCGTGCCTGGCGTGCTCTGGTCCATGGGGTCATGAAGAGTCGGACACGACTGAACGACTGAACAACAACAACAACAACAACAATTAGATTTGTTGGCCTCTCGTTACCCAAAGATCACCAAGCGACTTACAGCACATTTAAAAGCATTACTATAGATATATTATACAATTTAAAAAAAAACAACAACCCTAAAACAAACCCCATTCCAGCCACAGGAAACGTTGGCGACACACTAGCACTATTAACAACAGGTCCAACTCTCTGTTTGGTATTCTCATGCAGAGTTGATGTTTATGTGGGGTTTTTAGATGGGGAGCAATCTTATAAAAGAAATGTTCCTCTGATGTTCCTGCAACTTTGGTGTACAGCATTGCTATTTATGCACAGTTACAGGTAGGTAGCCGTGTTGGCCTGCCACAATCAAAACAAAATATAAAATCAAAAAATCATTCCAGTAGCACCTCAGAGACCAACTAAATTTGTTCTTGGTATGAGCTTTGGTGTGCATACCAAGAACAAACTTAGTTGGTCTCTAAGGTGCTACTGGCAGGATTTTTTAATTTTGTTTTTATTTATGCACAGATACAGTTGTCATAGTTTCTGCCTATTGTGTTTCAAATAATGTGAATTATAGTTATACTTGCCATATACTTTGCATTAAACTTTATGCAAAAGTGCACAGCGTTCTCCATGAGTGTCTGTATGTTTAAAGAATAGTTTAGAATCATGTTGTTGTTCAGTCGTTCAATCATGTCCGACTCTTCGTGACCCCATGGACCAGAGCACGCCAGGCACCCCTATCCTCCACTGCCTCCCGCAGTTTGGCCAAACTCATGTTAGTAGCTTCGAGAACACTGTCCAACCATCTCATCCTCTGTCGTCCCCTTCTCCTTGTGCCCTCCATCTTTCCCAACATCAGGGTCTTTTCTAGGGAGTCTTCTCTTCTCATGAGGTGGCCAAAGTACTGGAGCCTCAACTTCAGGATCTGTCCTTCCAGTGAGCACTCAGGGCTGATTTCTTTAAGAATGGATAGGTTTGATCTTCTTGCAGTCCATGGGACTCTCAAGAGTCTCCTCCAGCACCATAATTCAAAAGCATCAATTCTATAGAGTTGAAAGGGAGCCTGAGGGTCATTTCGTCCAACCTTCAGCAATGCAGGAATCTCAACTAAAGCATCCGCGATGGGTGGCCATTCAACCTCTGCTTCAAAACCTCCATCTTCCCTGAGTCTGTTCTTAACAGCTTGTACCATCAGAAAGTTTTTTCCTGATGTTTAGTCAGAACCTCCTTTCTTGTAACTTGAAGCCATTGATTCGAGTCCTGCTCTCCAGAGCAGGAGAAAGCAAGCTTGCTCCATTTTCTGTGTGACAGCCCTTGAGATATTTGAAGACGGCTATCATATCTCCTCTCAGTATCCTCTTTTCTAGGCCACACATACCCAGCTCCATCAACTGTTCCTCAATATGAAATTATGTCAAGATGCTCGTGATTTTTGGATTTTTCTCCGTACTCAGAGATTCAGGCTGAGAGAATGCTAGTTTGCTTTTGTGAAACAGGCACAGGCAAGTTCAGCGTTAAGTGAAGCAAACTGCAGAGTCCCTCTTCAGGTTCTCACACCCTCCAGGTCAGAACAAAATCCCCTATTAATTAAACAGAAATTATAGCTGAAATAAATCACTTGATGATAGAAACCCACTGTGGGTTTTTTGTTTTTTTGGAAAGGTGATTGCAATAATTAAACATTCTTTGATTGGTGACATTTCAGATAACTCTTAAAATGCCACCCGGCATTGATATTTGAAATTGATTCAACAGTGGAAATCATGACCGATCCTACAGAGGGCATAAAATAAACTGCAGTGTCTTTAAAATATTTTTGTCTATCAGGTGCTCTTGCTTGGTGAAGAATTCCTTGGTGGGGAAGAGAAATTTGTGGTAGGTTGCTTTTAACAGTTTACCAAGAGCATTTATTGTGTGGCTGCTACTGAAAACTCAACACAGGAAACGTGAGAATGATCAGCGGCTCCAGAGTTTCCCTCCACCCCTCCATCGCTTCTATGGGTTCTTTTGTCTCCTTCTATCTTCTTTTCTGTCTTAAAGATATTTCTACCTGCATCTTTCCACCACTGCGCCAGTGTCAGCTCAAGTCATTTTGCTGCCTGAAGCAGAATGCAAATGGCACAATGCCTTTTCAGTGTTTTGCTGCATAATGCTTGCCATCATTGATTCTGCCCTTTCCCTTTCCTGATGGACCTCCAAAAGCAGTCACTTCACTGTCCTTGCTCTGCCCTACTGGGCACTGTTTGTTATACTACTGCTTCTTTGTCAGTATAACAAAGCCAGTGTAGTGTAGTGGTTAAGAGCGGTAGACTCGTAATCTGGGGAACCGGGTTCGCTTCCCCGCTCCTCCACATGCAGCTGCTGGGTGACCTTGGGCTAGTCACACTTCTCTGAAGTCTCTCAGCCCCACTCACCTCACAGAGTGTTTGTTGTGGGGAGGAAGGGAAAGGAGAATGTTAGCCGCTTTGAGACTCCTTCGGGTAGTGATAAAGCGGGATATCAAATCCAAACTCCTCCTCCTTCCTCTTCTTCTTGTCTCCATATTTAGGGCAGATTTAATGTCCTCACTGTTGAACTGGTAGCAACTGATCAAACCTTAATGCATTGATTTGTTCTTCTCCAAAAAGCCCGCCTCTGGTCTTGTTCTCTGCCTTTGAGTTGCAGCCTGGAACGCCTGGCTTGGCATCATATTTTCACCTCATCCATGCCTTTCTCTCTTATCTCAGTCAGATCCAACCATTCATTTGCCCCTCTTCTACAGAGAATGATTTGCAGCTGGTTGACCGACCAAACCCAAAGGGTGTTCGTTAATGGTTCCTCATCATCCTGGAAAAAAAAAGCATCAAATGTGGTGCCATAAGGTTTTGCCTGGCCTGTTGATCAATTTCTTCACAAATGACTTGGATGAGAGAATTTAGGGGACGCTCATTAAATTAGCAGATGACACCAAACTGGGAGGGGTACCTAAATGCCACAGAAGACAAAACTGGAGATTGGAGAACCTGGCCCAAGCTAACGAAATGAATTTCAGTAGGGACAAATGTAAGGTTCTATACTTGAACAAGAACAAAGCCCTTTCCGCCCATAGAAAGGAGGGGTTTTTTTGCAGGCATCACGAACCCTTCACGTGCGCAGGGGATGGCTCCATCCCCTGACACCATTGGCGGTGCGGCCGACAGGCGTGGCTGGTTGCATTTAAATGAGCGCGCGGCCAGGGCTCAGCCTCTTGCTTCCTGCTCCCAGCTGACACGTTTTCCCCGCCCACCCTCCCTTTAGGCAGGGTTTCTTCCTGACCTTGCTATGGACCACGGTTGGTCGCCGTTGAGGGGCCTGGTAGGAATTTTCCCACTTGGCAAATTGGCTTTGGCCTGGTGGTTTTCGCCTACCTCGTAGCAATTCGTCACAACTTTGGTCTTGGCGGTTAGGCATTGGATTATCTCGGGAAGGCTGAAGGTGGGGGGGGGAGGTTGGGCCATCACCTCCCCCAAATGCTGAAGGGTACTTCGTTAAATGAGTCCGGGGGGCGTGTCCCTGTCCAAAGCCGTGGTAGGTGAGGGCCAAAGGCACGCCCCATATTGGTGACCACAGGGGTGACCACAGGGGCTCTCCCATCGGTGGTTAACCCTTCCTGGACTGCCAGCACGACCTACTGGAGTCGGATATAGTCGGTTAGTTCCAATGCCTAAGCCAATACCGCTCAACATCCGTAACCAATAAAGTTGTGGCCTTTTCATGCCCATTAACCTTACTTGTTGAGTCCTGTGTCTTTATTTCACCACGGGAGGGGTCGGGATATTGACATGCAAATAGCTGCCACAAATATAAGATGGGGGGGCACCTGGCTTGCCACAAGCTTAACATGAGTCAACAGTGTGATGATGCAGCAACAGCAGCAGTGGCAAAAGAAAAGAAAAGAAAAGTTAATGCTATTCTGGGCTGCATCAACAGAAGTGAAGTGTCCAGATCAAGGGAAATCATAGTACTGCTCTATTATGCCTTGGTTAGACCCAGTGTCCAGTGGGAGTACTGGAGTACTGTGTCCAGTTCTGGGCACCACAATCTAGGGATGATATTGACAAGCTGCAATGTGGTTCGCCATGAGTCTCATACTCACTGATACAATCAATCTGGTTCTGGGCTGTACTGGTTTAGCTGCAGATGGGGCCATAGCTGTCAACTTTTCCCTTTTCTTGTGAAGGAATCCTATTCGGAATAAGGGAATTTCCCTTTAAAAAAAAGGGAAAAGTTGACAGCTATGGATGGGGCCGGGGACACACATACTCAATTTTCCTTCATGTAATAATAATAATAATAATAAATAATAATAATAATAATAATAATAAACGGCCTCGGTCCTGTATACCTGAAGGAGCGTCTCCACCCCCATCATTCAGCCCGGACACTGAGATCCAGCGCCGAGGGCCTTCTGGCGGTTCCCTCACTGCGAGAAGCAAAGCTACAGGGAACCAGGCAGAGGGCCTTCTCGGTAGTGGCGCCCGCCCTGTGGAACTCCCTCCCTTCAGATGTCAAAGAGATAGACAACTACCAGACATTTAGAGGACATCTGAAGGCAGCCCTGTTTAGGGAAGCTTTTAATGTGTGATATTTTAATGTATTTGATTTTTGTTGGAAGCCGCCCAGAGTGGCTGGGGAAATCCAGCCAGATGGGCGGGGTACAAATAATAAATATTATTATAATATTATTATTAATAATGGTAATAACAACAACAACAACAACAACAACAACAACAACAACAACAACAACAACAACAACTATCAACAATAAATTCTAGTACATCAGCGAGAAGGCTAGGCTAGAACTCTTATGTGGAATGATTCCCGCTCCCCAGAATGGTGTTTTCCAACCTGTGGTCTGAAGCGGTACAGCAGATGGACCTTGGTTGACCACTTTAGGGAAAACCAGTGCTGCTGCAACTTACTGGGATGGAGCAGCTGTAGGGTAGTGATGAGGTTAGGGCTATGCAGGAGCACAGGCAGAGCTAATCCAGTGCTCTCGTTGGTGTGACAGTGCAGCCCTAAACCCACCACGGCACAGTTCCAGACTGGCCAGTAAACTGCAGCAATGAATGCAGGTGTCAGGAGGGTGGCTTTATGGCCGATAAAGCAGTACAGTATCACCTTGCCCTGACCCACAGTTAATTACTAGTGTAGATTACTGGGGCAATAACTTCTTCTAGCCACTCCAAAGTTCCTTCCTTCCTTCCTTCCTTCCTTCCTTCCTTCCTTCCTTCCTTCCTTCCTTCTCTCCCCCCCTCCCTCCCTTCCCACCCTGCACTATTATTCTGTGGTAGCAGGACTGCCACTGCTTTGGAACATGTAGCAGAGATGATGGTTATAAGAAACAGTTTGGGTGTGAAATGGATGGAGGAAAGTAATCGTTTTGTGCCATCAGCTTTTTTATAGTGACACGGCCAGAAGTGTCTTTGAAGTTTCTATTTCTGCTGCCCACAAAGTACCAATTTAGTGGCTTGCTGTAGAAAAAACTGTGTATGCAGTTTGAAATCTCAGTACCTAATGGAACACCTTTGCTCATATGTACCTTGTTTTTGTTGTTTAGTGGTCTTAGTCGTGTCCGACTCTCCGTGACCCCATGAATCAGAGCATGCCTTGGAAACTCTCACTTTCTTCTCAAAGCTTCTCCTTTTTATGTCCGTGCCAGAGTTTTCATGGCAAAATACTGGAGTGGGTTGCCAGTTCCTTCTCCACATATGTACCTACCTGTGCCTTAAAACCATCAATGGAGACCCTGGTTCACATGTCTGCTCTGGATGAAGCACACAGGGTGCCTGTGAATGAGAAGGTCTTTTTGGCAGTGGCCCCTTGATTGTGGAAGGCTCTCCTTAGAGACACCTGCCTGGGGCCCATGTTAATGTCTTTTCTGCAGCAGGCCAATACAGTACATTTATTTATTCATATAACAACGAACATTCCAACAGCCCATCAACTACTCATTTTTATTTCCCCAGGCCTTTAATATCCTTTAAACATTTTTAATACAGTTTTAACCAATTTACCATTGGACTCTTCCAACTGATGGTGACTGTTCCGTTTTCACTCATGCAAGAGGTTTTTGGCTATTTTATGTGTTTAAACGATTTGTGGCATTTGCTTATTTTTATGCTGTTCTTGGATTCTAGTGCTGAAATGCTTGTACCTTTCAGGATTGTGGCAAAGCCAGAAGTAAGGACTGAAATATTCCTGTCATTTTCCATTTTTATTTTTTCCAAAAGCCAACTATAACCTCAGATTATTTTCAAAGCAGATTGTAATTTTGGGGGGGGGATGTTGGCTGTCTGCCCATTGCTACATAACAACTGGTAATAACAACAAAAACCCCCAAAGAGCATATTTGCTTTGCTCTGTTATTAATATGGGCGAGATTCAGCCAAGTTAAGCACTTTAACGTCCCATTGGTTTCTGTGGTAAAAGTAACCACATGTTAACTTTCCTGTTCCCTATGTTCTGTGAAGAAGCTGTTTTAAATGTAGGGTGAATACCAATCCATGCCTGTGATGGCCGTTTTGTGAGAACCTGTTTGATTTAAAAAAAGCAATACATTCTTCCTTGCCAATATGTACATTCTAAACTTAATAATGCTTTCTTTCTGCAGGCTGAACTAGTACCCACCTGCTTGCAGATAAAAGTCAGAGTCTGAAATTCCAGTTTGTTGACCTTACTTTCTACATTCCACTTGCCTTTTTATAGCAGGCAGACAAAGTCACAAGCACCATGCAATTAGAAGATTTAACATGTCGCGACTTGGCATAATTGATCTCACATATATTTCTGCAGTAGGTGCTGTCAGCCTTTATCTATAGGGTTGTTTTTTTTTTGTCTCTCCTCCCCCCACAGCTTTATGGGGTTTCTGTAACCCGCCCTTGATACTTCTGACTGCAACAAAGAAACTGAATAATGCAAACCGTATTGAGATGGCCATAAAAATAGACGGAAGTCAAGAGAATTTGGTTATCTTCTGCCGGATGGTGCAGACTGGCTTTATGTTCATTTGGCTTCCAAAATGTCAAATGCAAAGTGGGCACAGGCAAACCCACAAAACAAAACTAGTTTGCGAAGAGGGATTTATCTATATTGTTGAAGTGTTTTGGTGTGCAGAAAGAGAGCCTGGGAGTCACTTAGTCAAAACGGGAGGCTGTGTACTGAACATTTCGTCCCCATTGAAATGAGACACCTCCCAGCCTTTCAGCCATTTTGCACCCCCCCCGTCAAAGGTTATGAAATACTTTGCAAGGACCATGCATCAAAATGAAGAGGGCATGTGTCTCCAATGCCAAGACAATTGTGACACTCCCTCATACAGGGATCCAAACATGCATCTCATTGCTAATGTGCATTGCAAAAGCATTACATCTGCATTCAGAAGTGCATCTTAATGCAGATGTTGTTTCCCTACCCTGCCCCACATTACTTTTAGTGGGATAATAATAATAATAATAATAATAATAATAATAATAATAATAATAATAATAATAATAAGTTTGTGCTTCTTCGAAGTCCATGACGCCTTTGGTAGAGGCTGTTCTCCAACTGGAGTGCTCGCAGGCCAGTGTTTCCCAACGGCACGGATTGCTATTTGTTCCAGTTCAGTAGTAAAGAGTGGGTTTTCATGGGGGAAAGCACTGGGGCCAAACGAGGGGCGAGGTGCTTGGACCTGGACCTAGAAAGCCCAGACCTGTGCCTAGAAATGGGGAGCAAAGTGTGGATGAACCCTATGTTCCGTTATTTCATTGGCTTTATTCATTTACAGGTGGGTAGCCGTGTTGGTCTGCCATAGTCAAAACAAAATAAAAATTTCTTTCCAGTAGCACCTTAGAGACCAACTAAGTTTGTTCTTGGTATGAGCTTTCGTGTGCATGCACACTTCTTCACATTCATTGTCCTTCTTTTCCATGGTCTTCTTTATTCATTGTCCTTCTTTTCCATGGTTTTCTTTCTCTACCCAAGCACTGTTGTTTTTAGTGGTTGGTTTCTACAATGAAGAGTTTCCTTTTTGCACATAATTGAACTCCAGCTTCTAAAGGACACGAGTCTTTCTCTTCACTCTTAACAGAACAACGCATAATGAGAGGGTTTCAGCTGGTCGGTTTTGACAATGGCCACTAGAGGGTATTATGTTCTCGAGCACGTTTGCCTTAACGCCGTGGCTCTCTCAAGCAAGGCTGGCATTCTGTAATGAGGCACTAGCCTGCCTAGGAAGGAATGAGCAAAGTTTGAAAAGGAGGAAGAGAGAAGGGAGGAGATTTAAATGTACTCCAAAGTACAGAAAAGGAAATGAGCAAAGATTGCTTTCTGAAGGCACCGAGAAAGGTAGACCTGTGCTCATGATATATAAGCGCTAAATGTTTTTGTTAGACAACATGGCAAAAGTAAAATGCTTGCATTTTGGCCTTACTCAGCAATGATTTGAAATGAAAATGCAGCCTCAATATTTTCATATTTTTTTTGGTCATAATTATGTAAAAAGGCGTCCACCCTCCCCAAATGTCACAATCCACACACAAAAATTGGAGCCCCCCCCTTCCCATCACCTTAATGTAAATTGGGCCATTCCATTGTCACGGGTGGGACACTTTGACCATGTTTTTTGGTATTCACACATGTGTAACAATGTAAATATACATAAAAATTAACAACCAAAATTTAAACTATGTTCTTAATAAGATACTGAACATTTTACTAATTTTTTTATTATTTTTATGGATATTTTTGACAATTTTATTAAATGTTAAAAGTGTTGTCACGGGTGGGACAAAAAAAGGACATGGAGCTTGAGATAAGTTTGATTTATGGAAAAACTCTGTGAGTTGGGAGGTGAATCAATGATAAACTCAGCATATCTGTTTAAATCAATGTTTATTGGTTACAACTATGCAATCAGGAATTAAGTTTAAGAAATTTAACGATACAAAATTAAGGAAAAAATGCTGTCACGGGTGGGACAATCATCAGAAAACTTTTAACTTGAACACTTCTGTGAAGACTACGTGGGTGGACTTTTGAAAAGAAGGTCCATAAAATAAACTTCTTTTGTCTTTAGCTTTTAAAAAAATGGTTAGACTGCACGTTTGGAATCTTCCTCACCAAAGTCCAGCGCTCATCTAGCATTCTTATCAGGCTCATTTTTCATGGAATGGCCCAATTGGGTCTGAATATGGAATAACACAACAACAATTGTGCTATTATGGCTCCTCCCTTCACAAACAGCTTTTAAATCCATTGAACAAGGTCCCCGGGGGATTAAAGCCAGCAACTTGATCAGGTTATCGTATGCTAGCTATTACCATTAATCTGGGTGCCTTTATTCACCTTTTGCTACCTTCTTCCAGTAAAAAGAAGGTGTAGGTCCATCTCCTCAGGAGCACTAGAGCACATCTGGAAAGTGCTCTTTCGCTTAATGGCTCCACAGTCGTCCCCAGGGCAGAATTAGTCGGACCAAAAAGAAGAGGCAAGAGGTCAGGAGGACACACTCTTGCTAATGCAACTTTCTGAGTTCTCTCAGGGTTGGCTCACACCAGGATCCATGAGGTTTTCTCCAGAAGCAAAAGGAGTTGTTTTAAATGTAATGTATGTTGGTGGGAAAGGGATGTGTGTGTGTGTGACGTTGTGCACGAACAAGCACAAGGCATTGGGATCTGTGTAGGGATTATGTGGGTGATGGGGGGAAGATATGCCGTCTCCCAAACCTGACCGTGGCTCGCTGGATGGAATGCAGACGGTGACTGCTTGCCCAATATTTAAGGTATCACCTTGGTTTGCTAGGAATCATAGCTGCTTTGTGAGGATCCTCTGCTGCTACTGTGAGCCTAGTTGCTATGTGGGTTAGTGGCTGGTCAGAAGAATCCTGCTCTTGCTAGCCCCTTCCTTCTGTATTGTAGTCCTGCTTTTTCCCTACTCAACTCCTTGTTGTTGTTGTTGTTTAGTTGTTTAGTCATGTCTGACTCTTCGTGACCCCATGGACCAGAGCATGCCAGGCACTCCTGTCTTCCACTGCCTCCCGCAGTTTGGTCAGACTCATGTTAGTAGCTTCAAGAACACTGTCCAACCATCTCGTCCTCTGTCATCCCCTTCTCCTTGTGCCCTCCTGCTCTGGTTTCGCCAGAAGTGGCTTAGTCATGCTAGCCACATGACCCGGAAAAACTGTTTGCGGACAAACGTCGGCTCCCTCAGCCAGTAAAGCAAGATGAGCGCTGCAACCCCAGAGTCATCCGTGACTGGACTTAACTGTCAGGGGTCCTTTACCTTTACCTTAATAGTGGGTCCAATGGTCAAGAAGGCTAGATCAGATATGGCCAGTAGGTGGTGCTTCCTGGTTTCAACGTTTATTGTAGCTTTAAATCTTTATATATTTATCTGTATAAAGAGGGCTTCATCATATAGCTAACTTACAATGAGGAACTGGTGCTAGATGCCACTATATATCTGCCAATATGTTGTTGTTGAGTCGTTTAGTTGTGTCCGACTCTTGGTGACTCCATGGACCAGAGCATGCCAGGCACTCCTGTCTTCCACTGCCTCCTGCAGTTTGGTCAGACTCATGTTAGTAGCTTCAAGAACACTGTCCAACCATCTCGTCCTCTGTCGTCCCCTTCTCCTTGTGCCCTCAATCTTTCCCAACATCAGGGTCTTTTCCAGGGAGTCTTCTCTTCTCATGAGGTGGCCAAAGTATTGGAGCCTCAGCTTCAGGATCTGTCCTTCCAGTGAGCACTCAGGGCTGATTTCCTTCAGAATGGATAGGTTTGATCTTCTTGCAGTCCATGGGACTCTCAAGAGTCTCCTCCAGCACCATACTCCATAATCAGAGTCAAAAGCCAATGAGCAACAGAACAGCTGGAGTCACTCAATGCAGGTCGGTGTTTGCCAGCTTGGTTTCTCTTTGTGTATGTGTGGTCTTGGAATAGTGAGGTGTGGTAGTGCCGGTATCCTTGGCCATATCCTCCCTGTCCACAGGCACATTTGATTTCTCACCTTCCTTTTATTTGCTTAGTTTGAAGTCAGACTTCCCCCTAGAATCTTGCATGTCAGAATGCAATCACTATGTGTTAGTAGCGTAGAAACGACGTTATTTTAAACATCTTCTTCTATTCATTGTAAATCATTTCCCAATACTTCTGAACAATTTTGCAATGCCACCACATATGAAAAAAAATGTCCCTTCTGCTGTTTTACATTTCCATTTCCATTTATTTTTATAGGTAAAGGTAAAGGGACCCCTGACCATTAGTTCCAGTCATGTCCGACTCTGGGGTTGCAAATGAATCACATAATTTTTATTCATATGTCCTTAGTGCTGTGTGAATATAATTATGTGTGCCTTTCCGTTTTCCTGAATGTATGGAGCAGGGGTCAGCAAACGTTTTCAGCAGGGGGCCGGTCCTCTGTCCCTCAGACCTTGTGGGGGGCCAGACTATATTTTGAAGAAAAAAAATGAACGAATTCCTATGCCCCACAAATAACCCAGAGATGCATTTTAAATAAAAGGACACATTCTACTCATGTAAAAACATGCTGATTCCCGGACCGTCCGCGGGCCGGATTTAGAAGGTGATTGGGCTGCATCCGGCCCCCGGCCTTAGTTTGGGGACCCCTGGTATGGAGAAATCCATTTGGACAAGGAAAATCACCACCTCCTTGATGTATCTCTTTCTCTCTTTCATGCCTTACCAGTCTTCCAGCTGGCAAGCTAACCCCTTCAGAGTCAGCTGCCAATGCTGATTCATGAGACAGTCAGAAAATGCTATTTAATGTGGTTCCATAGGAGTGCTTTGCGTCTAAGTCACTGAACATGCATTTCCTGTGATGTGAGTTCAGCTCAGTATGAGGCAGGGCTCTTGCCAATACCTTATGCCAAGGATTATATAGGTATAATCTGTTGGGCAGAGACCCAAAATGTTTCAGCCCAACTCAAAAGTAGGTAGGCTCTATTTGCTTTACTGCAAGGGTGTGTAGTTTTTGGCGCGTTGCTGCCTTTCCATAAATCCACGCTATTTCGCAACTTCAGAAAACACCATCTGAATGATGACTTTCCCCTCAACGCCTTTTCACCTTTGCCAAGCCAAGAAGCATGGCATGGGAATGTAGCAGCAATACGAGACTGGCTACAGGAGCAGTCCATTTTGCTGGCCAATGACCGATGAGAATTCTAGTTTCTATGGTTGAAAATACAAGTGAATGGAAAATTCAGGCAGGTGAAGAAAACAGATCAAATAGATATTGTTTCTGTAAGTGAAAAAACAGGTGTCTTGAAAATAGTTGATACACTTAGAATTTTACTCTCTCTCCTTTAAAAAGACCTTCGTGGGCTCCACATTCTTCCTGGCCAGTTCTCTCGCTCTGATATCCTGGTTTTTGCCTCAAAAAAATAGCAAGTCAAAAGTATTTAGCTGTGTTGTTCTCTCAAAGCAGTTCCCTTAACACAATCTTGTCAACATGGCAAATTCCCCAAATATCAAAGGGTGTTTTTAATTGTTTACCTATAAGTAATGTTTCTACCACTGTTGTTCCTTATTCTTTTTGGTAAACTCAAGGCCAGACTAGAAATGTGCTGGCATGAACATCTCATGAACTGGTCCAGGACATGGCTGCATTTTCTCCGATGATGGGTAAAGGTAAAGGGACCCCGACTGTTAGGTCCAGTCACGAATGACTCTGGGGTTGCAGCGCTCATCTCACTTTACTGGCCGAGAGAGCCGGCGTACAGCTTCCGGGTCATGTGGCCAGCATGACTAAGCCACTTCTGGCAAAACCAGAGCAGCACACAGAAACGCCGTTTACCTTCCCACCGGAGCAGTACCTATTTATCTACTTGCACTTTGACGTGCTTTTGAACTGCTAGGTTGGCAGGAGCTGGGACTGAGCAACGGGAGCTCACCCCGTCGTGGGATTCGAACCGCCGACCTTCTGATTGGCAAGCCCTAGGCTCAGTGGTTTAGACCACAACGCCACCTGCGTCCCCCCGATGATAGGTACATTTTCAAAAAGAGCCAGCATGGTATAGTGTAGGTGGGCGGAACCATTGGCCCTCCAGAAGTTGCTGAACTACAACTCCTGTGAGCCCCTGCAAGCATGGACAATGTCTGGGGATGATGGGAGTTGTAGTTCAGCAACATCTAGAGGACCAAATGTTCCCCACACCTGGTACAATGGTTAGAGTGCTGGTCTAGGACTAGGGTGGCCCTCGTGCAAATATCCACTTAGCCATGAAACACACTGGGTGACCTTGTTCCAGTCACGCACTAAGACCAACCTACCTCACAGATTGTGAGAACAAAATGGAGAATATTGTGCTTGCTGCTTTCAGTTCCACGGACAAAGATAGGGATATGAATATAAGCATCACCACTACAAGTACTACTACATTTCATTTGTTCTTCAGAAATTTCAGATCTTGCCATGACTGAATAATAAAAAGGGAAGAGCCAAGACTGAAATCTGTCCACCTCCTGCTTCCCATACAATAAAGAAATTCACATGCATTGTGGACCTATGAATATTTTGCACCTTTTCCTAGAGGGGTAAAGTGTGTTTTGATTGTGCTGCGTTTTCCCACCAAGTATCATCAGGATTTTTCTTTAATGGCAGGCACCTTTGAAGTTAGACGGCTTCAAGATATCTGTCGTGAAAACCCAGCATGTCCAGAAATGGCAACGAGACAATAGAAACGAGAGTGTATTCTTCATGAAATGCTGCCTCTGTCGTAGCACATTGTCTGTCTCCAGTTTATGTCAAATTAGTCTGGTGTAAGTTATTTATCTGGGCCATAACATAAGCCCTGAGTAATTAAATGCAGATGGCATTGCAGACTACTCTGGGCCCACAACAATGAAACAGATCTTAATCCTTTGTGAGCTTACTTTGAATCCTGTTCTCATACATCCTATCACTGATAAGTCACTTCTTATAACCAGTGATTCTTCCATTGCCCAGTTATTTACCAGCTTTCATTTTATCTCCTGTGGGAGCACATGGAGCCACTGGTCTCCTCACTATCCAGTTTCCGCATGGGACTTGTTGGACTACAGTACCCATAATCCTTGTCCATTAGCCATGCTAGCCATGCTAACAGGGGATAATGGGACCTGTAGTCCTACAACTTGCAGAAGGCAGCTACTGCTGGATTATGTGAAGCTCTTACAAAGCTTCAGCCAGATGTATGAAGGTTTTGTCTGTGTATAAGTTACTTACATCTTTGTGGACTCCACAAAGCTCCTGAGGCTCAAGATGCGGAGTGCTGGTGTGAAGCAGTGGCGCGCCTCATAAGTTATGAGGTGGAACCTGGTGGGATGTAAAGCTGAAGAAAGCTCACAAGCCAAGCAGAAAATAGATTGAGGTCATTCTTCTCAAATTTTGCAGAATGAGTTTATCCAAAGCCCATACTGCTGTCTACCTCTTTATTTTCAATCTTGTGTCCGTGAGCAATCTGGGTTTTTTTTGGATACCAAACATGTGTCTCTGTAGCCAAACAGAAATATGTTGTTGTTGGGTTTTTTTTTTAAAAAAATCAAACTTCCTGTGATAAAGTTTCTTCTTAATCTCATTACTGCAAGTATGAACCTCACCTTTTGGGGGGTTTTCTGTTTATAAACCAAGTGTATGGCTCAGCACGAATTACTATTTATGTTTCATTTCTTTCTTTCTTTCTTTCTCTTTAGACATTTTCTCTGGACGAAGCTCTCCATTTTATATAAGATTCCTCCCTTGTTGTTGTTGTTGTTGTTGTTGTTGTTGTTGTTGTTGTTGTTGTTGTTGTTGTTGTTACCATTGCCTTGATTCATTCAAAAACTCTGCCCTAGTGCACATAACCTAGCTGTCAACCCTCCCCGCTGTTTCCCAATGCTATAATGAGGGAATTTCCCGCAAAAAAAGGAAAAGGTTGACAGCTATGGCACATAAACCTCGTGTCGCTTAAAGCTGATGGAATAATATAATTTAAGAACAATACTGGATAAAAGTCATTAAAGGGCTACGTAGAGAGCATGGGAAGGCAACTTAGAAAGGTCTGTGTGGGCCTCTAGAACAGACTAGACCTGTAGCCAGGGTATACTTCTGTGGCTGTGTTTGCGCCCGCCTGCCTGTGGTTTGATGTTGCTGCCCTGAGAGTCCTGGGAAAGGCAGAAGTGGCAGCTTATTACTGGGCCTCCCTAGATTAGTGAGAAAATGCCTGCATAAATGGCCCTGTTAAAACGCGGCTGGATCCAGAGCTACATGCAACCCGGCAATGCCAGAAGAGAAACCTGTTTTGCCTTATGGGTAGACGAGAGTCTCGACCCTTACCACAGTTACTTTGGTCATGGCCAGATCAAGATCACGTGCAGGGATGCCAGGACAGGCTGCGAACACCTATGGCATTTAGTCTCTTGAAGGGAAAGCCTGCAATTGCCTGGTGTGCATTGTGGAAACAGATGCACTGAATAAGGATTATGCTGTGTGACGATGCACCTATTTGCGCAGGGCTTTGAAATGGGTGAGGTGCTCAGGGATATGAGGCTACCTATTTGCTCCTCTGGAGAGCCAGTGTGGTGTAGTGGTTAAGAGCGGTGGACTCGTAATCTGGGGAACTGGGTTCGCGTCTCCGCTCCTCCACATGCAGCTGCTGGGTGACCTTGGGCTAGTCACACTTCTTTGAAGTCTCTCAGCCCCACTCACCTCACAGAGTGTTTGTTGTGGGGAAGGAAGGGAAAGGAGAATGTTAGCCGCTTTGAGACTTCCTTCAGGTAGTGATAATGTGGGATTTCAAATCCAAACTCCTCCTCCTCTTCTTCTCCTTTTTGTGGTGGACCTTGTTGCATTATGTTTCGTTTTGCTTTGTGTTGGTATATATATTTAATTTGATTTTGTTATTTTTTGTTTTTCTGCACCGGCACCTCTGGGTGAAGGGAGGGATGCAAACGCTAGTTTAAATAATAAATAAATGAGAAATAATCTTGTATATCAGAAAGCTGCCTTCTCCGTTAAGCTTCTCTGTGCCTGCTGAAGGCACTCCTCTTTCAACAAGTCTTCTAAAATCCTTTATCCAAGTTGGTGTCTGTCCTGGATCTGAACTGATTTTTTAATTTGCGCTTTTTAATGTTTTTATGTAGGCTATATTGTTTTTTTAAAAAATGTTTTTTATATTCAGTTGTTTTTAAATGTTTTTATGTGTGTAACTATATGTGTCACGAGACTGTAAATCGCTTCGAAATGCCTTGTGTGAAGTGATTCTTTAATGAATAAAGTATGTTGCAATATCCTAGCATATACCCTGAGAAGGGTGTTGATGTGAAAGGGGGTTGCCCTTGCTCTGAGGCCTGAATTGGAAAATATGTTGAGTTAACTGAATTATCTCTAGATACATTGGTGGGGGAGGCTGCTAATCCATTCTCCAATGTAAATTATGTTGGTTTAGATGAGTTCCATCATATTCAACTAATTCTGTTTTCCTGTGCTTTAAATTGCTTAATTTTGCATCTGTTAATGTAACTCTAGATCATCTGCTATCTAAGCACTGTTCACCTCTGCTTTTATAGTGGTCACTCTAATCCTCAGCAGTGTTAGCGCCTAGCTAATTTACTCTCCTATTTTGTTTTTAATACATCGGGCATTTCATTTACTTTGGTTGTTGTATTTCATTTTATTGTTTACAGCTCACTGCTCCAGATTATCAAGGTCATTTTGAATTTTAATCTTGCCTTCTGTGCTTGTTGCCGGCACGTTTAATGAATACGTCCTCAGCTCTTTTACCCAAGCCATGAATAAAAACATAGAACAGGTCTGGGCTCAGTTACAGACTCCTGTGGAATGTCGCCTCATAGCTTGATGATGATGAATTAATTGTCCACGGATTGGGAGTGGATCTCAAAGAACTTCTCTTGTGTACTTAGTTTATTAATTGCCTGAACAGCAAAGTGTCCATGAACCAATGGGTGGGTGGGTGGGGGGGTCACACTCCAAACCCAGTAAAATCAAACTCAGCCAAAAGAGCCTAACTAAATCCTAAGTATTGGGTTGTGTGGAAGACATACTGTGGCAGAGGAATGGTGCCAATTTCTGTGCACCATTACCACCACAGATTCAGCAGCAGCAAAAATCAGTACAGTGGTACCTCTGGTTAAGAACTTAAATCGTTCTGGAGGTCCGTTCTTAACCTGAGGTACCACTTTAGCTAATGGGGCCTCCTGCTGCCACCGCACAATTTCTGTTCTCATCCTGAGGTAAAGTTCTTAACCCAAGGTACTACTTCCAGGTACAGTAGTACCTCTGGTTAAGAACTTAATTCGTTCTGGAGGTCCGTTCTTAACCTGAGGTACCACTTTAGCTAATGGGGCCTCCTGCTGCCACCGCACATTTCTGTTCTCATCCTGAGGTAAAGTTCTTAACCCAAGGTACTACTTCCAGGTTAGCGGAGTCTGTAACCTGAAGTGTTTGTAACCAGAGGTGTTAGTAACCTGAGGTACCATTGTACATCTGACCTGGGGAACATGGTGTAGCTTTTAGCCAATTTGTTTGGGTGACGGCAGGCAACCAGGAACCTTTGGGTCCAAGTGCTCTTGTGATCCACCGCCAAACACTCCCCTCTCCAGTTTGCCACCAGTGGCACACCACCCAGGAATCCATGCCTGTGAAGCTCTATGGAGGCGTAGTAAGATTCCCCAAAGGCAGTTAAGTACCCTTTCCACTCATGAAGCTCCTCTCTACCACCAGAGCAGCACTAACACTGCTTCCCAAGTTGCCCTGAGAGACTTCAGGATTTCACTTCAAAGCCATTGTGGGAATGCTTCCTTTAAAACCCTTTGCCTTTTAATGGCAACTATGATGCTGTTTTCCCAGTAGTAATGTACGGAAGTGAGAGCTGGACCATAAAGAAGGCTGATTGCCGAAGAATTGATGCTTTTGAATTATGGTGCTGGAGGAGACTCTTGAGAGTCCCATGGACTGCAAGAAGATCAAACCTATCCATTCTCAAAGAAATCAGCCCTGAGTGCTCACTAGAAGGACAGATCCTGAAGTTGAGGCTCCAGTACTTTGGCCACCTCATGAGAAGAGAAGACTCCCTAGAAAAGACCCTGATGTTGGGAAAGATGGAGGGCACAAGGAGAAGGGGACGACAGAGGATGAGATGGTTGGACAGTGTTCTCGAAGCGACTAGCATGAGTTTGGCCAAACTGCGGGAGGCAGTTTGGCGTGCCTGGCATGCTCTGGTCCATGGGGTCACGAAGAGTCGGACATGCCTAAACAACAACAACAACAACAACAACATGATGCTGTGACCTTTGGGCTTCCCTCAAGTTGGAAAAGTGGTATATAAAGCAGAAAATGAGATGAGATTTAGGCAGTGGAACTGACTCCAGAGTAAAGCTGCATATGATTGTGCTGTACATTATTTCCCCACTGCTACCCTTCACTGAACCACATGCAGTCCCACCAAGACGGGAGGGGTAAACAATTCAGAATGCCTACCTGTTTTCACCTTTAGGAAGGAACATAAATCTGTATCCAAAATCTTCTCATCTTCCCCTCTCCAGTCTTGGGGTGGAGTCTGCAGGGCCAATGCATGTTGTGGAAACATTGGGGGCAGCAGTGGTGTAATCCACACACTGCCTAAGCTTCCTGTGAGCTATAGCACCAGGACAAGGCTTCTCTGTCATGATAATATACCGGTATGCTTCCAAATGTAATGAATGGGTCAATTGTTCAGTTGCCTTCCCTGGGGGGGGTTGCACTCCCTCTGAAGGAGCAGGTTTGCATTTTGAGGGAGCAGGTTGAGACCCTATCTTCCCGTGGACTGTCTCGCCAGAGTGGTGCATGCTCTGGTTATCTCCCGCTTAGACTACTGCGATGTGTTCTACGTGGGGCTACCTTTGTAGGTGACCCGGAAACTGCAACTAATCCACAATGCGGCAGCTAGACTGGTGACTGGGAGCGGCCGCTGAAACCACGTAACACCCGTCTTGAAAGACCTACATTGGCTCCCAGTATGTTTCAGAGCACAATTCAAAGTGTTGGTGCTGACCTTTAAAGCCCTAAATGGCCTTGGCCCAGTATACCTGAAGGAGCGTCTCCTCCCCATCATTCAACCCAGACACTGAGGTCCAGCGCCGAGGGACTTCTGACGGTTCCCTCACTGTGAGAAGCGAAGTTACAGGGAACCAGGCAGAGGGCCTTCTCGGTAGTGGCGCCCTCCTGTGGAACGCCCTCCCATCAGATGTCAAGGAAATAAACAACTATCTGACTTTTAGAAGACATCTGAAGGCAGCCCTGTTTAGGGAAGCTTTGAATGTTTGACGGACCACTGTATTTTAATATTTTGTTGGAAGCCACCCAGAGTGAAACCCAGCCAAATGGGCAGGGTATAAATAAAATAATAATAATAATAATAATAATAATAATAATAATAATAATAATAATATCCTAGGTGCAGCTGTTTCCCTGGAGGCTCAGGTAGCCTCAGTGGCTAGAAGTGCCTTTTACCAGTTGCAATTGGTTTGAGAGCTGCAGCTATTCCTGGATTGGCAGTAGTTCATGCACTGGCTACTTCAAGACTGGATTACTGCAATACACTCTACGTGCGGCTTCCCTTGTGCTTGCCCTGGAAGATGCCGTTTGTGCAGAATTTTGCAGCACAACTGCTGGCACCTGCGCTCGAAGATCTACCCTGGCTTCCCACTTCATGAGTTCATCCTCCAACACATGGAGAGTGATGAAAATGATGGGGGGGGGTAGTGCTAGCATGCTCATCCCCACAGTACTCCCAGAATCAGAATAGCTAAAAAGGGAATCTGTCCTTTACCTTGTGTGCGGTGGAAATGCTTTGAACACCCGTTCATTGCGTTGGAAAGCATCTACTTTCAAAACAGAGAAGCGCTGTTCAAGTGCTAATGCCTTCATCTTTCACCAGGGTACCAGAGGCTACATTTAGATTCCCTGAAAGTCGTGTGTGTCCCTGTGTGCCTGTACACATACTACACATATGTACACATACATGTCATCCTCAACTGTAAATGAAAAAAAAAACATTTTCATAGATATAAAATATGCAATTAAAATGATGAATTAATATAAGATAGAATATTAGCCTTTTGACATCTTAATCTGAGCCGGAGAGAGCAAAGCAGTGCAATCTGAGCTGCTCAATTAAATTTATAAATTCCTCCCCACCCCATTGTTATGAATAAATAGAAAGATTCTGTAGCAGCCTGTAGAATTATTAATTGCAATGAGTGTGGAAAGTGCATGCACCGTATCGTGAAATGGAGTATCATTGTTAGTGACTATATTTCTTGGTAATTAAGGCCCAGACTAATGATGCAAGTTTTTTCCAGCATGATTTTCATCTGATTATGAGGCTGCTTCATTAAGAGCACTCAGACTAACGAGCTGTAGCTGTAATAAAGTAATTTTCTGTCTTGTGCTCTGATTGATAAAGAGTTTCTATAGCTAAAAGGAATTGAAAATATAATTATAATTAGAAATGGTTGAATAAAGTTATTACAGGATTGCTGAAGGGTAGTGCAATTGACACTGTAATTTTTGGGGGGCTATGTGGGATGGGGGGGGACGTGTGCATCTTAAAATTAGACTGTATAAAGTGTGGGGAGGGGAGAGGAGGAAGCAAGCCACGTCTCCTTATGGACGGGCACTTGAATGTTGCTTGCATGAAAGGAGCAGAGAGATGAAAGTAAAGCGAGCCTTGCCCACATTGTTTGAAACCCGAAAAACACATGCAAGATGAATGCCGCTGCTTTTCTTTCCAGCATTCCTGTCAAGTGAAGTAAAGCTTATGAAAATACTCTTTGCCCCATTTATAACAATTTTCATGCTGCCATATGTGGCGCAAGGGGGTGGGTGGGGGGGAGAGAATCTTAAAACCAGTGTCCCTTCAATATACGCAATATCATTTTGAACTTTTCCCAGAGTCCTTCCCCAAATATATATATATATATATTATATATATGTATAATTAAGTTAAGTTGTGGGTTTTCTCTTTCATGCTTAGCCTGATATCAAAATACAACCCGGCTGCCTAAAAGATTCCCCTCTTTCTCTCGGAGGGGAAGCTAATCAACTTTTTATGCTCGAAACCTTATTGCTTTTTATGATGCTCACATTTAGAAACAGTCCAAATCGCATTAGATCAACCCTTTGAGCATAAGTCACAGGATAGGGATGCTTCAGTGATATAAATGCCTATAATAGAGGTTTTACTTAGAATTAAGCAGAGGCATTTGGGTTCTCCAAAGTTGTTTCCCTTATTTAATCCTGGTTCTTTTGTATCAGTATAATTCCCCCTGTGAGGAACACGGTTATGCTTTAAAGCTTACCGTTATGGACATTTGGTTATGTAAAATCTGTCCCACAAAGGCTCCGAGGAATTAGATTGCATTGGCAGGAATCTAATGGTAGATCATCGAGATGTATATTTATGCTAATTTCCTGGAAGATGGCATTTTGCATCGATTGTTCAGCCTCGTAATGCATTTGGGAAGATTTTTTTTTCCTCCAGAATTCTTAAAAAATCATTCCTTGCACATTATATGGTGATAAAAATGTGTTATTGGAATACCATTAGAGGTGGGGGGGGGGAGAGAGAGAGCAGATTTTTATTGGTTGTTCATTGAAAATGTTAGCTGTGATTAGTTACATAATCCTACATTAACCTGTAAATTAAAATTCCTTGGTGCAATTTGATGGCTGATTTAATTTTGTCTTTCTTTGTTTGCCTCAGGCTAATTCCATTATGAATTCTTTATACAGCCCTTTTCCCTCAATGATTAGCAGCTTCTACTCAAGTCCTGATTGCTATTGTACACTTAGCACTACATAAAGCTGGGGATTAATATTCCCCTGAAGAATTGTTGCTATGGATCTGCTCTATTCCTTCTAAGAGATGTTTCTGCAGCTTCAATTGTCCATAAATTATGATCTCTAGTGAATTATCAGTGGGAGTGAACTAAGCTTAACAAGCAGAAGAGAGCACTCTAGTTCTGAGAGAGAGAGATAGTAGAGAGAGAGAGAGAGAGAGAGAGAGAGATTCTCAATTATTAATTGCCAGGTTTTATAATACAGAAGGAATGATATTTCCCTGTATCCATCCTTCATGCAGGAGTGAATGCAAGAAATCAGGATGAACCAGAGGCCTAAAACATGGATGGCTTAGAGGCCATCAGAAAAGGTAGGGGGAATGATTTTGTCCTAAGACAGGAGATGAAACTCAAAAGTATAATGCTGGGGAAAGGAGCTGTGCTTTGTTGTCTTAAATTTGTACCAGAGTCTCCCTAAGACATTTTGGCGACTGAGGTGAACCACAAAATGGCACCCTCCCTCCCCACCAGGGAAGAAGGGGTGAGTGAAGATCTCCATCAGGAACAGGGGGTGGGTGGGAATAAATATCTGCATTGGGATCCGCTCCCCGTGTGGATCCCGCTGCCCGAGGCAACCGCCTCCCCCTGTCTTGTTGGTGGGCTGGCTCTGTTTTGTACTTGTGGCAGATGCTTCAGTCATGGTAAGATGCTTCAGTCTGTCATTATGACAATAGCTTGGTTCAACAGCTTAATAACCAATCTAGGACATAGGTGCTGGGGTTACAAAGTCCCTCACATTTTGAGAGTTAAAGCAATTATCCCAGATTCAGTTGATTGACAAATAGATCTTGATTTGCCTCACCTTTTTTTTTTAGGAAAGTGTTTAAATTGTGCATCTGCTCCTGCTCCTGCTCTACATGCCTTGCTCCTGTGCCTTTCATAGCAGCGTTTCTTGATTTGGAAGACAAAGCTGTAGGGAAACCTTTAGTTACTCTGTTTATTTCTGTCAGGCTGTTGTTAGAAGCACAGGAGGCAGTAGAAGGAACAGAAGAGAAAAGAAATAGGCAATAGGCCCACTTTGTTTTAAAAATAATGCTCCTCTTAAACCACACAACATTTCTTTTCCATTTGCATGGTGTGCAGGCCTGTTTTAAGACGTCTGAGAATCATAGCTGTCAACTTTTCCCTTTTTTTAAAAGGGAAATTCCCTTATTCCGAATAGGATTCCTCACAAGAAAAGGGAAAAGTTGACAGCTATGCTGAGAATATGTCTGGTGACCCAGATCTTCTCTGGCTATCTTGGCTTTCAGAAGAAGGGAGTTGTCCAGCTGAAGTGGAGGTTGCTCAAAGTGGCATAGCATGGGTTGCCAGTGCTCAGGGCTGTAGCACACAAGAGGCTGCAAGGCAACTTCATATATGAAAATGCCTTTACATGAAGCTTGATGGGTTCCATCTACTTCGATGTAGAAGAAGACAGGGATGAAATGCTGGGGAACCAGAGCTGGTTAAAGAACTTTGTAACAGAAAGGTGAAGGCTGGCTGCTGCTGCTGATAATATTAAGAACACAGGCAAGTTTAGTGTGGAAGCCAGGGAGACAAGTCATGATATGAGTAGAATCAGGTAAGATTGGAATCTGGGCAGGGAGTTATAGAGATGAACAGTGCAATCCTAGCTGTACTTACTCAGAAGTGTGTTATTGAAATCAGGGAGGCTTTGTTGTTGTTGTTGTTCAGTCGTTGAGTCGTGTCCGACTCTTCATGACCCCATGGACCAGAGCACGCCAGGCACGCCTATCCTTCACTGCCTCTCGCAGTTTGGCCAAACTCATGGTAGCTTCGAGAACACTGTCCAACCATCTCATCCTCTGTCGTCCCCTTCTCCTTGTGCCCTCCATCTTTCCCAACATCAGGGTCTTTTCTAGGGAGTCTTCTCTTCTCATGAGGTGGCCAAAGTACTGGAACCTCAACTTCAGGATCTGTCCTTCTAGTGAGCGCTCAGGGCTGATTTCTTTAAGGATGGATAGGTTTGATCTTCTTGTAGGGAGGCTTTGTTGTTGTTGTTGTTGTTGTTGTTGTTCTTCACTCTTCGTGACCCCATGGACCAGGGAGGCTTATTCACAGGTAAATGAGGTTAGGATTGCCGTCTTAAACTGGTTTAAATATGGAAGGCTAGAGAGCAATGCTTGCTGTATCACAGATACACAGAATAACTAATAATATACCACCCGAAGTAGAAATAAATAAATACATTTAAGTAGCACTTCAGAGCGTTTAAATTGCTTCACATCCATAATCCTAGTGATCTTTACAACAGCACTGTGAGGTAGACCATTATTGCTATCCCAGTTGGGATTTGAGGCTGAGAGAACAGTGGTTTATTGACAGGTGGGTAGCCGTGTTGGTCTGCCATAGTCAAAACAAAATCAAAAATTCTTTCCAGTAGCACCTTAGAGACCAACTGAGTTTGTTCTTGGTATGAGCTTTCGTGTGCATGCACACTTCTTCAGTGGTTTATTGAGATAGCTCTTGTCTGAAGACATTTGAAAGGGATGGAGCAGTCTGGGCAAGAGTTGCATTGGTGATGCCTCCCCATCACACACATGCACCATTGCTGTTTCCCAGTAACAAGGGGCCCTAACAATGTCATGTGTGCCGTGGGCGGGCACCACGGTCAACGGTGATGACGATGGCTCTGGCAAATTATAGTGGCCTTTGGAAGTCCAGGAACTGCATCTCTTGTGAAACCTTCCCCATTTCTCATGTTCTATGATATTATAGGGCTGCTTTGACATGTGCAGCAGTGGTACGGTGTTTACCCAGAAAGCCAGGAGTAATGCAGGCTACCATAGCAGGTTTTATAGGATCAAGTTTGTAATTCCCTTGTGCCAGGTCACAGAACTACCTTCTTTTTAGATCTCCTCCTCTCTATTCATGAACACAGTTTACTTTGGAAGGTACTTGATATTCTGACCTAGTTATAACACACCAGAAAGGTTATTGTTTTATTCATACGAATTTAAATTTAGCAAGGTACTTAAGCATGTTCTTGCATTTATGATTATGATTCCTTTCGAGCACTTTATTGAACTGGTGTTAGCAGTGTGGTCCTGCGAACTGTGTTTTGATATTGACCCAAATGCTTCAAGAGTTGGAGAGAGATGTGAAGTTAAGGATTTGGGGTTGTTTATTTTGCACTTCTCCTCCTCTTCATCAAACCAGTACTAACAGGCTTTTCCCATTGAACTCTGCTTTGTGCTACTGCTGTGTCAAAAATCCTGCACTTGATTTTCTTCAGCATTGTTGTAATTTTTGACCGGCATGGAAGAAATGTGATGTGCTCCATCAAATTCAGCTGCAAATCTCTCTGAACTAAGCTAGAGGTAAAATAAACCCATTCCGTGGGAGAAGAGAAGCAGAAAAGGTGGTTGGGGTTGTATATCTATGTTGGATTCCTTGGGCCAGTATACCTGAAGGAGCGTCTCCACCCTCATTGTTCAGCCCAGACACGGAGGTCCAGCTCTGAGGGCCTTTAGGCGCTTCCCTCACTGCGAGAAGCGAAGTTACAGGAAACCAGGCAGAGGGCCTTCTTGGTAGTGGCTTCAAGGAAATAAACAACTACTACCTGACTTTTAGAAGACATCTGAAGGCAGCCCTGTTTAGGGAAGCTTTTAATGTTTGACGGACTATTGTATTTTAATATTTTGTTGGAAGCCGCCCAGAGTGAAACCCAGCCAGATGGGCGGGGTATAAACAATATTATTAATAATTATATATTATTATATTAATTCTAATTATTATAATTCTAGACAGCTTCAGTTTAGATAATCTCAAGTAGAACATCTTGCAAACTCTTGGCATATCTCCTGGGATATCTCCCTGATCATAATGTTACATCTGAATTTTAATTTATTGAAGAAGAAGAAGAGAAGAAGAAGAAGAAGAAGAAGAAGATATTTGTATCCTGCCCATGGTACACTCTGGGCGGCTTCCAGCATATATAAAAACACAGTAAAACATTAAACCTTAAAAAGCTTCCCTATACAGGGCTGCCTTCAGATGTCTCCTAAAGATTAAATACAGTAATTACTCATCTCCTTGACATCTGATGGGAGGGCATTCCACAGGGTGGGCACCACTGTCAAGAAGGCTCTCTGCCTGTTCCCTCTTCTTCTCTCAGCCATTGGTGCTAGATCTCAGTATCCAGGCTGAACAATGGGGGTGGAGATGCTCCTTCAGGTATACAAGGCCGAGGCCATTTAGGGATTTAAAGATCAACACCAACACTTTGAATTGTGCTTGGAAACGTGGAAGTCACACTTTGTAGACTTTTGTTTCTCAGGATCATCTATGTGTATAAAAGTGCATGTGAGCAATGTATTGTGTACGTATGGCAAAGATCTGGAAACAGCCAAAGTGATCCGATGCATGCAGCGAAGAGGGGCTCATGCTGCGTGAGCACTCAGGGCCAATTTCCTTGAGAATGGATAGGTTTGATCTTCTTGCAGTCCATGGGACTCTCAAGAGTCTCCTCCAGCACCATAATTCAAAAGCATCAATTCTTCGGCGATCAGCCTTCTTTATGGTCCAGCTCTCACTTCCGTACATTACTACTGGGACATATGAACTACTGTAAACTAATCAAGATGAATGCTCTTTGTCAATACAGTATAACCTCCTTATGAACAGGTTGAATGCTCAATAAGCAAGCTGTCTGCAGGAGCCTACATGGTGAAGGCAACAAGAGAAGGCACAAGTTCATCAGTGGTACAGTTTTATGGTTTGTTTCCTTTGAAATCTTAGTCTCCAGCTGCATTAAGAAGTTTGTTATCTCTAAGTTAAATTCATGGCACACAGGGAAAAGCAGAGGTATATTCTGTGTTCACAGCATTTCCCTGCAGTGTAGGTAGAGACCTCTCACCTTCCAGAGGTAGACACTCTCACCTTCTTGGCAGTCTTCCAGCTCCACAGAGATAGTTTGCTTCACCTCTTCTCCTTCCTGCCCTCATTTTTTTTACCCGGTCAATTCTTTATGAAGCAGCGAGTCTTCAGAGTCGCTCCCTGAAAATTCCTAGTCGAGCTCTTAAAAATATTTAAGCAATAAGGCACAACAGGCTGTGAATTTCTGAGCAATTATTGCACACCTCAAGTGAGGACGATGGCCTTTAAGCAGCCATAAATGTCCGGAACCCCCAGAAAGGAGCAGGTTTCAGTGTAGCTACTGAGAAATGAAATCAGCCCTGAGTGCTCACTGGAAGGGCAAATCCTGAAGTTGAGGCTCCAATACTTTGGCCACCTCATGAGAAGAGAAGACTCCCTGGAAAAGACCCTGATGTTGGGAAAGATGGAGGGCACAAGGAGAAGGGGATGACAGAGGATGAGATGGTTGGACAGTGTTCTCGAAGCGACTGGCATGAGTTTGGCCAAACTGCGGGAGGCAGTGGAGGATAGGGGTGCCTGGCGTGCTCTGGTCCATGGGGTCACGAAGAGTCGGACACGACTGAACGACTGAACAACACTGAGAAATGAATGCATAGGAAGGGCATAAAGAAGGGCTGTGGAGAGACACAATTGCAAGGAAGTCTATGTTTACTGAGTATTATGGTAATACATTTATCACTGACAGCTCATAATAAAGTTTCATGTTTGTTTTATAAGCATCAGGAAATATTTCAGATGGATTTTTGTTTGATTAATAAACGGAAGGTGCTTTCTTCCAGGTATCAGCTGTTACTAAACATCAAATAGGCTTTATGGCACCCAAACCTAAAACTGTTCAGCGCAGCTATACTCAAGGTGACATTGTCTGCAGGTGTTACGTGCACGACAGTTTGGAATAAAACATCACATAGTTTGATGGCTCAGCTGTGAGTTGTTCATTACTGCCAACTCTTGATAGCACTAATCCTTTACTCAGAAGCAAGTCCCACTGAGTTGGATGGGAACTAATTTCCCAAGTTTGTTGAGGATTGCATCCTTTATTTATTTATTTATTTATTTATTCATTCATTCATTCATTCATTCATTCATTCCCACCCATCTGGCTGGGTTTTCCCAGCCACTCTGGGCGGCTTCCAACAAAATATTAAAATACAATACCATCAAATATTAAAAGCTTCCCTAAACAGGGCTGCCTTCAGATGTCTTCTAAATGTCAGATAGTTGTTTATCTGGGAGGGTGTTCCTCAGGGCTGGCGCCACCACCAAGAAGACCCTCTGCCTGGTTCCCTGTAACCTGACTTCTCGCAGTGAGGGAACCGCCAGAAGTCCCTCGGTGCTGGACCTCAGTGTCTGAGCTAAACGATGGGGCTGGCGACGCTCCTTCAGGTATACTGGACTGAGGCCGTTTAGGGCTTTAAAGGTCAGCACCTGGTCTTTTACTACGTGCTACGGCCATATGGCTAATGCAGTAAATAAATTTAAATTGATTAAAGGTCAGCACCAACACTTTGAATTGTTAGTTTTCAAGCATTCACAACAGGATAGCCTCTGCTCATATTCTTTCTTGCCCACTTTCTTAACCAATGTTAAGAATGGAAGGATCTGTCGATTTTGGTTCTCTCTGTTTCTTATTTTTCTAATACTTACATTTAGTTCTCCAGGATTCTGTAGAAATTTATGAATATTTATGAATCGCCTGCCTGCCTTCCATCCTTCCACCCTCCCACTTCCCTTCCTGGTCTTGCTGTCTTCCTCCTTGGCAATGAGCAAGGCTCCAGAGGTGCGGTGCAGCAAGCAAGGAAAGTGAGGGGGGAAGCAATTGGATCTGAGGAAGAGCAGGCAAAAGTGTTTTGGCTCCTGCCTTAAGTGGGTGATTTTCAAAAATCCAGCCCGAATCTCTGTTTTGCTGCTGCACACTCCCCTCGTTGAGCTGGAAACCACGTGAGTGGGCTCTTTGGATGGTTTATTGCTCTTTTATAAACTCTGTGATTAAAATGCTGCATCGAACCCCTTGCCTCCTTATCATCCTTAGTGTGCACTATTGAACTCTTAGCCTCAGCTGGAGCTCAGATGAACAAGATAAAGTTAATTGGGCTCTGATAAGTAATAAGGAGGCCTTGTGCATCTCAGTCAGAGGATCTTTGGCCGCCATGAGTGGAGGATAATGAAGGCTGCTCCAAATGGCATTGTCATTTTTCAGTCCGCTCTCGAGCAACGTGAAAAGGGATATTGCTGGCTGGCAAACAATATCCCTCTAATCTGGGTAATGTGTGTCTAAGCCATGGCCCTGTGCGCTCTTCCCGGCTCCTTTCTTCCTGGCATAACTTCACACTTTCCCCACTGCTTCTATTGCTGCCGAAACTGTTTATATCATAATAAAATATAATTTTCCTTCATGTGTTAAACATGACTCTCTTTCTCAATCCATCAGGGTTAAAGCTCCCCGTGCGCAACAGAGACTTAGGCAGTGTCTGTTCTGGCTGCTCTTCCTTTCACGTGGGCTCTTGGCGTTTCTCTCTCTCTCCCCCCCCCCCCAAGCCTACATCAGAGCCATTCATATTGCTTTGGAGAAATTGTATTTGTAGATTAGCAGCTCGGTGCTTCAGTTATTTATTTGTGCTACTTAACAGGCTGGTGGCAAAGGGGAGAGGGAAGAAACAACAATGTGAAAGTAATACATAGCATTCAGTCGTGCTTCAGACTGCAATTGCCTGCCCACTTGCCTAGAAATAAGCCCCACTGAAGCTAACTTCTAAGTAAACAAGGCACATCATTGTACACTTAAGAGTGTTTAAAGTGCTCCAGTAACAGGCAGCATTGTGGAGTCGACGCACTTATCCCAGCAGGTGAATTGCTGCTGCTTACTGGGAGGGGAAGGGGGAAGGTTGGTGATCTGCAAACAGAGGCAATCTGGTCTTCCTGCCAGCATGTTTGCGCCATGCTGTCCTCTTTGTGCCCTCTGTTGGGGGGCTAGGTAAGTGACTCTGCCCCACCACGTGATTTGCTACAGACACTATCAGAGTAATCCATACAACAGGGCTGGAAAACCTCAGGTGTGGGGCGATGAATGCAGACCTCTCGTCCTCCCTAGCTGGCCCTAAGGATGATGTCAAAGTCTCACTGGTCCTGCCCTGCTCCAGGTCCTCCTCAAGAGTTTTTGCCCAGCTGGAATGTGTCCTCCAACTGTGATGTTGCCACTCAGGGCCGGTGCTAGGGTTTTTTGCGCCCTAGGCGAGATCACCTTCAGGCGCCCCCCCCTGCCAATTCCTAGCACCGGCCCTGCAGAGAAGCCCGATTTTGGGCTGCTCCCCCTCCCCCGCCACTCTGCCACTGGCGGAGCGGCACCGGGCAGTGGCGGTGGGCAGGCTGGCCAGCGCCCCCTCCATTTTGGCGCCCTAGGCAACTGCCTAGTTCGCCCAAATGGACGCGCCGGCCCTGTTGCCACTTGCTTGCGAGGATGAGAGAGGGAGGTGTGTGCGTGAAGAAACCTCTGACTTTTGGGCAATAGGCCCATATTCCAGTCACACAAAGGCAAGAGCCAATCTGTTCTTCTACCCACCTTTTATCTCTGCCCCCGGCATGCAGCCTCAAGAAGGTTGCCCATGAGGAAATGTCTCCCTCAAGCAGAAAAAAATGTTCCCCACCCCTGCCTTACAACAACCTGTAAAGTAGGTTAGCATTATTAGCACTATTTTTTTGGGGGGGGGGTAATGTCTCCACCAAGACGGGGATCCCGTCTGCACTCTACATTTAAAGCAGTATCATAACACTTCAAATAGTCACGACTTCTGTTAAGAAAGCTGGAAATTGTAGTTTGTTCAGGGTGCTGAGAGTTGTTAGGAGACCCCTATTCCCCTCACAGAGCTCGAATTTCTCAGAGTGGTTTGACAGTCAATTCCCTCTGGGAATTGTAGTTCTGTGAGGGGAATGGGGGGGTCTCCTAACAACTCTCAGCACCCTTAACAAACAAATTTCCAGGATGTTTAAGAGAACCCACAGTTGTTTAAAGCGGTATGATACGGCTTTAAATAGGGTTGTCATATGTCTGGGAAAACCCAAGGGATGTCCTCTTTTGGGGAGCCAACATGCCCATCCAGGCAGATTCTTACATTTTAAAGGAAATATCCGGGGCTTGGGGGGGGGGGGCTTGGGCAGCTCTGCACACCGCGACCGCTGCCAGCCCAAGCCCAGGGAAAGAGGTGTGTGGCTGTGGCAGCGGTCCTGTGCGCCTCTTTCCCTGGCTCGGGCTGGCAGTGGATCAGGCTGTCCTCTTTTTTGCTCTTCAAGATATGGCAACCCTACTTTAAAGGAATTGTTCAGATGGTGCCTCTCAGATAACTGCTTGTGACTTCACAGTTCAGTCTCTGAGCTGCTGCACCAGCTCTCTCCTGTTGTCTCCAGGATTTTTACGGACTCCAGAGTCACCCATTCAGCAAACATGGCATTAGCTCATCAAGGAACTAACCCCCCCCCCAAATGCAAAGCAAACATAGCCCCCATTTAAACCGGACAACAAAGAGTCAACTCATTCATCCGACGAATCCATCAGGGGAACATTTTAGCCTGCTTTTGTAGCTAACCTCCTGACCGGAAGAAACAAAACACTTTGGAGTTAAAATCCAGTTATTGTGGCTGGCTGCTAAAAGTACTCGTTTGGGAAGGCAAACACTGTGCTGAAAAAAATAATAATGCTGAATGTGAGATGGTGGATTGTAAAGGGGAAAGGTTGCAAAAAGCTGATTTTTCTAGCTAGAATGGAGCTACTGGGAGGTGTATGTGAGATCACCTTCACAAATGTCTTGTACTTTATGCCATTCCACTTTTACGATGGGGAAGGGGCATAGCTCAGTGATTCATTGTTTTCTTTGCATGCAGAGGGTCCCAGGTTCGGCTCCCTTGAGAGCTGCTGACTGTCGGTGTAGACCATTCTGAGATAGATGGACCAAGAGTCTGACTCAGCTTCCTATGCTCCTTAAAGCCAGTGTGGTAAATTTGGATTCACATATTAACACATATTTGGGAGAATCCAAATATGCGTGCCTGGCGTGCTCTGGTCCATGGGGTCACGAAGAGTCAGACACGACTGAACGACTGAAGAACAACAACAACATTTGGGAGAACTGTGCAAAAACAAAACGAGCAAAGAAAAACAGCCTGTCTAAAGATGCCGAAGAAGTTAGGCTCCTGTCTTTTTTTCCTTTAATGCACATGACTGCCATGTATCCAAAGTTGTATATGCACAAGGGTCTACAATATGGACAGGAGTGTGTGAGTCTGCAGTTAGGACATGGTTTATCTCTGCAGATCATGGCATATGTATAATGCTGATATAACTGTGTCTTGAGATTCTCCATCTTGAGCCTTGTGTGACAGGAGTGCTGGCTGCACACATGTGAGTCCGGGCACATGCTTGTAACAACATGTATACTCACAGGCCCTGTACATGCAATCTGCACACCACCCAACACCTCCACATATAATACAGGACCTGTACCTCCATGGATCTTGAAGAGGCAACAGTTTTCGGTGGGTGGGTGGGGTTGTTTTCAAAAATTTGACAAAATACTTTCCACATGACACTGAACCATGGACAGAGAATACGCCCACCCCCCACCCCCCCAGGCCTTACCATAGATTCCACTGCTGTGATAGTTGTAGCAGGACCGGGAAGACAAAGGGGCTGAGAAAATGTGTGGAACTGAAGCGATGAATGCAGAGAAGATCAATGTCGGAGATGTGTGAAGAACGAAGGATCAAAGAAAGGGATAATAGTCAAGGCAGTTCATAAAGGGGGACAACAGAAAAAGTATGCTACTGTATAAAATGTCAGTATTGTATCATTTGAATGTTATCCCCTTACCTTCTCTGTGATTGGTATTTCGGTGTGTGCTCCACTTCTACTTCTGGCAGGGTATAATAAAAGTCAGCCCTGCAGAAACCCCTTTTAGGCCATGGGACATGCAATGGTCCCTGCATTAAGAGTGTGTCATCCTGTCTTCATTCTTTAAACAAAAGGAGAAAGCCTTTGCAGGCACATATTTCTGTAGCGAGCAAAACACAAATGCAATTGCTTCGCAGGCTCCTTCTGAGCTGCTCACATGATGACGATGACATTTAAGTGTATTGTGCTGTTTGTGGGAAATGTTCATGTGGCTGTTTATCTTCTTGGAAATGACTTTGAGACGTGTCTGTGTCTCCCGTTGCTCGTCTCCCCCATTAGCCATTAGTACATTGGTGCTACTGAAACGATGGCCCATTATGAAAGCCTTTTCAGATGATGTGCGTGTATTTAGGTCTTTGTATATTCATCTTACCTCTATTCCTCTTTCACCCGCCTCGTCTATAAATGCTCTTAAAAGAAACTAGCTGAAGCCTCCTTAGTGTGCACTGCATGTCCTTAGCTTCTCTTTTCAGAAAGCTGGAAACCCTACTCGAGAGCCTCTGAAAACCTGCTCACGGTCTACTCCTGGGCCCGCTAGGTCTACTTCCTTGAGGCAACAGCTAGGGAGGTGTTTTGTTAACTGTTCCCTACCTGTATTTTGTGATATTGATGAAGTTCTGCACTGGGCAGCAACTATGCTTTAAAAAAAACTTTCCCAATAGAACCAATGAAGGCTTTGATCTAGCCCTTAGTCTCTTCACCTGGGCCCAAGTTTTTGTGTTATTTGTTGGACGGCCTGCAGCTGTTGAGTTTGCAGACTCTTCAGATGCTCTTCACACCAGTAAGTTGGATGGAAAGCTGTGGTGGTCCTTCAGCCATGGCATTTCCTTCCATTGGACCTACATTGCTGAGTTTTTGGGAGGCCTTGAAGACCCATCTCTTTTGGCTGGTCTTCCAGATGTGATGTTTATTAGCTGGGTAAGGGTTTGGATGTATCTCTTTGTGAGTGTTTTTACCTGGCTGAAATGTTTCCTTGACTGGATTGGGTGGCAGAGAGGGGGCTGTGTGCGCGTTTGTAAATCTAGACTACAGCACAAAAATAAAATTTACATTTGTTGCTCCACCCACTTATGGGCCATTCCATGAAAAATGAGCCTGATAAGAATGCTAGATGAGCACTGGACTTTGGTGAGGAAGATTCCAAACGTGCAGTCTAACCATTTTTTTAAAGCTAAAGACAAAAGAAGTTTATTTTATGGACCTTCTTTTCAAAAGTCCACCCACGTAGTCTTCACAGAAGTGTTCAAGTTAAAAGTTTTCTGATGATTGTCCCACCCGTGACAGCATTTTTTCCTTAATTTTGTATCGTTAAATTTCTTAAACTTAATTTCTGATTGCATAGTTGTAACCAATAAACATTGATTTAAACAGATATGCTGAGTTTATCATTGATTCACCTCCCAACTCACAGAGTTTTTCCATAAATCAAACTTATCTCAAGCTCCATGTCCTTTTTTTGTCCCACCCGTGACAATACTTTAACATTTAATAAAATTGTCAAAAATATCCATAAAAATAATAAAAAATTAGTAAAATGTTCAGTATCTTATTAAGAACATAGTTTAAATTTTGGTTGTTAATTTTTATGTATATTTACATTGTTACACATGTGTGAATACCAAAAAACATGGTCCAAGTGTCCCACCCGTGACAATGGAATGGCCCTTATGCCTTTGGCCCCCCACACCACTGTTTTGTGGCCCCTGGGTCCAGGAGGGAGTGTGGTCCTTGATTTGGGAAAAGGTTGGTTCTGCATTCCTTTTCTATAGCCTCCATTGTCATCAATTTTCTGGAAGTTCTGGAAGCTCACAGGCCGTTGTCAAGACGCTCTGGGATTTTTTAAAGCAGTAATTTTTCTTTTAATTTTTTCTGCATTGCCAGGGATTCTCCCAGAATATAGAGGAAACCATTGCTTTCTTTTTGTTCAGCCCTATTTTGCTTCCAGAATGCTAGGCACCTCAACTGCCCAAGCTCACTGTTAGGGAGAATAATATCGCATGTATACAAATGGCAATGAGATAAGAAATAACTACGTTTGCAAGAGATGGTTGAAAATTATAAAATTATCAGCAAGAACCAGCAGCCCGAATGGCTCAAGACAATGAGAAGCTCCTTTAGGGAGTAAATGCTCCTAATTTTTATTTTCTCCGTGCCTTACATGAATATCTAAAAACCTATCAGACAGCAGTCACTTTTAATATTTTTGAATAAAGCCAAGGAATTTAAATGCTCTTTAAAGGCCTCTGTGGTGGTTAGCCTTTCTTTTAATCGCTTTGTAGCATGTTGGTGCTTTTTAGGTATGATTTTTCTGTTCTTGCAAGGGCTTTTGATTATTACTTCTCTAAAGGTGCTGGAAAGGTGAAAATGATAATTAAATCTTATCTCAAGTGTAATTTTATGATTATATAGTACTATTTCCCAGAACTACGGATTTGAAATTGTTGTGGGCTATGAGCAGCTCCCCTGTGTAAAGCTGTAGGGAAAGTGCTAAAACATGACTTTGTAGTCCAATTATTTTTATATCACTATTTGGATGAATTTCCCACTCTCTGGGTCCTCTCCCTTCCTCCCACCCTTTTCACTGGTGTCATTAAGTAATTAAAAAACAAGCGTGCGCACACTTCCATTGTGTTCATAGCACAATCCGCCCGAAATTGCCAAAAGCTAGGGAAAGCCGAAGAATTGATGCTTTTGAATTATGGTGCTGGAGGAGACTCTTGAGAGTCCCATGGACTGCAAGAAGATCAAACCTATCCATCCTTAAAGAAATCAGCCCTGAGTGCTCACTGGAAGGACAGATCCTGAAGCTGAGGCTCCAGTACTTTGGCCACCTCATGAGAAGAGAAGACTCCCTGGAAAAGACCCTGATGTTGGGAAAGATGGAGGGCACAAGGAGAAGGGGACGACAGAGGATGAGATGGTTGGACAGTGTTCTCGAAGCGACTGGCATGAGTTTGGCCAAACTGCGGGAGGCAGTGGAGGATAGGGGTGCCTGGCGTGCTCTGGTCCATGGGGTCACGAAGAGTCGGACACGACTGAACGACTGAACAACAACAACAGGGAAATCTAATGTCATCAGCCTCCTCTTTTTATTTGGTGTGAAGTTAAAAAACAAACATTGAGAGGCACAATCTTCTCTTGGCATGGCATCAGCTTCAGTTGAGCATTTACTATTCAATTTCCTGCTATTGTAGAAGAAGGAGAAGAAGAAGAAGAAGAAGAAGAAGAAGAAGAAGAAGAAGAAGAAGAGGAGTTTGGATTTGATATCCCGCTTTTCACTACCCGAAGGAGTCTCAAAGCGGCTAACATTCTCCTTTCCCTTCCTCCCCCACAACAAACACTCTGTGAGGTGAGTGGGGCTGAGAGACTTCAGAGAAGTGTGACTAGCCCAAGGTCACCCAGCAGCTGCATGTGGAGGAGCGGGGAAGCGAACCCGGTTCCCCAGATTACGAGTCTACCGCTCTTAACCACTACACCACACTGGCTCTCGAAGGTTTAGATTCTGATTATCGAGCCACAGGGCCACGTTTCAAAAGCAACTAGTGTCCTCCTGGAAAGCACCCATAGGAAGGCCATTTATTTATTATTTATTTCTAAATCTATATACCAGCTTTTTCCTCCCAAGTTGCTCAAAGTGGTTGTCCCCTCTCCCTTTTAGCCTCACAGAGCAACCCCATGTGGGAGACAGTGACTGGCCTGAGATCACCTAGTGAGCTTTGCGGCTGAGTGGGGACTTGAACCCTGGTCTCCTGGGTCCTAGTCCGACACCCTAACCACTACACCACACTGTAGGAGTATTCATAGGAAGAGTGATAAAAGAATCCCATGGTGTACATAGCTCTCCTTTCTCTCAGCTCCTGTCGTCTTGGGGCAAATGTTGTGTGCAAAAATGATTCCTTGGTGCCTTTTCAAGGTATACTGGAAAAAAACGAGATATTTTATCAAACGGTCCATGTTATCGTGGGCTATTAATTTAATAAGATTAATAATAATAATATTAATTAAACATTGCTTTGCTTTTGAGTAAAACGCACCTTCCTTTGCCCCACTCACATCTCCTTCCAGCAGCAAAGATTTGAGAATCAAGGCAACACATAAAGCTGGATCAATCTGCAGCCTGAGCATCCAATTTCCCCAGCCTCAAATGATCTCCATAAATAAGGTTGATGGAGCACAAAATGGAAAGTTATTAGTCACTATATTCATTCCATCCTGTGACACCAAATGAAGAGATAGATGTGTGTTTTTCAAATGAACCAGCCAGGAAGATGGTCCTGAGATTATGGGTTGCCTGGAGAAGGAGAGCTGATCTGTGACAATTGCTACGGCCAGCATAAGTGACAAATGGCTGGCCATCCTCTATCTTCTACCCTCCTTGCATGGAGCCATTATTCATCTTCAGTTTTTTTTTTTTAAAAAGGAGTACATTCTTTGGCATTTTGTGTGTTTATGTATGATGCGCACAATCCAGGCCATCACCATGCACTTTTGAGTTCCATTAATTTACTTGGAAATGTTTAATAACATGCTTAATTCTTCCTCTGAACTCAATGGGTCGTAAAAACGCTTACTGTTAGCTGGATTTATGCAGGGTATACAAGTGTGTCTTACGTAACAAAGGTTGCCATTAGGTATGCAAGGTGCAAAGATTTTAGGACCTGCGTGGTCAAAGCCAGCTCCTTGAAGTGAGCCCAAGAGCAAACTGGTACCTGGTGAAGACGCTGGTCCTGTGTGTTCCATGCTCATAGTCCCAGAGCTGCATTTTGAACTATCTGCAGCTTCCATTGCAATAGCTAAAACCCGTGGCTAACATGGCATGGACTAAGCTGCTGGATCTGTAACTGATACAAGTTTATGTTGATCTGTTTCAGAAATAAAGTAATGAGGATAAGTTCAAAGGGCTGCAGGGTCTTGCTAATGCTCCTTGCCGCTGTAATTACTCGGCACCCTGCAAGTGCAAATCTGACTCCTTCCCCCTGAGTTTCACCCCCTGTGCCTCGATTCCGCCAGACTGTGCTCATTGCCGAATGGAATGAAGCACTTCTGTGGATCCAAGGAAATAAGAAATATCTTGAAAAACAACAGTAATGAAATTGGGTGTCCAAACAGCTGGCCCATTTACTTTATTTCACAGTAACATCAGATTGCAGCAGGGCCACTGTTAACCCAACCAGCTATGCAATGTAACTGGTCTTAATGGTATCGGCCCTCCAAGATTTGGAAATCTTTCACAATATGGTACCCTGTGCAAGGCTGAAACGTGGCGCCCCAAATGGATATTCTCAATTTTGCTCCTCCTTGGCTTAGTGTCCAGTGCAGAGGAACCGCCCGCACAACTCTAATTATTATTATTATTATTATTATTATTATTATTATTATTATTATCATATATTATTATTTGTACCCCACCCATCTGGCTGGATTTCCCCAGCCACTCTGGGCGTCTTCCAACAAAAATTACAAATACATTAAAATATCCACACATTAAAAGCTTCCCTAAACAAGGGCTGCCTTCAGATGTCCTCTAAATGTCTGGTAGTTGTCTATCTCTTTGAAGGGAGGGAGTTCCACAGGGCGGGCGCCACTACCGAGAAGGCCCTCTGCCTGGTTCCCTGTAGCTTTGCTTCTCGCAGTGAGGGAACCGACAGAAGGCCCTCGGCGCTGGATCTCAGTGTCCGGGCTGAACGATGGGGGTGGAGACGCTCCTTCAGGTATACAGGACCGAGGCCGTTTAGGGCTTTAAAGGTCAGCACCAACACTTTGAATTGTGCTCGGAAACGTACTGGGAGCCAATGTAGATCTCATTCATGTGTACTAGTTTGCTTACTTCAGAATGTGGCAACCCAGCCCTTCTGCTCATAATCCTGAGTGGGGCCCTGGACTTCGTCTTCAAAGCCCAGCTCTGATGGCGGAAGTCTTCATACACAGAGATGACACATATCTACAACTTCATTGTGAGGCTCATCTGGGCTGGCAGAATACATCTCTTGATGGGGATGGGGCCCATGGCCTTTCGGTGCATGAGTAGAGCTGGACCACAGCACCAGCCAGTGGAACACAGTGGTACCTTGGTACTCAAACGGCTTGGCTCCCGAACAAATCGGCACCCGTACGCCGCAAACCCAGAAGTAAGTGTTCCAGTTTGCAAATGTTTTTTGGAAGCCAGATGTCCAACGTGGCTTCCACTTGAGTCAACAGTGTGATGCAGCAGCTAAAAAAGCCAATGCAATTCTGGGCTGCATCAATAGGAGTATAGCGTCTAGATCAAGGGAAGTAATAGTACCACTATATTCTGCTCTGGTCAGACCTCACCTGGAATACTGTGTCCAGTTCTGGGCACCACAGTTCAAGAAGGATACTGACAAGCTGGAACGTGTCCAGAAGAGGGCAACCAAAATGGTCAAAGGCCTGGAAACAATGCCTTATGAGGAACGGCTTAGGGAGCTGGGTATGTTTAGCCTGGAGAAGAGAAGGTTAAGGGGTGATATGATAGCCATGTTCAAATATATAAAAGGATGTCATATAGAGAGGGTGAAAAGGTTGTTTTCTGCTGCTCCAGAGAAGCGGACACGAGCAATGGATTCAAACTACAAGAAAGAAGATTCCACCTAAACATTAGGAAGAACTTCCTGACAGTGAGAGCTGTTCGGCAGTGGAATTTGCTGCCAAGGAGTGTGGTGGAGTCTCCTTCTTTGGAGGTCTTTAAGCGGAGGCTTGACAGCCATCTGTCAGGAATGCTTTGATGGTGTTTCCTGCTTGGCAGGGGGTTGGACTGGATGGCCCTTGGGGTCTCTTCCAACTCTAGGATTCTATGAGTGCAGGAAGCTCCTGCAGCCAATCGGAAGCTGCACCTTGGTTTTTGAATGGTTTCGGGAGTCGAACGGACTCCCGGAACGGATTAAGTTCAAGAACCAAGGTACTACTGTATTTATCTTATTTTATTAAAAGATTCCCAGGGGCATCCGGGCATCCACTTGGCCACTGTAAGAACAGAGGACTAGATAGAATGCCAGAGTAGACCAGTTCTTATTTTCTTGAAAGTGCAGAGGCACACAGGGGCTTGAGCGTTATTTTTCGTTGTGACAGTAAGAAATGCATATGCGTGGGTGCATTTAAAAATTAGTCTGACATTTCCTGTTATCGCTTCCTGACACAAGGCTGCTTTAAAAATGAACAGCAAAGCATCACAATGGCCACCTTAAAAAAAAAAAAAACTTTGTGCAAATGTTGCCTTTCCCCCTTTTCAATCCCTGTACAAAAGAAGAAAATTTATAGTTCATGGCAGGTTCTCCCCTGGTGTTTACAAATCCTTGCATGATGAGCCTCCAGTTTCAGCTCGCGAAGACGTTTCTACACTAATAGGATTTACTTTTACAAATAACTGGAAACCTTTTAAAGTGGAGATTAAATTGTTTAGCTCAATATTTAATCTGTTACTTCCTCCTTAAAGATGCCCAGTGGAATTTGTCATTCAGTGAGCTGATAACACATAATATTGATCAGTCATAAACATAAAAAACAGAGAGATCTGGGGAAGTTCTCCACAACCCTTTTTCTTTTTTTAATTAAATTTTGATCTGAACTGCTGTTGATTAATTTTCTTATTTGTAGGCGCATGTGAATTCAGGGAGCCTGGCAAGTTTCTTAAGTTGCCTGGCATTGGTCTCTAGTGTGTGGCTTAGCTCAAGAACAGGATTATTGTCTTTTTATGGTTTTCAGATATTTAATAGCTTCTTCCTGTCATTTTCTGAATGAGTGAATAAGGTTTAGCCCTCCGGGAGCCAGCACAGCATCAGAGAGTGGAGAAAATGACTCAGATCTGTATACTTGACTGATTGCCTTAGTCTTAATTGTTCTCTTAATTAGCTGCAGTAGCAACTGCATCTGGGGAGAGATCATAGTATTGGTAAACAGCTCCACCTTGGAGCTCTCCGTAATGCTTTTTGGACACATGACAATGAGCTTCTCACACGCTTGTATCTCCATCAAGACAGAGACCTGCCAAATCTTAAGTTCCTGGTGCCTTTGGCCTCATCCTTCTGATCTGACACTTTTCGGACGCAAAGCACAACCCTCCAACTGTTACTTCCTAAACCAATTAGGCGTTAATATTAGAAACAATGTGCAAAAAATCAGTAGGAGGAGCTCTGCTTTTAATTCTGTTGTCAGCCAGAGGATTTCTGAGGAAAATCCACCAACTTGTTCGTGGCATACTTTGGTTAAAGGCTCCATATATTTTATGTTACAGGTAGGTAGGCATGTTGGTCTGCCATAGTCAAAACAAAATATAATACATATATATATATATAAATCCTTCCAGTAGCACCTTAGAGACCAACTAAGTTTGTTCTTGGTATGAGCTTTCGTGTGCATGCACACTTCTTCAGAGAGCCAGTGTGGTGTAGTGGTTAAGAGCGGTAGACTCGTAATCTGGGGAACCGGGTTTGTGTCTCCGCTCCTCCACATGCAGCTGCTGGGTGACCTTGGGCTAGTCACACTTCTCTGAAGTCTCTCAGCCCCACTCACCTCACAGAGTGTTTGTTGTGGGGGAGGAAGGGAAAGGAGAATGTTAGCCGCTTTGAGACTCCTTCGGGTAGTGATAAAGCGGGATATCAAATCCAAACTCTTCTTCTTCTTCTTCTTCTTCTTCTTCTTCTTCTTCTTCTTCTTCTTCTTCTGATGTATTTTTTTTAATTTTTTTGCTGATGGGTGCAACACACCATGGGTTGCATACATGTGCTGAGCCTGAGCATATTTGCTAGTAAGTTCTATTGTGATCAATGTGTTTGAGTCTCGGGCAACTGTGTACAATAGGCTGGCATGTTTTATTGTGCTCCGTGCCGTAGGGTTGTTTGTAGTCAGCTTTTGCTGTGAATATTCTGCTCTGAGCTGCACTTGATGGGAGCACGAGAGACAGGCACTTTTCTCTGGCAGTGCCATGATTGAGATTGGTCAAGCACCCCTTTTGTGCCTTTTTTCATAAGAAATTGAAGACATTCTTCTTTTCTCCCCCCCCAAAAAAATGACCCCTGAATTTTTGAATTTTACTGATATTGATGCTGCATTTTATGCTGTTTTTAAGTCACATTTTAATCAGTGTTTTATATTTGCTGTTAGCAGCCCTGAGCCTGGTTTTTAAACTGGGAAGGGCGGGGTATGAACAAACAAACAAACAAATAAATTTTATTTATACCCTGCCCTTCCCGGTTTAAAAACCGGGCTCAGGGCGGGGTATAAATAAACATTATTATTATTATATTATTATTATTATTATTATTATTATTATTTTATTTCCAGAGGATTTCAATGTATCATTGGTGAACCAGCAATCTGTGGGTGGGGTCTCCCTCATCCAGCCTGATCCATGCCCTGCTCCCCTTGTCACCTTGCAAGGTTGTGTTTTTTTTTTTTTTAATTATTAAAGATTTTCTTGGTTTACAAAGTGTGTGTAATGTCTCTCGTATTTTTCCATAAAACATTTTTACAGATCAATTTTAGTTGTTGAGACATTAGGGAGGGGGGGAGGAAGTGGGTGGGATGGGTGGGAGGGTGGGGTGGGGAGATGATGTTTCTATTTTCCTTAATATATGTAGGATTTGGTATCAGCGTCGCTTGTGTTGGTTCTCTGTTGTTTGCTTGTGTTTCTTTGGCGGTGAGAGGTCACGATTGGCGTAGGGTTTGATTGTTCACCGCAGCCAACCACAAATGACCTTGCAATGTTTTGGAACCAATAGGAGGTTTCTTTCCCCAATCCTAATTATGACATCATGCTGCTTTTGGAACGAGGGGTGTTACAAATGGTAAGCAAGTGGAGAACCATGCTCCCTGTGTTCTTTTATCTCCTGCCACAAATGCCCCAGAAAGAGGGGTGAAAATAACTACAATTAATTACTACTATTTACTTCTAATTATTCTCCTTCTATTATGATATTATGATTAGTATCACTACTCATTTTTGCTGAAAGCAAAAGGTTTTTAGAGCCTGCTAGTTGGGAAAATATCAGAGAAATCTGAAGGCAGTGAGAAGAGTTTTCAATTAAACTTGGAAAACTTGCCCTTGGTGCGTGGGATGCTCTGTAGCCCCACCCCCCACCCCAAAAGCTTTGCCTTAAGTGATACTGAATGCAAAATTGCAAGGGTTTGAAAGAAATTTTGAGCCATATATTGAAAACCTTGCAGGGTCTGGATAAACCTCATGGTTTTGCTGCCAGCATGGAGACAACAGCTACATTCAGTTTGGCAGATTGTTAAATTGGGCAGTCCTGCCTTAGAGAGCTAGGTAGAAACAAACAATCAAACAAACAAACAAACAAACAAACACCTTGATGTATTTCTAAAATAATAAAAGTAATTCCTGGATCTGTATCAGAAGAGCCTAGCAGAAAAGGCAACATGATGGTGTGGCTGCAAATTATTCAAGGCGGACACTGGCTGTCACTAAAGAGCTATAAATATGCTTTTATCTAATGGCTATATGCCATGAGAATTAAGTAGAGGCATCTGGTGTGAGATTTAAAATGAGGCTGATGCCTTTAATCAAGAAATGAGTTTGTTTCATGTGTATTTCAAAATATTCTACACCTTCTTTCCCTTTGCACCAAGGCCTCTAATGCCGAAACAAGGCAAGCTCTTTGCAGGAAAATATCGTTTTGCTTAGTGGTTGGCAAACGGGTTGGGAGAGAGGGAAGAATTCTTTGTGACGTATTCATTAAGATTTATTTCCAAATAATGCCTGCTTCATGGTTTCTATAGCCTTGAGAGCACATAGGAGCCAAAGCAGAGATCGGCATGCTCTACATATATGGGAAAGGATAATAGCAGAATGCATGTTTTGCTTGTAAAATGTCCCTAGTTCAGTCTTTGGCAACCCTAGGTAAAGGATCTTAGGTGAGAGGGCTGGCAAAGATCTCTGGCCTGGACCCAGGAGATACCCCCACCCAGATGTTTGGGACTGCAACCCTTAGCATGGCTGATGGGAATTGTAGTCTGTGATGCTCAGCTAGACCCGAGTTTGGTGGTGCAGAATTCCACCAAACAGCTGTAACCTGTCTGTGGATGCAGGCAGCCAGAGGGGGGTGGTGTCATCACTTTGGGAAGGAAAAGAAAAAGCAGTAGAGAGAGTTAGAGAGTTGGGAATTGGAGGATCTTGGTATTCAGCTGGAGAGGAGTATAGCTCCTCAGCTGTGCGTGCAAAATCCACTCTGAAGAAAATATCAGTTGCCAGAGAAGGAAGTTTCTGAGCTTAGTCTGAATGACAGTGGTTAGCGTCTATTTTTAGGAATATACAGACAAGAGAAAAACTGGGAGGCTGAATCTGAGCAAGGAGAAGTAGAGTTGTTAGAGAACATGCTACTTGGGTCCGAAAATTCAGTAAAACGGGGGGAAATCTTCTGGAAAAAGAAGAATCCCAAACCAGTTAGGAGGAGTGTGGTGACCCTTGGGTCTGTTATACTATTAAAAGTACCCCAGGAGTGTGATTTATAGGAGGTTGGGGAACTGAAAGAAAGTACCACCTCGTACCCTCCAACATTTCTCTGATGAAAATAGGGACGTCCCATTCCATAAAGATAATTTTACTATTTATACCCCATACATCTTACTGGGTTGCCTCAGCCACTCTGGACAGCTTCCAACATATATAAAAACATGAAACATTTTTTAAAAAACATCCCTATACAGGATTGCCTTCAGATGGTTCAGGGGGTTGGATAACTCCATACCCTGCAACATTTCTCCAATAAAAATATGGACATCCTAAGGAAAAGTAGGGCATTCAGGGATCAAATCAGAAACCAGGATGGCTTCTCTGAATCAGGGCCATCCCTGGAAAGCAGGGACACTTGGAGGGTCTGCCACTTTGTTTAAGAACCCACATATTAAGACCTGAGCTGTAACATCTGCAGAATTAAGCTTAAGAAATTAAAGTGAAATACTGTAACTGAAAAGAAGCTGTGTGTTTGTCACCTTGTTTAGAAGCCTGTGGCATCCACTCAATCTAACAAGCACACACACATACACACACACACACACACACACACACACACACATGTGTTTCCTGTTTCCTGAAAGAATCCTATCGCTTAGCACATCCTTTGTTTTACCTGTTTTGTTCTGTAAAATAAATTATTCTATCTGATCTCCCTAAGTCTAACAAACTCCCTAAGTTTAACCCACAGCGGATGGCGCTGTGGGTTAAACCACAGAGCCTAGGGCTTGCCGTTCAGAAGATCAGTGGTTCGAATCCCTACGACGGGGTGAGCTCCTGTTGTTCGGTCCCAGCTCTTGCCCACCTAGCAATTCGAAAGCACATCAAAGTGCAAGTAGATAAATAGGTACCGCTCCGGCGGGAAGGTAAACGGCATTTCTGTGCACTGCTCTGGTTCGCCAGAAGTGGCTTAGTCATGCTGGCCACATGACCCAGAAGCTGTCTGCGGACAAACGGCTCCCTCGGCCAGTAAAGTGAGATGAGCGCCGCAACCCCAGAGTCGTCTGCGACTGGACCTAACAGTCAGGGTTACCTTTACCTTTAAGTCTACAAGATCCAGAGTTTTCTTCATATGAAACCCCCAAGAATTAACCAGTAGTTAAGATGGGGGTTCACTCCATAGTCCAAAACATATGGAGCACAGCTTTCCAAACTTTTCATGTTGGTGACACGCTTTTTAGTGACACAGTATTCATTTCGCAACAATTCATTTTCACTAGCAAACCGAGGTTGAACTAACTCCTCTCCAGCCCTGGGAGGAGCATGGGAAGCGTTTCGGAGACACACCTACATACTGCAGCCGACACACTAATGTGTTGCAACACACAGTTTGAAAAGCTCTGATATGGCAGGAACCAAGTTGGGGGTGGCTGGAATAGACAATACTGGATTACATTGATAATGGTCTGATTTAGTATATGAATTCATATATTTGTAGAGATTCCCGTTCCAACAAATAGTAATTCTATGTGAGTGAAGCCTTGCCCTGAACCAGATTTTGGCACACATGTGCTGTTCATGCATGGGGTGTGTGTGTGTGTGACATAAATGTGGGCCTTTCATTTCTTGTGCTGTGTTGAGAATTTCATTTGCATTTTTAAAAATGTTTGTTGCTGTTCAGTCGTTCAGTCGTGTCCGACTCTTCGTGACCCCATGGACCAGAGCACGCCAGGCACGCCTATCCTTCACTGCCTCTCGCAGTTTGGCCAAACTCATGTTAGTAGCTTCGAGAACACTGTCCAACCATCTCATCCTCTGTCGTCCCCTTCTCCTTGTGCCCTCCATCTTTCCCAACATCAGGGTCTTTTCTAGGGAGTCTTCTCTTCTCATGAGGTGGCCAAAGTACTGGAGCCTCAACTTCAGGATCTGTCCTTCCAGTGAGCACTCAGGGCTGATTTCTTTAAGAATGGATAGGTTTGATCTTCTTGCAGTCCATGGGACTCTCAAGAGTCTCCTCCAGCACCATAATTCAAAAGCATCAATTCTTCGGCGATCAGCCTTCTTTATGGTCCAGCTCTCACTTCCGTACATTACTACTGGGAAAACCATAGCTTTAACTATACGGACCTTTGTCGGCAAGGTGATGTCTTTGCTTTTTAAGATGCTGTCTAGGTTTGTCATTGCTTTTCTCCCAAGAAGCAGGCGTCTTTCTAATTTCGTGACTGCTGTCACCATCTGCAGTGATCATGTTACCAATGTTACCAATCTACTAATGCAAAAAGTCTGCCTCTGAGGGAATCCTTTCCAAACTAAAAAGGTAAAGGTAAAGGGATCCCTGACAATTAAGTTCAGTCGTGAATGACTCTGGGGTTGCAGCGCTCATCTCACTTTACTGGCCAAGGGAGCTGACGTTTGCCCGCATACAGTTTTTCCAGGTCATGTGGCCAGCATGACTAAGCTGCTTCTGGTGAAACCAGAGCAGCACATGGAAACACCGTTTACCTTCCCTCCGGAGCGGTACCTATTTATCTACTTGCACTTTGACATGCTTTTGAACTGCTAGGTTGGCAGGAGCTGGGACTGAGCAACGGGAGCTCACCCCATCGCGGGGATTCGAACCGCCGACCTTCCGATCAGCGAGCCCTAGGCTCAGTGGTTTAGACCACAGCACCACCTAATCACCCAATTTTATTATAGGGATTTCTTACCAGCATATAATGCATATACCTGAGGCAGGTTACAAAAATAAAAATAATACTCCCCACCCCCAAACCACAAGCATGTGATAATAACATCACACCACTCTGAATGTTTTCCAAAGGAGGAAGATTATTGACCATTTCCCAAGAGGGAATCAAGGTGAAGGGAGAAGGTGCATACGAGAGCCAAGTCTCTGTGTGGCAGGGAAAGAAGCCATTGTTGTTGTTCAGTTGTTCAGTCGTGTCCGACTCTCCATGACCCCATGGACCAGAGCATGCCAGGCACCCCTATCTTTCACTGCCTCCCACACTTTGGCCAAACTCATGCTAGTCGCTTCGAGAACATTGTCCAACCATCTCATCCTCAAAGAAGCCATTAGGGGACTGAAAAGTTGGCTTTCTGCCTGGAAACGAACCGTCAACCAATGAAGACCTAGCAAGATGGAGGAAATACGAGCTATGTGTGGTTAACCCCAGACAACAGCACAAAGAACAAAACCAGCCCCTTCCACAAAAATATAATTACTCCCCACCCACCCGTATCGTAAGAGAACCTGGATCAGACCAAAGACCCATTGAGTCCAGTTGGTTTTCCACAATGTTTCCGAGAAAGTCACAATCAGGGCATGGTGGCAATAGCCCTTCTTAATCACTGCCCTCGCCCCCAACGATTGCATCCCCAACCTTAAACTAAGACTGAGTTCAAACGTAGAGCTCAGTGTGTTAGTTTTACTGGTTATAATGTTAGCACTTCTATCCAGGATTCTAACCAATGTTTCTTTTACACTGCATTACTTGTTGCTATTTGATACACTGTCATGTCACGCTAAATTTTAAATGGAGGGAAAGAACTCTGTGCTGGGATACTGCCGCAAATCTTGACACATGATCACAAAAACCACGGGGAAATTACATCACAAAACTCCTGAAATTTTCCAAGTTATTGGGGTTCCAAATTGACCCCCCCCCGGAAACAATTAATATAGAATGAGCTATAACTTTCCACTAACTTCCACTAGATTTCCAGAAGTGATTTTTACATTGTGTGAAAGATCACATAAAATGTGAAAATGAACTGGAAAGGAAATGAACTGGAAATCAACCTAACCCCTGTCTCACAACATACACTCTTATCAAGATGTGCCAATTTGGGTAATTTTGGCTGTCTTTTTCTGCACCTCTTGCAGCTGTACAATTATTATTTTTTTTTGAGATGCCGTGGATATTGCAGAACTAGAAAAGTCACATAAAAGGGGGCAGGCAAAACTATTGCTTTGATTAAAGAGTCTGCAGTTCTGTTCCCAGAGCTGTGTTTGCTCCATCTCCTCCCACTCTCTGCTAAAAATGTTAATTTGTTAAATGTTAGCGTTATTTATGTGCCTAAATGGCATGACCATCTAATTTATATTGTTGCGTTCTCAACTGAATTTTGTATACTAATGAACACATTTTTGTGTTCAATAAATAATGCATAATAATCTTCATTAAAGTCTTGCTTTTGATTGCTAAACTAACACTAAAATGCAAGGGTGGAATTTGGTCTGAGTTGTGATTTTTTGCGCAGTCATGAACAAACATATCGTTTTGGGGCTTTGCAACTATTTTAGCATTTTTTAAAGGCAGATTTTGCCATTGTTGTTGCTAAAAATCTGATGGCAGAACTTCTCAGTTTTTAATTACTGTGGAGTAACATGGTAACATGGTAATTCTTTTGCAGAATTTGGTAGCAGATAAATTGCCTGCATAATTCTCCTTTCATTGTCACAGGTACATTTCATCCAGCTGCCTGCCCTGGGAGGACATTTCAGACCAAGAACAAGCGCAGGGTGGGCCCTCAGAGTTCCTTCATTTATCAGGGACGATTCTTGACAGCTTTGTACAGATTCCAAGGTGACAGCCCAGCACCCAGGAAAAATACTGCAACCTCTCAGGTTTTCCACCATAGCAGTGACTTTGCTCTGGCAAGAAATCTGGAGAGTTCTGCTCAGAGATGCGAGAGGAATTAGATCTTTGCCAACTCAGGGGGGGGGGCACAAACCCTGTTTTGATCTGCATGCACCCCACCCCAACTAATGTGCAGCTGGAAACTTCCTTATCTACCACATTTAGTGCTTCTCAAATCTTCTAATGCAAGGGTAGGCAAACTAAGGCCCGGGGGCCGGATCCGGCCCAATCGCCTTCTTAATCCGGTTCGGGAATCAGCATGTTTTTACACGAGTAGAATGTGTGCTTTTATTTAAAATGCATCTCTGGGTTGTTTGTGGGGCACAGGAATCCGTTCACCCCCCAAAAAAGAATATAGTCCGGCCCCCCACAAGGTCTGAGGGACAGTGGACCGGCCCCCTGCTGAAAAAGTTTGCTGACCCCTGTAATCTAATGCATTTCTCTCTCTACCCTCCTCTATTTTGGAAGAGTATCAGAATACCTTTTTATAATGCCTGTTAGCAAACTGATTCATCCACGCCTAGTTTTCTGCCTCAGTTACTGTGTACAAGACGCTTCTTCAATTTCTATTGGGAGCTGACTGTGCGGGGAAGAAACAGGCACATGCACCGTGGTTCTGATTTTCATTAGGGACCTCCTGAATGAACCTCTCTTTTTTTTTTTGCCAGAGATAAGTGATGAGAAAGTGTTGCTGCATTTTTGAGCAGAAGGTTGCTCTTAAAGGCATAATATATATCCAGGAGAAAAGGAACCTTGCCCCCAAGGGGCTCGTTACACAGTATTTGCACTGCTCTCCACATGCAATTCAGTTGTACTGATTTTTCTGCTATTAAATGCCTAGAGGGTTTTAGCTTCACATGTTTAAGAGCTCTTTCTTATGTACCATTACAGACCCTAAGGGCTGTACTCCTGTGCACACTTACTTACTCCCGAGTAAAGCATGCATGGAACTGGGCTAAAGAAGTGTCCCTGTGCGCAAATGGTGCAAATCTGCTATCTGCACTCTCTGTGGCCTATGAGAAAATAACCAAGAGCAAACCTAAAGCATTAAAGCAGTTTGACCTCTCTCTGAAATTGATAAGGTCAGCAGATTTTTAGTGTCGAAATGAAACTCATCTGTTGAACCAACTACAAGAGGAAAATGATTCCTGTTGGATCAAGGGCCTTGCAGTCTTCTTATTTGCCAGGAAATTCTGAGTATATATGCCCTAAAAGATATTCACGTTCTGGGGGGGGATGTTCCCCAAACCCCATGTGACTTCTGAGTTGAGCAGGGGTGTTATCTAGAAAACAGGGGGCACCTGAACATTGTAGACATGGTAGTTTGGGGTTTTGCCAGCATTCCTACAACACTGTGCTTCTCCTGGAACGTCCTCTTGGTGGCACCAGGAGTTCATTCTCAGGTCCTATCCTGCAGCTGGATCTCCTTGTAGATGAGCAGAGAGCAGCAAAACAGGTCAGCTGCACTGCCTGTATGGCTCTCTCCCAAACGAAACTTTGGATAGTTCACTGTGAGTCTGGCAATACTTGATATTCTTTGTAGAATTAAAGGGGTTAGCTGAGAATCAGCTTCCAATAAAATTTTCATTTTTTTCCAACTCTGTGGAAAGGTAAAGCTGGGTGGAGGGAGAATGGAAGGCTAGGCTGGTTTATTATACCTGTAAGTCATACTCATTCAGCTTTTCAAAGGTTTGAGGGACTTGAATGGGTGTGTGTGTGCGTGTCATATTAAAGATACGGATGCTGAGCTATGAAGGCATCTGGGAATTAAGAAAATGTCATTCTTCTCCAAAACCACCAGGTCTTTTTTGTTACTCCTATTTATATGCCTTTTACCAGGATACCCTGTGCAAAGAACAGCTGCCTTCTTTTCCTATACAATGAAACCTAGTTTGCATACGTGCAAAGTCTGTCTTGATTCTACTCAGTGGCGTACCTTGGTGTCTCAAATTTCAGTGCCACCCAGTGCAACACTGACATCTGGCTCCCCCTGCCTCTTGCCTTCTTCAGAGTTTTAAAGAAACTCTTATTCTCCTTAAAAGGTAAAGGGACCCCTGACCATTAGGTCCAGTCGTGTCCGACTCTGGGGTTGCGGTGCTCATCTCGCTTTATTGGCCGAGGGAGCCAGCGTACAGCTTCCGGGTCATGTGGCCAGCATGACTAAGCCGCTTCTGGCAAACCAGAGCAGCGCACGGAAACGCCGTTTACCTTCCCGCTGGAGCGGTACCTATTTATCTACTTGCACTTTGACGTGCTTTTGAACTGCTAGGTGGGCAGGAGCTGGGACTGAGCAACGGGAGCTCACCCCGTCGCGGGGATTCGAACCGCCGACCTTCTGATCGGCAAGCCCTAGGCTCTGTGGTTTAACCCACAGCGCCACCTTACTGAGTCGCAATTCCTGAGCTCACTGTAAAGAGGGATTGACTGTTAAGCCACATTGGAAATTGTAGCTGTGTGAGGAGAATAGGGTGTACCCTAGCTCTTAGCACCTGTAACAAACCACAGGTCCCAGGATACTTTGCGAGAAACCATTGTTGCTTAAAGTTGTATGATGTTGCTTTATAGTGCAGATGGGGCCTAGATTAAAACAAAACAAATATACCCCCCTGTTTTATTGCCATTGCCAGTCAGTTTAATGTGAGATGAATACACTATTTTGTGTCCATAGACTTCGACTGCCCATTTTTCCTACTTGAAGCAAGTCCTCTGTATTATTAGATAGTTACACTGAAGGCCTGCAGGCTGTGTAGGTGAGCAAAGGTTCATATCCTACAAAATTCAAAAACCAGGGAGACCCCTTTGTCTTTGCAAAATGGTGCTTAGTCTCGATATTGCTGAGAACTCTTGTTGTTTATTGCATTTTTTTTTTTTGCTGTGCATTAACCTGTCACCCCCTGATTTCTGACAGAGTGTTTTAGTAAACAGACCTCCAACCCTCCAAGTGTCCCTGTTTTTCAGGGACAGTCCTGGATTTACAGAAGTTACCCTGGTTTCAGATTTGATCCTGGAATGTCCCACTTTTCCTTAGGACGTCCCTATTTCCATCGGAAAATGTTGGAGGGTATGGAGTTATGCGACCCACGAGCCAAGGAGCAAAGTACCGGTAACTATACAAACTTTTGAAGACATATACCCCCTAACAACCTTCAAAAACCTCATCCTAACGACAAAGGGACGCAGCAAAGGGATGGTATCTGCAATATACAAAATACTACTCAAAAATCCCACAAACTCCCTAGAGGATGACATAGGATATGAAATCAACCCCACCCAATGGACCAGAATGTGGTCTAAACCCCCTTTAAATCCATATCAATGAAAAGAAAAGAACTCACCCTGAAACTAACCTACAGGTGGTACCTAACGCCAAGAAAATTAGCTGCTAATACACCCAGGAACCTCACCAAAATGCTGGAGAGGGTGCACCTCCACAGGCACATACCTCCACATGTGGTGGGAATGCCCCAAAATCCAACTATTCTGGACAACAACCATACGGGAAATATGTAAGATAACCGAGCAAGTGCTAGCAAGTGCTAGAAATCACCCCAGAATTAGTCATACTAAACATCTTCCAAGACAAAGAACTCCCACAAAGAACTCATAACCCACCTACTCTCAGCAGCCAGAAACATCATAACCAGACACTGGAGAGACCTGTCAGGAGTAAGCATGGACCAATGGTACCAAGTAGTATGGGAAACAGCCCTACTAGAAAAACTAACCAGTAACCTGAAACTGACATGGGGACAAATAGAAGAAGATCCTTCACCCCGGTATGGCTCCCCTTCATCACACACACAGCCCAACAAGACAATGACAAAAATCTACAAAAATCTACCGACAGCATACAAATCAATATGGCTAACCTGATCAAAAACACTCACCCACCCCACTCACACAGGAAACCAAAGACCACCACAGCCAACCACAAATGAACAATCACACCCTACGCCAACCCCGACCTCTCTCACCACCAAAGGAGCACAAGCGAACAACAGAGAACCTGCACAAACAACACTGACACCAAACCCTACATATATTAAGTAAAATAGAAACATAGTCACTCCACCCCACCCACCTCCCCATCCTGCCCATCTCTCTCCTCCTTTTCTTCCTAATGTCTCAACAAACAAAACTGATGTGTAAAAATGCTACATGGAAAAAATACGAGAGAGACATTGCACTACCTTTGTAAATCAAGAAAATTTTTAATTTAAAAATACTTAAAAAGAAGAAGACATATACAGTAGACAGGAAGCGTTCCGGAGCTCTGGTCGGATCCTGGGGTTTGTGCAATTGGAGGGATTACTTCTGCAGTAGAGCGCTTCTGTGCATGCACAAGCAGCAAAACATGCAAAAATACTTCTGGGTTTGCCGCGTACGTATCCCGAAGGATACGTAACTGGAGGTGAATCTAAGTAGAGATGCCACTGTACTGAGAAACGTTGGAGGGTATGTGACATTAACAGTTTACTTAAAGAAAGAAAGAAAGTTTAAAATAATTTAAATCTCGGGATGCATCTGTTTGAACTCATCAAAAAATAGCTATGCTGTAATTGAAACACGTCCAGCGACTTCTGCTGTCTTGATAGGTGGGTAACATATGTGTTTGGGACCCCAGTACTGGAGTCAGTATGTGAATACAGGCACACCTCCCGGTGACCTTCCTTGTTCAACACAAGGAGAAAGTCACAAGTGGGGTGACATACTCTGGGACATTAAGGCATATTCACCTTTGCATATTAAGACAATGCCTAAATGCACCTATGGCTGCTAATGACATGTTTAGCATCGCTTCTGATTTGGTTTGGCCTTTAATTGCTAATAAATTTGCTTAGCCTTGCAGTTTTAACTTCTAGAGATCTATGATAAACAAGCGAAATGTGAGTCACCCTAGCACACACAATAAATGAAAAAATTGGGACAGTTGTTTTACCAAGACCAGGTACCAAAAATAGGGACTAACTCCTGGTAAACAGGAGTGGTAGGAGGGTATGTGGATGAAAGCTGAAACAATGTTAAAATGACTCACCTAGCTGAGGCCTCACCTTTGCCATTTTCCCAGGTTTCATAGAAATGGAGGAATAATTGAAGGCGCCTTTGCAGCCCAAGTACTGTGGTGCTGAAAGACGTGGGTGCTTTATTTCTAGTTATATTTTAAACCCTTGCATAGTTTCTCATGTTGCTTTAATTTTATTCCATTGTATTTTGCAAATAGTTTTATGGCACTCTGACCGCTGTGACAAAGTGCTTGGTAAACAATTACTCCTTATTGTTATTCAACTCTAACCTGAAAACTGAAAGATGCAAGATTTAAGATGAAACCAAGAAAACGAAAAAAATAAAAAATAAACGAGGGATCCCACATTTGGTCTCTTTAACAAAAACCACGTTGAAGAGTCTAGGCTGTAACACTGACAGTAATTATAGGGTGCCATCCGAAACATTGCTAAATAATTCCCTTTAGTGCTGGGTTTGATCTTGATCTGTGAATTCCCTTTCTCTTATGGGTGTAACTCTAAACAAGGGGATTAACTTCACTTTGCTGCCTTTTTAGCTGGGTTAAAATAAAAGGTTGAAAAGTTCTTCTGAGCAGTGTAGGAGAGGCGCTCAGAGTTTAATATTGTAAGAATTCGCCTTTCACAGTAAACTTTTGCAAGCCTTTGTCTGAGCACTTCACTACGGCCTATGTAAATATGAACAACTATTTTAAAAGGGTGGGGGAGGGACGGAGACTGCTGTAACGTGGGTGGAGGCTACCAGAAAATATGTTTTATTTCAGGGTTTTCTCTACAACCCAAGACTGGCTTCAAATGGGTTTATACCAGGGGCCAGCAAACTTTTTCAGCAGGGGGCCGGTCCACTGTCCCTCAGACCTTGTGGGGGGCCGGACTATATTTTGAAAAAAAAAAAAAATGAATGAATTCCTATGCCCCACAAATAACCCAGAGATGCATTTTAAATAAAAGGACACATTCTACTCATGTAAAAACACCAGGCAGGCCCCACAAATAACCCAGAGATGCATTTTAAATAAAAGGACACGTTCTACTCATGTAAAAACACGCTGATTCTTGGACCATCCGTTGGCCAGATTTAAAGGCGATTGGGCCGGATCCAGCCCCCGGGCCTTAGTCTGGGGACCCCTGGTTTATACACTGCTGTTGGTGCCTGTGGTTTGGCCTCTCAGCCTTTGATTTTAATGCAACCATCAGGCTCACAGACAGTCACCTTCAAATTTCTGAAGGTTACAAATTCAATACGAAGCCTTCGTCCGACACTAAGGGCTGGTTCACGTAGGCATGATTACTCGATAGCTGTGACATTCAGCCAAGAGCTATCTCAACTGAAAAGCATGGAATGGTAGGAGAATATAGCCCTTCCTCCTAAGTTTCAGACTACCTGTGGTTGGGGCAACTTAATGCTGTAAATGGAAAATCCCAGGTGTGGAACTGCCCAGGCACCTGGCCCTTGGGGATAAGCCCACTGGTTTCTGCGGAGTTAAATAAAAGAAGTCCAGCCACTGGAGCAAGGACAAGACAGGGTTTATTGCGCAATAGGTTACAGTCAAAACTGCACACCCAGAGCAGCGTTACAAGAACTTTTAAAAACTCCTATCATATCCCAGAATACAGTTTGGAAACATCATCACTACATCACGAAAGGGAAGGGTTATACATGATTAACATATAGGAAAAACAAGATTAGCATATGGGGGAAACAGAGCAATATCAGGGAGATAGCCCTGGGCCAATGTGAATTGGTGTTAAGTATTGGCAAGGATACCTTGAGCACTTATCTGGGAGAGAACAATGGGATTCCAGCTGAGGGATATTAGCCCAGTGGCTTCCTGAAGCACCCAGAGATTACCTGCTGAGGCATTTCCCTGTGCACGTGGTCTCTCACCTACTGGATCATGGCGGAGAGATGGGTTCCCTTAAGGGCATCACTCCATACCCCAATGAGTTTGCTCGGGAGGAGACTTTGCTTGGGTGACCCCCCCATAATTTTCGTAGCAATGCAAAAGAGGACAGGGTGTTCCTGGACCATTAACAGTTACGTAGATGTGGGAATTTCAGCAGTTGTAGCTTGTCGTGCACCCCTGTTCCGTCTATGGGAGTCCTGCCTGCTTTTCCATCTGGTTGGCCCACCCTGTTGCTCATTCCTCAGGAGCACCGACTCGCCGCTCCCACACCCTGAGCGACTAGCGTTGTAAAGGAATTAAATGGGCCTCTGCTTTAAGCGTGCGTGTCTCTGGAACAACACCCTTCACTTTTAAAGACAATGCTGATCGTTTGGAGTGTGCAGATAACGTTTAATACCTCATTATGCGGAATTAAAAATGGCAGCCACGGCAGATGTTCTCGAAATGGAGTATCCCACGTGTTGAGATCTCAAGCGTCGCTGCTGTAAGGAAGGTCCCTCTATGGGGATTAGTCTGTGGTGGCTTGTTCTTTCAAACAAGTTATCCCTTCGCACCTGTGGTCACTATTGCCATATCCAGTTTCCAAGGCATGGTTGATGCCTGCTGTGGATGTCAGTCTGAGTGTGGGAGAAGCTTTATCAGTCTCCTCAACTGTGAGGTGAAGCAACTTGCATGAATTCCAACTGATTTCTTCAAGGATGACATTTGCAAGGCTGCAGCTTTTAGTCAGCTAATAAATTCATCCCAAACTGTAGAAAAGTTTTTTTTTTTTTGGCGTTTCTGTAAAGGAGGAGGAGGAGGAGAAGTTGAAAAACTTTGGAGTTTGTCTTTAAAATCCTCAACATTTTGGGGGTGTCCTGGTTTTTACTTTTTAAAATATGGCAACCCTAAATTGCAGCCTGAAACTCTATCAGATTTGTTACGTTAATTCAGTGCTTTTTTTCTGGGGGGACACAGGGGGACACATACCCCTAAACATTTTGTGAATCTGAGTTTGGCCTCATTGAGGGGCAGTATTTCAATATGAGTGGGAAAACGAGAGTACCCCTAAACATTTTTTAAGGAAGAAAAGCACTGTGTTAATTATATTTAACGCAGTAATACATGGGTGCAGGCATTCATTGGAAAAAGCATTCCTCTCTTCTGAGATGTTTCTTGCCATGACGTATGCATGCATAATCTAAAAACAAAGTGAGTGTATGTTTTCCTTCAGAAATTTTGTTTTATTCTTGTTCCAATGGGTTTTGCTATCATACAGCACGGTTGGAAAACCTGTGACCCTCTAGTAGATGTTGCTGGACTCCAACTGCCATCAGCCCCAGGAATGGCCAATGGGCAGGGATGGTGGGAGATGGGATACTACAGCATCTAGAGGGCCACAGCTTCCCTATGCTTGTCTTAAAGCAATACCTGGTTTGAGTCTAGGACTTGGCAAAAGAATGTTAATCGTTCAGGATACTGAGGTGGTCTCATTGTGAATTGCCTGTTAGACAATTGCTCTTGGTAGCACTAGGCTGCACAAATATGGAACAAGCCGCTTTGAGACTCCTTCGGGTAGTGATAAAGCGGGATATCAAATCCAAACTCCTCCTCCTCCACCACCTCCTCCTCCTCCTCTTCCTCCTCTTCTTCTTTTATTTCATTACATTTATATGCTACCTTTTGTTCAAGGATCCTGCGGTGGAGCAAAATATTGGCCTTTTTTTCTGTTCACGACAATCTTGTGCGACAGGTTAGACCTGGTTCACTTGTAACACTGAGATACAGTTAGCATAAGAAGAAGAAGAGGAGGAGGAGGAGGAGGAGGAGGAGTTTGGATTTGATATTCCACTTTATTGCTACCCTAAGGAGTCTCAAATTGGCTAACATTCTCCTTTCCCTTCTTCTCCCACACCAAATACTCTGTGAGGTGAGTGGGGCTGAGAGACTTCAGAGAAGTGTGACTAGCCCAAGGTCACCCAGCAGCTGCATGTGGAGGAGCGGAGACGCGAACCCAGTTCACCAGATTATGAGTCTACTGCTCTTAACCACCACACCACACTGTGTTTGTGGTTAATAAAGCATGTTTAAGCCACTGGACTGGAGTTGAATGATGAAGCTAAACTCTGACTTTTATAGGTGCATACCAAAGTTCACCTAGTGAGCTTCATGGCTGAGGGGGGATTCCAGCACTCCTGTCATCGTGATGTATGACAGGACTCCTGTTTGCCTGTCCTGTCCAGGTGGTGAGAAGGGAAGGATGAGTGTGGCAAGAGACATATCCTAGGGCAGACTTTGCTAACTTGGTGCTCTCCACCTTTTTTTAGACTACAGCTCCCATCATCCCCTGAGACAGCTCGGTTGCACTGGCTGGAGCTAATGGGATTTGTAGCCTGAAAGAGCTGGAGGGCACCAGCTCTGAGCAATTCATTGTTTTGTCCATGCAATGAATTAGCAGCAACTTGTAGCTTCTTCTTTTTCGTCTTCTCCATACAGTTCTGCCAACTTTGCCGGGTAGGGAGGTCTGGGGAGTTTTTGAGGTAAGATGAATGATTCCCTTTTCACACATTACTTCATGTGTATCAATTTCTCAAGCCTGTGTTGGGATACTGTTCCAGAACTAATCCTGAAAAAAGATAAAGAAAGGGCATGGGCGGATACATTGTTGACCTGCCTCTCCCCTTGAAACTTACAACAATGGATCCTGCTTTAGCCATAATGAAATAATGGGTTAAGACCCCAGAGAGAAAGAGAGATGAGTTATCCTTTTCATTTGTTCTCAAAGGTTTTTTTCCAGGATTTCACCCCGCCCCTCAAAGTTGTGATCTCTAGGACAACTTGGACATATATTGTAAAGGTTCTGTTGCTCAGCCAAGTGAGATGTTAGCTAATGTAGCCTAGTGTTTGGTCTGCCGTTTTATTATCATGAGATCATTTTAGGTACTAGCTCTTCCATGAAGATAATTGATTACGAACGACATGGTTAATACACACACAGCCCTTTGGGGCTTTGGGAATATGCATGGAATACGATGCAGTAATAGAACGCCTCTGAGTTTCTGGAGTCCCCTGGTGCCCGTCCCCCTCCAGCTTGAACAACTTTCAGTGGTAATATTTTGAGACAGTGTACATCCTGCTTGCTCTGTGGTCCTGTTCACAGCGAACGGCTTGTGGTCCGTGGTCTTTGTTTGTTTGAGCATCCTAATTGTGCTGGCAGAGTCACTTTGATTAAGGAAGACATGGACTTTGCAAGACTCAAAGGCCAGGGGGACTGTGCCGACCTCAATAAGAGCTCACACTTTTTTGGGCCAGCTTTATACAAGGGTGAGAAATAGTTTTTTTGCAGCAATAGAACAAGAGAGAGAGAGAGAGAGAGAGAGAGAGGTGTGTGTTTCATTTTCAACCCGTTTCATTTGAAATCCTCATGAATTTAAAAATCTTGTCTTAATTGCAATTGTGCCCCACCTTTCCTACAAGGAACTCAGAGATGCATCCTTGGGGTTATCACGTTTTATCTTCTGTTAGGAAGGTTGGGCTGTGTGGACCAGCAGTAAGTTGCACTGCGTTCATTGATAAGGGATTTGAATTCCAGGTTTTCCTCTCCATTTCCACCTTACTAGGCCTCTCGCTTAATTCGAATCCAGTCTGGGGAAAGGTCATTGCAATTTGGAGTTGGTGTGGTAGCTTCACAGCCAAAGAATCACGGGAACAGCAGTTTGTTAAGGGTGCTGGGATTGTATCTCCATGGGTGAGGAAAACTACAGTTGTCAGCGTTATTGCCAGGAAGTCATGTGCTTTAAACAGTGTGGGTCTGTCCATAGACAGCTGGATCACAAGTGACATGAAGACGAGTAGAAAGATGGAAGACTTTCTGAGAGCGATAATTTTAGGGCTCTTTTTCTAGAGAACTCAAAGGTTTCTGTATAACAGGGGTGGGTATATATCTACCTGTGGGCCCCCACCAACCTCCCCCTAAACCCTAGGCTGTCATTTTCTTGTTGGACTTCATTTTGCTAGGGAGTATATAGTATATAGGTGCTGTGGTGTAAACCACTGAGCCTAGGGCTTGCCGATCAGAAGGTCGGCTTTTCGAATCCCCGCGACGGGGTGAGCTCCCGTTGCTCGGTCCCAGCTCCTGCCCACCTAGCAGTTCGAAAGCATGTCAAAGTGCAAGTAGATAAATAGGTACCGCTCCAGCGGGAAGGTAAACGGTGTTTCCATGCGCTGCTCTGGTTTCGCCAGAAGCGGCTTAGTCATGCTGGCCACATGACCCGGAAAAACTGTCTGCGGACAAACGTCGGCTCCCTCGGCCAGTAAAGCGAGATGAGCGCCACAACCCCAGAGTTGTTCTTTCTTTTAAAAAGCTCTATTGCTTCAAAGTGCACATGTTCAATGTTCCTCTCTGAAAAATGATCTACCTACACTTAGGAAACTAGGACCATGGGATGAATCATGAAAGGTTCTTCCATAGTTCTCTTCTCTCTGACATGCTAGTCTGTGCGCGTGGAGTTTTTATATGCTAGAATAGTCCAGTATTCAGTCCCAGACTTGTGTCCTGACCCGAAGTGACTGTTTGGTGGAGGCCTCTAGCTCATGTTCATTATGCAGATGTACTCTGGCTTTAAGTGGGTAGCTGGGTGAGGTTGAAGTTCCTGGGAAGGTCATTGAGGAGGTTCACATCTCGGTTTTTCCATTTGTGGCTCTTCAGTGCTGCAGAACTCTTGGCTTGCAGGCCATTGCTCGAACATATCAGGATTATGTTGTTGTTGTTCAGTCGTTCAGTCATGTCCGACTCTTCGTGACCCCATGGACCAGAGCACGCCAGGCACCCCTATCCTCCACTGCCTCCCGCAGTTTGGCCAAACTCATGCCAGTCGCTTCGAGAACACTGTCCAACCATCTCATCCTCTGTCGTCCCCTTCTCCTTGTGCCCTCCATCTTTCCCAACATCAGGGTCTTTTCCAGGGAGTCTTCTCTTCTCATGAGGTGGCCAAAGTACTGGAGCCTCAACTTCAGGATCTGTCCTTCCAGTGAGCACTCAGGGCTGATTTCTTTAAGGATGGATAAGTTTGATCTTTTTGCAGTCCATGGGACTCTCAAGAGTCTCCTCCAGCACCATAATTCAAAAGCATCAATTCTTCGGCGATCAGTCTTCTTTATGGTCCAGCTCTCACTTCCATACATTACTACTGGGCAGAAGGATTATGCTATCCAGCAAATTCCTAACTTAGTTTTGACTGGATGCCATAAAAGTATCTCAAACAACACCCACAAATTTCCTTCAGACCAAATGACTACTTCCTTAGGCCAAGGCAAGGTGCATCAGCTGAGGTTCAATTCTCCAGGTTCTTCCTTAACTTAATTGGTTACTCACTTACAGCTCTGTACATTCCTCACTCCATTTCTGCACAACAATAATGTGATATATAAAGAAGCTGATTAAAGTCCCAGTGAAACCCATCTCCGGCACAAGAGTCTCTTAAACAGCTGGTTTCATTTATATATTTTTATTTCTCGGAGCTCATGAATGTTCCGGTGAGAGACGGTATAATTGATTTAAATCAAATTATGAAACGCTATACCCTGTTTTCCAAAACACACTTTTCTGGCACTAAATTCTGCAATGCTTCATTCACAGGTAATGTTGAATTAGGCTGGAGGGAAAAAAGTTCCCTTTCAAGCATATAGCAGATTACAGCTTGTTCTTTCCCTGCAGTTGGAACCACAAGGTAGTAGTAGTAGAATCATTGCCTTGTTGAGGAATTGGAGAATCATTGCTTTCAGGTGAGAGGCACAAAACCATGTTGTTTCCACCCTTTTTGCAAACCCCCGCCATTTATTTCATAGAATCATAGAGTTGGAAGAGGCCACCCAGTCCAACCCCCTGCCAAGCAGGAAACACCATCAAAGCATTCCTGACAGATGGCTGTCAAGCCTCTGCTTAAAGACCTCCAAAGAAGGAGACTCCACCACACTCCTTGGTAGCAAATTCCACTGTCGAACAGCTCTCACTGTCAGGAAGTTCTTCCTAATGTTTAGGTGGAATCTTCTTTCTTGTAGTTTGAATCCATTGCCCCGTGTCCGCTTCTCTGGAGCAGCAGAAAACAACCTTTCACCCTCCTCTATATGACATCCTTTTATATATTTGAACATGGCTATCATATCACCCCTTAACCTTCTCTTCTCCAGGCTAAACATACCCAGCTCCCTAAGCCGTTCCTCATAAGGCATTGTTTCCAGGCCTTTGACCATTTTGGTTGCCCTCTTCTGGACACGTTCCAGCTTGTCAGTATCCTTCTTGAACTGTGGTGCCCAGAACTGGACACAGTGTTCCAGGTGAGGTCTGACCAGAGCAGAATATAGTGGTACTATTACTATTTTTAATTGGCAGTATCTGAAGTTTCATTTCCTGCATCACACAGCTGATGCAAAGGTCTAGTTCTCACTGAGGGGGTCCAATGTGCCCAGCCAACCTGGTGCCCTCCAGATATTTTGGACCGCAATTCCCATCAGTCCCACCCATTGGTCATGCTGGCTGGGGCTAATGTGGATTACCGTTCAAAACATTTGGAGGGCAACAGGTTGGAGAAGGCTGTACAATGTCTGCCTTCAGATGGGGCTCACATGATTGAATCCTCCATACAAGTACAGCAAAGTAAAATTCATTGAACACAGAAAACCATTGAGCCAAGAAGCAAGTGTAACTGAAATACCGTACAAGCCTTCATAATGAGAATGTGGTTTCTATCCATACAGGGTTGTTGGCTGTTGTTTTGTATGCACATAACTTTTAGTTTATATTTTTCTCTTCACTGCTTTTTAAAAAATTAAATGGTAGCTTTCTTTCTAGCCTATGTTCAAGCTGTTGAAAAAAAATCTGAACGTTCGGTGGCTGCAGTACTAGTCCCAAAAAGGTCATGGTTTGAACTCCAGGTTGGGTTGGCAAAGAAATTCAGTTTGGTTCACATTTTAATGGGAACCTAGTCAAGTTTGCACTTCCTGAAACAATATGCGAAGTAAAATGCAGCTGTTCCCCGAAACACACACTTCTCCAAACTGGGTGATAATGTCCTCCAGCAAAAAACAAAAACAAAACAGTACAGAACCCCACATGTTAGGGGAGAATGTGCATAACAGGGCATAACATACACCTTTTTTCAAGCATCCCTCCCCCCAAATGCAATGCATTTGTGTATGTTAGACTAAACTTCAAAAATACTAAAATGGTGATGAAGTTTCATAAGGACTGGGGGAAGCCAAAATTTATGCACATACCCATTCATGCCAGTAACCCTGTGAAGTAGCTTAGGCACAATTTGGGAGAGAGATTTGCCCAAGGCCACCAGGCAGAATGGGGATATGAGGCCAAGTCTCCCTGGTCCAATCTGGGACTTGGCCTGTTGAGAAACACTGCAGCTCAAAAGATTAGTGCAATGGGACTTACCTCCCATTGGTTGCTACTATTAAGAAATATAGAAGAAGGTTGCTACTGGGCTACTATTTTTATTTTTAAAGATTTACTACTTTGGGTTGCTATTACATAGGCACTGCATAGGTTACTCCTCCTCCTCCTCCTCAACTCAGTTTATTACAGCAAAAGCCAGAAATATAATACAGTAGAATTCCAAACCATTGATCAGTAATATCGCTATAAGGCATCAAAATCCTAAGGATTAGAATAAAACAAAAAGCAATATCGCAAAAGAAATTTATAGTATACTCCTCCTCCTCCTATTATTTTTTTTAAATGGCCACTGCAGTTAGGCATAGTTGAGTCTCATAGAAATAAATAGCATTTACCACTTTTTCCTCCTAAAAAGTAAGGGGAAATATCTGTGCATCTTATGGAGCGAATGGTGGTCCCTGGAGCTGAATTGCCCAGGGGCCAAAAGAGGATCATGCTTTTTATTTTACAAAGAGAAAAGGGGTGTTGAAAGGACCCCGCTCAGCAGCTGATCAGCAAGAGATCGGGAGAGAGATAAGAGTCCCAGCCCCGCCCTCCATTGTTGAATGTGCTGCAGAGGGAGGTTGTTTGTTTCCCCAGCGACATGTGACTGGCTGATTAGATTATCTGTCTGGAAACTGTAGAAAAGGCTCCCTTTCCTTTAGAAGCTGCAGAAATGTGAGTTGAACCCCATAAAAATGGGGCTTTTCCTCTTTGCTTTGCAAAAGGAGCTTTGCTTTTCCCCCTTTGCAAAAAAAGCTGCAAAACTTTTAGCTGATCCTCAAAAAAACAGGGTTTTTCCCTTTGCAAAAAAAGCTGCAAAACTTTTAGCTGATCCTCAAAAAACAGGGCTTTTCCCTTTGCAAAAAAGCTGCAAAACTTTTAGCTGATCCTCAAAAAACCAGGGCTTTTCCCTTTGCAAAAAAAGCTGCAAAACTTTTAGCTGATCCTCAAAAAACAGGGCTTTTCCCTTTGCAAAAAAGCTGCAAAACTTTTAGCTGATCCTCAAAAAAAAAAAACAACCAGGGCTTTTAGAGGAGGAAAACCAGAAAAATATATATTTTTTCTTGTTTCCTCTTCTAAAAACGAGGTGCGCCCTGTGGTCCAGTGTGCCCTATGGAGCGAAAAATACGGTAAGCCTGTGTGGCTCTCTGCTGCATTGTAGCCTGGGTGAAGAAGTGAAACAGCTACTGCAAGTTACAGGTAGGTAGCTGTGTTGGTCTGCCGTAGTCAAAACAAAATAAAAAATAAAAAATTCCTTCCAGTAGCACCTTAGAGACCAACTAAGTTTGTTCTTGGTATGAGCTTTCATGTGCATGCACACTTCTTCAGATACCTGCATGCACACGAAAGCTCATACCAAGAACAAACTTAGTTGGTCTCTAAGGTGCTACTGGAAGGAATTTTTTATTTTTTATTTTGTTTTAGCTGCTGCAAGGTTATAGTCACTGTATTTGGTAAAAGGGGTGGGAGGCAGTTGTATTTCTATGTAGGCTAAGCATGGCATAGCCAATGGCAGCCAGATCATATGTCAACAGATACGAGATCCTGGCATGACCACTGCCACCTGATTTGTTTTTATAATTAGTCAAGAATATTTAGGCACTGTGTTCTTAACCTTTCCACACCCATCTGTGGCCCTGGGGTTAATAGCTCTTCCTTATGAGCGGTGCTAAAGTACCGAAACTGCCTGTGATTCATGTCGTCGTAAAGCACAGCCTAGGCAGAACAGGAAAGGTTTTGTAGGGCTGCTTAGATAGAAGTCAGCACACCTTGGGGGACCTTGCTTCATCAGGGAACGAGTGCGAGCACTTTGAAAGGGTTAGTCATTAAGAACCTCCCTGACAACAGATTTGTATTTATTTACTGGCCGGTGTTCAACCTGAAGGCAAAGCTTTGAGCTGCATCAGGTTTCAGCAGTTGCTGGTGCTGTTCTGCAAAGGCTCTTTGCAGTTGCTGAGAGCAGTACAGTCCCGAGGAATAGTTTGTCTCTTGGATTTCCCTGTTTCATCATCCTTTCCCTTTGCTATGTACACAAAAAGACGTATTGTGTAACTTTCCTTTGTGGGCAGTGAAGATGATCTGCTTAATGATGGAAGAGAGAGCGTACTTCATGAAAGTCTCCGGTACAGACAATTGCAAAAGTCTCCCCATCCAAACTTCTCGTTGGATTTTTGGATTCAGAAACACCCAGCAATTGTTTCCATAGCATTAGTGATACATTAAAGGCAAAGGTAAAGGGACTTCTGGCAGTTAAGTCCAGTTGCGAACGACTCCAGGGTTGTGGCACTCATCTCGCTTTAAAGGCCGAGGGAGCCGCTGTTTGTCCGCTTCCGCAGACAGTTTTTCCAGTTCATGTGGCCAGCATGACTAACCTGCTTCTGGCAAACCAGAGCAGCGCATGGAAACGCCATTTACCTTCCCATCGGAGTGGTACCTATTTATCTACTTGCACTGCGTGCTTTCAAACTGCTAGGTTGGCAGGAGCAGGGACTGAGCAATGGGAGCTCACCCCATCACGGGGATTCGAACAGTCGACCTTCCGATGGGCAAGCCCTGGGCTCAGTGGTTTAATCCACAACCCCACCCCTCATACTGTGCACTTTGACACATTTTAGCAACTCATACTATTTTTTTTTCATGCAGGTTACTAATGTGCAACAATGCACAAGCAGAATTAAACTGCTGCACAACATTGAGCTTAAGGTGATGATCACACACTCTTTAATAAAAGGAAAGGAAAAAAAATGCAAGCTTATTAATATTTTACTGGATAAGCATTATATTGTTTACTGCTTTTCTGGTTTTAAATTGCTTTTACTTACTGTATTTTATCTTGTCACTTTGATACCTTTTCTGTAAAGTGACTGGGAAATGGAGATGATGATTTCAATTTATATAGCACCCCTTATCAAAAGATGGGTACAGCATTAAAAACATATTTTTGGAGCATAATAATAAAAACATAAACAAAGCCTAGTAATAGCATAATAATAATAATAATAATCACAATCACAATCACAATCACAATCACAATCATAATAACACCCCCATATATCATTTAATGGCTAAAGGCCTGTGTAAAGAGAAATGTTTTTGCCTTGCGCCTAAAGGCATGTAATGATGGCGCCAGGTGTGCCTCTCTGGGGAGAGCGTTCCACAAATGGGGAGCCACCACATAAAAGGCCCGTTCTCAAGTATCCACTGTCTGAATCTCTCAGGGGAAGGGGGCATAGAGAAAGGCCTCTAATGACAAGAGCAGGGTCAGGGTCAGTTCGTATGAGGAGAGGAAGTCCTGAGCCGTGTAAGGCTTTATAGATCGACACGAGCCTCAGAGCACCCACCTCTCCCCATATGAACTGACCCAGACCCTGCAATAATCATTTGAGGCCTTTCTCCATGTGCTCACTCCGTGAGAGGTCCAGAGGATGACAACACGAGAACAGGCCTTTTCTGCGGTGGCTCCCTGTTTGTGGAATGTTCTCCCCAGAGAGACTCGCCTGGCACCTTCACTACATATCTTTAAGCTCCAGGCAAAAACATTTCTCTATAACCAGACCTTTGGCTGATTAAGCAATCTATGGCCTTTAAAATGTGTTTGTGAGAGGGGGTTATTGTGTGTGTGTGTGTGTTCTTATTATGATATTTTTGTTGTTGTTGTTCAGTCGTTCAGTCATGTCCGACTCTTCGTGACCCCATGGACCAGAGCACGCCAGGCACGCCTATCCTTCACTGCCTCTCGCAGTTTGGCCAAACTCATGTTAGTAGCTTCGAGAACACTGTCCAACCATCTCATCCTCTGTCGTCCCCTTCTCCTTGTGCCCTCCATCTTTCCCAACATCAGGGTCTTTTCTAGGGAGTCTTCTCTTCTCATGAGGTGGCCAAAGTACTGGAGCCTCAACTTCAGGATCTGTCCTTCTAGTGAGCACTCAGGGCTGATTTCTTTGAGAATGGATAGGTTTGATCTTCTTGCAGTCCATATATGTTGTGTTTTCATTTTGTAATTTTATACTATAAACCGCTCTGTGATCATTGGATGGAGGGGAGTATATAAATGTATCAACTAAATACAACTTATAAATAACAATTGCTACTAAGCCTTTAAGGAAATGCCTGGTGAATAACTTATAGAAATGAGGCTCATATCTTAAAACGGTTTGGTTATTTATTTTTTATTTTTTTATTAAAGATTTTATGGGGTTACAAAAGCACATACATTTTCTCTATTTCAGATATTAAAGTCCTTTTTACAGATATTCAGTGTTAGACTTTAACACATATAGTACAATGTTTCGATGCAAAGGCACTTTGGGGTATGACTCCTGTTTGTGGTTGATAATTTTCAAGGCTTTTGCTATTCAACCTGTGTTGAGTTTCCTTAGGCTTGTGGATAAATCTTCATTCAATGCCAACTGTGCAAATCTGTGACCCCTATTTATTTCCATTACATTTACTAGGCTGAGATCATTGACTTAAGTGAGAAACTGTCGGAGTAAAAAAAAATTCGTAAATGCCATAGATTCCAAAATTAGAAGGATGGCAATAAGACTCAGCTGTAGTTCACCATGGGCGTTTGCAACGCAGTTAATTGTGGAGCTGGAAAAGGCGCGGAAAAGCAGAAGCAAAATGATCGAGGGGCATGGGAAACGCTTTGCGTGAAAAGCTTGCAACATTTGGGGCTTTTAGTATGGAAAAAGGGGTGCATAAAATTACGCATGGGGCAGAGAAACTTGGAAAGAGAGGTGTTTTTATCCCCTCTCTCATAGTGCCGGAACCCATCCAATGAAGCTGAATGATGGGAGATTATGAACAGATGCAAAAGATGTGCTTCTTCACATAGCACCTAGTTCATTAGTGGCTGGTGGAAAGGGTTGGGGCTACCGGTACATTGCTTGCTTGGTTTCCTATCAGGGAGGTTGCTGAGGGCAAGGCATTGGGGAGGTTGGTGCAGCCAATCCAGTTCTCCCGCCTCCGTGTTTGCGCCATGCTGCCCTACCATTTTCTCTTGGTTTCTGGAGTGACCTCCACATTGGGAAGCCAAGTAAGCTGTCCCACACCACACTGTCCTGCCAGTGGCTGCTAATATACCAGTACTTTAAAAAGGTAAAGGGACCCCTGACAGTTAGGTCCAGTCGTGTCTGACTCTGGGGTTGCGGCGCTCATCTCGCGTTACTGGCCGAGGGAGCTGGCGTACAGCTTCCGGGTCATGTGGCCAGCATGACTAAGCCGCTTCTGGCGAACCAGAGCAGCACATGGAAACGCTGTTTACCTTCCCGCCGGAGCGGTACCTATTTATCTACTTGCACTTTGACGTGCTTTCGAACTGCTAGGTGGGCAGGAGCTGGGACCAAGCAACGGGAGCTCACCCTGTCGTGGGGATTCGAACCGCTGACCTTCTGATTGGCAAGCCCTAGGCTCAGTGGTTTAGACTACAGTGCTACCCGCGTCCCTTACTAATATACTTACACTGTTGAATTAGCTTCCATAGGATCTACTCTGGCCTTGTGATCCGTTTGGCAGTGAAGTGGCCAGAAACGCCCTGCCCTGAAAACCATCATTCTTAATGACTTGTGCAGTCCTTAAATGCCATCAAAGTTGTTCACACTTTACCTCCCATGATTAGATTTGGGCAAGCGTTGCCCAGGAGGAAGAAAGATGCCCAGTCAAATCAAGAGCAGCCCTATGAATTTTTATTGGCCCTTAACAGTCAGACCAAGTCTGGGCCTGTCTGTAGTTTGATTCCTCACTACCCACCAGGGCACTGGCCTGCACAGCAGCATGAAATGAAATGGAACTGTATTACGTTTGTTTGTTTATTTTTATTTAAAAGCATTTCTAAATGACTTTTTAAAAAAAGAACACCTAGGTGGTGTACACTATATACAATATACATTAAAACAAAAATACAGTGGTACCTTGGTTTAAGAACAGCCCGGTTTAAGAAGGATGTGGTTTACAAACTCCGCAAAACCGGAAATAGTGTCTTGGTTTGAGAACCTTACCTTGGTCTAAGAACAGAATCTGAATGGTGAAAGGGTACCAGCAGTGGGAAGCCTCATTTTTTATTTAACTTATTATTACATGTGGTTTCTGAAGAGGCTTACATCACTAAATCCATTCAAAGTACCTCCCCCCCCAGTCCTTCCCCCTCCCCTCCCACCCTCCCCTCTGGACAGACCTTCCTTCTTCAGATCTTTATCCATGTACACAGTCTGTTCATTCGAGCTTGTATGTTTGGGTTGGCTTCACCCCTTTCTATCCAATTCCTGTAAAATGCCCATTTATTTGTAATTCTTTGGCATTTATTTTCCCAACTATCCTCTGCCACTATCTGTGCAAATATTTCAGATTGTACGTATTCAAAAACATAATCATTCCATTTTTCTGGGAGGCCTCATTAGGGAACACGCCCCTCGGTTTAAGAACAGTTTTGGTTTAAGAACGGTCTTCCGGAACGGATTAAGTTCGTACACCGAGGTACCGCTGTACAGTCTAAAATCAATAAGATAGTATGAAAACAATGAAAACATGAAAGCAAATAGAACAGGGCGTAATGCAGCTTTGTCCAGAATTTGCTTCCTAGTTATTAATTATTATTTCTTTGATGGGGGATCATCACTTATTTCAGCTATTAAATCGCTATTTCAACCACTCTCAGCACCAAGGCCATCAAATGTGGTCAGCACAGATGCTTCAGCGTGTAGAAGTGAGCCAGTAAGGAAATGGACATGCTTAGTCTATGACACACTTCCTCTCTATTTTTGCCATTCTGACATGTATATGTTATTTTGTTAAAAGTCTCTCTTTTTAAAGAAGATCCAGTTTCTGCAGCACATTTAATAGTAATCTCTGGAAGAATCAACCATTTTGTAATCTAGCAACCGGCCTGTTTTGCATTTAATTCCAATCGGCCACCTGCATGTTATTAACCTCTGGAAGGTTACTACGATCACAATTGTTTTTGTTTGTTTTTGTGTGAAGACTTTGTAGTTCGAGGAAAATGTTCGTAACCAGTTACTTTGCCTGGTCTTTCCTGATTGCAGTTTGGAGATGAGGCCTGGCTGGTTGGTGCGAAATAAGAGTCACCCAGTGCCAGTAATAGTTTGCATTTAATTCTGAGACAGAAATAGAAGTGGGTCAAGCAATTTGGATAAACTTCCTCCCGCTGCTTGCTTTAAAATAAATACGCTCTCTGCCTGAAAAGCAGCCTCGTAGAAAATAATTTACTATGTAAAAATAAATTACTTAGCGTCTGGCAAAGAATGTATTTATTTTTACTTTTAAGGCCAGATTTCCATGGGAAAGGCAAATTGAATTGTGCCTTTCAAATCTGAGCGCTGCTTTTTGGATACGCAAAGTCATTCCTCTGCTTTCGTGCGCCCTAAAGTTTTGCCGGTGCCATTAAGATGGGATGTTGCAAGTACTGTTACAACGTCCACCAAATGGGAGAACAGCAGGGACATAATGACACTTTCATTTTGTGTGTTACTGTTTTGCTACATTTGTTCCGTGAGGGATGGCTGAGATATTCCCAGGCAAGGTAGAAACCCAAGTCAAGCCCAGTTGAGGCTGAGAACTTTGCAAATCTCTCTCATCAAGCGAGTTAGCAAGAGTTTTAATCCTCCTAGAAAATCATCATCCTTGAATTACAATCAGGGTTGGCCAACTCCCAAGAGACTGTGATCTACTTACAGAGTTAAAAACTGGCAGTGATATACCCCCTTTTGGAGGGTTCAGGTCAAAGTTGTTGAGCTTTTTGGGGGAGGAGGAAAGCCCTGTTTTTTAGGCATTCAGGTCAAAGTTGTTGTTGAACTTTTTTTTAGGGAGAAGGAAATCCCTGGTTTTTTGAGGTGCAGGGCAAAAAAAAAATGAGCTTTTTTTAAGGGGAGCCAAAGTTGTTGTGCTTCTTTGGGGGAGCCAGTGATTTACCAGTGATCTACCACAGACGTCCACTGATCTACCGGTAGATCACGATCGACCTGTTGGACGTGCCTGAATTACATACTTGAAATGAGTGTGCTTTGAGAGCCTGGCAGAGTGAAGGGGAAACTGGAAATGATCAAACCAGACTCTCCTAATGCCTTAACCAGGGTATTTTTAAGGAGGCATTGGAATTCCCATTCCCTGTCACCAAAGTCTAAGGGTCAGACTGCAGGCAACTTTCAGCAGAATAATTGTGTGCTTGGGTTTTGTATGTTAAATAGCAGCCGCGGAGGAGCCAAAATGTCTTGGGCTAACCCTGCCTGGTCTGGATTGGAAGCCTGACAGCTGCTATTTGCCCCAGGAGGAAATTGTCATTGGCACCAATTGAGCACACACATCCCGCCCACAGGCTACTACTAGCAGCCAATATTATTACTATTATTGTTAATCAAGACCACAGCACTGGGAGGAAATGGTTAACCCTCACATGCTGTGGTCCCAATCTTGCTTGGGTCCCTAACTGCTATCATTAAGGGGGAAACAGATGTTATACAATTTAACCTATTTAAAGTCACATCTTTTTAGCCCTGGAAGGATCCTATTTCTCCGCCAGAAGTGTCTGGTTGGTTGAGATTATGACCTTGAGCTAGACCACATAGCCTTGAAATCTAGTTCAAATGATCACTGGCACATGCCCCCAAAACCCTGTCCACACGAACAGTACACTATCCTTATTTCATTATTTAGAAAATGTATAAGCTGCCTGATCAAAGAGCTCTCCGAGTGGTATACAAATTAAATGTGTAGATCTAAAAACCCATCAACCAATGAAAAACAAATATACATAAAACCTACCTGAGAGGCGCCGGAACTGAGTTCCAACGAGTTCCAGCTGAAAAAAGGCCCGTGTAAAAACATCATCATCCAAGGCCAAAGATATAATCAACAAAACGTAGACAACTAAATTGTATTTCTGGATAGTCTTAAGGAAATGAAAAGGTATTCAGCAGAATTCTAAAACAGTATAGTGAAGGAGCCCACCTAATGTCAATAGGCAGAGAGTTCCCAAGGACAGGTGCTGCTCACAAATGCAGAACATTGTACATGTGGTACTTATAAAAGTGCAAATTCTGCAGGTCAGAATGATCTAATAGGCACATGTGTGCCAAGGTGATTCTTGGGACAGGTTTTTGGATGTTGGAATGATGAACAGATGTGAGACCGTGCCATATCTTCTGCGAAACTAAAGATTGTGAACTAGTCTCAATAGCAGAAAATATGTTTTCCATGCAGAAGGACTTTCTGTTTTATTTTCATTTATAGCAGGCACCCCCCAACTCGGCCCTCCAGCTGTTTTGGGACTACAACTCCCATCATCCCTAGCTAACAGGACCAGTGGTCAGGGATGGTGGGAATTGTAGTCCCAAAACAGCTGGAGGGCCGAGTTTGGGGATGCCTGATGTATAGGTTTGTTTTTAATATGCTGATGTATTGGATTTTTACTGTAAGCTGCCTTGAATTTGATTTCCTAATATAAAGGTGGGAGATAAAAACCCAAAAAGGACCCAGGTTCAGACCCTGGCATTTCCAGGTGGAACTGTAAAAAAAAATCCTGTCTGAATCCCTAGAGAGCGGCTGTTCATCAGTGTGCTTAGCTAGGTGGAGCTAGTGTGTTATCATTTATTCTTAATTAATTCATTCTTCATTTGTAAGTCACTCTGGGGCCAAACGCTTTGGTTGAAAAGTGAGGTCTGACTCAGTACAAAAAGCTGGTTCCTATGTTCTCACATTGTTAGGGTGAATGGTGGAGGGTTTTTTTTTATTTCATTGCATGTGGAAGTTTGAAAGCAGGAGGAGGTGGGACCTTTCTCTGGCAAGAGTCATATTCCCATGGGAGTAATTATAAAGGGCCGCATGCCAGCAAGGGCAGACTTTGGTAATCTTTCGTAATAGAGCACCCTGTGCAAGGCCAAAATGTGGTGCCCCCAAAGGGATCTTCTCAATCATTGTTGTTATTGTTGTTGTTGTTGTAAGTTAAGTAAAATTTATTACGGCCATTGGCCCATATCAAAAACAAATCAGACAAGCGAACGAAACATAGAATTTAAAACAACTCGACATAAGACAATTAAAAAACACACACACGAGGCAGCAGCTGCTGCAATTTAAACAATATCAAATCTAAGCAACCCATCAAGAACAACATTTTACCTCAATTTAGTTAATACATATACAGCATAGGGATTCAGCTAAAACTTAATTTAAGAGTTGATTAATAACTTAATTTCCTCTTAATGATACTTGGTATTAGTTAAAGTATCGAAACTATGCAGTGACCCATTTCTCTTTTTCTGGGATAGGACATTTATCAAAAATCTAGCGACTGTAAGAGATCTACTCGGTTCCTTATCATTCAATAAATGGATTAATTTTGCTTCCTGGGTTCCGTCAGCCTGTCCTATCAGAAGGGGGGACAGAAATCTAGACTGGGCTGCCGAATCAGCTGGGCAGTTGTTGTTGTTGTTGTTGTTGTTCAGTCGTTCAGTCATGTCCGACTCTTCGTGACCCCATGGACCAGAGCACGCCAGGCACGCCTATCCTTCACTGCCTCCCGCAGTTTGGCCAAACTCATGTTAGTAGCTTCGAGAACACTGTCCAACCATCTCATCCTCTGTCGTCCCCTTCTCCTTGTGCCCTCCATCTTTCCCAACATCAGGGTCTTTTCTAGGGAGTCTTCTCTTCTCATGAGGTGGCCAAAGTACTGGAGCCTCAACTTCAGGATCTGTCCTTCTGGTGAGCACTCAGGGCTGATAAATTTTGCACCCTTTCAGATTGGCTCCCTTCCACCCATTTGTTCCTTCTTTCCTCTCTACATGAAACTGGCCCAAGGGTCATTTGCTGCTCTCGGGCCGTAGGTAGGTTGCCCACTCTTGTTTTTAAAGAGATAAATTGTTGGGGGGCTTGGCTTGCTTCCAGAAGGGATCAAGGCAGATGATTGTGGGTGCTCACCAAGTCTGTGCATTCACCCAACCCATTCCTTGCTGCTGAATTGGGGTGGGCGGGTGTCTAATAGGCTCAAGGGCCCCTAAAATCCAGACACTGGCCCTGCATGTGTGGAAATGGATGAGACTGAATCCTGTGACCTCTGACAATGAGCCCTCTGCTCTGGTCTGTCGTCAAGTCCTGCAAAATGGGCAACTCGCAGGCTGCTTCTAGCCCACTCCATGAGCTCCAAAGGGTGTCCCACCAGAGTCTTTCTAAACCAGGGGTCAGCAAACTTTTTCAGCTGTCCACTGTCCCTCAGACCTTGTGGGGGGGGCGAACTATACTTTGGGGGAAAAGAATATGTTTTATTTCAGGGTTTTCTCTACAACCCAAGACTGGCTTCAAATGGGTTTATACCAGGGGTAAGCAAACTGTTTTTTTAAAATAATATTTATTAAGATTTTCCAATTAAAACCAAATTACAATACATGATTAAATTTTCCATACTCCCCTTTCTCTCACCAAGGGGAGCAAACAAAACAAGCCCCCCTCCCACTGGGGCAACCAACAAATTATTTCCCAATTTAACCACTTACTTTGCACATAGCAAACTTTTTCAGCAGGGGGCCGGTCCACTGTCCCTCAGACCTTGTGGGGGCCGGACTATATTTTGAAAAAAAATGAATGAATTCCTATGCCCCACAAATAACCCAGAGATGCATTTTAAATAAAAGGACACATTCTACTCATGTAAAACACCAGGCAGGCCCCACAAATAACCCAGAGATGCATTTTAAATAAAAGGACACATTCTACTCATGTAAAAACACCAGGCAGGCCCCACAAATAACCCAGAGATGCATTTTAAATAAAAGGACACATTCTACTCATGTAAAAACACCAGGCAGGCCCCACAAATAACCCAGAGATGCATTTTAAATAAAAGGACACATTCTACTCATGTAAAAACACCAGGCAGGCCCCACAAATAACCCAGAGATGCATTTTAAATAAAAGGACACATTCTACTCATGTAAAAACACCAGGCAGGCCCCACAAATAACCCAGAGATGCATTTTAAATAAAAGGACACATTCTACTCATGTAAAAACACCAGGCAGGCCCCACAAATAACCCAGAGATGCATTTTAAATAAAAGGACACATTCTACTCATGTAAAAACATGCTGATTCCCGGACTGTCCGTGGGCTGGATTTAGAAGGCGATTGGGCCGCATCCGGCCCCCGGGGCCTTAGTTTGGGGACCCCTGTTCTAAACCTCCAGTTTCTGCCATCTGCCTTGGTATGCAAAAAATCTGGGAAAACCCCGGGGCCAGAATTCATGCCAGGGGGCCATAGGTTGTGTAGGCCAATTTATGATTATGGTGTGGGGTAGGCTTTGTGGCGTTTCATTCACACTGTGTTAATAGTGCGACAGTACTTCACAGAATGAGCTGGAACAGCAGTATTGGGGGCTTATTAAAATGACTGAGTATTCATTATTAGCTGGAATACCTCACTATATTGGAAACATAAAGTATTCTGCATCAAAGCATAAAAACTACATTTCTCCCTTTCATCCTTAATTTGATTATGAACTATTACTATGCTTTCCCATAAAATATGAAAGTTTCACATTTTGATGGTTTCTCAAACGCTAGTTTTACTTTCTGCACAAATACTACACATCCTTTCTGCATAATTATTTAGCAGCCATTTCGGGTTAATTATTGTCATTAACAATATGAGTCCTATGAGAGAATATCAATTAAAATATACACAGCTGAACTTTCAAATGAGTAAATAATTTAGTTTTTCGAAATGACTGGAAACAGCAGGGTAACAGTCAAAAGGGGAACAATTATTTTAATGCTTATTTGACAAATGAGTAATTTTTACAGCAAATTAGTTTCTTATCATAGCACCCCTACTGGTTACACTGGGAAAGCTGTTAACACGAGTTTTTTTTTAAAATAAAAGCTGTTAAGTTATGCATGTGAAGTTAAGGAAGTCATTTGTATGAGGGAAAGGTGATTACGACATGCATTGTTAGTTGAAAGAATGTTGCTACTGAGATCTAATTAGGGATATAAATCACTGAAAATTATGTGTGTGTGTATATATATATATAGGGCTTGGTACATTAAAGGGAGCTGCACATTTCTCCGTGAGTATTTTATTTTAAATAGCTTTTCAAAAATAGTCCTCATCTGTTTTCCTTTTGAATCCCTAGAGCAAACGGTCCTCGCCCAAGAAAGCAGTTTCAGGGTGCATAATCTTAATAACTAGGCTTGCTAAAATAACAACAAGCCAACAAATTGGGCAGTGCCTGCATTAAAGATGGAAACTCCATCCCTGTGCATTTGAGGGGTGGGGGATGTTGAAAGGCTACGGCTAGGGACAGGTTTTAACATGCACAGGCTCTTTGCTCAGGCTGCCTTTCATTGTTTACCCAACTTCTAAAACCAGAAAGAAATGGGGTGGGGGGGAACTGAGCTTCCAGAAAACACGATGCTTTCTTTCTTCAGCATGAATTCTGAAGCACTCTGACAACCTTCTTGTCCTTTCCCGTTTTGAAATACAGGGTGCTTAGAAGACAACTGCTCTTCAGTATGTATAGTTGCAATGGAAGTTACAGGGGTACGTACCTCAAGTTACAAACGCCTCAGGATACAAACTCCGCTAACCTGGAAGAGTTACCTCGAGTTGAGAACTTTGCCCCAGGATGAGAGCGGAAATCGTGTGCCGGCGGTGCAAGAGGCCCCATTAGCGAAAGCGCGCCTCTAGTTGAGAACAGTTTCAGGTTAAGAACAGACCTCTGGAAAGAATTAAATTCGTAACTAGAGGTACCACTGTATAAAGGTAAAGGGACCCCTGACCATTAGGTCCAGTCGTGTCCGACTCTGGGGTTGCGGCGCTCATCTCGCGTTACTGGCCGAGGGAGCCGGCGTACAGCTTCCGGGTCATGTGGCCAGCATGACAATGCCACTTCTGGTGAACCACACAGCAGCACACAGAAACGCCATTTACCTTCCCGCTGGAGCGGTACCTATTTATCTACTTGCACTTTGACGTGCTTTCGAACTGCTAGGTGGGCAGGAGCTGGGACCGAGCAACGGGAGCTCACCCCGTCGCGGGGATTCGAACCGCCGACCTTTTGATCGGCAAGCCCTAGACTCAGTGGTTTAACCGTATAGGCAGTTGTAAATCGTTGGCTATCCTCTCCTCAATGTATACCATTTTGATGTAAACTCTACAAAAGCCATGCTAGTAGTGTAATACCCAGTTTTTAAACTGAGAATCATTTCATTCTTTCCCCCATGTGATCTTGAATGTGGGGTGGGATGAGTGGGAGTACATCACCACATGGAGAAGCATTAGTTTCATTGCAGAAATTATACACAGGCCAATTTGATGGCCACGAATGTGGATGACATGAAAAGGCTGTTAGGCAAATTTATGGAGGATAAGACTATCAGTGGCTGCTAGCCGTTATGACTATACTTTCACTGTTGGATGCAGTATGACTCTGAATGTTAGTTACTGGGAATCATAGGTAGGAGATTTTTTAAAAATGTTTTAATGTGTCCATTCAGGGCAGGAAATGACTTCATCATACATGTGCTGCAATGATGAGAAATATGTTACCTGCCAAATTCCTTCCTGTCATGCGTTGAGAAAAGGTATAAGGAGCCCTGAGATACTGAGGCGGTGATACTGAGATATCTGGAACCTATGCTTAAGTTTCCTGGTGAGAGATAATGTGTGTGTATTTGTGAGATTATCCCAGTGAGATAATCCACAAAGGGGAAATACCTTGTGTATCAGGTTGGCCTGTTTGATAGTGTTATTTAATATGAGAAGATGCTTTTTATCTTCTAGTATATGCACCTTACGGTGTTGTTTCTTATTTCCAAGTTGCCTTTTTAGAATGATAACCATAACAAAAATATTAAAAGTTAACTAAGATGCACTCTCTTCTTTGGCCACCTCATGAGAAGAGAAGACTCCCTGGAAAAGACCCTGATGTTGGGAAAGATGGAGGGCACAAGGAGAAGGGGACGACAGAGGATGAGATGGTTGGACAGTGTTCTCGAAGCGACTAGCATGAGTTTGGCCAAACTGCGGGAGGCAGTGAAAGATAGGCATGCCTGGCATGCTCTGGTCCATGGGGTCATGAAGAGTCGGACACGACTGAACAACAACAACAAGACACACTGCTGTTGTTTATGTAAAGCTTGTAGCAAAAACCATTTCCTGAAAGTTAAGAAGATGTGACATAAAGTATTGATTCCAAGGGCAACATTTCTTATGCTTTTTGTTGAAAAAAATATATGTATAGAACCTTTCTTATAAGCACTATTTTTCAAGTTAGGCGGATTTTCTTTCTATCACACTACAGAGGCTTCCCAGTTTCAAAAGCAGATGTTTACTGAACAATTTGGACTAGTTTTAAAAAGCGAATAAAAGCTAAGTTTACAATTAGGTAAGTTGAAACAATGCGATGATAAATCTAGAGGTTATTTTCAGGGTAGACGGAGTAGGCCTGGGCCTGCACATTACTCTTGTCAGTGCTCCCCACAGTTACTGCAAAATGAAAATTTGCTGTGGAACAAAGTTGGAGACAGGAAAAGAGGCAGGGTAGTTTCTACCCCTTTGGATTTATGGAGCATGATCGGGGTGAGGGAAGGGTCAAGGCCATTCCACCTCCTCTGCTTTGGCTTTCCATGGAAGGACTTTTTAAAGAGGAGGGGGGAGCTAGGAAGTGTCATTTCTATTTGCCTTCTATTTGCTGTGTTACCTGTGGAAGGGCTTGTTGAAAAGTGGAGGAGAGAAACTTTCTTGCTCATCGAGGGGCTTTATGAAAAGGTCAGCAGAAGAAGTGCATCCTCTTTGCTTTGCTGCCCACTGGGCTTGTGGAACAAGCAGCAAGCAGCTGCACTGGACATGGAGGAGCTTTTGGAAAATGTGTGTGGAGTGGTGGGGGGAGCAGTGCTTAATCCACTTGTTTGCTTGCTCTGTTTGTTTTTGCTTTGCTGCCTGCCAGCCACATGGAGAAGTAGGCAGGCAACTCCTTAAAAAAAATAGCGTTGGGCAGAAAGCATGGGAATCACCTGCTGTTCATTTTGCTGCCTGCCAGTGATGTGGCAGGCAGCTGCATGAGGAACTTTTTGAAAATGCAAGGGGAGTTGAAGGAAGAAATGTAAGAATTGTCCCATTGCTTCTGTGTGTGTTTACTGCCTGCTGGCATGTGGAATAGGCAGCTGCTTGACAAGGAGTGCAGTGGAATATGAGGCTAAGGGCAGGATATGAGGACCTTTTCTTGTTTCTGCTGCATGGCATGCAGCAGAGATTGTTCCAATGCTGTTTGGGGGAGGAAGGGCAGAGTTGAAATCACCACCACCACAACATTTTCCCTGATTGTTTCTAAGGGTTTGGGCAGGGGGCAGTGCTGTGGCATCAACATCATCAGAATCACCATCATTTCCTGATTGATCCCAAGGGTTTTTTCAGGGAGGGGGAAAGCACCCATTTCAGAGGTATCATTATTATTACCATATTTTCCTCCTGCCTGGCCCACCAGCCGGATTTGTTCCTGAGTTGTCTGAGGAGAGGGGGTTTGGCCAAAGGGGTCGGCCTCTTTTCCTTTGGCCATTGCCCCAGCCCCCAGCTGGCAATCCATTGTCCTCCCAGGCCCGGGGGTGGGATGATGGCCATCCTAACGCAGGTTACCGGCCAGGTAAGCCCCACTCGGTGTCGCAAACACTGCCCACCTGTTAGGAGGGAGTGAGCGGTCATTGTTATCATCTCCTCATACACCCCTAATTTGGGAGACAATGGGAGAGTGCAACATCAGGGTTGAAATTCTCTTCTTTTCTTCCATTTGTGCACCAGACTTTTCATATACTGTTCTTCTTCATTACAGGTAGGTAGCCGTGTTGGTCTGCCATAGTCAAAACAAAATAAAAATAAAAAAAATTGTTAAGTTGTGGGTGGACACAGCAGACGACACAGTGATTTCCAAGCAGCTCTTGTTTATTCTCAGGCTGGAACAGAAGTGAGCTGAAGGCCTCAGCAGCCTGCTTATATAGAACTCAGCTACAAAGCAACAGTAACAACTTTCTGTAGTTACCCAATCCCTGAACGTCACTTTCAATCCCTCATTTGCATATGCGGACCTGAGTGAAAACTGCAGCAGAATGAACTATATACACACACCCCTAGTGGCCTAGGGTGAGAACTTCAATACATAACAAAATTCCTTCCAGTAGCACCTTAGAGACCAACTAAGTTTGTTCTTGGTATGAGCTTTCGTGTGCATGCACACTTCTTCAGATACACTGAAACAGAAGTCACCAGACCCTTCCCCACTTATTCAAGCAGCTCCAGCCTGCAACCCCACCAATAAGGGCTTCTGCTAGGAGCAGATTTTAGACATGAAGATGGAGACTTGAGATGTAGCACCCCAAAATTGTTTGGCGCCCCAGCTGTTTTATTACGGGCAGTTCTGACAAATTCTAGTGGTAGTAGTAGTGTGTGCGTGTGCAGTGGGGCAGATCTGTGGAGCTCCTCTTCTGACACCACCCTCACTGCTGCTAACCTGGACGGAGCTGGGATGTGGCAGAGTGGTGGGAAGGTCAGGGCTGTGTGGCTGATGGGAGCACCAGGTTAGTGCTGTTGGTCCCAGTACAATAACATGGCTCTGGCCTTGCTGCCCCCCTGGCCCTGCCATGTCCAGGTAAGTAGCAGTGACCCTGGTGTCAGGAGGATGGCTTCATCTCACTGCATGCACCACTAGTGAAGTTGGACTGACTGCCTCGTTATTATAATTTTTTTTAAAAAAAATCTACAGCAGGAGGGCCCACAGTGTTGACTATTATGCTGACAATTTGTTAAAGTAAGGATCTGGTAGTTGTGTTTAAAATAATAATGGAAAGAGCTTTTAAATGTAAGTTTTGGTTTGCAAATTGTTGCTTCTCCCAAGCTGGAAATTCATCTATGCCCTACCTGGAGGACTGCCAGTCCATCCTCTCACCCGAAGAGATACACCACCATATTATGTGCTATCCACATGTTAAGTTTCTACCCAATAACAAAAAATGAATGTAAGCCCTTTATAAATCTGTGCTATGACTGCATCACTTAACCATGTGTGAGGGGAGCTCACGTTCCCTGCACACGTTCACTGGTGTTAGGGGAAAGGCTAAGCTAGAACATTGCTCCTTTCAGTGCTCCCTGCAATGCTTGTTTTCTACATGGAAGCAAAAAAAAAATTACATGCAGAAGCATGGGGCAGCCTGGGCACAGATTTACCACCTCAGTGGGAACTCAGCCACACTTTGATCATGGAAATCTGTCATTTTTTGAGAACGTTGGTAGAGTCGGTGTTATGTATTGAAGTTCTCACCCTAGGCCACTAGGGGTGTGTGTATATAGTTCATTCTGCTGCAGTTTTCACTCAGGTCCGCATATGCAAAAGAGGGATTGTAAAGTGACGTTCAGGGATTGGTTAACTACAGAAAGTTGTTACTGTTGCTTTGTAGCTGAGTTCTATATAAGCAGGCTGCTGAGGCCTTCAGCTCACTTCTGTTCCAGCCTGAGAATAAACAAGAGCTGCTTGGAAATCACTGTGTCGTCTGCTGTGTCCACCCACAACTTAACAGTCTATGTATATCGTTTGCAAAGCCCCTGTTGGCAGATTTGGGGCTCAACAAGTTAAGCAGGCAAATTCCAGTGTTACAAGCTTTTGTCTTTCAGTGCTGTGATTAGCAAACTGTTATCAAAGATCAAACAAGTCTTACAGGTACTGATAAATTATACTAATCACCTGAGTATTCTTTATTCACATCCTGTAATGAGACAGTTATCCTTCAACATCAGCAGGCCTACTCCTTACCCTGAGGAAAGGCTTTACCAACTGAGCTCAAACCATGAGATGGCAGCCTCACAAACTCGGTGCTTGTCTACATAGCACAATGGCTTCCAGGTTTTCTCCCTCTGGGGAGCAGTCTGCCAAAGAACCTAAGGTCTAGGTAAAGGTAAAAAGGGACCCCTGACCATTAGGTCCAGTCGTGTCTGACTCTGGGGTTGCGGCGCTCATCTTGCGTTACTGGCCGAGGGAGCCGGCGTACAGCTTCCGGGTCATGTGGCCAGCATGACAAAGCCACTTCTGGTGAACCAGAGCAGCACACGGAAACACCGTTTACCTTCCCACCAGAGTGGTACCTATTTATCTACTTGCACTTTGACGTGCTTTCGAACTGCTAGGTGGGCAGGAGCTGGGACTGAGCAACAGGAGCTCACCCCATCGCAGGGATTCGAACACTCCTCCTGATCTTCGCCTTTGCCCGTGCAACAGGGGGAAGATAGAGGACTTTATTTCACTGCTCTTTATATGACTCAATAAGACCGAGGCTCTTCCTGTTAATTCCCCCCGTCCATCGTCGTGGAAGATGACTGCATGAAATACTTATTGGTGGAAGCCAACCCCATGATTACCCGCGGTGTGGCCATCTATATTTTGCAGGCGCTGAAACTCAGGGCCACCTCGATAGGTTAACTTCATATGGCACCTGATTACGCCCATCTATATTTTGCAGGCCCTGAAACTCAGGGCCACCTCGATAGGTTAACTTCTTTTAGCCCTGGACCTTTGTAAACATTCTGAAATACCCATAGCTACATGATTTATTACTGCTTTTACCATATCTTGTTTTATCTACCATGATTTTATATCTGTTGTTTTGCAAATGTATCTAACATATTTTTGTATAATTGCGGCAGGTTTCTGCCTGGATTCTTTTCTACGTGCTATGGCCAAATGGCTAATGCAATAAACTCTGTTGTTGTTGACAAAGCCGCTTCTGGTGAACCAGAGCAGCACACGGAAACGCCGTTTACCTTCCCAGGAGCGGTACCTATTTATCTACTTGCACTTTGACGTGCTTTCAAACTGCTAGGTGGGCAGGAGCTGGGACCGAGCAACGGGAGCTCACCCCGTCGTGGGGATTCGAACCGCCGACCTTCTGATCAGCAAGCCCTAGGCTCTGTGGTTTAACCCACAGCACCACCCGCGTCCCTAGAAGGTCCCAAGAAGGTCTACCATACCTCAATTGCAAGAGATCATGAGCAGAGTCCTTGTTGTGTGCCCTAGGTTTATGGTGGACCACTAGCAAGACCAGTGGATATCAGGATGTGCACTTTATAAAGAGAACTTTTGCATATGTACATGTTTAGGTCTCTGCACAAACAGCCGATGAATATGTGGAGACCGAGGACGGTTAAAGTGACATAGTCTCTGTCTGTCTCCACCACATTTTTTTAAAAAAAATGCACATTAAAGCAAAATAAATTGTTTGCCATGCTACAGTTGTGAAGGTAAAGAATGGGAAAAGCTATACGTGTCTTGGCAAAGATAGGTTTTAGTGGTGAGAGCGACATAAACTCTTAGTGCCCCAACCCTTCTCCAGGTGACCTCATCCTGTTTCACCATGCAGGAAATATATGCATTTTCTGTCATCTGGGCCCACGCCCTTGTGTAAACTGTATGTTTTAGCTTTCTAAATTCTCACGAGCACGCACCACATTGGAAATATTCTTCCAACACCCGGATTAACACTTTACCATCTAAAAGGTAAATTAAGTCTGTTCCAAAAAAACAACAACAACCCACCAAAAACCAAGGTAGTGGAATATAAACATCGCAAAACAGCCGTTTGGTGGAAACTTTTCTTCCATGGTTCGGAGTGGGAGAAGATACCACCAAACATAGGTCAGGTTTATGATGCCCATTACTCGGTTCTTGCTGAAACGTAGTTGTACTACTGCATTTTTAAATTATTATTCAGGTCAACTCTGGCCTGCTCTCTGTTAGCGCAAGGAGCACATTGAACTGCCCAGTCATTTGGGTAGCTCTGACTATGATATGTCTTAACATGCATGATGATTTACTTCCTAGAGAGCTAGCTTCTTTCCCCCGCTCATATGAATCCCCACCCCTTGTGAGTGATTAGGTACATTTTACTCTGACTCACCCTTATTATTATTATTTTTAGTGTAAACAAGGTGATGCAATTTGTAAGCCAGAACCTCTGCATGGGGCTCAAGTGAATGGGAGAAAACGGCTCTTCCATTGTTCTAAAAATCACAAGGAAACCTAGTTGAGTGAACTCTGCTTGACTCGGTTCAGATTTTGCTTAGTAATTTTGAGCTTTCCCAGGGCTCCTCTCGGTGACCTAGCTATTCATTGGGAATTTATTTTGATTGGCTCGCAGGGAGGGAGGTTGCGAGTCAATGACCCATCACCCGCGTGGAGTAAATAAAACACACAGACACATGATTTTAGGTTAATGGGTAAAATAAGGCCACAACTTTATTGGTTACGGCGTGTGAGTGGTATTGGCTTAGGCATTGGACAAGAGCGCAACACTTTTGGGTTAACAACCAGTGGGAGGAGCTTGTTGATGCAAATTCAACTGGAAGCTTCCCCTGACGTCACCGGGGGTCGTGCCATGGCCCTAGCCACTAGCAGGGCATCGGACAGGATCCACGACCGCCAGATCCCTTTAAAGGGATACCCCTAGGAGGTAGGTGATGGCCACAACCTGACCTCCAACACACCAACACATATTACATCACCTATTGAATATTCCAATGCCTAACCGCCAATACCATAAAGTTGTGACGAGTTGCTACGAGGTAGGCGAAAAAACCAAGAGGCCGGTGCCAATTTGCCAAATGGATAAAAAAAAACTCCTACCAGGCCCCCTGGGCAACCAAGGCGACCAACCGAAGTCCATAGCAAGGTCAAAAAGCCTAGCAAAACCTAAAGGGAGGGAGGGCGGGAGGATACGATGTGAGCAGGAGCAGAATGAATGGGATGGAGTTTGCCGGGCTGCTTGAATGCAGCCAGACACCGCCCCCCCCCAGCCAGCCCTATTGGCTGGCTATGGGGCATGACGCGGCAGGGAGGAGGGGCTAAGGCAGGGGGTTGAACAAGCCCCCCTGCCAGCGCAGGAAATGGCTCCTGCTCGCAACCCCTCCCCTCTGGGAAGAGGAGAGGCTTTATAGGCCAATGAGCATTCATCCTGACTTGTTTACAAAGCTCCAAAAGACTTAGGACCATCCACCAGTTGAAGGGCTCTCAGGGTGGTGGCCCATTTAATATTACCAAATGGGATAAAGTAGGCTCCAACCCTCTACACTTTCAGACACATGCTCAACAACCTTTTTATTTATCCAAGCCTTTTCTGGCTGATATATTTAATCATTGTCTGGCTCACCACCTTTTGGTGTTGTATTGTTACTATTTTATATCTTACTAGTACATTAACCCCGTTAAATTAACAGGTGCTAGAACATATGTGGTCAAACTGTTCCCCTAGCAACATCGGGAACACGCGCAGAGCATCTCTGCGCTCCAAGTCCCAACGGCTGTCCGTGGGGCACATGCGCAGTAGCGCAATCCCACGGACACAGGGACTGGACGCAGAGACACTTGCACTTTATTATAGGTGATTCTTACTGTGTGTGTGTGTGTTTGTGTGTGCGTGTTTGTGTGTGTGTGTGTTTGTGCACAGCTCTGATATTTTATAATGTGATCTGGTTACAAGTCCTTTAAAATAATAAATAATGATGAGGGGCGCCGGTGGCAAAGTCACCCCCCCCAGTGGTTCCCTCTAAGCTCCCAAGTTCTTCCACTCCAAATGGAAACAAAGCAGTAGAGGACCCACAACCTCTACACAGAGTCCCTTAAACCAGCTTGCTTGCTTCAGGTGCTGTGCAGGATACTAACATGTTCTCAGCACTGAAGTAAGCTTCAGCTGCCAGACCAGTCAGCTTCTGTGTGTGGCGTGGAGAAGGGAGAGGGGGGAGTGTATTGTCCTTGGCACCAGGTAGCAAAGTGTCTTGGACTGGCTTACAGGGCCGTCTTACCCATAGGCACTAGGGGTGCGGGGCACCCGGGTGCCAGGCTCTCAGGGGCACCAGGCTGAGAGTCTGGGGCCCAAGATTTGAGTCCGGGGAAGAGCCCGCCTGTCGGTTGGAGCGCCGCGACGGGATCTTCTGCTGCAGGTGCTCTGTGCCGTGGGTTCGGGGGCGACCGAGCCAGTGAGACACTGAGGTGGCCAGCCGGCTGGCTCTGCCCTCCTGTGCGCCTGGGACTGGGCAACCTGAGGGGGTGGGCACGCTGGGCGTATGCTTAAGACAGCTCTTCTGGCATAGCACAGTTTCCCCACTCCTACTCTAAGGCTTCCAGTGGGAAGGCCAGACCCTATACCCTCCAATGTTCTGCAGATGAAAAGAGGGACACTTCTCACTCCCCCCCCTACTGACCCTTGACCTCCCCACATTTTTGTCCCCCCACCCCATAGAGCATCAGAAGAAGGGCAAGTGACACCACCATCATTTCACCAATGGGACACAGGACACAAGCTGAAAAAACTCCTTAAGAGCCAGTGTGGTGTAGTGGTTAAAAACGGTAGACTCGTAATCTGGGGAACCGGGTTCGTGTCTCCACTCCTCCACATGCAGCTGCTGGGTGACCTTGGGCTAGTCACACTTCTCTGAAGTCTCTCAGCCCCACTCACCTCACAGAGTGTTTGTTGTGGGGGAGGAAGGGAAAGGAGAATGTGAGCCGCTTTGAGACTCCTTCGGGTAGTGAAAAGCGGGATATCAAATCCAAACTCTTCTTCTTCTTCTTCTTAATCCTGATTTTATTTTATTATTTGGTAAATTTACAAAAAAAAAAAAAAAAAAACAGTAAACACACACCAATAAATAAATTTCAGAAAGGTTAGGTGTAGATTCTAGAAAATTTGATGTGCATGCACAGAGCATTTGTTTTTTTAAAAAAAATCAAGATTCCTTGCACTCTGCTCCACTGCCCCTTTCTTCCCACCCAGGGCAGCTCTGCCCTGTGCATGAATCTCCTCCTTGCCCACTCTGCCGCAGCCGCTAAAATCTGCCCAAAGGTGGGGGCCGGCAGCGGCAGCCATGGAGAGGCAAGGGGATGCTCCCTCGCAGCCGTTACTGCCGCTCAGGATGGTTGCCAGCTCATCCTCCTTTTGGAGCTTGTCAGTAGAAGCACTGGCGGGTGAAATAGGGACATTCCAGGATCAAATCAGAAGCGAGGGTGGCTTTTGTAATTCTGGGACTGTCCCTGGAAAATAGGGACACTTGGAGGGTATGTCAGACCCATGTTGTCAAGGGACTTCTGAAGACTGAAAGGGCAATATCCAGGCTTCACCCAGGATGCCCTGAGCTCTTTGATATCCTCCAGTGTGGTGTAGTGGTTAGGAGCGCTAGCTCGTAATCTGGGGAACCGGGTTCGCGTCTCTGCTCCTCCACATGCAGCTGCTGGGTGACCTTGGGCTAGTCACACTTCTCTGAAGTCTCTCAGCCCCACTCACCTCACAGAGTGTTTGTTGTGGGGGAGGAAGGGAAAGGAGAATGTTAGCCGCTTTGAGACTCCTTCGGGTAGTGATAAAGCGGATATCAAATCCAAACTCCTCCTCCTCCTCTTCTTCTTCTTCTTCTTCTTCTTCTTCTTCTTCTTCTTCTTCTTCTTCTTCTTCTTCTTCTTCTTTGTCTTCCTTGGTTGCTAATGACATCTCAGCGGGAGGGTACCTTAGCTTCTGCCCCATCGCTGTGTTTATACCTGACAAAATTGACCTGGGCTGTCATAAACACCTCATGGAAAAAGCAGAGGATTTGAATTTATAGCTATCCAGATGTCAGGGGAATGAATATAAAAGTGCAGATGCTGTATAATCAGGGGGAAATGGTTCTAATATATGCAGATGTGTCTAAGCGGGGGTAGGGGAGGACAAAAAAGCAGCAAGATAGTGAGATGTTTAAGCAGTGGTTCCTTATATCTTTGGCTCCTGGATGTAAGCACTGGTACAAAGCCAGATCTGGTGTAATATGCAGAAACTATCCTAGACGTGTTGCGGGGGGAAGGGACTCTGTGTATTTAACAGTAACTTGTCATGATTGTAACTTGACATTTGCCATTAAAATAGCTGAGTTACTTTAGATTTTAAAAAAACTGGCCTGGCCTATCACACACCCTGCTCGTTGTGCCCAGGGATGTTTGTATCTCCTTGCAGATCCTTCTTATGGCTGGCCGTGCACATTGCCTGCATGCCAGTCATCTTTGGCAACGATGAGAAGTCATGTAGTATTTAGGACGGCATGTGCTGTCCTTGCACATGCATTTTGAAAGCGAACCACTTGGAAGCGGGACCTCTTGATCACATGGGGCAATAAAGCAATCCCTCGGGTCAGATGTGCTTACAACTTGTGAATTAACCTGTGCCTCCCCTTCTGGATCGGAGTGCGGATCAAATGTATGGGAGAGGCAGCTGAGGCTATCAGCTCCATACAGAAACACTTCCTCTCTTCTTGCTACTTCACATCCTGGCTGCTCTTTGCCATGTTTTCTTCTTTGCTGTAAAATGACTGATCAGCCCCCTTCTCATCGAGAGCCAGTGTGGTGTGGTGGTTAAGAGCGGTAGACTCGTAATCTGGGGAACCTGGTTTGATTTTTCTCTCTCCCTTGTGTCATGTTGTGGACATCAGTGGGGTTATTTGTTTATTTATGCCACTGTGGATACAATCCTATGCAGAGAGCCAGTGTGATGTAGTGGTTAAGAGTGGTTGACTTGTAATCTGGGGAACCTGGTTTGATTCCCCGCTCCTCCACATGCAGCTGCTGGGTGACCTTGGGCTAGTCACACTTCTCTGAAGTCTCTCAGCCCCACTCACCTCACAGAGTGTTTGTTGTGGGGGAGGAAGGGAAAGGAGAATGTTAGCCGCTTTGAGACTCCTTCAGGTAGTGAAAAGCGGGATATCAAATCCAAACTCTTCTTCTTCTTCGTTGTCATCGCTCTCAATTTGCTCAGATATGGCCCAGTTTGCTGATATTTCAGAAAGAGAGTCAGCTTGAATACATGTAAGTAAAACATTACAACGGGAAATCTAAGGAACTTGGTGTTCCTTCGCTGCCCACACACTCCTAACACCCTTGCCTACACTTAATGAGAGACGTTTGGTGGAAGAAATTGTATGGATTGCATACCCTGATTTGCAAACCTGTCTACATCACAGAGGAGAGCCGTATAGAAAGCCACACTCATCAGAGCAGGGGTCTAGTCTGATCTTATCGGTGAGCGTTTGCAGTGACGCAAGCAGGGCAATGGCCCCGGGTGCATTTTTTTCAGGGAGGCATTGGCGGGGTGGCATGAGGAAGACACAACAGGCATGCGCCCTTCAAATCAGACTGATGATTGGAAGGGCATGGGATTGACCTATCCTTCCCAGGTCACTCTCCACACCCTGCCCCCCAGCGCCCCTGCCCCTGCCCACCCGGGTGCCACGAAGACTAGCTCCACCACTGTTTGTGAACAACTCCGCATCTTGTTGTGCAAGACATGTGCACCCTTCATGCTTCTGGCTACAAGTGAATATCCCAAGCCTTTATGCATGCCCAAACATAAATGCATTCACATTCTCTGCTACACAAATGCATGTGTGTATCCCTCAGCTGAAATGCATGTACATAGCATCTAAAAAAATATGAAGATATTAAAGAACATCTCAATGATTGGCTACAATACTTTCAAATTCATCAGAGATTTATAATCGATAAAAAAAATGGTATAGCAAAAGAAAAATCTAAATTCGAAAAAGAAGTAATCCAAAGCAAGGGGAAACACATTTCTCGTATTTACAACATACTGCTAGAATGGGATTTGAAGGAGGAGGAAGTTAAATCAGTGATGGTGAGATGGGCCCAGGATTTTGGATACAATATATTAATGGAGTATTGGGAAAGATTGTGGCGAGTGGACATAAAATTTACCGCTTGCTACAATCTAAGAGAGCACATATTGAAAATGATGTACAGGTGGCACCTCTCACCAGAAAAAATAGCAAAAATGTACAGAAATGGGTCCCCTTTATGTTGGGGGTGTGAAAAGGAAATCGGGTCATATACCGTATATACTCGAGTATAAGCCGACTCGAATATAAGCCGAGACACCTAATTTCCCTACAAAAACCTGGGAAAGCTTACTGACTCGAGTATAAGCCGGTTCACCTTTGCCGCTGTGGAGGAAGAGGAGGAGGAGGAACGAGCAGCCCTTCGGGCTGCTCCTTCCTCTTCCTCCTTTGCTGCTGTGGAGCTCACCCCATCGCAGGGGTTTCGAACCGCCATTCTTCTGATCAGCAAGCCCTAGGGCTCTGTGGTTTAACCCACAGCGCAATGTTCCCTTGTGTTATACAGAGAAGGCTGGGATCCTGTCCTGTTTAAGCAGGAGCCAGGGAAAGTGAGCACCTGTGGGGTTTTAATACTTCCTTAACTGATAGGCTTTCTGCCTTCTGGGGTCTAAAGTTTGCATTTATGTGAGCAGTTCAGGAATGGAACAAGCTGCCTGGGGAGAGTAAAGAACCGCCATTCTTGTACGCTTCTTAAGGAATGGTTGACTGGGGTGAGCGGGTGGCGGCAGCGGCACGAGCGGAGAGAAAGGGCTTCTTTCTCACTGTCCCCACCGCCCGCCTCACTTGAGTATAAGCCGAGGGCAGCTTTTTCAGCACAAAAAATGTGCTGAAAAACTAGGCTTATACTCAAGTATATACAGTAAACATATGTGGTGGACTTGTTCTGAAATAAAAAATTATTGGAGCCAGATTTATGAAGAACTCAAAAAACTGACAAAAAGTACATTTAAAAAAAGACCGGAAATGTTCATGATCAGTATTTTGCCAGAGGAAATCAAAAAGGAAAAAAGAATACTATGTATGTATGGCACTACTGCAGCGAGAATACTAGTGGCCAGAAATTGGAAAAGCAAAACTGTACCAACTATAGCTGAATGGCAAAACCTAATGATAGAGTATTTACAATTAGCCAAGACAACGGGTAAAATAAGAGGACAGACCAACCAGGAGGTTTGTAGGGAATGGAGGAGATTTAAAGAATATTTAAGGGAATGTGGCTTAAACGGAATCCTGGAAGCAGATTTTGATTGAACCTTAGTAAGTAAATGGAAAATATTGAGACATTTATAAGAGAAGTAAAAGGGAAATACAAATGTACGTTATATTAAAGAATGAAATGACAAGAAATACAAAGAGGATAATTGGAAGTGTTGAGAGTGAATGATATCAAATGGTGTAAGAGGGTATGTAAGGTATGCGAGAATAAGTGAGTGTTTGTAAGATGTATGTCGTATGTATGAAGGTATATGTGTAAACTGTCTGATATTGGATGATATTGTTTGATAAAGTTTTATTTGTTATGATTTTAATCAATAAAGAGATATTTTTTTTAAAAAAAGAAATGCATGTACATAGGTGCTTTGCTTGTCTCTCATAGTTAAATGTTTGCAAATCCCCCCCCCCGCAACACATTTTTAACCTCCTGCACATGAAGGCAGTGATGAGGGGTGCAAATTTTTCCCCACTCGGTGAGTTCATTCGTAACAATGGATGCCAACTGCAAACACAATATTAGGCATGCTTGGAAGTTTCATTGTTTATTAAATGCAAGTAAAATAAACATGCCAGATTAGGTCACTCTCAAAGCATTTTTTGCTTATGCAGATTACACTAAATTCAACATTTTCCACCCCCAGAAGATTGTGAGCATTAATTCCTCTCTTTCTCTCTCTCTCTCAGACACACACACAAAGCCATGCTGCAGAAGAAAACTTCTGTTTCTCATCCTCTGACTGTAGGTTGTTGAATAGTAATAGAGGAATGCCTAAGTGGAACCTCTGTATAGAGAGTCAATATACAGGTGAAACTCGAAAAAATAAAATATCGTGGAAAGGTTCATTTCTTTCAGTAATTCAACTTAAAAGGTGAAACTAATATCCCTCACTATATTTAAGGATCTGGTGACTTCTGTTTCAGTGTATCTGAAGAAGTGTGCATGCACACGAAAGCTCATACCAAGAACAAACTTAGTTGGTCTCTAAGGTGCTACTGGAAATATTTTTTTTATTTTGTTTTGACTATGGCAGACCAACACGGCTACCCACCTGTAACTAATATATGAGATAGACTCATGACATGCAAAGCGAGATATGTCAAGCCTTTATTTGTTATAATTGTGATGATTATGGCGTACAGCTGATGAGAACCCCAAATTAACAATCTCAACTTTGGGGTTTTCATCAGCTGTGCGCCATAATCATCACAATTATAACAAACAAAGGCTTGACATATCTCGCTTTGCATGTCATGAGTCTATCTCATATATTAAACTCCAGTAGCTAATGAAAACAATTGCTTACATAAATGGACTTTTCAACGATATTCTAATTTTTCGAGTTTCACCTGTAGTGTTGAACACACATTGCTCAGGATATGTTGCAGGTGAAGTCCAACATTTTCATGCTACTTGTTTCCAGAGGCCGTTTTTCAAAAGAAAATGCTGGAGTTCCCTTTGTCTTGCCCCCACCTTATGATTTGCTGATTCCATTATGCCAGTCAAGCACTGACAGCGCATGAGTGCAGTTAACTGCACACGCACCCTTTAATGGGGAGGGGGGGTTAAGCATGCAGTTGGGCAATTGTAAATTTGCTTGTGCAGTTTTCCAGATTTTCTAGCACTGGAAAAGAACATGAAAGCCGCTGTAAATTCTTGGCACACACTTCTCAGGTTGCTGCCCAATATATTTAGTGTAGAAATGTAGGTGTTGTTTGCCTGCCCAGTTTTCTGGATTTGTGAAAATCTGAAGGATCAAAACAAACAAACCAAAAAAAACACATTTCTTTAGGAAGACCCCGGAAATACAGTAGTTGCAAGCTCAGCTGCAAAAGAAATGAAAGCATGAGACAGCGGTGGGCCTGGAAAGGAGACAGTGACAAGTGATCTGTCCACCCCCAAACAATGAAACAAATCACCTGCAACCTGCATTTTGGAGCCCAATTTTCTCCAATCTATTGAATTATCCCTGACTTGGATAAGCCTGAATTTACAGAGGGAAAGCATCGAGCTTGGTGTTGGACTGCACAAATGGTAATTCAACAGCTGCAAAGCTCTTAGACTTCCCCATAGAAGAATCTGAACTTGCAGAGAAAAGACATGTTTCTAAATCTCCTTTCCCGCGCCAGTCCATATCTACACAGGTGCAAGTCCCAAATACTTGACTGGTTTGCTGCCATGTAATTGGGATTACGGTTTCAGCCTACCGGCTGAATTCCATAGTTGGTCCCAATACTTCTAAGGACTGAAAGAAAGAAGCAGACCTTGTCAGCAGTTGTGTCTGGGGGGCGGGGGGTTGAGCACAGAGGATGTTCTCAGTAGGCTCTGTGACCTCGGCTGAATCTGTTTTAACTCGGAATCGGCTGGGCACATCCAAAATACCTGAGATGGTGGTGAGCAACGGGTATTTGCAGGCTTCTGAGCAATGTGGACCATCATGTCCTCCCTTCCCGTCAAGTTTGCCAGGATTGGGTTGGATTAGTAAATCAAGAGGAAAGTAGGGAAGTGACAGACTGGAATTAGCAAGGAGCTCAAACCTCCCAGTGACGAGAGTTGCTATCTATATCTCCCGGGAGAGATTTTAATGTAGTCATGACATAGTATTTAGGTGATGAGTTAAGGTATTTGGACTTGCCTGGTCTGGTCTCAGTAGCTTATATATGGCTATATATCATTGCATTTGTAAGTAGCTGCTGAAACTAGCAGGCAAGGCAAAGGGTTTCGCTGGTCCAGTTGTAAATCTTTACATTCAAATATTTATTCTGTTGTAAGGCGTGGTGTCCAGGGATGTTGAGCTGACTCTAGGATTTCTTGCACAAAGGTGGTGATCTGTATTCCATGAGTGCTTCGAAGTTCTTGCTATCTGCAAATGCCTGAATGCAGAACTGTATTAAGGTTCTTATGTAGGAGAAACAGGCAGAACAATCTCCTGTGTGTCGTAAGAATGTTGCACATACATTCCATTTACATGTTTATATTTAATACGTTTATATCCAACTTTTATTCCATCATGGGAATTGGGGTGCATGCATAGAGTTCCAAGTCATCTCCTGCCTAGGCATCTTTAGGTTTCTGCAACATGTTACACATGAAGACAGTTGGGAAACTGCAGCAGGTGCAGAATTCGGTGGCCAGGTTGCTTACTGGGGCAAGACATTTTGGACATATGACACCAACCCTGGCCCAACTGCTGTGGCTGTCAATTAGTTTGTGAGCCTAATTCAAAGTGCTGCTTTTGACCTATAACACCTTAAACGGCTCAGGACCACCATACCTCAAAGACCACCGCTCTCCATATGCATACCTTCCAACATTCCTCAGATGAAAATAGGGACATTCTGCTCTGCATCAGTATTACTGCTTGAGCATTTCTTCCTGGTCAATTATAAAAGTTACTGGAGAAAAGTGAAGCATTTTAAGCACAGAAAACTGTGAATTTATGTATTGCCTTTAGGGAATCTGGGGGGTGGGGGAGAAAACCACAAATCAATGCCATTGTGCATTTATGAATATTTTGGAACCATGATAACTTTGAATAGCCATTATTGTTGTGATTCTGCAGGTGAATGATATGGGGTATCTAGGGACATAAAAGCTTTTGACTTCAGGGATACGTAAGCTTCTCTTTTTTTGGTGTCTCAAACTTCAGAGCAAGTTAAGAATGTGTAAGCAAATGCATCACCCTGGTGCTGTAGTAAGTCCTGGGTGGATCAGCTGCACAGACACCCCCCCCCCATTGCCTCCCCCAGCTGCCCTGGGACTCCTCTTCGCCCAAATGCACAAAATGGGGAAACGCATCAGATTTCAGAAGGTGCCACCAAATTCACCTCATGGGACAGATCAATGCCTTTTTCCTGTCCACGTGAGAAGCCAGGCAGGAAGGGGCTTTGGTGAGAAGTGTTTTTGCTCTGGAGGACCCTTCCCCATCTCCCCAAATCCCCTTCCCCTCTAGGAATCTAGTCCTGGTTCGTTTTAAGCAATACAGAGAGCCAAGTTGCAGAATCAGATCTCTCTGCAGTCAGGAGCCAAAGAGGAAATGCCTGCTACACGCGCAGGTGGCAGTGGCTCAGTGACACTTCAGGTTCCCAAATGAAACTGGGCAGCAGTGCCCACCTTGGCAGCTGTTGTGCTTCAGGAAGCCGGGACACACTTCCGGAAGTACACTTCCAGTGTAGCGCTGGCTTTCAGAAGGAGGTCAGCGGCCTTGCGGAGGCGGAGGCCTCATGGCAGTGGCAGCCTCGTCATGGCGGTGGCTTCATTGCAGTGGCAGAGGAGGTGGAGAGAGAGCCCAGGTGGCAAAGTTAAGGCACTGGAGGGCAGTGTGACAGCAGCAGTGGCCAGCCGAAGTGACCTGACCAGGTGGGTGGGGTTAGCTGTGAGGTCGTGCAGGGTGGTAGCGATGGCAGGCCTGAGTAGGCGAGGCGTAGTGGCATGGGAGGATGCCCCAGATTTAGGTCAGAAGATGTGAGGTTTGGAGCTTCTAGGGTTAAAGAAGCTCAACAGTTCGCTCCTCCCACAGGGAGGAGGATGTGTCATACATCCGGGTATCTGCTGTATGCAATGTCTTTGTGATTTATGTGATGCACCGTTTTTTTCTTGTTCAGTCTTACTTTCACTTTTGACTGAACCGGGCCAGAGCTGTCATCCCAGTCTCCAGGCAAAGCTCTATGATTAATATGTCTGTAAATAAAGCGTGCTTACTTTGAAACAACCCAGACGTTGTGGAATTTATTGTTGGCACAAGGCACACATACCGTTGCGCAAGAAGGAGAAGTAAGAAGTTTGAAAGAACTCTGCAAAAGCACTGGAGAAGCAGGAAAACGCAGAGGAAGCGTAGCTGGACACCACTCCAAGTGCTAAACTGGTTTTGAGGCTTTTCCCAGTTAAAACCAAAAGCCCAACAGAAGAAGTTGGAAGGGATATGGTTCTTCCCTATCTTGAGTCTTCCTTTGCTGCTACAGTGACTCGTGGCGTCAAGCTGTTCAGATATACTGCATTTTTCACGCCATAAGACGCACCCAGATTTAGAGGAGGATGGGGGAAAGCCCTGCTTTTTTGAGGATTAGCTGAAAGTGGTGCAACTTTTTTTGCAAAGAGGAAAAGCCCCATTTTTATGGATTTCAACTCACAGTTCTGCAGCTTCTAGTCCTACAGCCATTTCTACAGTTTCCAGACAGATAATCTAATCAGCCAGTCACATGTCGCTGGGGAAACAAACAGCCTCCCTCTGCATTCAACAATGGAGGCCTGGGCAAGGGGGCGGGGCTGGAAAGGGAGCCTTATCTCTCTCCCCATCACTTGCTGAACAGCTGTTCAGCGGCTTCCTTTCAACACCCCCTTCTCTCTTTGTAAAAAAAAAGAGCACGATCTGCTTTTGGCCCCTAGGCAATTCGGCTCCAGGGACCATGCATTCGCTCCATAAGATGCACAGACATTTCCCCTTATTTTATAGGAGGAAAAAAAGTGCATCTTATGGAGCGAAAGATACGGTAGTTGAAATTTTGAAGCTCCTTTCATTGTTAAAAAGTACATAGAATACTGCAGGGCTGTAGCTTAGTGGCAGTGATTATGCTTTGCATGCAGAAGGTCCCTGGTTTCAGTAGCCCCAGGTACGTCCTGTCTGAAACTCGGGAGATCTCCTGACTGCTGTTGTTGATGTTGCTGAGGCGGTTGGAGGATGGTGGCTTCCTATGGTTGCCCCTTACAGCCACTCCCAGGGGTGCCAACTTGAATAAAATATTGCATAATTGACCACAAGACACTACAAGACACACACCATTTGAATAGCACTGCCCATCAACTGGGGGGGGGGCGGCCCCCTCAGATATCATATTGGGAGAGGGGCTGAAGGGACCTTGGCCCCTAGGAGTTGGCTCCTATGCCCAGAAAATGCCATTGACAAAACCTGTGAACAGGACTCCCTGGAGTTTTCATTTTCAATATGAATGAATGGCCTATCACCTGCCTCTCAGAACTTCCCGTTTCCTTAGCCTGTGAGGAATGAGCGACGATGTGGAAGATTTCGGCAGATCTGTGGCAAGATCAAAGACAGTAAATTATTTAACATTGGTTCTACTTTTTGTGGAATTATTTAAAGTATCGTAATTGCATTTCAGCTCCCCAGCCTTCATTTTCAAGCCCGGAACTCTGTTGGGAGCCATCACAATCACTGAAGAAGATAATCTTACAGATTGGGTATAAAAATATCTGTTTAATGACTAGCAAATTAGTGAAATGTCTTGACCTGAATCTAGACCAAACAGAAGACTGTTTTGTTTTGTTTCGTTTTTGTTTTAAAGGAAGGTAAGAAAAGAAAAGACTAAATTGCCACCACATTGTTATGCTTGCTAAATTTTCCACAACTGAAAATGTCTGCTGATTAGATAAAATTTGTAACATTATGTACTAATGCAAGTAATGATGACCGCATCTTGTGTAGTCCCTCCCCCTGCTACCTTTGACTTTTTGGCATTTATACATTTTATGTTTTATGTCCAATATTAGGATTTCTGTTTCACCACTGAATCGGCAGGGTGCTCTCCGAATAAACACATTTCAGTGTAAAAATAGCAACAATATTGGGTCTCATTGCTTGCATCTATTTAATAACAAGTGTGCTTTGACTGTGCGTTTAGATTTTAATAGGTTAAAAAAAAGTTTATACTGTTTTCTAACTGTTGCATTTGTTTTATGAGCTGCCTGGAAAACATAAGTTCTGGGATGACCATAAAAAATCGGTAAATAAGTAAAAGTAGCTTGCTTGTATGTAGGAAAGTTGAATGATAATCAAGGCCCAGTGTTTTTACATCTTAAATTTCCCTAGAGTATCAGATTGTAAGCAACAGTTTCACAAAACCCCAGACTATCTATTACAGTTCCATTTACTCAGAATAGGTCATGGAAAATGCAATAATTGTTCTGTTTTATAGAAAACTCAAAAAAAAATGTTAAATAAAAATTTCAAAGGAATGCGAACTGTTAAGTGCGGAGCTTCCTTTACCCTTCCTTTTCAACTTTCCTCTTCTCTTTTTGTTGTTGTTGTTCAGTCGTTCAGTCGTGTCTGACTCTTCGTGACCCCATGGACCAGAGCACGCCAGGCACCCCTATCCTCCACTGCCTCCCGCAGTTTGGCCAAACTCATGCCAGTCGCTTCGAGAACACTGTCCAACCATCTCATCCTCTGTCGTCCCCTTCTCCTTGTGCCCTCCATCTTTCCCAACATCAGGGTCTTTTCCAGGGAGTCTTCTCTTCTCATGAGGTGGCCAAAGTACTGGAGCCTCAACTTCAGGATCTGTCCTTCCAGTGAGCACTCAGGGCTGATTTCTTTAAGGATGGATAAGTTTGATCTTTTTGCAGTCCATGGGACTCTCAAGAGTCTCCTCCAGCACCATAATTCAAAAGCATCAATTCTTCGGCGATCAGTCTTCTTTATGGTCCAGCTCTCACTTCCATACATTACTACTGGGAAAACCATAGCTTTAACTATACGGACCTTTGTCGGCAAGGTGATGTCTCTGCTTTTTAAGATGCTGTCTAGGTTTGTCATTGCTTTCCTCCCAAGAAGCAGTATATGGATAGATGATAGATGGATGAAGATATGACCTTTTCATCAATGTCAGTTCAGATGAACTCACTCTTTCTAACAGATGTCATTGGTAATATGCTAGTGTCTTTGGAAAATGTTGATAATTGCTGGCTTGGATTGACAATCATTATAGTGCCAGCATATGTAATGACACTGGCCATTTGGACAGTATTGTTTTGTAAGAGGTACCAAGTTGAAGACTTCACTTTGTCCTCTTCTAGAAAGTAATCCAGAATGTGAACTGACATCTTTGTCCAGATGGGTGATCTTAACAGCTGCACAAGCCAGATGTTCAGCTGCTGAACTTTAGTTCCATCACTAGCTTTTTTTGACAGATGTATGTATGGCCATCAGATAACTCATTTTTGGAGTACATTGTCATGTGTAAGCAAGTTCAAGAAGAATTTTGTTTTTCCCAGTTTCCCAGTGCAAATGTGTATGTTAAAATATCATGATCATACACATCGTTAGCTCAGCTTTCATCCAGAATCACTGATTCTTCAGATAGCTCTTCACTGGTGGCTTCATAGCTATCTGTTCCTTTGTTTTCAAACTCGCCGTGCTGCAAAATGGAGTGGAAGCAACACATTCCTCTGGAGCACATCTGTACTGCAATATGTACTTTAGCACCAAAGAGGAATTACAAAAATGACACACCACAAAGGGAAATACAATGATGTTGTCCCTTTTGCATCTAGAGAGGGGAGGCTGAAGTGGTACCATTCTACCTATGATTGCCCTGGCAGTAGGTAGAACACCTGTACCTGTCCTATAAAAGAGTATCTGGTTTGTAAAGGGTGAAGTGTACTTGTATATCTAAGGAAAAAATCTTGACCAGCTGAGCCTTTAATGTCCAAGATTTTAGTAGTAGTAGTAATTATTATTTTACAATTTATACCCTGCACATCTGGTTTGGTTTCCCACCTTGCTATTTAGTGATTTGTTGTCTGCCAGAGTAGCAAGTACCACTTGAGCATGATTAGGCTGGTTGTACACTGGTGGTGCTGTGGGTTAAACCACTGAGCCTCTTGGGCTTGTCAATCAGAAGGTTGGTGGTTCGAATCCCCACGACGGGTGAGTTCCTGTTGCTCGGTCCCAGCTCCTGCCAACCTAGCAGTTCGAAAGCACATCAAAGTGCAAGTAGATAAATAGGTACCACTCCAGTGGGAAGGTAAATGGCGTTTCCATGCACTGCTCTGCTTCGTCAGAAGCAGTTTATTCATGAGGAAGCTGTACGCCGGTTCCCTCAGCCAGTAAAGCGAGATGAGCGGCACAACCCCAGAGTCGTCCGCGACTGGACCTAACGGTCAGGGGTCTCTTTACCTTTACCTTTAGTATCCTGTCCAGTGCTATTTTTCTAGAAAAATTGGTGCTGGAACTCACCATGAACATCTCCCTCATTCTCTTGGAATGGCATTGGTGCCTTCCAGAGAATTCCAGTGGTAAAAAAGCCCTGATCCTGTCACTGTTGAAAAATATCTGTAGCAAGTTACCTGCAGATCTTGTGATCTGGTTGTACAGCTGAAACTCATATGAGAGATAATTCTCCTGCAAATGGTCGATTCCCCCATATGAATTGAGGCCAGTGCGTTAAATGCTGCACACTTTATTCTGGCAGCGTTTTTTCAAAAAGAGGTTCGTAGGCTATAATTCAGAGGGTGTGGGTGAACAAAATACACCTAGCACCTGAACATATCTTTGTTTTATGAAAGTCTGGAAGAACTGATAAATGAAGGAGCGCAACAAAATGACAAAACCGCAGGGGGGTATAAATAATGCAGAAACACATGGGAATTGCTGCTCTGTAGTTCGGGAGATCTATGTTCAGGGTTGAAAGAAATATTGAAAGAAAAAATGGTGCGCCTAGGATTTAAGCGAAGGGCTGTAGCTCAGTGGCGGAGCATCTGCTTTGCCTGCAGAAGGGCCCAAGTTCAATCCCTGGCATCTCCAGGTAGGGCTAGGAGAGACCCATCTTCTGGCGAGCCACTTCCAATTAGTGCAGACGATAATGAGCTAGATGGACCAATGGTCTGACTCAGTACGAAGCACTTTCCTATGGTCCTATTTCAGATTACAGTGGTACCTCGGTTTAAGAACAGTCCGTTTTAAGAACGATTTGGTTTACAAACTCCGCAAAACCGGAAATAGTGTCCTGGTTTGAGAACTTTACCTCGGTCTGAGAACAGGATCCAAACAGTGGAAGGGCACCGGCGGTGGGAGGCCTCATTAGGGAACGCGCTCCTCAGTTTAAGAATGGTTTTGGTTTAAGAACGGACTTCTTGAACAGATTAAGTTTGTAAACCGAGGTACCACTCTATTGCTGTAAACTGCTTTCAGTTCAGTGTCCCTTACTCCCTCGTAAGTGTGCCCAGGCTTCTATCAGGCTGCTTTCAAAAGTCGTTCTTGCTGGTTTAAAATAAATCTTCACTTCACTTTGCTAATTTTCTACTATTTACTTGAAGTTTGTGTTAAAACTTTGCTGCTGCCTCGTCCTCCTCCAGTCTTTGGGACAAGTTAGATGCTAGTTACCTTCATTCGTATTAGACGCTCTGTACAACATTTGCCTTCCATAGGTGCTCTCTACTGTGTGGAACAGAAGAGATAATTAATCTTCTCAGAGCCGTCTTGGGAATTTTAAAGAGAGCTTTTTCATTTTCTTTGAACAAACAATTTAAAGAGTTCATGCCATAAAATTAGAATGAATAGTCACTGCTACTCAGTACTTTCTGGTTGCTCTAAAGAAACATGATCTCAGTCTGCTAAATTCTAGACTGAGATTCCTTCACGCCACTATGAGTGGTTGATTTTAGACCAGTTCCCACAGTCTCATATTAACAGGACTAGATATCTGTCTGTAGCTCATACTGGATGTGAACAGTGTAAAATAAAATGGGGGGGAAAAAACCCATAATTTTATACCTTTATTACTAAACAACATGCAAGTATGATGAAAGTACATAAGGTTGTTGTTATTATCACACATGGGAACTTGGCATGTCTTCAGTGGTTCTGTTTTTATACGTATCTCTGGAAGGGAAGATTCTTTTCAGATTCTTTTTCTAAGCACACACACCCATGCCTATTTTAATTCCCAGCCTTAATATTGGGGAGTGATTCATATCTCTATACGTCAATATAGTAAAGCCCAACACAAGCAATACAACAAACATACAAAATACCAGAAAAATCTGCTATAAATGTATTATATTGGTATTAGTTACTTTATCGTGATACCAGTACCTGCACTTGGAGATCTATATTTCTTTCCTCTGAAACAGGCAAAAAAACTGGCACAAAATGCATCCTTTTAATGAGATTGCTGAACCTTGCTCCTGAAAGCTTCTGTATAAGACGCAAATAGAAGGCTTTTATTATTGGCTAGTTCTTGCTGCTTTTCTCAGCCCTCTGAAAAGCTGCAACTGACATTTTCGGGAAAGGGAGACAGAGGATTTAGGTCTTGATTGGGGGTGGGGAACTGGATCAGCCAGTGTGGTGTAGTGGTTAAGAGTGGTAGACTCGTAATCTGGTGAACCGGGTTCGCGTCTCCGCTCCTCCACATGCAGCTGCTGGGTGACCTTGGGCTAGTCACACTTCTCTGAAGTCTCTCAGCCCCACTCACCTCACAGAGTGTTTGTTGTGGGGGAGGAAGGGAAAGGAGAATGTTAGCCGCTTTGAGACTCCTTCGGGTAGTGATAAAGCGGGATATCAAATCCAAACTCTTCTTCTTCTTCTTCTTCTTCTTCTTCTTCTTCTTCTTCTTCTTCTTCTTCTTCTTCTTCTTCCTAAGTTTTCCCAGGCCCTGTGAGCCAGTTTGTCAGGTGGATGGGGCTGCTCACCTCACCTGTCAGTCACTGATACCATCATGACATCAGGTGAAACATTTTCCTTTGTGTGGGGGTTTAAAGTCAAGTTCTGCAAGCAGAGTTCCAGGGGGTTGCAGGCAATGACGGTCAGTTGATTGGTGGGGTCTGCAAACTATGCTTTTGGCAGGGACCTCAGTCCTGTACATGGGCATGGCGTTGGGGGAAATGTCCTTGTGGGACACTTTAGGTTCATGGTGCTGGAGGTTCCTCACTGCTGGTCTTAGCTTAGCATTGCACGTTCTGCTTTAATTTACTGATGTAACATCACATTGAACATGAATGAATGCTAAGCTGCATTTTTTTGTTCTTCTAAAAAATACAGAGTGGGAGTTGTTTGTGGGCAGCCAATTGTTACTTTTTAAAAAGTCAACTAGAATATGATTGGAAATATTTAAATGTCTGCTCTAGTTTTCTTGGCTTTGCCCTCATCTTAGAGAAGTCTTCACATATTACATTCTGTGAGTGTGCAATTTACGTACATAGCATCATACAGGTGAAACTCGAAAAATTAGAATATTGTGGAAAAGTCCATTTATGTAAGCAATTGTTTTCATTAGCTACTGGAGTTTAATATATGAGATAGACTCATGACATGCAAAGCGAGATATGTCAAGCCTTTGTTTGTTATAATTGTGATGATTATGGCGTGCAGCTGATGAAAACCCCAAAGTTGAAATTGTTAATTTGGGGTTCTCATCAGCTGTACGCCATAATCATCACAATTATAACAAATAAAGGCTTGACATATCTCGCTTTGCATGTCATGAGTCTATCTCATATATTAGTTTCACCTTTTAAGTTGAATTACTGAAAGAAATGAACCTTTCCACGAGATTCTAATTTTTCGAGTTTCACCTGTAGAATCCTAGAATCGTAGTTGGAAGGGACCTTGAGGATTATCTGGTCCATCCCCCTGCAATGCAGGAATATGCAGCTATCCCATAAGCGGATCAAACCTTGGCGTTATCAGCGCTATGCTCTAACCAGCTGAGCTACCCAGTTATAACTCATTGCAATATACCGGTACACTTGTACAGTGAGTCACACGTGACATGAATCGAGGGTACAGTTCCTGCAGCTGTGGACACAATCGTTGAATCAAGTGTACACTCATTCACACAAATACTTGTACATGTGTAGAGACAGCTTGCACCCATGTTTGGTGTAATGTGCGGAAAAGCCTTAGGTCAAGCAGTAATAAGAATAGACTTAGAGATCCATAGTTCCATAATAATAATAATAATAATATTTATTATTTGTACCCCGCCCATCTGGCTGGATTTCCCCAGCCACTCTGGGCGGCTTCCAACAGAAATCAAATACAAAAATATCACACATTAAAAACTTCCCTAAAAAGGGCTGCCTTCAGGTTTTTTCTGAATGTCAGGTAGTTGTTTATTTCCCTGACCTGTGATGGGAGGGCGTTCCACAGGGCGGGCGCCACTACCGAGAAGGCCCTCTGCCTGGTTCCCTGTAGTTTTGCTTCTCGCAGTGAGGGAACCGACAGAAGGCCCTCGGCGCTGGATCTCAGTGTCCGGGCTGAATGATGGGGGTGGAGACGCTCCTTCAGGTATACAGGACCGAGGCCGTTTAGGGCTTTAAAGGTCAGCACCAACACTTTGAATTGTGCTCGGAAACGTACTGGGAGCCAATGCAGATCTCTCAGGACCGGTGTTATGTGGTCCCGGCGGCCACTCCCAGTCACCAGTCTAGCTGCCGCATTTTGGATTAATTGCAGTTTCCGGGTCACCTTCAAAGGTAGCCCCACATAGAGCGCATTGCAGTAGTCCAAGCGGGAGATAACCAGAGCATGCACCACTAGTTTAAAGTATGTGCTGCATGAAGAATTACTTTTGTTTATCTGTTCTGAATTCAGCCTGGATATCTCTAAGTGAGAGAGGGAAGAGGGAAACTGTCTATTCACGTTTTCATACTATGCCTCATTTTACAAACTTCTATCTAGCCATGTTCAAATATATAAAAGGATGTCATATAGAGGAGGGAGAAAGGTTGTTTTCTGCTGCTCCAGAGAAGCGGACACAGAGCAATGGATTCAAACTACAAGAAAGAAGATTCCACCTAAACATTAGGAAGAACTTCCTGACAGTGGAATTTGCTGCCAAGGAGTGTGGTGGAGTCTCCTTCTTTGGAGGTCTTTAAGCGGAGGCTTGACAGCCATCTGTCAGGAATGCTTTGATGGTGTTTCCTGCTTGGCAGCTGGGTTGGACTGGATAGCCCTTATGGTCTCTTCCAACTCTATGATTCTATGATCTATGATGTGTATATCTATGCTAAAGACAAAATGAATTAAATTATTCTGTCTCCCTGGGGTGCTACTAGATGTGCTCAGGACACCCTTCTCTATACGCATCTGAAAACTACTTCTTGCTATTCAGGATGTAAGCCCTTCTGGAACATGGATGGCTTGCGGAATTTGGCTCACCTGAACTATTTCCCACTGTGACCTTGTAGCTATTCTGCTGGAGGACAGTCTACTGCTTGTCTGGTACAACTAGCTCAGAAACCAGCTTGTCTGTTGAACTATGCAAAAGCACAGCATGGGCAACTTTGACCTGTTTAGTCAAGGTAGTGGAGTGCCCTGGTAAGGTACTTAAGGGAGCAACAGAGATGAGATGAGCACTTTTCCAGAAATGGCCTTTTTATTGAGAAAGTACTGAAGAGAATGGCAGTTTAATTGTTCACTGTGAAGGCTGTCCCAGAGAAGGAACGGGAGAGGAGGATGGGTCGTGAGGCAGCTGCTAGCCATGGAAGCTGCAAGATATTTGCTTGACTTCTGAGAAAGGGGGAAGGAGGAGGAACTGAAAGGCTGACAAGAGGGAGAGAGGTCCGGTGGAGAAAGAAATTGACTTTTCCTTCCTTATGTTCCGTCTGCACGCAGTAAAAAGAAGAGTCTCCATGGCAAATCAAGGATTTACCACGCAGAAACAGGGGTGCAGGAAAAAATAGAACCCTCAAAGCAGCATTGAGTCCAGGGTGAGCTCTCTGGAGTCCAAAGGTACAAAGAACGGGCATCCAGCAAGCAGTTCCAAAGGCTAATCAGGCAGCGCTTCTGAAATCACACTCAGTGTGTGGCCTCAAAGGGCACTTCACTGGACTTCCAAGTGCAAACACTATTTGTAGTATTACACAGTTTACACACACACACAAACACACAAAACGTCACGCTGGATCAAAAATTTCTCCAGCATTTCTCCCTGATCATCTCCATCAATTAATGAGAAAGGAGATTGCATTAAAAATGATCAAAGGGAACAGGGTTTTCCCATGAAATTCTCATGGTTGGGTTGCAGGGTTGTTGGTTTTTTTTTTCCCTTTTCCCTTTTGCGTTTGTGCTTGTGTGTGCTTACCTTATTTTCAAGGTGGCCAAAGTGTGAGTGTACATTCATTCATGTCCAGGGAACAGCCTTACTTAATACCTACATGTCTTGAAAATGCCATGACATTCTCATCTGGGTTTTCCTGCAAGTATAAGCGGCAAGGAAAATGCCTTGCTTGGCATCTGTTTGTTGCTGCTGCTGCTTTTACCTTTACAGAAATTGGTGCAGAAATATTTTTTTTAGAGTAAAAATGAGCGAGGGCGCTTATATCAGGCACTTGGTAGATGGCCTTTCTGACATGATCGCTGCTCCCATGGAGCGTTTTCAGATCAGGAAGGATGGGTAGGCAGGGAGAAGGCAAAGCGCTGGAGAGACTGGAAAGGAAAGGAACGGGCTCACGCAGCCCCTGGCCACCTTACAACAACGAGGTAAGCTCAACAGCGCCCCCAACAAATTCTAAAGAAAATCTAAGGCAGGAAAACAGAAGCCTCTTTCATGGGGGAAGAGAACATTTCAGAAATTTGAGACGGGTTTTGACGTAGCACCACTAAAGAGTAGGATGGTCTTGGAAAGGTGTTTTCAAGGTCACAAAAAGAGATTATTGTTTTGTTCCTCCTGGAATTTAAAGTACTTGTAAAAGGACATTCAAAATCCCAGGGCTTTCCATTGCCAAGCAAAAGGGGGGTATGCTCATTTTATTAGGACTCAGAGGGTGGTTGAGCACTGACAACTTTAGGATAACCTACTGTAGGATATTGAAAGTGTGGACCCATCTCCTTGCCCGTTTCAATATAAGGTTTTAGGGGGAACCTTTCAACTGTATTTTGTCCTGGTTTGCCAGACACTTAGTAACTCACCTACCTGGGTAAAATGTGCTTGCAAGGGACATACAAATTGGCGGTAGAACAGTCCTATCCATCTGGGAATTGTAGTTCTATGGAGGAGGACAAGGAAACTCTTGTAGAAAATTCCCAACACCCTCAACAAACTACACTTCCCCAAATTCTTCAAAAGTCATATAAGCTTGTAACAGAGATCTGCCCCCAAATCATCCACTCTTCAGAGAATAGGTAGGCAGCATTGAAGGGATGCGGGTGGCGCTGTGGTCTAAACCACTGAGCCTAGGGCTTGCCGATCAGAAGGTCAGTGGTTCGAATCCCCATGATGGGTGAGCTCCCATTGCTCGGTCCCTGCTCCTGCCAACCTAGCAGTTCAAAAGCATGTCAAAGTGCAAGTAGATAAATAGGTACCACTCCGGCGGGAAGGTAAATGGCGTTTCCATGCGCTGCTCTGGTTCTCCAGAAGCGGCTTAGTCATGCTGGCCACATGACCCGGAAGCTGTCTGCGGACAAACGCCGGCTCCCTCTGCCTATAGAACAAGATGAGCGCCGCAACCCCAGATCCATCCGCGACTGGACCTAACGGTCAGGGGTACCCTTACCTTTAGTTCATTGGAATAACACGCACACAGCTTTACTGCAGTCCATACACCCAAAATGCACAGTACAACAATAGACTATATCAACATTTATTAAGGTGTAAGATCTGCTAGTCAACAGAGAAGCTTTAGCCTGTACATACTGATTTCTGATTTTTACTGCCTCTGAGAGGTATTTTGCTAACAGCAACAGCAACAGCAGCAACAACAACAACAGCAGCAGCAACAACAACAACAACAACCTCCTCCAGGGCAATGACTCTTAAGGCGAGGGGGGGTGGACACAGTTGATATCAGCGATTGCTTCTCATTCTGGGCTGATCTGTGCTGAAAAATCCACAAGAGTTGGGGAAATGGGTGCTACTCCTTTTGCCTATGATGAGATGGCAGATGCCATCTTTTGCACTGTTCAGGAATGCCCAGTGGGGGAAGCACTTTTTCCGCACAAGAAAACTCCAAGGTGGCCGCATCCTGGTAAGGGACCTCCTCCACAGTTCATGGCTTGCAGGCGCCAAGTTGAGAAAGGAGTTTTATCAACAGAAGTAGAATAAGGCCACAAGACCCATAAATGCATCAAGTGGGAGTAAAGTTGTGACAAGGCAGGAATTTGTATACGTGACAAAGCGCAACTTGGTTGGATGTTTCTAGCCACTGCCGTAATCCGATTCACACAAGGCAATTTATTTTTAATTTATTATTTTTTTTAACAAAAAGGCTAACTTTTATTTGGACATGTTTCTGTGCACACTGAAGAAGAAGATGAAGAAGAGTTTGGATTTGATATCCCGCTTTTCACTACCCGAAGGAGTCTCAAAGCGGCTAACATTCTCCTTTCCCTTCCTCCCCCACAACAAACACTCTGTGAGGTGAGTGGGGCTGAGAGACTTCAGAGAAGTGTGACTAGCCCAAGGTCACCCAGCAGCTGCATGTGGAGGAGTGGAGACGCGAACCCGGTTCCCCAGATTACGAGTCTACCACTCTTAACCACTACACCACACTGGCTCTCCACACCACACTGAATTTCTTCATTATTTATTTTTGATCTTAACATTTTCACAAATGAAAAATAACATAATGATGCAGCCCTCCCAATTTCACAAGAGGCCCTCTGGTTTTAGCAACCCTGATGCTGCTTTCTCCCTGCCTTCACAGGTTGTGTGATAGCTCAGCAAGGCATCAAGGTTTATTAGGGACATCAGTTTTAACACGGCTGCAAGCTTAATTTCTCCTGAGTGCCGCAGCTAGCAAGTGGAGGGAGAATTGGGAGGGGAAACATCTAAGCTAAGTCCTCAGTTCTCCTGAGACGATGCCATGAAGCTTGAGGTGCATGAATCAGGATTGTGCTCCGGAGGTGCTGAGTTGCGGAGTCTCCATGACCGGCACCCACAGAGCTCCAACTTTCAATGGATAGGACTTTATGAGCAAGGCCTCCAGTGAGTGATGTAACAGTTATTCGGATGGCATACTGGAAATCATTCAAAAGTTATGGCCAGCTTCAGCACAAGAGTGAATAATGTGCACCCAAGGAGTGATAAAAATTCACCCATGAAGAGGAGAAAAATACACATCCTCCAATTTTAGACGCATGGGTAATCAAAGATAGGGAAGCCCTCGTCACGATATGATCTGTTATCAGAAACCCCGAAGCAGCTGGATGATTTCTGAACTTTGACTCTCAGAATCCCATCTGGTTGCAGTGTGTAAGGGGGGGGGATATATTGAATTTGTTTTGTTCAGCCTCTGGACAGCTTTCCCCAGAACTTCCCAGTTTAAACAGCATGATTTGCATGTGCATACTGAAAATAAGACTCAATAAGGCACCAGCTTCAATTTCTGATAGTACAGTTCAAGCGAACTGCTGCAAAGTGTATCAAACCAAAGTGAGTAAAATGGCAACGTGGGAAAACTGGGTTTCAAATGACCAGTTTTTGCTTCCCAGAAGAACCATCTGCTCTTTGTCTACTAGCAACCGAAGAATACAGAACAATTGCTTTAATGGACAGCTAGCTTGCAACAATTTTAGCTATTGATTAGCATAGCATTACATTAATTTTAAAGGCAAGAAGCATTTGTCCTTATTATTTAGCATTTGGGATTACAGCACTTATCAGCAATTGTATTAGTTCTTCTGCCTGGCTGCTGAGTCAAGTTAAATGATGGTGTACTTCCTGTCTGCGATGTTTATCTCCAGCTCAGTTCAGCAAACTCAGCGGGTCACTTCCTGTTGCTTTGACTTTCATGTCTGGCACCTTCTTTCAGACAAGTCAATATGTTTAAATTATAAGCATACTCAAATCATGACATTTTTGTACTCTGCGTCATTGCTAGGAACTTCTGTTCCGTGAGGGCGTGATGAGGTTGAGAGCGGGGAGGGCTGTGGGGATAACCAACTTCTGGGATAACCAGTAATCCTGGAGTGCCTGCTCCCACTGGTTATGATGGGTCCGCTGGTTATGAGGTTTTACTGAAGGTCGTGAGATGTTTTCTGGAGTTCTGAAGGTTCCGAAGAGGAAAGGATAGGCAGTGAAAAGGGCAGCAAAAGGTGCGGCCAAAAGTAGGAAAGCGGCCAAATAAAAATAAGAAATAAAGAGACTGCAGTCAATGGTTGGGGTGCGCTCTCCCAACTACTCTCTGTGCGTTTCCTTTGCTTAGTTTCTCTTTCGCTTTCTCTCTGTGCTTGTCTCGCATTACTTGTTCTCTCTTTGCTTGTCTCGCGCACTCTACACACCGCTACAGAGAGCAGGGGCCATTTATTGATAAACTGAACAGCGTCATAGCATTTGCATAAACCAATCATAACATTGCATTAGTCTGTGTTTCCGGGCGGGAAACAGCTTTCGGCCGTTACTAAGAAGCTTCCTGGCGCGCTTTCTAGCAAGCGCGGAGGGGTCCAGGCAGCAGTTACCAGCCGGATCTCTTTTCTTCCGTGCATTAGCGTGGAAGGTTTTTGTGAAGCAGCAAAGTGTGGGAAGTCCCAAAAACGTACTCCCACAGAGGGAGGTAGCAGGACAAGCCAAGGCACGGTTACGGCTGCTGCGATGCGGTTTAACCCGGCGGCGACTACTGTGGCTCGGCGTCTGCAGCAAAGGAACGAGCGATTTTTTCCTCTCAAAATGAGCCAAGTCGCTGGGCGGCCGCAACAAAGGAACGAGCGATTTCCCTCCAAATGAGAAGTCGCACGAGCGGCTCAGCGCCGGCCTATTTTTCTTGGCAGTTGCTCTTTGTCGCAGGGCCGGCTCAACGGCCAAAACTGGACCCCAGGCCTAAGCGCTCCCAGCCATCTTGCCAAAATAAAATAGCAATCCAGCAGGAACAAAGGCTCAATGAAAACAAAGGAAAGCGATGAAGAACTACAGAAAGCCTGCAAAAAGAACCGATGCAGCTGGGGTCCGGAGCGAAAGAGAGAGGATTCCTGCCGTTTCCTGTTTAAAGGGGAGCAGGACACGCCCCCCGCGGCCGGCCGCGTTGGTCGGCCATCGGGCGATGTGGCGGGAATCCTTCCAATCGCACAGGGGCTGAGCTCTCAGCCCCTGTGCGTGTGATCAGGCTGTGAATGCCCGCAATGCCACCTCCTGCACATGTGTGGAAGTGGTATTCTGCATTTTATCATGATTTCCCACCCCATTCCAGCTCAAAAGTCGTATATGAAAAATCAGCTAGCAGAAGATGTATCTCTTAAGTAAGAACCCAGAATGTGTCTATAAATGTTAATTTATATTCTAGATAGTGTCCCTAACTCACTACTAGGAATGGAGGAACCTACCTAATTTTTCACTTCTTGAAAAAATACTTGGACCCTTGACATTCATACCTCTCCAGATTTTGCAATCGAACCAAATAATGTGTACAAATATGCATATATTGGGGGGGGGGAATGTGCATTAAAATATATAAATGATATTAACATACAAAAGACATATTACAGGGGAAGTGCCCTGAAAAATGTGTATATTAAACAAATGCATGCAAAAATGTGTATATTTTTAGAAGAAATGCATATTAAATTACTGGTGAATTTAAATGAAACCTTTTCATTAAAAAATGCAAAATCTGGAGATCTGAATTTATTAGAAAAACGAGACACGGAAAGAAACTGAAGCTGACCTATTTGTCTATACCCACTTACTCTCTAACATGGCTGTCTTCCATGCTGCCTTAGGTAAAGGTAAAGGGACCCCTGACTGTTAAGTCCAATCACTGCGGTGCTCATCTCACTTTATTGGCCGAGGGAGCCGGCGTACAGCTTCTGGGTCATGTGGCCAGCATGACTAAGCCGCTTCTGGCGAACCAGAGCAGCGCACGGAAACGCCATTTACCTTCCCACCGGAGCGGTACCTATTTATCTACTTGCACTTTGACGTGCTTTCGAACTGCTAGGTTGGCAGGAGCAGGGACTGAGCAATGGGAGCTCACCCCGTCGCGGGGATTCGAACCGCCGACCTTCTGATCAGCAAGCCCTAGGCCCTGATGAAACTTTTAGAGACCGAGTGAACAAACCCAATTATTATTAATTTTTTTTGCAAAATGCCAACACAAAGTGCCCAGAGTTGTTGACCTCGTGTACCTATGTTGACTAAGAGGGGTCTGGAAGGAACTCTCTCTCTCTCTCTCTCTCTCTCTCTCTCACACACACACACACACACACACACAATTTCTTATGGATCTTTAACTTTGGCAACCATGGTTCTCATAGAATCATAGAGCTGTAGAGTTGGAATGGACCACGAGGGTCATCTAGTCTAGCCCCCCGTGACTTGGGAAACAGATGCCTTGAAGTTATTGTCAATAGGGGCAGGCTGCAAGATGGGGGAGGCTTGCTGACATTATACTGGCAACACCATTGAATCTATTATGCCTCCAGCCTAAGAAATGGACTTAATCCTTTGAAAACAGACGGCTGTGTTCGTAGAAATTATAAGCCTGAAAGCTAGCATTGTACATTTACTCGGGAGGGGAGGGAGATTTGTGGATAAAAGTGACAGGATCAAATTTATCTTATATCCTTGACTGGTTTTTTTTTTTTGTTTTGTTTTTTAGAAAAGAAAAAAGAAAACATTAGAAAGAAGGAATATTATCCCATATCAAAAATGTTATCAGACATTTCCAGAAAAGACTTGCTATTGAGAAATAAATGAGAAATGCGTTTCTGAGTTCATAGATATTTTTCTCTCTCCCTTGTGTCATGTTGTGGACATCAGTGGGGTTATTTGTTTATTTATGCCACTGTGGATACAATCCTACGCAGAGAGCCAGTGTGGTGTAGTGGTTAAGAGTGGTTGACTCGTAATCTGGTGGAACCGGGTTCGCGTCTCCGCTCCTCCACATGCAGCTGCTGGGTGACCTTGGGCTAGTCACACTTCTCTGAAGTCTCTCAGCCCCACTCACCTCACAGAGTGTTTGTTGTGGGGGAGGAAGGGAAAGGAGAATGTTAGCCGCTTTGAGACTCCTTCAGGTAGTGATAAAGCGGGATATCAAATCCAAACTCTTCCTCTTCTTCTTACCTGGGGCTTATTTCTGAGAAGATCTGTATAGGATTCCACTGTACATTCCATGCTGGGAGGAGTGAGCAGAGTTAGCCAAACCAGTGGGTGCTAAGCCTGCTAGAAACCCCCAAATGTATCCACCTCTGGACATCCCCCCTTGATTTAAAAATATACCATGGACCCAAGTGGCCTTGCTATCTTCCATTTTATTTGATGTGTCTGTTGCTTAAACGGTAACAGAAGAGAGATTTGTATTTTATGCAACTGATACTTTGGGAATCCCACTGGAACAACATTTGCTAGCCGATGTGCCATGCATAAACGAATGGGATGTAGGTTAAGGGGAGGAAGAGAAGACCATGAGAAGACAGGGGGGGGAACTATGGAGGAGGAGGGGAGGAGGAGGAGGAGGAGGAGGAGGAGGAGGAGGAGGAGTTTGGATTTGATATCCCGCTTTATCACTACCTGAAGGAGTCTCAAAGTGGCTAACATTCTCCTTTCCCTTCCTCCCCCACAACAAACACTCTGTGAGGTGAGTGGGGCTGAGAGACTTCAAAGAAGTGTGACTAGCCCAAGGTCACCCAGCAGCTGCATGTGGAGGAGCGGAGACGCGAACCCGGTTCACCAGATTACGAGTCTACCACTCTTAACCACTACACCACAATGGCTCTCTGCCACACTGAACACATCTGCTATAAATGCAAACCTTCCTCTGAGAATCTGTCAGTCTGATCCAAAGCAAGCACATGAATTTGAAGTCCCACTGGTTGAATTGGTTTTTTAATTGGGCTTTCATTTTCTCTCTCTTTGTCTCATTTATTTAGTATATTCTTCTGGAAGTGTGACAGTTTCACTCTACCAAGACTGAGCAATACACACACAGACAATGAAAATAATGTGGCTGATGCTGGGTTCTGGATATGATATGGAACCTCATTCATTTCATTCATGCACCATGAATGAAATGACCAAACCAAACAAGACAGGGATGATAGGGATGAAATGCTTTTAGCTGTATTTTGCTGCCACATTGCACAGGTGTAAAAGACACAAGCCAGTCTGGAACCTGCTTCATATTTCAGTGCAGCAGAATAAAGACTTGCATTGAGGAAGCAGAGCCCCACTGACATCTCATCAGGACCCAACTCCCCAAATGAATTAAGTCTGAAAATCCAAAAATAGCTTCCACAGACGTATGAGGCAAGCCTGGGTCTCTGATGAGTCATATACAGCTTTCCACAGGGAAAAGAAAGAAGCCCTCTAATGAAAACTCCAGCTTTCAGCTAAGCTCCTTTTCATAGGTGGCTCCCATCATTCTCAGCAAAATATATGTTTTTGTAGGTCCAAACCAAACTGCCTGTTGAATAATTTGGCCTAGAGCAGGAAGCGGGATCTTTGACCTTCTGCACTGTCCTTATTGTAGATGCATGCCTATAATTCCCAGTAATTTAACAGGAGCTTTAGTTTGAAAAACAGAAAAGATTTTGGCTTTATTACTTTCATTCATCATCATTAACTCATGCCATGTGGCGTAGAGGAAGGAATGACATATTTCTGCAATTAGATTCAGTATTTTGCATGAAAAAAAACGAGCTGTTACAGCAAACGCAGCTTTTTGAAACAAGAAGTAAGTCAAAAGGGAAGCAGAATCTGTGGTGCAGGCATGATAGCAAAGACTTTTTGGGCCTTTATTTTATGAACAAGATCTTTTTAGGAAAAGTTGTGGCAACCGTATAGCCTACAAGTACTGTGCATTTGGCTTATGCTGAAAAAAAATGAGAATATTTATTACATTTGGTTTCTAAGGGCATTTTTACAGAGGACTCCTAAGCAGTTCTTACCTCGGTTGTTTTGTGAAGAAGAAGAAGAAGAAGAAGAAGAAGAAGAAGAAGAGGAGGAGTTTGGATTTGATATCCCGCTTTATCACTACCCGAAGGAGTCTCAAAGCGGCTAACATTCTCCTTTCCCTTCCTCCCCCACAACAAACACTCTGTGAGGTGAGTGGGGCTGAGAGACTTCAGAGAAGTGTGACTAGCCCAAGGTCACCCAGCAGCTGCATGTGGAGGAGTGGAGACGCGAACCCAGTTCACCAGATTACAAGTCTACCGCTCTTAACCACTACACCACACTGGCTGTAGTAAATAGTGAATGTAAACGCTGCATTGGAAAGAATGCTCATTCAGATGACAAATGCCTACCCTGTCTTAACTTCCATGCAGCGTAGTCTTTAGCATATGCGCCGCTGGGGTGCAAAGATCTGTCCAGCGCCCCCCCCATTTAGTTTAGCCATCTAAATTAACTTTTATTATGATGTAAGAGTTAATTTCACGTGCACAGCGCCATTGAGAATGACAAGCGCCGCCGCTGGTGCAGCGTATCTTTGGTAAATGAGCGCAAAATGACAAAAGTCCTTTAGTGAAACAGTAGGTATACATTTCGGGTAATACCTAGGTATATATGCATTTTGTTTTTCTAGGTTGATCAAAATTATTTATTATTTCATAACAGGTAGATAGTTAAGAGCTTAGGCGGGTTTAGTGGTGGGTTTTTGGCGCCCGGGTGCCCCGCACCCCTGGGTAAAGACGGCCCTGCTTCCATGTTAGTGGTAATCTGGCATTAACAAAAGTAAGATGAAAGAGGCAATCTAAGCTTCACACACACAAAAATCCTCCGTTGTTGCTATTCCTTTCCACTGGGGTACTTTTCTGAACATACACAAGCGGTTTTGATATCATGCAATACACAGAGATTAGTCCTCCATGCCTCACTTCATAGATGTACCAGGCATAACAGTTTAGGATTGGTTTTTCAGCCTAATCCATGCACATCTATGTGCCTCCATGTATCTACAGGAGCTCATTTGACCACATGGAGCTTACATGTGCACAAAGGTTTCCCCATTCCCTAGAATGGAGAGGGAATGCATCCATCTCTGTGTGTACAGATATGCATCTTTTGCTAGAGTGAATGGGGGTGATGGTGAACCTCTGTGTGCATGCACATGACACTCCCCGTCAAGCCGCTATCTTACTCCTACAAAAATATAGGCAGATGTGTTGGAGAGATGGCATCCAGGATGATCAAAGGTTTGCATGATATCCAAGTAAGGAATTTAATCTGCCTTTGGGATTGGCTGAATTGAAGACTGACATACATCGAACTTCCATTCCCTCTTCCACCACAAAGATTATTGTTTGTAAGACCTCATTCTTGGGAGTTGCTCTGCGAGCACAACCCATTAGGACTGGATGGCAACAGTTGCATGGAGACTCATTCTCAAACTAAGTACAGCAGATGCTTCCCTACATGCCCCAACCTCTGTAGTATCCAGACAACAGAGTCTCAATCTCACCATATAAACACAAGCCTGTGCTGTGTTTGGGGCCAGGCAAATGGATGTTCATCTTTTGTCCCATTTGTCCCAAGCACAGAATGGCATTGCAGAGAAAACGTTGCCTTGAAACCAGCGCATAATGGTCCTTTCTTGCACTGTATACAATTCTGTGCACAGCAGATACTTCCTTACGAAGCGCATTCATAGACAAATCTATGCATTTGCCATCTCTGCCATTCATTTTTCCTCCCGGATGTTTCTTCATCCTGCAGATGTTGCCATGATTTTGTCCTCTTGATAACGTTTCTGTTTCTCTTCTTGGGATGTTTCCTTTCTTCTTTTCCTTGCTGCTTGTTCAATTACATGTGCTCATTCAGCTCTCATTAGTTCCTGTTCAGTGGAGGATACTTTCAAGAGCTCTTTATATATAGCATTCATAATATCCTTGCCCACAATCTGGATTCTCACTGACAACAAAGCAGTTTTGATTTCCTGTAGTCCCATCCTTTGGCATCCTATTCCTTCTTCTTCTGGACGAATCGCTCCCAAGGTCCTTAAGTGGAAGTATGACAAATTTGCTGGAGGTTTGAAAGCTATTCTTAAAAATATACAGTGGTACCCCGGGTTACGTATGCGATTCGGTCCGGGTCGCAGTACGTAACGAGGGCCTGCGTATCACGAACGCACGGGGGGGGGAAAAACAAAAAACCCTGGAAGAAGTGCAATTTGAGCGCTTCTACGCATGTGCGAAGTGCGCAGAACGCTTCTGTGCATCCGGGGGTCTGGAAACACTTCCGGGTTGTGGGCATTCGCAACTTGAACGTCCGCAACACTGGGGGTGCGTAACCCGGGGTACCACTATATAATGGTGACGTGTTAACATGCAGATTCATGTACATGCTTTTAGCTTAAGCTTGGTCATCTATCAGAAGTTGCTCAATTATTTCTTACACAGGTAAAGGTAAAGGGACCCCTGACCATTAGGTCCAGTCGTGGACGACTCTGGGGTTGCGCGCTCATCTCACTTTATTGGCCGAGGGAGCCGGCGTACAGCTTCCAGGTCATGTGGCCAGCATGACTAAGCCGCTTCTGGCGAACCAGAGCAGTGCACGGAAACGCGTTTACCTTCCCGGAGCAGTACCTATTTATCTACTTGCACTGGCGTGCTTTCAAACTGCTAGGTTGGCAGGAGCAGGGACCAAGCAATGGGAGCTCACCCCGTTGTGGGGATTCGAACTGCCTACCTTCTGATTGGCAAGCCCTAGGCTCTATGGTTTAACCCACAGCGCCACCCATGTCCCCTATTTCTTACATAGTCAATACAAATCTCATGTAAAATTGTAGTCATCCTTTCACTGGGTTTGCCAGCTCATTACTGTTTAAAACAAAATGACCCCCCCTCTCATAGCATATTTTTAGAGATGATTTCAGTAACTTATTCCAAAGAGGAGCATGTTAAGGTTAGTTCATACACACCTGCATGTGTAGGTTATCCATGTAGCCTTACCTCACTGCGTATAAAGCCTTTAATGAGAAATTGAACTTTTGTGCAGTAATGCACTTGTGCGTAGGCCCTTCTACTGCAAATCTGTACACCGTGAAAAGAGAGTGAGCAGATCACACAAGTGGAGATCTGCTTGCTTAGGTACTTACGCATGCATTAAAGTTTCTACATTCAGTGAGAGAAGAGACAGTACATATTTGTGCTGTGTGTTAATCAATTCCACATCGCTTGAGAATGTTATAAAGTAGCTCTGCCTGTGAAAGCTGAGGTCCCAAGGAATGAATGTGTTGTTCTCTGAGTTGCCTTAGGAATCTCTGCTCTTCCACTCCCTTCCCTTTCTCAGTATTAATAGTAGACTCCTCTTATATAGGCTATGTCAGTGCTGCAGACACCTTTTGTCCAGGAAGATGGGCAATACAAACTGTAGTTCTGAAAGGGAGGTGTACTCTGGTCTCTGTCACCAGCCAGGTGACTGGCAGGTGGGAAACAGCCTGGTCCCATTCATCAGCCAGAAAAACAACTGTTGGGACAATGCTTCCCCACCCCCATGTAAGAAAGAGAACTTTCCTTCCAATCCCATGAGAATGCAGACCCAAAGGGAAGGGTACTCAGGCCTCTGCCACTGGCCTGGACACCAAGGGTTCACTAGGAGGCTGCACCCCTTGCATCCCAGAAAGAACATCTTGGCAAGGAAGAGATTATCCTCACCCCCATCTATTGGCCAGTGAAGGACCTGCCACCCAAATGCTATCTTCTCTGCCCATTCCTTTTTCCTACTGTAGTGTGTCTGTTGTAGAGTTCCAATCTTTTCATGTGCTTTACTATGGCAACACAGTATCTTGAACAGCCACAACTACCACAGCATCTTGTCTCTTGTGCACGGAACAAGGTGAATCCATTTGCTGCTATCTCTCAGATGGCACCAACCCTCCCTACCAAACCTATTATTTCAGTTACAGGTAGGTAGCCATGTTGGTCTGCCATAGTCAAAACAAAACAAAATAAAAAAATTCCTTCCAGTAGCACCTTAGAGACCAACTAAGTTTGTTCTTGGTATGAGCTTTCGTGTGCATGCACACGAAAGCTCATACCAAGAACAAACTTAGTTGGTCTCTAAGGTGCTACTGGAAGGAATTTTTTATTTTATTTTGTTTTGACTATTATTTCAGGTTATATTCACTCTTGAACAAGTGAATGGAAAGTGAGTGAAAGTGGTACTGTAATTAAGGACGGGTGTTTTCACACTTGTGGGATAGGGTGCAGGTCCTTAGGGTTGTATTACCATATGTGGTCGACATGTCTAAGGGTCAGTCACTTTTGGAATCAGATCTTTAAGGGAATTGAAAATCTTAACGGGTGAAACTCTTCCACCTGGTCTCAAACTGGCTCTAATTTCCATGTGTGGGAATTCAATACAATGTCTAGAGGAACTAAGTTTTTATTGGCTGCTGCCAAACATACCTTTGCAACATTTAGGAGAATGCTCAAACGAAGTTAAATGCAAGACTATTAGAGCCAGATTTGGCATTCAGCCCTTATGGAGAAATGGACCAATCAGCTCTGTGCTAAAGGAAATCAATACACAGTAGAGAATTGGGACAAAACATGGGACAAACTTACTTAGTATGCTACCACAAATGAGCATGGATTTCACCCAGCAACAACTCAAGGCTGCCTGTAGAAAGATACTCTGGGTTTAACTGTCTTAAAGCTATATATGATGTGGCCAGCCTGTAATCTGTCTTGTACGATCCTCTTCTTGTATTTTAATTTTGGTAAACTGAAATAAAATCTTAAATTTTTTTAAATGCATGTTTTATCCTGAACAAAAACAAGAGACTATGAGGTCCAATTGATGGTCATGCAGGCAGCAGATAGGGTCAAACTGTTGTTGCAGAACCTTGGATAGCTCCAAGCAGAAAGCTTGTTCCAATAAGGGGCTTGGAGTGCAGCTGAGGCCTTTTGTTAGTCTCAGCCTAGACTCCACCTCCCAGGCTCTGCTCCTTCCTGAAGAGTAAAGGTAAAGGTAAAGGGACCCCTGACCATTAGGTCCAGTCATGGACGACTCTGGGGTTGCGGTGCTCATCTCGCTTTATTGGCCGAGGGAGCCGGCGTACAGCTTCCGGGTCATGTGGCCAGCATGACTAAGCCGCTTCTGGCGAACCAGAGCAGCGCACGGAAACGCCGTTTACCTTCCCGCCAGAGCGGTACCTATTTATCTACTTGCACTTTGATGTGCTTTCGAACTGCTAGGTTGGCAGGAGCAGGGACCGAGCAACGGGAGCTCACCCTGTTGCAGGGATTCGAACCGCCGACCTTCTGATCGGCAAGCCCTAGGCTCTGTGGTTTAACCCACAGGGCCACCCCTATTCCTGAAGAGTAGTGTGCCTTAAAGTTGCAGTACTCTGTCCTGCTCCAAGGGAACCACGGCTTGCACCACTGAATACCCTGATTCAGCTGCTCCTTCTCATCAGCGCCAGGGTTCTGGCTGCTGATCCAGGTCAAGTTCACAACAGCTATCCCTACTGCAAATACACCATGCCTTTAAAGGTTTAGCGTTTGCTTCCATTTCAAGGTTTGAGGGCCTAACTACACATTGCTTTAAATGCATAGTGTTCATCAACATCAGTGTTGTTGTTGTTTAAAAAAACTATGTGCTGGAGCCAATTCTCACGCAGGGTGGGGTAGTTTAACCGTTCCTCCGAAAATGGAATACTGGTGTCAAAATCCCACACACACATGCAGATGGCAATTAGTATTAGGAGAAAACCTCCCACTGGCAGCAGCAAGAGCTTTTCCCTTTCCCCCTCGCTGCCAATTGCTGTGGGAGGCAGTTTTTGTCAGGTTTGCAGCTGAAGAGGGAAGGTTAAAATTTTCTTCCCTGCATGCCGCAGTCTTGGTGAAAATCACCCACACACTAATAAATACTGATGCCACTACATGTTACATATTTAACATAACATGAATCTAGGCCCTTGGTTGCAGGCCCATATGGTTCTCCTGGTGAAGTCTATGGTAAAAGTAAAGGTAAAGGACCCCTGACAGTTAAGTCCAGTCGCAGACGACTCTGGGGTTGCTGCACTCGTCTCGCTTTTCTGGCCGAGGGAGCCGACGTTTGTCCGCAGTCAGTTTTTCCAGGTCATGTGGCCAGCATGACTAAGTCGCTGCTGGCGCAACCAGAGCAGTGCACTCTATGGTAGACACTTGCTTTTATGGGGGAAAGTGAAAGGGCTGCAATTGAAGACACAGAAAAGGAGTATCTGTTCTCCCTTCAAATGCACGGCTATTGACTTCTGCAGGAGAAAGTCAATAGAGTGGTTTACTCAAAGGTTCCTCACCTCTCTGGAGCTCTGGTGTATGTAAGCTTTATACAGAGGATATACTGCACAGGAAACCCAGCACGATCCTCAAGTCTTTCTGTACTCTGCTTTATAAAACCCTAAGCTCTGTACCCAATCTGTACTGTAGAGCCTTCAGGATCCATCAATCATTTCCACTTGAATCCATTTGTTCGGGTTCTGCCCTCCAGAGCAGGAGAAAACAAGCTTGCTCCATCTTCCACGTGACAGCCCTTTAGATATTTTATCAAGCTTTGTTGTTCAGTCGTTCAGTCGTGTCCGACTCTTCGTGACCCCATGGACCAGAGCACGCCAGGCACGCCTATCCTTCACTGCCTCTCGCAGTTTGGCCAAACTCATGCCAGTCGCTTCGAGAACACTGTCCAACCATCTCATCCTCTGTCGTCCCCTTCTCCTTGTGCCCTCCATCTTTCCCAACATCAGGGTCTTTTCTAGGGAGTCTTCTCTTCTCATGAGGTGGCCAAAGTACTGGAGCCTCAACTTCAGGATCTGTCCTTCCAGTGAGCACTCAGGGCTGATTTCTTTAAGGATGGATAAGTTTGATCTTTTTGCAGTCCATGGGACTCTCAAGAGTCTCCTCCAGCACCATAATTCAAAAGCATCAATTCTTCGGCGATCAGTTTCTTTATGGTCCAGCTCTCACTTCCATACATTACTACCTTAAAGACCAACTAAGTTTGTTCTTGGTATGAGCTTTCGTGTGCATGCTGAATTGCAACTTATCACCAAACTTAAAACTATGGAGAAGCCTGGTCTGAACAAAGACATTGGATTCTTATCTCATTATACATAACAAAGCTATCTTTAGCCATCTCACCCCTTGCCTTTCCCTGCAAGACTAATTGCAGCCGTTAAGAGTCGTCAACAGGTTTTCCACACCTATCAGCTGATCACCCATTCCCACCACCCTTCTGAGTAATACCCCTCCCCACTCCCTCACTATATTTAAGGATCTGGTGACTTCTGTTTCAGTGTATCTGAAGAAGTGTGCATGCACACGAAAGCTCATACCAAGAACAAACTCAGTTGGTCTCTAAGGTGCTACTGGAAAGAATTTTCGATTTTGTTTCAACAAAAACTGATTTGTAAAAATGTTATATGGAAAAATACAAGAGAGACATTGCACTACCTTTGTAAATCAAGAAAATCTTTAATAAAAAAGAAAGAAAGAAAGAACTCTACTTGAACAAATGAAGAAAACTATAAAGGACTTTGTTGCTAATACAGAATAAAATCAACAATTTAGAAGGCAGGGGCAAATGGAAAAGGGAACCCCGACTGGTGTGAATGGGAAAGACCAGCATTGTTCCTCATACACAAATTCAAAAATAAAATAAAAATGTGGATGTGGATTTCTGCACACTAAGTCAAATGGATGTGTGTACCTCAATCAACTTATATACAAATGCCTACCAGCTTCTCAAGATCTATGAAAGTAAATGCCGCAGTGCTCTTAAACTTTCTTCCATACTAAAGCCCACACTATGCCAGATGCAGCAGTTTACCATAGTTCCACTTATTTCAGTGAAATGCAGCCCAGTTGATCCACTTCTAAAGAGAATGTTTTATGTGCAGACTGCCATCATCCAAGGTAATAAAATATCGCGCTGAAGAAAAAATGACAAAACTGGTCGCAGATTATTCCCCAATCAGCTTCCAACATGGCCATTCCTTGAAGGTGCCACAGAGAAGACAAAGCCCTCCCCTTTGGCTGGCAGTATAAAATCTGTCCTTGTTAGCCATGCCCATTCCTCCATTGACATCCCAATTTCCAGAGCTTGGCTTTTATTTTTTTAATCATGCCTTGATTAGTTTGCCCCATTGTTCATTGTTTGCATGTGTACTGAACACACAGGATTTTTAATTGACTATCTGAAATGAATTACTGACGGCGACTTGGCTACATTATATTCAGTTCTGTAATCAAACAAATTTTGCTGTCAAACAAAAAAGATCAATGTTATTGTTAATTGTCCTACTTGATGAATTAAATAGAGTATTATTCACCCTTTCTAATTAAACTATCAAGAAAAACATACATAACACTTCAAGAATGGACTACTCTTTTATTCACAGCTGTTAGCAAACACTGTACATCTGATTTGTGATTAAGATACAAAGAAGGAACAATTATAGTCAGATTAATTAAACAAACAAAAAGGATCTGGGGACAAAGGGTGAAAAAATAAGATGGGCATTGCATTAAAATGCACAAGAGAGGGAAAATCATTCCCTATGTGTGCCAACAGCTCGCAGAATAAAAATGTTTACTGCCCAAGTTCTGGAAATGCCCAAGAAAACTTGAAAGCAATTTCATTGAAGGATTTTTCTCTGTGATCTTTGTAGCTGAGAATAAATATGGACTTAGGTAGCATTTGAAAAGCAAGGACACTGCTCATCATCGGTTTAGCACAGGATAGTCCAGTTCTCTTATTTGTACATAAGACATCATTTTCTTCTTCTTTCCTTTTTCTGAATTTGCATAAGAAGTTTTTGTGGTTTGGAAGATGCGTTTGTCACTGTAGAGAACCTGCATTGCTCACTGTGTGTGCATGTAATGGATATCTGTACTTGAGATAAAGATGGAAGAAAAATGCTAAATTACTGGACGCAACTCGAGTAAAGCACACATATCCAACCAAATGCGAACTGGAAAAGGCGTGAATATCTAGCATATGGAGGAAAACCCCACAAAGGGCTGGCAATTTCCATTGAGCGTCTTGCTGTTTCAGTACCTGTGAAGCACATCCCTTGTTGCTATGCCTTGACTAGACAGTGTTATGCTCAGGCAGAAGCTGATTTTATTGTGGCTGAAAGTTGTATATCCTTTGAGCATTGCAGGAATTATAGCTTAATCCGGAACCGGTAGCAGATCCAGTACTGAGAAGAGGAACATTTAGGGAAGTTTTGTTGATGTTAATGTTGTTGTTGCTGCTGAATAGAACATCCCTATTTTCATCGAAGAAATTTTGGAGGGTATGCTCTCCCAAAATAGAATATAGGTTTCTGTTGGTGGTTTACTGTGGCTCCTTCAGGCTGCACTTCTAGGGCAGAGCTGAAAAAGTAAGTTCCTACAGGGAATTTAGTTCCAGGAACACAGTACCTTTGCTATGCCCTTATTACAGTTTATGCTTTGAAATAAGTGGGTGGCACTTATCCTCTCCTCGCACAGCTGCCTAACTTGCTTCCGTTGAGAGGCCTCCTTTTCCCAGTTGTGGGATGACACTGAAATTCAATCAATACACAAAACACTTAATCAACCACTGAGCCTAGGGCTTGCCGATCGGAAGGTTGGCGGGTTCGAATCCCCAGCGACGGGGTGAGCTCCCGTTGCTCGGTCCCAGCTCCTGCCACCTAGCAGTTCGAAAGCACATCAAAGTGCAAGTAGATAAATAGGTACCGCTCCGGCGGGAAGGTAAACGGCGTTTCCGTGTGCTGCTCTGGTTTCGCCAGAAGTGGCTTAGTCATGCTGGCCACATGACCCGGAAGCTGTCTGTGGACAAACCCCTGGCTCCCTTGGCCAGTAAGTGTCTAATTAAGTGCGCCGCAACCCCAAAGTCGTTTGCGACTGGACTTAACTGTCAGGGGTCCTTTACCTTTACCTTTTTTTTACCTTTGGGAAATTATAGCTTGCTCTGCTACCTTAACAGTGCACAGCACTACAGTATCTCACACGATTTTCAAGTCTATGTTCCACTGGGTGTGCTTTTTCACTAGTAGTGACTGAGGCTGAGGTTGTTTCCTCTAATGGCTGAAGAAATGGAACATTACACCATTTAACGGTGTGGGTCACATTAATCACAGTGAATTCTTTTAATGTCTCAGAAGTAACTGTCAGACTGGACATACTGAATCTATTTAAACTAAAGCATGCCATTTTTTATCTACAGTGATCTTTAATTCACATAAAAGGGTCAAGAAAATGTGATTAAGTGACAGTTTTAAAATGTACTATAATATTAAATAGCTTGATTAAGTGACAACTATAAAATGTAATACAATATTAAGTATCTGGCTATGTCCCAAAAGAACTTTAAAGTATTTTAAATGGTTTGGGAATTTTCTAACCCATTTGGAGTTACAAAAGAATAATTTTCATAAATAGAAACATGTGAACCCTCCCAAAAATGTGCATATGTACTCGGAACACCACCCTAAACATCAGATCAAGCAACATCTAAACTAATTTCAAGTATAGCTGCTTATTCCTCATATGCAGCTGAAATGAATTCTAAGACTGTATAATTTGCAGTGGCAAATTCATCCTGTTACCTTTTGCTCTTACAATCCTCCTTAGCACCTTTGCCGTTCTCTACTCTTCCCTCGTTTCCTTTGCCTCAGTGTTGAAATGTAAGACCTTTGCTTTCTCATTTTTAAACACATAAAGGGTAAAGGGACCCCTGACCGTTAGGTCCAGTCATGGACGACTTTGGGGTTGTGCGCTCATCTTGCTCTATAGGCCGAGGGAGCCAGCGTTTGTCCACAGACAGTTTTTCCGGGTCATGTGGCCAGCATGACTAAGCCGCTTCTGGCAAACCAGAGCAGCACACGGAAACGCCGTTTACCTTCCCGCCGGAGTGGTACCTATTTATCTACTTGCACTTGGCGTGCTTTTGAACTGCAGGGATTCAAACCGCCGACCTTCTGACTGGCAAGCTCTAGTCTTAGTGGTTTAGACCACAGCACTACCCACATCCCTATTAAACAAGTACACATACTTTATTAGCATTTTCAGCAGAAATCTTATAAAATGAACTCCTGCTCAGCTTCCTGTTGATGCAGAAGGATTGTGTCTTCTGATTCTAGGATTGCCATTTCAGACAGGATAAAGGGAATAACTTTCCTCGTAACATCAAACTGGGGTGCACCTTATTTACACAAGAAGTAGTGAGCCTTGGGCTGAATCACTCATCGTCCTCTGGTATGTCTGAAAGATGTTTGGAATTTTTTTTGCTTCCTAATCAGAGTTCAATTCATTAAAAACTTGTAGGGAACAATCAGAAGAACCCTGCTGCAGCAGGCCACAGTCCCGTCTAGTCCAGCATCCTGTTCTCCCAGTGACCAAGAAGAAGAAGAAGAGTTTGGATTTGATATCCCGCTTTTCACTACCCGAAGGAGTCTCAAAGCGGCTAACATTCTCCTTTCCCTTCCTCCCCCACAACAAACACTCTGTGAGGTGAGTGGGGCTGAGAGACTTCAAAGAAGTGTGACTAGCCCAAGGTCACCCAGCAGCTGCATGTGGAGGAGCGGAGACGCGAACCCGGTTCCCCAGATTACGAGTCTACTGCTCTTAACCACTACACACCACACTGGCTCTCTGGTGGGAAGCTCTCAAGCAACGTTTGAGTGTGACAACCCTCTTCTCACTTGCAATTCCCAGCAATGGGTAAGCAGAGACATACCATTTTTATGTTAGTATGAACTTTGCTTTGTTCAATGAAGGCAGGATCAAATCATGGTTTATACCAAGGGTGGCCAACTCCCAGGAGGCTGCGATCTACTCACAGAGTTAAAAACTGGCGGTGATCTACACCCTTTTTTGGGGTTCAGGTCATAGTTGTTAAGCTTTTTTAGGAAGGAGGAAGGCCCATTTTGGGGGGGGTCGGGTCAAAGAGTTTTTTCAGGGAGGAGGTAAAATGTTGAGCTTTTTTAAGGGGAGCCACAGTTGTTCAGCATCTTTGGGGGGAGCCAATGATCTACCAGTGATCTACCGCGGATGTCCAGTGATCTACCGGTAGATCACGATCTACCTGTTGGACATGCCTGGTTTATACGATCCTGGGTAGCTAACAAACCATGGTACAAACTAACCAGTTTTCTGAGGAATGTGTGCATGAGGTTTGCTGTTCTTTAAAGCTTTGTGAGCAAACAACAACAACCTTGTAACAGTAATATAATTTTGTGTACTATCTACTCTTTTCCACATTTATCTCCAGCTATATTGCCAGTTCCTGATACCCTGCTTGGCATCATAAAACCTTGCTAAGCCCCCAATATTGCATGAAAGTGAAACATCCCCCAGATACATAGAATTCTGGATAAAAGTGCTATTCATGAGAAGATTGTGTTTTTAAACAGCATAGGAAATTAGCTTCCTTTGATCACACCCAGTCTCCCTTTTAAAAATATTTATTTCTGTATAATGCATGAAAGGAAGGTACGGTGGATCCTGGACACAATATCCATCAGCTGTTCTCTTTCCATGAATTTTTCAATAAAGTTGTCTGTTAAATCAAAAATGTGGAGACAGATGCAAAGTTACCCATCAGTTATCTAATGGAGTGAGAGCATAATTAATCAGATATAACACCTAGGAATAATTGGTGCAGAAATGTATTTCCCAAGGTGGCAACGTTGGTTTCTTCAGGATGTTGAGTCAACTTGTATTAATCACATCATAAAATTAGTGCCAATTTGTCTTCACAACTTTTCGGATTTCTTGCAGGTTACCAGCTTATCATTCAAGTGTGCTCTTTCTGATGGGGACAAGGAGAATATTAGGCCACAGATCCGAAATCACATAGTCAAACAGACAAACTAGCAAGGCAGGAGGAGCGAAAGAAATTCCATCCCTGATCAAAGACAAATTACTCACATGGATACTGGGGTGTAATGTCATTAGAACAGAAAGCACAGGGTCCCCTTGACAGGTGTGACAGAATTAGTAATGTGGTTCAAGCTGAAATGAATGCAAAGCAATGGTATGAATATGCTGTCATGTTATGTGATCACAACTTTCTGTTTGGGCCTTGTAATCGTACTAACAGCAATGCTGTTGCTATAATGTTGTTCAGTATGGTGTGGAGTATACAAAGAGTAGGTCTTAACCTAGTTATAACTTTTGTTTGTCTGCTGTCCTCACAACTTTCTAGTCTTTGTTGAGAAGCTTCCTTTAACTGTGCCAAATGGCACCTGGACCCCATGGATTAGCTTAAGGCAGGAGACTGAAGGCAGTAGGACATATATTATGGTACAGAAGTTTTCAACCTTTCTGAGTCCAAGACTTTCTTGGCCAACTGTGCAATTTCTTGGCCAATTGCAGTCATTAACAGTCATTCAACAGGTTTTCCACACCTATCAGCTGATCACCCATTCCCACCACCCTTCTGAGTAATACCCCTCCCCACTCCCTCACTATATTTAAGGGTCTGGTGACTTCCGTTTCAGTGTATCTGAAGAAGTGTGCATGCACATGAAAGCTCATACCAAGAACAAACTTAGTTGGTCTCTAAGGTGCTACTGGGAGGAATTTTTTTATTTTATTTTGTTATAATTACAAACATAACAGAAGTCATAAACAATAAATAAAAAGACACCAAAAAGCGCACAACCGAATGGAAACAATTTCCATGTACATCATAAGATCTAAAACTAAAGATACAACAATAATATCAATAACAGCAACAGCTCTCTCAACCCCCCATGAACAATACCCCGGCCCAAGAATCTGTTCAACAGCCTCAGCTTTTGTAGCTGGAGTCAGTCCGCACTCCACTCTTCCAGGCCAGATGGGAAAAGGCCAGCAAGGCAGGGTGCAGGTCTTCCAAGGCTCACAGCCAAGATGGTCTCATTTAAAACAACACAGATGAAAATTAAAAACAATTTAAATGCAGCTGCAGTCCTTGTAAAGCCTGTAAAGCCCCACCCCAAGCCAGGTGGATAGAGGCAAGGGCAGGGTCCTTCAGACCCTTAGCTGGTGGTTATCCTCCCGCCAGGCACCCTATGCAGGTATGCTACCCTTGCTTTCGCCATGAGTGGCCATTTCCATTAATCTAATCTGCACAAACTAATCTATCTATTTTAAGAGGAAGGATGGAAAGAAGGAGGAGGGACGGAGGCTGGTCCTGCGCATGGCTTCCCTCACCATCATTCAAGGCAGCCCAGGGGGCTAAGGCCCATCGGCTGAAAACCGCTGTCATAGTATGTACGTTCATCCCATTAGTATCACCATGTTAGGCCAAAGGTTCTCAATGAGCCAGTCTTTTTAACTGATGGCGTTTTTTGAGAGAGGATTAGTAATTGAAAGGGGCATAAATTTCTTGTCATTTCTGAAGCAGGGGCAGGGGAGGGCGCAGGGAAGGAATGATATGAAACTCCCCAGCCCAGCTTTCAGCTCTTGTGCAATTGTTTGTCTTGTCTTCAGCTAGAACTCCAATAGCAGAAGCAGCAAGATCTTGGTTTATTTTGGTTTTGTTGTCTGGCTCTGCCTTATCATCAAAAAAAATACCTGCTCGTTCCTTTACTGTGAGAAATCTCTGGCATATACAATTCCACAAAGAATTCTTTGGCCTCTCCTGGTGAAGCAACCTAATGATAATTATTTTGTTGTTGTTGTTGTTCAGTCATTCAGTCGTGTCCGACTCTTCGTGACCCCATGGACCAGAGCACGCCAGGCACGCCTATCCTTCACTGCCTCCCGCAGTTTGGCCAAACTCATGCTAGTCTCTTCGAGAACACTGTCCAACCATCTCATCCTCTGTCGTCCCCTTCTCCTTGTGCCCTCCATCTTTCCCAACATCAGGGTCTTTTCCAGGGAGTCTTCTCTTCTCATGAGGTGGCCAAAGTATTGGAGCCTCAGCTTCAGGATCTGTCCTTCCAGTGAGCACTCAGGGCTGATTTCCTTAAGAATGGATAGGTTTGATCTTCTTGCAGTCCATGGGACTCTCAAGAGTCTCCTCCAGCACCATAATTCAAAAGCATAAATTCTTCAGCGATCAGCCTTCTTATAACCTAATTATTCCTGGCTAAGATTTTAACCAATGATACCCATGTTCACGGCTTATACTCTTAGGGCACTTCCAAACAACTTGCATTCCCCCTGGTATGTTTTCAGAGCAAGTTCTAGGCCACATTTCCAACGCATTTTCCTTATTTATGAAAGGAAGCAGATTTGTTGCTCAAGGCCTCCCACAACCTGATTTTATCAATATGTGATAGAATCTCACCCCCCAAATAGCAACTGTAATATAGCAGCTTTATACTACAGTATATGCCTTTCAAATGGAACGCTGAACCATAGGTTAAGTTTCCCATGCAGCCAATTTTGTACTTATATTTTGCTTGCAAATTTACTGTACTATATTTTCCATTTTGGCAGCATGTGAATGTTTTTCACGCTCAATGCAAAATAATCAAGCCCAGTTAAATGCATTTTGTTTGTCTGTCTGTCTGCGGCATTTATATTTTGTTCAGTATTCAGAAATTTCCAAGTGGTGAGCATAAATGTTAACAAAGTAAAAACATACAAAGTATAACAGTATTTAAAATTCATTATAAAAGCAGAAAACTACTACATAATTTGGGTGAGCAAGATTTCATTTCCAGCATTCTGTGCCAGCTTTTGCAAGAGAAATAACCTCTGTCCTTGGAAGGCACCTAAGAAAGTGTCATTAGTTGAATATGGAAGCAGAAAATAATAAAAATGGCATTTAAATTTATATATATATTTTTTGCACAATTTCTCCCCATTTGTGTTCCTTGTGTGCATGGATTGCATGTCCACTTTTGACGAATTGCAGTATCCTAGAACATTGGTAGCTGATTGACTCCATCACGGACAGGACAGATGATAGCACTTCGAGACAGAGAATTAAGCTATATCCAGAAAAGGCTACCCCTCCTTGCAAATAAACCTTAGTATATGGGAGATATGTCCCTGTTTCTCAATGTGAAAAGATGGAGGTTAGTACTAATTTTGCTATTGCTTTATGCAAACTAAGAACAAAGCCTGCATTTCTATGGCATTTTCACCCCATCTTTGTCCCAAGTTCTTTGCAAAGAGATTGACCGAAACAAGCAGTTGATGAACAATGTGGGCGATAAACTGCCAGATGTTCTCTCAGCATGCAAACTAGGTTTACGATCTTCTTTTCAATAAATGTATATCTTCCACCTTTACTATATGTGCAACATACTGGTAAGCTATTTAAATCAGGTTTTTATGGGGAGGAAATCTGCATGCCTGCCAGGAGCTTACAGCTCATCCAGAAGGAGTCCCCCAGCATTTTTAGGTAGCATGAATATCCCCATGAACTCTAAATTTCTCCAGTAACACATAAATTCCTACATAAATTCCACAGTGGACACTAACAGAAAGGGAAGGGGCTAGGCTGTTTTCCACTCTGCCCCCTCCTTTGGTGTTCATGAACACAAGACTATTGCCTGACGATAGTTTTTTGAACTTTCATGAAAGAGATAGAGAAAAGTCTCTTGGGTCGGCTTCACTTTGTATCTATTGTCTCCTTGTGGCTTCTTTTAAAATGGGAGGATGGACTTTAAAGTCTTTCGCTGTTTGTCTTTCGACAGTGGCATATATGCAAGAGTTCTGTTGAAGGGCTAGCATGCCACAACTAGATACAAAAGTACAAACCATTTTCATTTAGAATGCAGCACCAATATGAACAAACAGGGGAATAAAACTCTCCCTGTGTGTGCTCTCAGTTTTATATAAGAAATTAAACAGTATCTCCTATCTGACCTTAAGGAAATAGTTTCACCATCGCCATTTATTTCAAAGCCATTCCAAACCACTTATTTGTTAAAATAACCTGTAAGCACAAAAAATAGAAAACATCAATAGAAAAACTTAAAACATAAAATATACATCAATGTACAGCGTCTAGCATTAATGGTCAGGAAAAGCCAGAGCAAAAAAGTAAGTCTGCAACGGAGATCTAAAATTCATCACGGACAACACATCCCATATAGCAGAGGGAAGGACATCCGAAACAACAGGCTCAGTGTCAGAAAATGCCTGTTTACAGATCACGACCATATGACAATCTGCAGAATATAGTGCCTCCAGTAAAACCTCTCCCTGTGATCTTAATCATCTGACAGGTCTGTAAAGGGGAAGATGATCATATATAAATGCAGAAAAATTATATTACATTTGCATTGCTCCAACCACACCTGATACTCTAGGCTGTGTGGTCAGTTATGTATTAACACAAACTATTCCTCATACAGGCAGTGAGAGATTTTACTTTCTTGGGCTCCATGATCACTGCAGATGGTGACAGCAGTCACGAAATTAAAAGACGCCTGCTTCTTGGGAGGAAAGCAATGACAAACCTAGACAGCATCTTAAAAAGCAGAGACATCACCTTGCCGACAAAGGTCCGTATAGTTAAAGCTATGGTTTTCCCAGTAGTAATGTATGGAAGTGAGAGCTGGACCATAAAGAAGACTGATCGCCGAAGAATTGATGCTTTTGAATTATGGTGCTGGAGGAGACTCTTGAGAGTCCCATGGACTGCAAAAAGATCAAACTTATCCATCCTTAAAGAAATCAGCCCTGAGTGCTCACTGGAAGGGCAGATCCTGAAGTTGAGGCTCCAGTACTTTGGCCACCTCATGAGAAGAGAAGACTCCCTGGAAAAGACCCTGATGTTGGGAAAGATGGAGGGCACAAGGAGAAGGGGACGACAGAGGATGAGATGGTTGGACAGTGTTCTCGAAGCGACTGGCATGAGTTTGGCCAAACTGCAGGAGGCAGTGGAGGATAGGGGTGCCTGGCGTGCTCTGGTCCATGGGGTCACGAAGAGTCGGACATGACTGAACGACTGAACAACAACAACAATTCCTCATACTTTATTGCAGAGCTTTTCAACCTTTTGGGTCCACGGCTCCCTTGACCAACTGCATTCTTTCTGCAGCATCCCTGTGGGGCTCAGGAGCCCAGTTGTGTCACCCCTTGCCTGCAGAGCTGGCATCCCCTCACCCCTTTTTGAACACCCTCCCTTGTGGAGTGTGCCCTCAGCCTCCTATCCCCTCTTCTTGGGAGTCCTATGGGCAGCCACAGTTGCCACCCCTGGTCTCTGAGCTGCCCCCCAGTCCCAAAGACAGGTGCCTCCTCTGGGGCGGAGGAAGGGGGTGCCGTGGGTGCCCTCCGACCCAGGTGTCACCACTGAGGGGGGTGACAAAATACCTGGCAGCACTCACCGCGGGGCCTGCAGTGCACCAGAGCCAAACGTCTGTCCTGGGAGAGACACGGTGGCTCGGGCCCACACAGGCTCTGTGCTGCACAAATGGTCCACCTGCTGCCTTCCCCCCCCAGCTGTAGGGCAGCTGAGTGGGAGGCAGACAGACTCCGGAGGCCCTGCGGTGTGCCCCACCCCACCCCTATGGGCGTGCCACCACAGGTGCCCAAGCGGCTTCCTCCACCACACTAGCCTCCATCCACTGTCCCACAGAGGCCTGGGAAGCACCCCCTGGCCAGCCCAAGAGGCACCATTCACTTGGGGAGCTTGTAGCTAGGGTTGCTGCAACAAACATCTGCGGAAGCCTTTGGGAGACAGACATTACGTTGCAAAAATGAGGGTGCACACTAGATTTGATGGTGCATTTACAGTCGCCCGCAAATACTTTTTGGTTTCAAGGTTTTGAAAAATGAGTTGCGCGTTAGATTTGCATAAATGTGGTAAATTAGTAAGCAGCAGACTTTTTTGCACTTTTCATAGAATCATAGAATTTTGTAGAGTTGGAAGGGACCCTGGGGGTAATCTACCGCCAACCAGCCAAAGGAGCTAGTCAAGACTGCAGACTGGGCAAGTTTTTGCCCTTCCTCCCATTGTTAAAACACCATTTGTTAAACACCAAAGCCTAGTTCAGGTGTTCGGGTGCCTCAGCATGGAAAAATGCAGATTCTCCTCCATATCGAATAATAATAATAATAATAATAATAATAATAATAATAATAATAATAATAATATTATTTATACCCCCCCATCTGGCTGAGTTTCCCCAGCCACTCTGGGCGGCTCCCAATTGAGTGTTAAAAACAATACAGCATTAAATATTAAAAACTTCCCTAAATATTATCATATTTAAGCTCAATATACTCTAAAGAATACAATCCCACCATGTCACTTCCTAACCATCACTGAGTAGAAGTTAAAGCAGAATGTTCAAGAGTTAATATTTGAAGTAGAATGTTCAAGAGTTAATATTTTCATAAATAATACCTGGGAGAAATGTCTGCATTAAGAGAGAATATTCTAGTTTATTTCACATTCGAAAGTATCACCATTTGTTTATCAAGTTCTCTCATCGGATTTGGGGCGGGGGGAGTGAGAGATCACCTGCCTGTCACACTTAAATCCCACTGTTCCTCCAGAGACCTTACATGTGGTTCCTAAGCAGAAAAGTGATTTGAGATTCTGCATCTAATGCTCTTACGGACAACTTCCCTTTAGTTGGCTGTGTGAAGCTGAAAACCAGATTTCTCATTGCCTGCCCCCACTGACATGCCATGTTTTACACATGCTACTACCTTCCCTGATATTAGAGCAACAAAGAAAACAGTTTGCCAACCCCAGAAAGAACAAAATACTCTCAGCTTCACATTTTAAACTCACTTGAATCATCATGACTAAAGGAGTAAAATGGAATTCGCGTCTGCTATTCAGATGCTAGGTACATTTGCTTGGGGGCAAGCAGAGGTTTGTTGTAGAACAGTATAATATATATATATTAAGTAAAAAGAATAAAATGAGCACTGTTGCGATGCGCATTCCTGGCCGACCACCTCCAGACTATGAGAAGAAACAAGCAAACCATGTTGGGGGTTTGCATGTCCCAATAAACCACAGCATGGCTTGTTTAGCCGCGCAGGCACTGCTAGTTGGTGGGTGGGTGAAGCTGTGTGGGAGGAGGGAGGCACGATCCTGATTAAACTATGGTTTGAGAGAAACTGTGGCTTATCATGACGTGCAGTGCACCAGACCAGTTCCCCAAAATGCTTTCCCAGTATGTGCTGGAACGTGCAGTGAGTCTCCTTTGTAAGCGAAAGAGGTGTGTTGGTCGGTGTGTGTGTGTGTGTATCTCTGCACATACATATCTATACTTCATGGGGAGATAGTTCCTGAAAACAAGCTCTGATACCTTTTGGCTTACTGCAGCAATACAAATCATTTGCTCGCTGGGTGCTTCTTTCAAAACCTGATGAATGTGGTGCTGGTTTTCGCTGTGCATATTGCAATATTCTTGGGGCTGAACCATTTTTAGGTTCATATGGCAGTGTTGTTTTGGGTTCCAATATACTGCCTACAGTAGTCACACATGGCTGGGTTGAGAATCAGAACTGCCTGTGGAGCTGGAACATGCTGGAATACGAAACATGCCAATACTGCTATCAATTAGACAATGACCCAGAAATTCTTGGAAGAATGGTTTTTCAGCTCAATTCAGCCTCCAGGGTATATAACCCTATCATTGGGTCTCCACTGATTCCTATGTTGGAAGCTGGAACAACTGGGGAGTGAGCCAGAGGAAGATTTGGGAGGACAAAGAAATTTAATTACTGTCCCTAAGAGAAACAAATCGCTCAGTTAAACAAATGAATAATCAAAGCTCTTGGCCAACTAACTAAGCAGTGATTTCAGTTGAGACACTGTGGTTAGGTTTATTATCTGTTTCTGGGCCAAAGTGTTATCCAGACAGATGTACTAGTCGTTTGGTTTCCATAATAAAGGTTGTACTTGGGGAAAATATTGTAATGACATCTAGCTACTTTTCCAGGCCTCCATTTCTCCAGGTCATAGGCACCGCTTGTGTCTTGTTGACCTTTCCAACCCTTCCTGTCCTTTCTGGGTCTTATGAAGAACATTAAACTTGCAGATGCAATTATTGTATAATAAAGTATTGATTTCCTGAGAAACCCTCTAACATTTTCTTTTTGGAATTAGCATTTAAGAATTAACCACAACCAGCCCTAAAATGAATTATAAGGCCTTTAAATTCCGAAATACGTATCCGTTTCCTCCTGCTAAAGCATCCATAAATAGCAAGTTTGTATCTTGGGTCCAGAACACACATTGTTTAATTTCAGTGAAGCCTAAAACAAGAAACATCTATACGTAAAGACGGTATGAAATCAATGTTTTCAAAATGCATCTCAATATCTCTCATGCTGTGATTGATGGTTATGTTCATTTACTCAAAGGTTTAGCTATCAGAAGTTTCCCTTTCCTCTGAGAACCTTATACATTCTCTCCCCCCCCCAATTTCTATTTTTTGCCGCAATGTCTCTTAGTAAGGCTAGATGTGGTCAGCTGCAGGCATCGGAGCAAGTGAGGCATTTGTTGCTCCATTAGATGTTTGTGATTTCGGCAGTGCAAGTCTCATGGGTATGGGGATGGCTTAGCTTTACTTTTCTCCCACAAGCAAAATTTCTCAACAGAACCTATCCTATCAGAAGCACGGTCCTAGTTTCCGGTTGCAGATTTACTGTGCAGCAAGCTTGAGGGTAACACTTTCAAGGGCATCAAAATAAGTGCTACTGATACAATCACATTGAGGAATAATATAGCAGCTGGCACCCCATAAATATGTAAGTGAATATATTGTTGTGAGTTTGATCATTCAGTCTCCGTAAACGGTCAGGGATTTAAACCAAAGAGCCTTTAGTGATGGGAAATGTGCTCCTGTAGCCTGAATAGCAGTTTCTCCAGACTCTGGAATAGAGTACCCATCGGAGTTTAGAGAAATGACAGACCTCAGAGCTGTGGGCCTGGCTCTGGAGATAGAGTAACCATCGGAGTAGTTTAGACCAGATGTCCCAGGGGACAGTCAGAGCTGTGGGCCTGGCAGAGAAACAAACTGGAGTAGGGTTACCAGATGTCCCCGGGGACAGTCCTCGGATTCACCAATCTGTCCCCGGAATGTCCCTGGATTTTAATTAATGTCCCCTGATTTATGCCTGGGGACTTCCGGCGAGGCAACATGGCGGGTGCCATGGCAGCGAGCAGCACCGGAGGTCCCGGCCATGTTAAAGTTCCAGCCAGCCAATCCGCTGGCGGGGGGGGGCTGTTTAAACCGAGGTGTGAGCCAGAGAGCTTCCTTCTGGCTTGCTTCCTCGATTAACGCTCGCCCTGAACTCGTGCAGAGCCACCCGCAGCAGAAGAGCCCGTGACGCGCCCGAATTGGTTGGGGGGCGAGCGAGGCACTGAGGCGGTGAAGAAGAGGAGGAGAAGCCTAGAAAAGAGCTGTGCTGCGTTGCGAGGCAGAGAGAGAGAGAGAGAGAGAGAGAGAGAGAGAGAGCCTTGTGTGTGCGTTTTAATGCGTGTTTTCCCAAGGCCAGTGAGCGCCTTTACTCGATCTTTCTCTCCCCACCCCCCCAGCCTCTTTGGGGGGGCATTTGTGTGTTTGTAGATGGGCTTCTCCACCTGCCTTGTGTTGAGGTGCGTGCCCTACAACTTTGCAGTGTAAACCAGAGGCAGTTTCACAGCAAGAGTATTTGGAATTGCGAGATGGCTAGTGGTGCAGGTGTTCTCTCTGAGACACAGAGGCAAGATCAGCAGAATTGTGCCCTTCTGTAAGAGCATGCCTCCAGTATGTTCTGCTTGCATATTTGTCAGTAAAGCACATGAATGACACTTGCAATAATAAGGGTGGCGATCCTGCAGTGTTGCAGTGTGGGAGGATCATGCTCCGATGCCAGCCACCCCCGCCCCTTTCCAGGATACTCCATTATATCCCCCTAATTGGGTAGTATCAGTGAGTGAAGTCTTTAGAACAATGACACTCTGCATGTTGTCATATTAGGAAAAGAGGAGGGAGAAATGTGGGGCTGTCTCCATGACACCCACTTGCCCTTGGTTTACCACCAACACCCAGCACTGTGTATCTATCTGAAGGCTTTTAAAAAAACTAGGGTGGTGGTTGGTGGTCATGGTCATTCTGGTGGAAGTCTCTGGGCCAAATGTCGCCATACTTTTTATTATTTATTTTTTTAAAATTGGAGCTAAGGAGAGCTGGACCATAAAGAAGACTGATCGCCGAAGAATTGATGCTTTTGAATTATGGTGCTGGAGGAGACTCTTGAGAGTCCCATGGACTGCAAAAAGATCAAACATATCCATCCTTAAAGAAATCAGCCCTGAGTGCTCACTAGGAAGGGCAGATCCTGAAGTTGAGGCTCCAGTACTTTGGCCACCTCATGAGAAGAAGAAGACTCCCTAGAAAAGACCCTGATGTTGGGAAAGATGGAGGGCACAAGGAGAAGGGGACGACAGAGGACGAGATGGTTGGACAGTGTTCTCGAAGCTACCAACATGAGTCTTGACCAAACTGTGGGAGGCAGTGGAAGACAGGAGTGCCTGGCGTGCTCTGGTCCATGGGGTCACGAAGAGTCTGACACGACTAAACAACTAAACAATAATGCATAACACTACCACTTTTATTTTGAAGGGGAAAGAGCCTGCGGTTTCCAAATCCAGTTCAGGTGCTGGATCAGGCCCCCACCAGTGGATTTTTGTACAAAATTAAAGAGGCAGCATTAAACATGCTTTTAAAAAGGCTTGACCAATATAACATGTAGTTTGGCCGGCTGGCAGCTGTCAACCCCTGTGTCAGCTGTGATTTGGGAGCCCCTCTTCTGGATTATGACTGATGCAGTTCATCAGTCCCTGAAATACAACATTTCTGTCACACCAAATTTAGGCTTCCATGAACTTGTGAGAATAGTTCAGATCATGCCTCCATGACTGAATACTTCTCTTTTGAATTTCATTTTTTAATCAATCAATCAATCAATTAATTAATTAATTAATACATAGGCAAATATGAGCATTCAGGATCAAAATAACAATTATAGGCTGCTTTCGGGATTAACCTTCAATCCTTCAATCCTTTCACCTCTTCCTGACTTAAACAGATTTAGACTAAACATGTAAAAAAAAAAACACACACACACCAATCAATTGCTTCTCTTTCATAGGAGCAAGCCCCCATAATGAATGTTACATGTTAATTATTGCTTTTAGAGCTAGTCCAGGCTGTCCTATGTTAATGTCATTTCATTCAGGAAATTTCTTAAGTTTCCTTCATCTAAAGGTCCTTTGTCTGGAAGGTACCAGAAAGGATGTGCTATTCAACTTACTTCCCTTCATGGGCCAATGAGCAAAGGGAAGCCAGCTCTCCTGTTACCTGGGGATATTCAAGAAGGTAATTAGTTGACAAATAATTAAGCTATGCATAATTGAAATGCTACAGACAAATCACCTGTCTGTAGTATGAGGAGGGCATGTGCAGATTTATTTTGAAAAGCTGCATTTGGAAGGGAAATCTGGTTGGCCAACAGTTTCAAATCTCTTAAGCTGGGAAAAACATGTGTTCCTGGTAAAATGTCCCTGGGCCCAATTTGTAATGATGGTTGTTATCTTTAAAGCCTTAACTGGATTGGGACTAGGCTGCTTGTCTTCTTCTTCTTTGGCGATCACTTGTAGCCAAGCAAGATTGTCTTCCATAAACACAGTTTTAACAATGAGTCCGAAATTGACTGTGGAGGCCAATTCTGGACCCACACGTCCTTCCACAGTGGGGACATTAGTTTCCGGGTGGGAGTTGATCACGGTGTGGATTTGCCAAGCGTGCCTTTAGCCTTTCTTAGCATTGCATTTCTCCCTAGTTTGAGTCCTGAGTTTGAGTGTCTTCAAAGCCCATGACACCTTTGGTAAAGGCCTTTGTAAAGGCTGTTCTCCAACTGGAGCACTCGCAGGCCAGTGTTTCCCAGTTGTCGGTGTTTATACTACATTTTTTTAGATTTGCCTTGAGACAGTCTTTAAACCTCTTTTGTTGACCACCAGCATTACGCTTTCCATTTTTAAGTTCGGAATAGAGTAGTTGCTTTGGAAGACGATAATCAGGCATCCGCACATGACCAGTCCAACGAAGTTGATGTTGAAGAATCATTGCTTCAACACTGGTGATCTTTGCTTCTTTCCAGTACACTGGCATTAGTTTGCCTGTCTTCCCAAGTGATGTGTAAAAATTTTCGGAGACACCGTTGACGGAATCTTTCAAGGAGTTGGAGATGGCATTTGTAAGTGGTCCATGTTTCACAAACATACAGTAAGGTTGGTTGTACAATAGCTTTGTAAACTTTTTTGCTTGTAGGGTTGCCTACACTGAGTCCGCTTGGCCCTTAATATTGGCCATGGAGATTCAATTTCTGAGCCTACCAATAGGCTGCTAGGAATGAAACAGAATATTTTCGGTAGTAGCTCCGACACTTGGCAGGGGTCAGCCAATTCAATGATCCTGGTGTTCGAGTTCCTTTTCTTCTTCTTTCTACATCAGAGCCTCAAGCCTCAGTAACAGTGCTTTTTCTGGTGGGATGCAGGGGTACGCGTAAACATTTTGTGAATCTAAGTTTGGCCTCATTGAGAACAGTATTTCAATATGAGTAGGAAAATGAGAGTGCCCCTAAACATTTTTTAAAGAAAAAAAAACACTGCTCAATAATAATTGTTGTTGTTATTGTTCAGTCATGTCGTGACCCCATGGACCAGAGCACGCCAGGCACGCCTATCTTTCACTGCCTCCCGCAACTGTCCAACCATCTCATCCTCTGTCGTCCCCTTCTCCTTGTGCCCTCCATCTTTCCCAACATCAGGGTCTTTTTCTCTTCTCATGAGGTGGCCAAAGTACTGGAGCCTCAACTTCAGGATCTGTCCTTCCAGTGAGCACTCAGGGCTGATTTCCTTCAGAATGGATAGGTTTGATCTTCTTGCAGTCCATGGGACTCTCAAGAGTCTCCTCCAGCACCATAATTCAAAAGCATCAATTCTTCGGCAATCAGCCTTCTTTATGGTCCAGCTCTCACTTCCATACATTACTACTGGGAAAACCATAGCTTTAACTATACGGACCTTTGTTGGCAAGGTGATGTCTCTGCTTTTTAAGATGCTGTCTAAGGTTTGTCATTGCTTTCCTCCCAAGAAGCAGGTGTCCTTTAATTTCTTTTAATTTTGTGACTGCTGTCACCATCTGCAGTGATCATGGAGCCCAAGATTCATAATAATAGTAGACATCCCTTATTCCAAAATACAACAGTAGTTCATCCACTTCATCCATTAGTTCTACATCTTTCTTTTAAAAATAAATAAATAAGTTTTCCCTTATTGGTCAATAGGAAAGCATGATTTCTCTATCAACCTTCCATGTTCTGGCCAAACCACTTCTTCCAGTTTGTTCTCAAATCCACTGCATAGTTCTTAAATGAATCTTCTTTGCCTCCCCCTTTTGTGGTAAACCTTGCAAAGACAAAGAAATCCCATAACATCCTGATTGAGGCTGCCTAAATTGTAAGGAGCAGCATAAAGGAGATTTATGGCAGGATAGGATTGAGCCCAATCTTCTTTTACTCTTCAAAATGTCTAATTAGTGCTTAATCAATTTTTATAATATAAGATCACCACTCAATAAGACCCAATCCCTTAATTTTCAACTCATGTAAGCATTTCTCTGTCATGTTAGAAACCCTCATATGCCATTTCCTGTTCTCTTTGGGGTGTAGAATCTGACAAGGTTCTTTATCCACCATCTGCTCATTAAAATGTCAAGTGTTTTTAAGTGTGAATGAAAAACTGGTCTCAGGTTCTTAAGTATTCCTCCCTACCAAGTACTGGCTAGTTGTTTTTATGATAGTATAAGGTAACTGTGCCTTCTATTTAAGAACTGTTTCAGGTTCCTTTGTTTGAGTATATTTGCACCCCAACCTGGGAACATTTAGTTAAGCTACATTTGTACATTCCACCTAACAGGAATAACTCATTGTTGATTCCTCACGCTGACCATATTCTGTTTGGCAGAAATGCAGAAATTCATCCTCCCTCAGCCAGGCACAGTTGCTTTGCATGCACACATGTCTATTCCACCTGCCTGCCCTACCCCGCCCCCCCCGCCCCCCGTTACCATTAACCCTAAAGAACAGATACAGACAGGATGGAATGCAAAACTCATTAGAATCTAGAGAATGTCTCTCAAGTTTCTGAAAGCATCTAGTCCTTGAGAGTGCAAAATGAAACTGATGAAAGCACATCAGAATGGTCCAGGTGCGTAAAAATACAGCCTGGGTCTATTCTCGGGGTGGGGGGATGTTTTTGGTATTCGCTTAACTGAAAATGAACATCATCACGCTCAGGCATAATGGCAGAAAATGAGACTCACCTTAATAAGGTCTCTTGATGAACAAGTTCAAGAGAAGCAGCTTTGCATACTCTACAGGTTTAGTGTACAGGAGTGGATTCCAGAATGAAGGAAACACCTTGGACACTACACAGACTCCTGTATGTCTTCTATGCACACAGACTCCTGTATGTCTTCTATGCCTTATCACAGCCTTTTCAGTAGCCTAAGAACCTCATCTCTATGACCACGAAGGACAGCGCTTGTTACCTCATAGTCCGTGATCCTGTTCTCCGGAGGCCTTAGGTATCACAACACCCTACGTAACCTGTGCCAAATATCTGAAGGATCTACTACTCCCTTCCCATCGAAGAGCCTTTATGCTCACGAGATTAAATTCCTTCCCCTCGGCAGTGACCAAAGGTAGATTCTCACATACCCCATATCAAGCACGGTTGTGTGTGCCCGCAACCAAGAAGTGCCTGGTTCAATGGACCACATTCTCTTAGATTGCTCTCTACACAGTAGACCTCACCAACTGATGCTGAGCAAAACGTTGGACCTCTGGCCTATAACTCTGAGAAGAAGTCAAATGAGGCTTCTCTTGGCAGATCGGGACAAAGATATCACTGCTTTAGTAGCTTCCTTTTTAGCCACAATTTTACTGGAAAGGGTTCCCAATGAACCATCATTTTGGGGAACAGACAGGGCATAGCAGAATATCTATGAGCACACGATCACAGTGTGACCTTATGACCCTCAACAGCTTCACCCTTGTCCTTTTAATTATCCCAGGGACCTGAAATGTTTTATACTGTGATGCCAATAAAGGTATTGGATTGGATTTGACCTCATCTCAAATGCTGCCATGTACAAGGCAATGGCCTGAAGAGAGCCTACGTTGGCTGATTCATTGTTATGCAGATTTTCCAAAGCTCAAACCTTAAAAGTACCTGAAGGAGCAAGTTTAAGCTAGTACAGTGTTTTTCAACCCCTGTTCTGTGGCACACTAGTGTGCCGCGAGATGTTGCCTGGTGTGCCGTGGGAAAAATTGAAAAATTACTTTATATATAGTCAATATAGGCACAGAGTTAATTTTTTTTAACATTTTCTAATGGTGGTGTGCCTCGTGATTTTTTTCATGAAACAAGTGTGCCTTTGCCCAAAAAAGGTTGAAAAACACTGAGCTAGTACATGTCAGCTGAGGCTCAGCACGATGAGTTAATTAATTGATTGACTGCATTTCTATCTCACCTTTTCCCCAAGCATTTCAAGAAGGCCCACACATTTCTCTTCCTCTCCATTTTATCTTCAAAACAGCCCTGTGAGAGGGAGTGAGGCCCTGTGAGAGGGAGCACCCCGTGGGCTTTAGGGCTGAGTGGCAATCTGAAGCCTAGTCTCTCAGGCCCTAGTATGTCCCTCTCACCACAGCACCACATTGACTCAGTGCACATGAAAATGTTTTGTAATGTAACATGGTCTTCCCCGCATTGGAATATTATAAGTGCATCTGGAAGCAGACAAGACAACCTGTTGGCAGCCTTGGTAAGACACACCAGCTTCAGTTATTTTGGGTCACCCCTCTCACTTGACCTTTTAACCCAGTCCTCCTAGTAAGTGGTTACTTTTCTGCATTAAAAGTGACGTGATCCATTTTCATATTTAGAATGATGGACAAGATTAGCATTTCCACAGTTTAATATTTTACCAAGTGATCCATCTGCAGGGAGCTTCAGTTTCTGTTTTCTTTACAATGCCTGTCAACTGTTATATCATCTAACATCTCCCTCTCTCTACCCCTGGAGATATTTCCCAATTTTCTGTCTAAGAACTTAGCATTTCAAATGCCCCTTTGTTCTCTAGCCAATGCTATATTCAGCTTGCCAGGTCACAACTTGATTGGCTCCCGGTTTATCATTGCTATATTGAATAAAATTCTGGTTCTCTTCTTTTCTCTGGGAATGACAGAGCCAAAAAGTGTTTTCTATAATACCAGGCATTTGCTGTGGATATTTTTTCTATGTTTCTTTTTATAGTGCATCTATATGACACCATCACAGACCCTCCCAAGTGTTCCTATTTTCCAGGTACAGTCCTAGGTTTACAGAAGCCATCCAGGTTTCTGATTTGAGCCCAGATTGTCCCACTTTTCCTTAAGATGTCCCTTTTTTCATCTGAGGCATGTTGGAGTGTATGGTAGGACATCCTTATTTTCATCGGAAGGTATGGAGTTATGCGACCCCTGAGCCAATGAGATAAGTAACTATACAGGTGAAACTCAAAAAATTAGAATATCGTGGAAAAGTCAATTTATGTAAGCAATTGTTTTCATTAGCTACTGGAGTTTAATATATGAGATAGACTCATGACATGCAAAGCGAGATATGTCAAGCCTTTGTTTGTTATAATTGTGATGATTATGGCGTACAGCTGATGAAAACCCCAAAGTTGAAATTGTTAATTTGGGGTTCTCATCAGCTGTACGCCATAATCATCACAATTATAACAAATAAAGGCTTGACATATCTCGCTTTGCATGTCATGAGTCTATCTCATATATTAGTTTCACCTTTTAAGTTGAATTACTGAAAGAAATGAACCTTTCCACAATATTCTGATTTTTCGAGTTTCACCTGTACAACCTTTAGAACAGAGGGCAGCAACCTAAGGCCTATGGGCTGGAAGCGGCCCATGAGGGTCGCTTAACTGGCCCATGAGCCACCCCCGAACCAAGCCGCCTGCTCAGCAAGTTCCTGCGCACTGTGCTAAAGCACTGCAGCGTGGTGCGGGGACTCTCTTCCGCAGCTCCGGAAATCGCTTCTGCACATGCCCAGCTGGTGGAAATTGCTTCTGCACAGGTGCAATTTTCGGCATCTGGGCATGCGCAGAAGCGATTTCTGGCGCCGCGGACATGTGCAGACGCGATTTCTGGCGTCGCGCTGCGCCGGTCCGGCACTGGGAGGATCTCTGCGGGAGTGATCTGGCCGCTCTCAGTCACCAGTCTAGCTGCCGCATTCTGGATTAGTTGTAGTTTCCGGGTCACCTTCAAGGGTAGCCCCACGTAGAGCGCGTTGCAGTAGTCCAAGCGGCTGATTAACTAGAGCATGCACCACTCTGGTGTCTCATCTGATATGTTAGGAGAACAGGCCACTCTGCAATTTCAGAAGAAGGAACGAGAAGGTACAGAAACTGCATTCATTCATACATTCCTTATGCAAAGGGGGCTCTGCTGTGCAATCTCCTTACCCCTTCAACACCCAGCATTAAGTATGCACATCTGCAGAAGTGAAGCCTTCAGGTGTAGACCTCTCTGCACATAAGTTTCCAGAGGAGAGGAACGCCTGCAGAATTTGCACTCGCAATCCAGTGGGACTCTGTGCACACTGAATTCTCTCTTGCAGAGGTGCACACCCAACATGCAGAGATCAAGCGCAAGGGAAGCATGCAGTTTCAGCAGCAGGGCCAGTGGCGCTTCCCCATTGCCTCCTGTACTTGTGTAGCATCCTTCCTAGGAGGCTAGGGAGCGCCACAGTCCTGGCCAATTCCTACTACAGATCAGGCACCAAGTGTCCCGGCCTTTGTTTCCTTGATTGCTTCATGTATGTGTTATTGTTTGTTTGGCATCATGAAGGATGGGCTGTTAGTCAAGAGCTCTTGTTTGCACAGCCTGCTGAGTCACTGGAGATGACATTAATTTACACTCCTCTGGTGGGAGGAGATGGTGTTAGGAACAGAGGAACCTGCCTTATACTGAGTCAGACCACTGATCTATCTCACTCAGTATTGCACATACTGAGTAGCTTTCCAAGGTTTGGGGCAAGGAACACTTCCAGCCCTACCCTGCCAGGGATCAAACTTAAGACCGTCGGCAGGTAGAGCTGTGGCCCTTCCCCAAAGAAAATGATTGCATAAAATGACTGGAAGTAATCTTCACCAGGATCTTTCCATTCGCCACATGACAATGTCTGGTGACTGCACTTTACTTGCAACTTAGCAAACCCATGTAGCATCTAGGCTGTTTTTGAACAGTTTCTCCATTCCTGGTGATCAGCCTGTTGAGGTGCACTTTTTGTGGTTCCTGTGGATTAAACCACAGAGCCTAGGCTTGCTGATCAGAAGGTTGGCGGTTCGAATCCCTGCAACAGGGTGAGCTCCCGTTGCTTGGTCCCTGCTCCTGCCAACCTAGCAGTTTGAAAGCACGTCAAAGTGCAAGTAGATAAATAGGTAGCGCTCAGCGGGGGTAAACGGCATTTCCGTGATGCTCTGGTTCGCCAGAAGCAGCTTAGTCATGCTGGCCACATGACCCGGAAGCTGTACACTGGCTCCCTTGGCCAGTAACGTGAGATGAGCACCGCAACCCCAGAGCCGTCCGCGACTGGACCTAACCATCAGGGGTCCCTTTACACTTTACAGCCCAATATGAAATCTGAGTGTGGCCAAACTGCGGGGGGCAGTGAAAGATAGGCGTGCCTGGCATGCTCTGGTCCATGGGGTCACAAAGAGTTGGACACGACTGAACAAATGAACAACAACAACATGAAATATGAGTGCTTTTTGTGGTGCCTTTGCCTCCAAGCTTATTTAAATAAAATTTAGATATAGACCTTCAAATCCACCAGTTACTTTTTGGATAGGACTTTCTAGTATCCCAGTCACTTCCTTTTTTGATGAAAGGCTGGAAACCACTAAAGTCTATGCTAGAAATGCACTGGATGGAGAAGATGGAGTTCATTTGCTCTTAAAAAAAAATAGGACATTTGCTAGGGCAACAAATTGTTAGGATATAGATATTCAAGAATTTCATTACCCAGAACAGCACCTACCTAATTCACAGTTCCTGAAATACTGAAAAACTGAAACACAGCTAGCTGCTTTTTGAAATTTCCACTTCTCTTATTTAGTTTCCAGCTAAATAATGTATATTTTACAAGGAAGTGTGCATAATAGTGCATATATTGGTGAAAATAACATACAAGAATGCATTATATTAGGAGAAATTGATTGCAAAAATGTGTCTATTGGACAAAATTGCATACAAAATGTTTACATCAGGAGAAATATGTGCTAAAATGCCAATGAATTTTCATGAGGACTTTTTTTTCTATAAAAAAAAAACTAACTAACTGCAAACTGATATCAAAATGTGGAAAACTGAAATGAAAATCTTCTGATTCAACTACCCCCTACTCCATGGGGACTTCCAAGGAAGACAACAGGACTCTAGGGAGCCGGAAGAGCTTGCTGTCATAGTTGGATCAGCCAAAGTTTTGTTGTTGTTCAGTCATTCAGTTGTGTCCGACTCTTTGTGACCCCATGGACCAGAGCATGCCAGGCACGCCTGTCTTTCACTGCCTCCCGCAGTTTGGTCAGACTCATGTTGGTAGCCTCGAGAACACTGTCCAACCATCTCATCTTCTGTCGTCCCCTTCTCCTTGTGCCCTCCATCTTTCCCAACATCAGGGTCTTTTCCAGGGAGTCTTCTCTTCTCATGAGGTGGCCAAAGTATTGGAGCCTCAGCTTCAGGATCTGTCCTTCCAGTGAGCACTCAGGGCTGATTTCCTTCAGAATGGATAGGTTTGATCTTCTTGCAGTCCATGGGACTCTCAAGAGTCTCCTCCCAGCACCATAATTCAAAAGCATCAATTCTTCAGCAATCAGCCAAAGTTACCAAGCCCTAAATATTTTTTACCTGATCTCCTGACAGCCCCACGCATTTCACTTGGACTCGAGATTCTTCCCCTTCTCCTCCATCCCCAGAATGGAGACAGTATCAGGTGTCCAGAGACAGCAGAGAAGTGTTCACTTAGTAATCTGAGGTCTTCGCTACTGAAGGACAGAGAAACTAGAGAAGGTCCAGGTATGCATTGGGACCCAGCAAATGACCAGGAAGAGGAGGAACTACCTTTGGGGATATCAACCTCACAGTGTCTCCTGGGTCTTTGCTGGGATGTCTGTTCCCTGTTGGACTTCAGTAGGCAGTGGCAAGTTTCCCTTGCCTCAATCCTTATTTACTCCACTCCCAGATTAATGGCATACATTTTCCCTAGACAGCAGTAGTAGGCCTATGAAGAAGAGTTTGAAGAAGAAGAGTTTGGATTTGATATCCCGCTTTATCCCTACCCGAAGGAGTCTCAAAGCGGCTCACATTCTCCTTTCCCTTCCTCCCCCACAACAAACACTCTGTGAGGTGAGTGGGGCTGAGAGACTTCAAAGAAGTGTGACTAGCCCAAGGTCACCCAGCAGCTGCATGTGGAGGAGCGGAGACGCGAACCCGGTTCACCAGATTACAAGTCCACCGCTCTTAACCACTACACCACACTGGCTCTCACTCCTTTGTTATTTTCAGTGAAGTTCTGTATGGTTTGGTGATGTAGAGTTATATTTGAACACGCCCCTACTTATGCCATGAAACCAACTGTATTTGCACATAATGCTAAGCCAAGGTTTGTTTTAAATAAGTTTGTTCAATAAACCATGTGCCATATCACAGATGATAAAACAAATAATGGCTTGTTTCTCCAAAGCTTGCCTTGTTTCCAGCTGCCCTTGCCTTTTCCCTTTGTAGCTTGGTGAGTGTCTGGGATTGGGTGGCTACATAAACCATGATTATGCAAGAGTGTGAGGATCAGACATGATAACATACTTATACCATAGTTAAAAGTTCCCTGTTCAGGGAAGTTTTTAATGTGTGATATTTTCCTGTATTTTAATCTCTGTTGGAAGCCACCCAGAGTGGCTGGGCAGGGTATAAATAAATTATTATTATTATTATTATTATTATTATTATTATTATTATTATTATTATTAAACAAGCCATGGTTCATAGGCCAGCAGCAAACCAGGGGTTGTCATTGTCATATGTTGGCAGAGAAAAGTCCCTGATTGGTTTGCTGGGTGAGTTCACATGTTCAATGAAGCCAAAGTTAAGTTAAACAAACCATGGCCATTGTGTGGCCTCAGGCAAATTCAACTTCCATTTAATATGGGGAAATGGTGCCTCATGACCAATTTGGTGTGAAATATAAAGTAAATCTGCAAATATTTAGAAAGGAAATCTCCTTTAAAAGCCAGTTGATGGGTATTTTTTTAAAGGAACAAACTCTTGGCTTTCCTTTTTTTTATCTACAGAAGATGCATTAAGAAGAGTCAGGGACAAACATGAATCGGTATTCAAGCCATTAGCAATTGTGTGGATGGTTTTAAGGAAGCAAACAGCCGATTGGCAGGGCAGCCAATCTGGATCGGATCCTAGTTTAAGAGGTAGAAGACAGTCCATATCAGGGGGCCCTGCGCCTGCTATTTGTGTTGGAAGAAACACAACAATTTGTGCTCTTTCAGGCATGGCAGGCCTGATCTGGACTGGGAGTGTTTGAATGGCATCTTACCTGTCAGGGAAAGAGGGACTACTCGGGAGGAGCAGGGGGAGAGAGGGGAACAAGCTAGAGCTGGGAGAGAAGATAGCGACTCATCCAGGGAAGGGGGGGTCGCTGGGTTATAGAGAACAGCCACCCATAATCTCCACAGATTCATCCTCCTCCTCCAGCCCCCGTCAGGAAATGTCTCCGGAAGAGAGGGAGATGCCAGGCTTGGGGATGACAGAGGAGAGACCCAGCACCGTCAGTCACAGACAGGAAGATGAGCCGGGGGGGGGGGAGGAGACGCAGACGTCATCTCAGGGTGCCTAGCCGTTGGTGGTGTTGGCGGGCGCGCGAAAGCCCGCCACTCCGAGAAACTGAAACTGACTGAGCAGACATGATTGCAGAGACTCTGTTAATTCATTATGGCCAATAAATAATTATAGCTAACCTAAAGGCTTGCCGTTACTCATGAGCAACATTCAAGGGAAGGAGTAAATCCCTGACAGCACCTAATTTGGCCCCCAGTTTCATTTGCTGGAGAAAGAACAGAAATTATGGGTCCTCACTAAAGGAGAGTAGGAAAAAGTGGGATTTCTGTTTTGGAGACTGTATGGTAGATGTTTCCAGGAAGGAAGGAAGGAAGGAAGGAAGGAAGGAAGGAAGGAAGGAAGGAAGGAAGGAAGGAAGGAAGGTCCAAGCTGGCTTCCTTTTCCTCAGCAGATGCCACAACATTCTTAGCTAAGTGGCTTCTCTCCCCATAGCTGTCAACACTCCCTGCTGTTTCCCAATGCTATAATAAGGGAATTTCCCACCAAAAAGGGGGGGTGGAAGGTTGACAGCTATGCCCCCAACCCTATTCAATACTGAGTGCAAAACTATACACATCAATCAAACTCAGGCTTCCTTCTGAGGAGACATGTAAAGGAGTGCATTGATTGCTATATAAATGAATAGGACTTTTGACTAAGGAAAGGATCCAATGCATGTGCAATGGGAGAACTGCATACGAGCTAAAACTTTGTGAAGTTTCTTTCTTTCTTTCTTTTTTTTTTTTCTTTTTTTTCTTTTTTCTTTCTTTCTTTTTTCTTTCTTTTTTTTCTTTCTTTCTTTTCTTTCTTTCTTTCTTTCTTTCTTTCCCTGCAGCAATATCCACTGCAGAAGAGACAGGCCCCAGTTTTAAATGGAATACAGGAAAGTACCCAATGCATGTGCAATGGGAGAACTGCATATGAGCTAAAACTTTGTGAAGTTTCTTTCTTTCTTTCTTTCTTTCTTTCTTTCTTTCTTTCTTTCTTTCTTTCTTTCTTTCTTTCTTTCTTTCTTTGCCTGCAGCAATATCCACTGCAGAAGAGACAGGCCCCAGTTTTAAATGGAATACAGGAAAGTACCCAATGCATGTGCAATGGGAGAACTGCATACGAGCTAAAACTTTGTGAAGTTTCTTTCTTTCTTTCTTTCTTTCTTTCTTTCTTTCTTTCTTTCTTTCTTTCTTTCTTTCCTGCAGCAATATCCACTGCAGAAGAGACAGGCCCCAGTTTTAAATGGAATACAGGAAAGTACCCAATGCATGTGCAATGGGAGAACTGCATACGAGCTAAAACTTTGTGAAGTTTCTTTCTTTCTTTCTTTCTTTCTTTCTTTCTTTCTTTCTTTCTTTCTTTCTTTCTTTCTTTCTTTCTTTCTTTCTTTCTGCAGCAATATCCACTGCAGAAGAGACAGGCCCCAGTTTTAAATGGAATACAGGAAAGTACCCAATGCATGTGCAATGGGAGAACTGCATATGAGCTAAAACTTTGTGAAGTTTCTTTCTTTCTTTCTTTCTTTCTTTCTTTCTTTCTTTCTTTCTTTCTTTTTCTTTCTTTCTTTCTTTCTTTCTTTCTTTCCTGCAGCAATATCCACTGCAGAAGAGACAGGCCCCAGTTTTAAATGGAATACAGGGGCTTATCACTTTAGCAGGGAAACCTGGTTAGCCAAAGCTTGAGCTGCAAGAGGAGTCCCCTACCTCCACACGTGTTTTTTTTCCTTTGGATCACAGATGGTTGTACAGTCCCACTATGTGTAGCTGATTCTGTTGCGTATCCATTTATGGCATATTGAACAGCGTAAATTATTGCTACTCCATTTCATAGTGAACTACAGAAGGAAAAAGTGCAGGCTCCACTTTTGTGGGCTTAGAATATCCCAAGATTGCGTGATTTACCCCCACCCCACCCCCCGAGTCTTTTCTTGCTTTCTTTAAGGTGGAAACTCTAGTGCCATGAGTTACTTCTTTCTTCTCTTTCCTCTTGGGCTTTGGCAGCCTTGAGAACAGTCTTAAATCTGACATCACGGAAGGTTCCTTACCAATCCAGAAACCTGAGCCACAGCTGTCCCAGCATTAAACTGAAATGGCCTTGCTCAAGGATGATGTAACGAGTGGTGTATGTTACATGTGCATAACTTACATATTGGAATTGATGGGGTTTAAGCAATACAAGCACCAGAAACCAACCTGTTTATTCCTAGCCCTTTTCAGCGTAGATCTGAGGTTTCTTGCTGGTGGCTAATGTGTGGCTCAGCGTTGCATAGAAGTCATTGTAGAACTGCCACTGCGAGGAATGAGAAATCTGCCTTAGCTGCATCTGTTCCAGAATGGAGCCAAACATTTATGCCCATTTCCCCTTGAAATATGAGAGCAATTAGTAACTGGTTAAAGTGAGATTTCGACTGACAGGCAACATGTTCAAATGGTACCTTGTGCTATATGCTGTTGTGCCTCTGCCAGTACAATACGTTCCGTGCACCGACTCCACCAATGCAAACACATCTGCCTAAGTCATTTGCGGGTCAAAGACAGAATAACTCAAATATCATTCACTGAGGATATTTTAAATTTAGAATGAGAGTAGCATATTCAGTCCTGTTCGATTTTTGTGTTCATTTTCTTAACCATAGTTGAAAAGCATCCAAAATACCAGACCAGAAAGTGCTCTGAAAGCCTCACCAGACTGACCTGCTATAAGCCCAAGTCACAGCTGATGCAAAGAGAGAGAGAGAGAGAGAGAGAGAGAGAGAGAGAGAGAGAGAGAGTTTGGATTTGATATCTGATTTTTTTAGATGCATTTTTGAAGGGTGGTTTCCACAAAGCGGGAAGCTTCCTGAGCTCAGACTTACCGGTATATTGCCAAGCTGAGTCTCCACTTTGCTACTAGAGGTTACCGTGCAGATACTCCTCATAGGAACAGCTCGTTTTAAATATTAGATTTCAGAGTATATGTTGCCAGCTTACAGTTGCTGATGAAGCCTCACAACATCTGCTTTTTCAGAGGGAGGGAGGGAGGAAGGGGAGGGGAAAGGAGAGGAGGGGAAGGAAAAGGAAGGAAGGAAGGAGGAAGGAAGGAAGGAAAGGAAAGGAAAGGAAAGGAAAGGAAAGGAAAGGAAGGAAAGGAAGGAAAGGAAGGGAAGGAAGGAAAGGAAAGAAAGGAAGGAAAGGAAGGAAGGAAGGAAAGGAAGAAAGGAAGGAAAGGAAGGAAGGAAGGAAGGTTTGCTAGGATTTAAGGAAAGCTGATTTCAGAAGAGGGATTTGGCCTTGCTTGTTCGGTGTTATAGGAGACTTTGCTTTACAGTACATTTCCTAATAAAATTAAATGTTTCTGATTTTAACAGGCACCCACGTTGTTTTAATGATATCTCCATGTTATATGCTTTGTAACAGCTTGCTGTAGCCTCATCTCTTAGGAATTTACAATGAATGCATTTTTTTTTTAAGACATGTTTTCTAATAAGACGCGGAAGAAGGGAGCTGTAGCTAATGACCTTTTAACAAATACATGAGCAAAGCATTTATAAAATGAACATTCATTTAAAGTGCTTTTCAATATTGACTTAGTTTAGCTAGGGATTGGAGTCACTTACCTTTTGTTGTAAACCATAAAGGCCACCCTAAATAGGACTCTGAATAAATAGACCTTCCTTTCCCTGGTTACTGGTAGGCGTTTTCTAGGCACAAGTGCTGTTTAGTTTGCTGTTAGGCGAGGCTCTTGATGTGAATCTAGTAGAATCTCGATCAGATCGTTTTAATGAAGCCGGACCCCCTTGCCTAATACAAAAGAGGCATTTAAAAGCGGGGCGTGTCAGTTGTGATGAAGATGCCCATCCAGATTCTGGTTACAAAGCAGCTGGTGTGGGGTTAGATTTCTGATATCTTGGATGCGCTGTTGTTGGGGCAGAGTGTGGCCAAGGTCAAAGAAACTGCTACCTCTCATGTATCTGTCTATCTAAGCAATGGGAAACCTGTGACCATCCAGATATTGTCAGACAATAACTCCTACTGCACTATCCCTGGCTGCTGTTCATGCTGGCAACACGTCCAAGTTTCCAGTTTGCATGGGACCATATGATGCATGTGTTTGCTTTCACACTTTCTTAGGCTTGCCTTTGAAGAACAAGTTGCAGTGGACAGCAATGATCGCTCCCCACATCAAATGGGGGGGCAACCTTTGCGCGGTTGCACGCAGCCCCTTGAGCGCCTTCCCCCAGGAGGGATACCTGGGGTCTCCGCCTACCCCAGCTAAGCAGCCAATCCCGCCTGGGGATTGGCCTGGTAAGGGGAGGGACTACCTAGCCCACACAATAGAAAGTAGCTTACCAGGAAGCAGCAGTCGGGCTCCAGAGCTTCTCCCACCCTCCACTCCCTCAATTAACACTTATTTTGCAGGTTAACCTCTTCTCCACAGGTACGCAGGCGCTGCTATGTCAAGGCCGCTGTTGAAGGGCCGGAAAGGAATTTCCCTGCATTGGCAGGTTTCGCCTTTCCCGTAGCAATACGTCACAACTTTGGCGGTAGCAGGCCTTGGGTGGAATCCTTTAGTCCATCTTCCTAAATGGTGTGTGTGTGTGTGTGTGTGGCGGTGACCCACACCCCCTTTGTGGCGGCGATACCAGGGTTCCCCGTTAAAGGGGTCTTTGGGGAGGCATTGGCCATATGCCATGAGGTTGTCATTGCCCTCCCCCTCCAGCAACAGCGAACAGGGGGCGGGCTCTCTGCTTGAGCATATGTTCTCCAGAGCCAGCCCAATCCCCACCCATTCTGGATAACTCTGAAGTTTCCCAGATCCCCGGCTGGGGGCTGGGAAGGATAGATGCCCAATGCCTGAGCCATGGTCTCCCTACATCTGCATCTGAATAAAGTTGTGGCCAATTTTAATCCCATAGCATGTTGTCTGGCATCATTATTCCGCTCAGGGGTCGCCTGGGGGTTGGGGGACTCCGCCTGTCCACACAAAAGATGTAGGGAGTAGTGAAACCAGGATCTCTACATTTCATTCATTTATTTTATTTCTGCGCTGCTTTTCCATGCACAAGAATCGTGCTCAGAGCAGCTAACAGCAATGAAAAGAGTCCTGTGCAGAAGTTACCAATAGGAAAATGTAAAACCAGTGATGAAACAGGGACTATGTCCACTTCCACTGCCATTTCGCTCTGTATTCCACTCTGGTCAGACCTGTATTCCGCTCTGGTCAGACCTCACCTGGAATACTGTGTCCAGTTCTGGGCACCACAGTTCAAGAAGGATACTGACAAGCTGGAACGTGTCCAGAGGAGGGCAACCAAAATGGTCAAGGCCTGGAAACGATGCCTTATGAGGAACGGCTTAGGGAGCTGGGTATGTTTAGCCTGGAGAAGAGAAGGTTAAGGGGTGATATGATAGCCATGTTCAAATATATAAAGGATGTCATATAGAGGAGGGAGAAAGGTTTTTTCTGCTGCTCCAGAGAAGCGGACACAGGGCAATGGATTCAAACTACAAGAAAGAAGATTCCACCTAAACATTAGGAAGAACTTCCTGACAGTAAGAGCTGTTCGCAGTGGAATTTGCTGCCAAGGAGTGTGGTGGAGTCTCCTTCTTTGGAGGTCTTTAAGCGGAGGCTTGACAGCCATCTGTCAGGAATGCTTTGATGGTGTTTCCTGCTTGGCAGGGGGTTGGACTGGATGGCCCTTGTGGTCTCTTCCAACTCTAGGATTCTATGATTCTATGATTTCAATCTCCTGCCAACTGATGGCAGTGACGGAGCAAGGCGAGGTGGTACCCGGTGCAGAAAATTTCCTGTCAATCCCCCACACACATTGAATTTATTTATTTTGCCTACAATGGTTTGACTTTATTTCATGGGGGGGGGGACAAAATTGTTGAGCTTTTTTGGGGGGAATCACATGCCTTGCAATGAGGAGAGCCTGCCGGCCGCCATACTACTGGAGGACCATTTGGGCAGTGGGAAGCCTGTGCATCCCAAAGCAACAACGTCTCTCACGACTGTTGACTGCCGCACAGCATTTTGTCACCCCCCTCAGAGGTGGCACCCGGGTCGGACCGTACCCACCTTGCAATGACAGGAAATGGCTTTATGTATCCACCCCGATAACATCAGTCATCATGAATGCACAACAAAGAAGGATGTCTGGAGGAGTCCCAAGACTACTGTTTTTAAAATCCTTGTTATTACTGGCATGTGGGGCTGAGATACCCTGAGGGTCTCAAATCCAGAAGGCGTATTGATAGAAACTTACAATTTCATCTCATATTCCTGTGCTCTGCAGATAGCGTGGGACCTCTGAACCTCCATGGGAAGTCTGTGAACAAACTTGGGAGTCTTGACTGCTCTGCATTTTGACTGGGCTTCTTCAAAAGATTGTGCATCAGGAATTCTGTACCTCAGGAGGTAAAATCTCCTGTGATGCCAATGATTTGCACCGGCCCAGAGGATGCGGTGAAGTGGAATCCCCAGGGGACACTTTAAACTAAACGTCGTCTCCTTGAAGGCAGAGTACATGCTGCAGCAATGCAATGCCACTAAGGGTAGCTCGTCTCTCTCTTTTTTAAAAAAAAAGAAAGAAAGGGGTGAAAACATGCGCTGCATATTTACACAGAATTCCCTCAAGATTATCTGTCATGCCAGAGATTAAACTGAATGTCTCTCCCCAGTTTAATGCTTTGCCTCGAGGCAGTATGTGCCCAGTAGGTTCCATACTCTGCTCCAGATTGGAGATTATGAACACAGGCAGTTTGAAATCTTGCCCTTATTTTCCATAAGGTAACAAATGCAGACCCCCTCTCCTTTGCTATTAAATCTACAGGCCGGGAGAGGGGGCTTCCTGTACTGCCCTTCCCCCACGTCAATTTTTTACTCTTTCCCACAAAATGTTTAATGCTAGAGGAGGATGCATTGCCTCTCACTCAAGGATATTAAATAGTGATCATCATCATTGGGCAATAATAATAATTTTTTATTTGTACCCTGACCATCTGGCTGGGTCTCCCCAGCCACTCTGGGCGGCTTCCATCAAATATTAAAATACATTTAAAATATCACAGATTAAAAACTTCCCTAAACAGGGCTGCCTTCAGGTATTTTCTGAATGTCAGGTAGTTGTTTATTCCCCTGATGGGAGGGCGTTCCACAGGGCGGGCGCCACTACCGAGAAGGCCCTCTGCCTGGTTCCTTGTACTTTGCTTCTCACAGCAAGGGAACCGCCAGAAGGCCCTCGGCGCTGGATCTCAGTGTCTGGGCTGAATGATGGGGGTGGAGACGCTCCTTCAGGTATACAGGACCGAGATTTAGGGCTTTAAAGGTCAGCACCAACACTTTGAATTGTGCTCGGAAACGTACTGGGAGCCAATGTAGATCTCTCAGGACCGGTGTTATGTGGTCCCGGCGGCCACTCCCAGTCACCAGTCTAGCTGCCGCATTCTGGATTAGTTGCAGTTTCCGGGTCACCTTCAAAAGCAAGAGAACGGCTACTCAAGAGCAGGGATGGGGAAATTCTCATTCAGTTCATACTTTGGCTGTGAACCTGCAGGTGTTTCCTACCTGGCCTGGGAGGGCAAGGACATTGACTGACTGTGGCTACGAAAGCTGAGGCTGCTGAACAGACTCTTGAGCTGGGGTTTTGTTGGTGAGAGTGTTGCTGTTGTTGCGGTTGTGGGGGGGCTGGTATTTTTATTTTAGATCTTGTGATTTCTGTAGAAATCGTTCAGTTTGGCTGTGCATTTTTAAATGTTTTATTAATGGTTTTTGACTAGTTATGTTTTAGTTACAGGGAACTCAAAAAATTAGAATATCGTGGAAAAGTCCATTTATGTAAGCAATTGTTTTCATTAGCTACTGGAGTTTAATATATGAGACAGACTCATGACATGCAAAGCGAGATATGTCAAGCCTTTGTTTGTTATAATTGTGATGATTATGGCGTACAGCTGATGAAAACCCCAAAGTTGAAATTGTTAATTTGGGGTTCTCATCAGCTGTACGCCATAATCATCACAATTATAACAACATACTCGCTTTGCATGTCATGAGTCTATCTCATATATTAGTTTCACCTTTTAAGTTGAATTACTGAAAGAAATGAACCTTTCCATGATATTCTAATTTTTTGAGTTTCACCTGTATGTATTTTTTTTTTTGCTGTGCAAGCTGCCTTGAGCATGGCTCAAACTGTGGAAAGGAAGTATACAAATAAAATTATGTATGTGTGCATTTATTTAAATTTGCACTTTCCAAACAATACATAAACTGAAGCACAACCATCCTTGGAAATGCACACTTCTCCGAATCTTGCAAAGCAGTTCTCCAACCAAAGAATTCTTACAAAAATGCCAACACGGAAGTATTGTGTGCATAAAAATGCATATTTTAGGGAGGAAAACTTACAAAAGTGCATTAAATTAGGGGAATCAGTTTTGCAGAAATGAGCATATGAGGCAAAATAGCACACAGATGTGTGTATTAGGAGAAATTAGCACTAAAGTGCAGGCGAATTTTCATGAGAACTTTTTTTTTTAAAAAAAACTGAAAATAGATGTGGAGAACTGAACAGAATGGAAAAATTAGAAACGGAAAGCAACTGAAATTGACCCACCTCTATTGAAGTGACTTCATACTTGCCGTGGTGCTATTTACAAGTAGTTCACAAAAATGTGAAAGCTTGAAGTGTTCAGTGACAGGGGGCCATCCAACCGCTATCTTCCCTTCCAGTGGGACTTTGCAGGGCATCCACAGTATTGCCATTCATGGAGTCCATGGTGGAGGGGTAGACAATTGCGCCCAGTCAGGCCCAGTGTTGGCTCATGATGACAGTAAGGTGGGTTGGAAACCAGAGAATCCTGGGATGGCTCAGCTCTGCCCATCCTCAAAACACTCAATGTTGGTGCTTTCTGCTGGTCCCTCTGTTTGGGGTCCCTTCAGTTGTCCACACACTCACACGTTTCATGGGTGAAAGGTGTGGAGGTGTTTCGGGAGGCAGGAGAGGATATATTATTTTATGATATCCTTCCTAACTTGCGCCAGCAAGTTCTATAACCTAGCAAAGTTGTTAAACAATCCCCCTTTTAAATTACACAGCGGTTAGCTGGTTGCAAGCTCGTTTGAGCCTCACTATTTGGGATTCCTGGTTTCCCTTTTTATATCCCTCCTAAAAGAATAGACACGGCCATCTGATTAAAGTTAACATAGAACTAGTTTACTTACAATCTTCCAGTTCACAATAAGATCCCTGAAGGCAGACTTAATTTACAGAACAACATATAACTATCTGAACTATCCCATAAGGGAAATAGTCTCAAGTTGGACTAGATGGAATCTTGGAATCACAGAGCTGGAAGGGGCCACGAGGGTCATCTAGTCCAGCCCTCTGCAAAGCAACAATCTTTTGCCCACTGTGGGTCTTGAACCCATGATCCTGAGATTAAGAGTCTCACACTCTACCGGCTGAGCTGACTGCAACTTAGCAGTCACTTCTCCTAAATCTTAGGAGCACAAAAATGGAGAACAAGAAGAGCAGAACATGGAGGCCGTGTGCTCCTCTGTCCAAGAGCAGGCCACACACCCCATTAAGTCACACGCAAAGGAAGTCTGTCCCAGCCCAGGAGGAACTAGCAAGTTTTCTCCTGAATGATACAAAGCATTCCCCAGCATGTGCATTGTAGGGATGTTGTATTTGACTGCAATACGTTTTTACATCCCACAAAAGGGGGAGGTTGGCAGCAGCCAGCCAGTTTAACTGGGAGAGCTGGACAAAGGGATGCCTCCCCTTTCTGCAGCCTGGCATAAAAGGGAGTTGACTTCTTGTGCCATCTGATTCTGCGTTTGTTCAGTAGGGAAATACCCCGTCTTCTGACAAATGCAACACATCTTACAAAAGGGTTGTTTCCTCATGCATTCCCTTCCCAATGCATGAATAATTGTTACCGAGTCTTTAAGAATACATGCAGCCCGATCCAGAATCCCACTTCATTCAGTGGTGCTTATTTCCAATGAATTGTGCATAAGGGCTTCAGCATTAAAGAACGGATTTGAATGCTAATCCACTGGTTTATTTTGCACTTTCCATTAATGTTTCTAGTTCTGTATGTTTCAGATCAGGCTCACCTTGTTAATCCTTTGATTTCAGTCTCTATATTTGGCAGGACAACATGGCTTATAACGTATCTTGCTGAAACTTTTCCAAATGAGCCACCTATAGTCATTTTTACCAACTCAACTGCCTATTCATCGTTTCCCCCATGGTATAGGGCAGCGTGTATGTCATCAAGCAAGGTTGGTGTTTGCTAGGAATCTTAAAACACTTCATTAGCTGCATAAGAGCTTTCAGGGCTCTTAACAGCTCCTCCATTAAACACATACATTTCTCCATAAATGCCCTTTATATTTGAATCGCACAAAGCATAACTAACTGTTGCATCATCAAAGAATGAAATATTTGGCTTGTCAAATGCGCCAGGACTCGGGTGTAAGAAGACGAAGCTCATTTTGGACTGATAAAGATGGTTATCATTATGTCCCAAATGTCCCACTGTGTTTTCAAGGTAAGATATTCTAAACAGAAGAGCTTCTGTGCTCTTTAAGAATTCCCTAGATCACGGCAACAGAGTGCTGTGGTATCTTAGGGTAACATGGCCAGCAACACACACACACCCCAATACATTTGGTGCACTTGAGAAGAAGCTCTGTCCTGTATACCTGAAGGAGCGTCTCCACTCCTATCATTCTGCCCGGACACTGAGATCCAGCACTGACGGCCTTCTGGCGGTTCCATCACTGCGAGAAGTGAGGCTACAGGGAACCAGGCAGAGGGCCTTCTCGGTAGTGGCGCCCGCCCTGTGGAACGCCCTCCATCAGATGTCAAGGAAATAAGCAGCTATCCTATTTTTAAAAGACATCTGAAGGCAGCCCTGTTTAGGGAAGTTTTTAATATTTAATGCTGTATTGTTTTTAACACTCGATTGGGAGCCACCCAGAGTGGCTGGGGAAACTCAGCCAGATGGGTGGGGTATAAATAAAAATATTATTATTATTATTATTATTATTATTATTATTATTATTATGTAATATGCGTGATGTGTATCCACTCCTCTGCTCAAGGTGTGGGGGCCCTAATTGGCTAGCGGGGTCTTGGTGGACCTCCAGTTGCCATAGACACTTCCCTTCTCATGCGCGCTGAATGCACAGTTGGCAGGGAATGCGACTAGCACATGTATTGGCAGCAGAGGGAGTCACTTCCCAGTGCAATCGCACACCTGGGATGTTCTTGGGCAGTTATTATTCCCATTTACAGGTAGGGGGGCAGAGACACATTCAGTGCAGCGCAACCATTTCTGCTGCACTGGGCACTGAGCCTAGGGGAGGCCTCAGGGTGTCATAACTATGATGTATTGAATTGAGTAAAATGGAAGAAGAGGAAGAAGAAGAAGAAGAAGAAGAAGAAGAAGAAGAAGAAGAAGAAGAAGAGGAGGAGGAGGAGGAGGAGGAGGAGGAGGAGTTTGGATTTGATATCCCGCTTTATCACTACCCGAAGGAGTCTCAAAGCAGCTAACATTCTCCTTTCCCTTCCTCCCCCACAACAAACACTCTGTGAGGTGAGTGGGGCTGAGAGACTTCAGAGAAGTGTGACTAGCCCAAGGTCACCCAGCAGCTGCATGTGGAGGAGCGGGGAAGCGAACCCGGTTCCCCAGATTACGAGTCCACCGCTCTTCACCACTACACCACACTGGCTCTCCAGTGGAAGAGCAAGAGGCAGGGAAGCACCAAATTTTGGCCACGCAGAGGGCGTCACTGAAATTTGAAGGACCAAAGTCTGCCCCTGGTTGGAGGTGGGGTGTTAAACAGGCCCAAAGAGAGTTGCTTGTCTAAGGGGAACTAGTGAGTTTGAGGCAGGACCAAGGTTCAAAAGAGGGATTTCCTTAACCTATTGCTCAGTCTCTTAGCCCTCAGGCTGCATGAACTCTTGTCTCAATGTGTGCGCACAGTGTTGTGGATCCAGCGACTTCTCCGAAATCGAGGGATCAGCTTGTGCACATGACTATGCTTGATTGATTGTTACTGTGACAGCGATGCTCATACATCAAGGGAAGAGAGCACCTGGACTTCAGTGCAAGTGGCCCCTCCTTTCCCACCTAACAGAAGAGCACTTTAAGAGTGGAGATCTGTTAGGACAGGCATGAAGACTTCTGTCTAGATGGCTTGAAGTCTCCAACTTTTCTGATGCCTGGACTGGCAGACATTCAAGGGCTGGAAAGCTGTACTGGCTGCACACGCCCACAGCCAGGTGGCAAAGGTAGGCTTAACTGCAAAGCAGGTCAGCTTTAAAACCCAGGTTGTACTACATTTAAATGGAAATCTATCAAGGCATTTGAACAGAGAGAAATCAAAATGAAGACCTCTAAAATTCCTGCCTTGGTCCACCTTGCTAAAAATGGGCTGAAAGGATGTGTATAAATATTTCACATGCTTCAGGAGAAGTCCCTGGAAACTGTCTTTCAATTTTCCCTGCTTCTTATACACCCTACATTTTACGAACCAGCTATATATGCATGGGTGTTAATTACATCAGATTGTTTAATAGCTCAGAAAGCCATTAAAAAGTGGCTTGCCCACTAGCAGCTATTTAAACCCATGGGGTTACATCATCTGTTGATGTAAGTGGGCAAAATTACTACAAGGAGGTTACTCTGATAAATGCCAACAGGGCCTCTTGTTTAATACCATGACTTTAAATAAGGTGTGTATGCCATTTAGTGGGAAGGTCTTTTCCATTAGGTCCATTGAAATGAATGAGATTGGAGCAGGAGGGAGATCGTACCCAAGCTGTTCACAACTAGCCATTGTGAGCTGTGACGCAAATGGGCAGAGTCTGCTTGTTGGCCAACACATACAAATGGGAAACATTTCAGATTTCAGTAAGTGAGAAAGGCAAATAGATTTTTAATGGAGGAGGGTCAGGATATATATATATATATATATATAATATATATATATATATAACGCAAGTGTCTCTGCATCCAGTCCATGTGTCTCTGGGTTTGCGCCACTGAGCATGTGCCCCACAGACACAGGGATTGGAGCAGAGAGACGGCGGTTGAAATGGAACGCTGGCGCACCAGAGGCTGAAGGGCGGCTGAGAAGGGAGGACACGCTGCCACTCTCGCCGCTGGGCAGAAGGAGGAGGAGAACCGGGGGGGGAAGCCTCCCGGGAGATGATGCCGCTGCCTCCGCCGCCGCCTCACCCCCCTCGCTTCCCCACCCACCGCCCCACACTCCGAAAGGGGCTGGGAGCCCCACACATCCAGAAGGAAACCTGTTCTACCTTCGTGCAGTAAGTATGTTTAGGACAGGAACAATAAAAGGAAACACGCCGTCATTTCTCCCTCAGGAATCTTAACGCCGTGTAGGGAGCGCATGGTTTGCCCTGCTCCCTGCACTTCAGGACCTTGGGTTTTGTGTCAGAAATGTTCTAGCGCCCATTATTTTAACGGGTTTAAACCACTAGTATATATATAACCCAACACTCAAATATGTTCAAAATTTAAGAGCCCTTCTGGATCAGACCTAGGGAAGGGAGAGAAATGCAATTCAGTTTGTATTTAAAGGCAAACCTCCCAAATCTGCATTTTTCAAAACAATATACAAACCAAAACACAACCGCCTCTTGAAATTCTCCACATTTTGCAGTTCTCCAAGTTTTGCAATGCAATTCTGCAGCTGAGTAACATGTACAAAAATGCTTATACTAGGGGAAAGTGTGCATTAAATATATTAGCAAAAAGAACAAGCCCAAATGCATTCAATTAGGAGAAATGCTTCGCAAAAATGTGCATATAAGGAGACGTTTTCAGTAAAATGCTGGCGAATTTTCACGATGCCCCTTTTTAATATTGCAAACTGATGTGGAAATTCGAAGAACTTAACTTAAGATTGGGAAAACAAATTAAAGATAGGAAAAATGAGAAACTTTTTTTTAAAAAAAAAACACACTGAACGAACTGATTTGTCCCTCCCTAGACAGACCAAAGGATGCAGGTGGTGCTGTGGTCTAAACCACTGAGCCTCTTGGGCTTGCCGATCAGAAGGTTGGCGGTTTGAATCCCTGCGATGGGGTGAGCTCCTGTTGCTTGGTCCCAGCATCTGCAAACCTAGCAGTTTTCCCCCCAATTTTTTTTTATTGATTTTAACAGAATAAAAAATTAACAAACAAATACACCATTACAAACAACATACAAAAACAATAACACAAATATAAAACAAAAACAACACATAAATCTTAATACACCTATCTTACTTTCTTAACATTGTAGGTTTACTTCCTCCCATCCACTCTTCCTGCGTTCCTTGAAAATCATCTTTAGTAATTTCTTTACATTATTATAATCATCGTTATTAATTAAATTTTACCTCTCTTCATATCTATAGTCCTTATCATTTATTCAAACAATCAACCTAGCAGTTCGAAAGCATGTCAAAGTGCAAGTAGATAAATAGGTACCGCTCTGGCGGGAAGGTAAACGGCGTTTCCGTGCGCTGCTCTGGTTTCGCCAGAAGCGGCTTAGTCATGCTGGCCACATGACCCGGAAAAACTGCGGACAAACGCTGGCTCCCTCGACCAGTAAAGCGAGATGAGTGCCGCAACCCCAGAGTCGTCTGCGACGGGACTTAACTGTCAGGTGCCCTTTACCTTTACCTTTTAGACAGACCCAAGGCCCATCTGAATGATGCTTCATCGTCAGCACACAGCAGTTTCTGCTTTGGCATATGTTTCTGGTACAGGCTCATTTGATTGCAAAGTCCAATATAGCTGTTGCCCTTGCCCAGTTGCCAACGTTATAGGGATCGAGCTAATAATTGCTGGTTGTCTAAGGCGCAGGGGCGATCCTCTGTCCCCGCTGTGCTGCCAAAGTGCTGCATCCTGGGTTGCTGCCAGAGACTTCACAATCTGGCCTTTAATTTATATTATGAATGCCATTGGACAGCCCTGTGCTGTTGAATAGAAGGGATCATTTTACAATAAATAATCAGAATGCACTGATTAGGTTTTCCAGGCCAGGGCTGAAAGAAATAAACATACTTAGGCGGGGAGAGAGGATGAGGGGAGAATGCTTTTAATGTCTTACACCTCCTTGTCCCTGAACAGGCATTTCTTTTAACTACTCAGCTGTACAAAGCAGCAGAATTGGAGGCATAATTTCAGTTTCAACAAGTCATCAAACATTGTAAAAGTCAATTATATAAACATTTGGATTTTCTGACATCTGATGCCAGGGCTGTTTGGGCAGCCTGGGTTCACAGTGGAGGTTTCTAAACAGGCAATTCAGTTTTCCAGGTAATTAAAAATGTTTGTATAGGCTAGTAGATTTATCTTCTGAAACCATTTTAGCACTACTGCTCTCTAGAGTGGTATCAGTTGACAGAGCGCATAATCTAGAACAGACTAATTGCTGCATGATTTCTAATTTTTCTGCAGCCATGTAAATGAGCTGAAGTCTGCGCAGGTGGAACCTATTAGAGTGAATGATTTTGCTCTCATGTTGCTATCTTCATTTGCCGTTGTCTTATCAACTCAAAGGAGGAAGTCTGCTGTCATGAAAAGCAGGCAGGGGAACAATGTCTGACTGAAAAGTCGTGTTTCATTACTTTTTAATTCATACGGTACTACCTGCCTAATGCAGTTTTCTGATTATCATGCTAGGCAGACCAGCAATGTGGTTTTATTCAAATAAGGAAGCAGTGCTTTAATTTAAGCCAAGAAATCATCCACATTTCTTACGAGGCAACAAGAATTGTGATTCAATAATACATGAATTTAATAATGCATCATGATAGACTTTGCAGGTACTAAATAGCAGTATCGGAATGAATTAGTATACTGCGCTATTCTGGGGAAAGAGTGTGTGTGTGTGTGTGTGTGTGTGTGTGTCCCCTTCCAATCTCTCCCTTCATCTGGCCCTATTCTACATCATGGTTATACTCCGCATAGGTGAAATAAACAAATTAAGCTTGCATTCCAAGAGCACTTCCCTCAGAAAACCTTTCGGCTGCACCGCAAGACCCTGCTGTCAGCTATAATGCAATATTTAGAATGGTGGGCTGTGTGGGTAAAAGAAAATAAACACAATTCTCTCCAGCAAATTTATCCTTTCCAAGTGGGGCCATTGCCTTGACTAGTTGTACCACTAGCAGGGGTGTATCTTCTTCAGTGCCACCCCCTCAAAGAAATCAACTTTGAAAATGTCATTCGATACTGCACTTCAGATTTACTGTGCAACATTTTCATCCGTTTTGTGCACGTTCCTTTCATCTGCTTGAACTGCATTTTATCCTTTCATTTAGAATACTCAGCAACTCTGCCCATATCAACAACCTCAGATATGCTGATGACACAACCTTGATGGCAGAAAGTGAGGAGGAATTAAAGAACCTTTTAATGAGGGTGAAAGAGGAGAGTGCAAAATATGGTCTGAAGCTCAACATCAAAAAAACTAAGATCATGGCCACTGGTCCCATCACCTCCTGGCAAATAGAAGGGGAAGAAATGGAGGCAGTGAGAGATTTTACTTTCTTGGGCTCCATGATCACTGCAGATGGTGACAGCAGTCACAAAATTAAAGACGCCTGCTTCTTGGGAGGAAAGCAATGACAAACCTAGACAGCATCTTAAAAAGCAGAGACATCACCTTGCCGACAAAGGTCCGTATAGTTAAAGCTATGGTTTTCCCAGTAGTAATGTACGGAAGTGAGAGCTGGACCATAAAGAAGGCTGATCGCCGAAGAATTGATGCTTTTGAATTATGGTGCTGGAGGAGACTCTTGAGAGTCCCATGGACTGCAAGAAGATCAAACCTATCCATCCTTAAAGAAATCAGCCCTGAGTGCTCACTGGAAGGGCAGATCCTGAAGCTTGAGGCTCCAGTACTTTGGCCACCTCATGAGAAGAGAAGACTCCCTGGAAAAGACCCTGATGTTGGGAAAGATGGAGGGCACAAGGAGAAGGGGACGACAGAGGACGAGATGGTTGGACAGTGTTCTTGAAGTGACTGGCATGAGTTTGGCCAAACTCTGCGGAGGCAGTGAAAGATATAAGCCTGGTGTGCTCTGGTCCATGGGGTCACAAAGAGTCGGACACGACTGAACGACTGAACAACAACAACTCTGCCCAACACAGGAAATTATTATTAATTATTTTATTATTTGTATCCTGCCCTCCCCGGCCAAAGCCGGGCTCAGAGTGGCTGACAAGAAAAAACAGTGTACATAAAATCACACAGTCAATTAATTAAAATACATTCCAAAATCAATTCAGAATCAAATTAATGGCAACCATTGGGTTAGAGTTCTATGAGGATTACAGAAGGAGAGAGGGGTCAGACTGTGCCTTGGCCAAAGGCCTGGTGGAACAGCTCCATCTTGCAGGCCCTGCAGAAAGAGGTCATGTCCTGCAGGGCCCTAGTCTCTTGTGACATGTGAATCACATGTCTTCAGCAAAAAATTTTTTAAATGAAGGACACTGATGAACAAACTGGTGAAGATTTAATGCAGAGCTATCAGAGACCAGTCAAATTATTATTAGTAGTATTCATTTAAAGGGGGGGGGGAATCTCAAGGTGGTTTGCAACACATTAAAACGTCAAATAATAAAACCAATAATAAAACAAAATAAAATAAAAAAATTCCTTCCAGTAGCACCTTAGAGACCAACTAATTTTGTTCTTGGTATGAGCTTTTGTGTGCATGCACACTTCTTCAGATACATGCATGCACACAAAAGCTCATACCAAGAACAAACTTAGCTGGTCTCTAAGGTGCTACTGGAAAGAATTTTTGATTCTGTTATTACTGAAGAAAGTCAACTATAGAGTCTGCATCCAAAGCAACACAATTAACGGGAAACTAAAATATTATCTTGAAGATTTCAAAATAAAATGTTACAGAGGGGTTCGACTACAGAATGCACATGTAACGCAGCAAAGCTGACTAAAAATATTATCCTAAACATTTCAGAAGAAAACATTACAACGGGAAGTAAGAGATACAATGCACATTTAACACAGCACAATTAACAGGAGAATAAAATATTATCATAAGCATAGAAGACCAATAAATCAAATTATACACATAAACCAAGATTTCGTTCTAAACCTTTTGAGCCCACTTCAGAGTCTGTTATTTAGTAAGTGATTAAACATTATCCAATGTGTGCTTCCTGTCCTCAGGCAGGTATTAGGATTGGTTTGTCCCAGCAGCCCTAAATCTGTTCTGTCAATGGCCAATTCACTGACACAACACAACTTTTACAATTTGACAGTAGCACCAGAATCCAGTTGTTGCTTTTTAAAGAAATGTGTGTTTGTTTAAGGTTATATGATGCTTTTCGGTGAACAGAGAAAGATCCGCAGGGCAGCATAAAAGAACTTTTAAAAGTGGCAATAAAAACCTAACAGCATTAAAATAGCACAGCATCAAGGGATGCTTGAGGAATTTGATTTCTGTGAGGTCTCGTGAAAACTGACCTGATCCACGCATCCCAGAATAATATGTGGATCAGATTGTAATTACCCTTCAGATATCACACTTCTCTGAAACTTGCACTATGGTTCTTGACTAAAATAAACATACCAAAAGGCCGTTTGAATGCATGTTTTGGGATAAGCCAATTTTGAACTGTATACATTAAAACAAAATACATATTTAAATATGATTTTTGTGTATCTTTTTAATAATAATAATAATAATAATAATAATAATAATAATAATAATAATAATTTATTGTGCTGGAGGAGACTCTTGAGAGTCCCATGGACTGCAAAAGATCAAACCTATCCATTCTTAAAGAAATCAGCCCTGAGTGCTCACTGGAAGGACAGATCCTGAAGTTGAGGCTCCAGTACTTTGGCCACCTCATGAGAAGAGAAGACTCCCTAGAAAAGACCCTGATGTTGGGAAAGATGGAGGGCACAAGGAGAAGGGGACGACAGAGGATGAGATGGTTGGACAGTGTTCTCGAAGCGACTGGCATGAGTTTGGCCAAACTGTAAGATGCAGTGAAGGATAGGCGCGCCTGGTAGTGACAGAATACATTTCAGACTAACCACTTTTTCAAAATCACACAAAAGGGCTTGGAGTTCACTCCTATGCATAGTCTACTCAGAAATAGGCTCCTCTGAAGTCAGTGGGACTCAGGGAAGCAGGCATTTGATATGATGTCTAAAAGGTGCTAGTGACTTCATATAAGAGCGGATTTCTCGGTGGCTATATCATGATTCTGCACAGCTGGTTTCCTTTCAAAAGTACATAGCAGAAGTCAGGCTGCAGCAAACAAATGGGTTTGCCATCTTTCTCCACGAAGGTTTATTATCATGGATGCCAGTTTTGTGCCCAAAATATGGGAGTCTTCTCCAGTAGTGAAGACTCACATTTCCATGAGTTCAGCTCAGTTCTTATATTCTGGCATGCACTTCCTATAATCTTTCAAAACCACATGTTCCACCTCCATCTCATGTCCTGAGATCCTGGGCAAAGATACCCTTTCTCTGCAGATGGGAGGAGGTGCTTAATTCCGCTTTTCCTACCTGCAGTCCCTTTCCTAACAGCTTTCTCGGGAGCCAGGATCCCACACACATGTTTACAAATACAACTCCTCGGGCCTGAGGAGTTGGCTCCTATGCTGGAGCCGCTGTTGGAGGACAAGCAGCTAAGGTAGGCATAGGCAAACTCAGCCCTCCAGATGTTTTGGGACTACAACTCCCACATCCCTAGCTAACAGGACCAGTAGTCAGGGATGATGGGAGTTGTAGTCCCAAAACATCTGGAGGGCCGAGTTTGCCTATGCCTGAGCTAAGGCATATTTATGAGGGGGAAATGACATGCAAAAAATATATATATATCCTTCACTACTGCAGGTTTTCTTTCAAAATATAATGCATTCCTGACGTTTGGTTCCAGAGGAGAAACAGCATCTGGGGTTTTTTAAATATGCAGTAGAGGCAAAAAAAAAAAAAAGTGTAGTTGCATTGCTGATCATCTTTCACATAATTACACAGAAAACATCTTAAACAGCCTCTGCATGTTGAGGAAGGCTAGCTCAGGCTGATAGGAATTGTAGTCCAAAACATCTGGAAGCCACTAGGTTGGGGAAGACTGACCTTTTTTAGTCTGAGCTCTGATGGTCATTCAGTGCTTCATTCACACACAAGGGGAAGCTTCTCTAAACATATTCGTTCATCTTACTTCCAGTATTTATTATCAAGGTGGGAAACAGCTGGTGAATCCCAGTTTCCTTCATTAACATCCACTGAAATGGAAGCACATCTTGGTCTTAACTGCTAGATCAACATCGGATGAAACTATTTTCCCCCCTTTTTATTGTGTCTTTTTACCATTTGGGAGGGCTCATTTTGGCCCCCAATGTCTTGGGCATGCAATGTTTTATCTTCCTCTGTTCCCTTTAATTATGGCCTAGCTTACTGTAGAAATTAGTTGAAATTTCAGTATTTATTTAACAAACAAACAAGCTAGCAAAAACCAAGACCTAAGCAGGGGTTGGAACACCACGGAACAAGAGAATAAATGAAGTGGGGAATTGTGAAGGTTGGGTGGGAAAGTTTTGCATATTTGTATGTCTCTTGAGAGTCCCATGGACTGCAAAAAGATCAAACTTATCCATCCTTAAAGAAATCAGCCCTGAGTGCTCACTGGAAGGGCAGATCCTGAAGTTGAGGCTCCAGTACTTTGGCCACCTCATGAGAAGAGAAGACTCCCTGGAAAAGACCCTGATGTTGGGAAAGATGGAGGGCACAAGGAGAAGGGGACGACAGAGGACGAGATGGTTGGACAGTGTTCTCGAAGCTACTAGCATGAGTTTGGCCAAACTGCGGGAGGCAGTGGAGGATAGGCGTGCCTGGCGTGCTCTGGTCCATGGGGTCACGAAGAGTCGGACACGACTGAACGACTGAACAACAACAACAACAACATGTCTCTTTGGGGTTGGTTACTTACAACCCCAGGTGTGTGGGGTGGTTAATATAAAGCCTATTAGAAGTACAGTGGAGCAGAATAACCAGGTTAATTCCCTGTCCCCAGTGAAAATGCCCAATGTTGAAATGTTAAAGCAGAGTTCTTGGAAAGTTGGTGAGATTCCCTGCATTGCACAAGTCTTGTGGTTTAAAAATGGAGCTTTCTTGTAACCAGGCCAGGTTTTGCTAGTGTTGTTTCAGGTTGTTCTTCAAAACATTCTAACACCAACCTACAAGTCCCAAGCAACCTTGTGTCTGCTCAACATAATTATCCTCAGTTTTTGGCTTGGAAGCCCTGCAATCTTTCAAAAGCATTTCAGGTTTGAAAAATAAACAGAGAGGTTACTGCTGCTGTATATGACATTCTTTCGTTTTCTTCCCAGGGAGAATCTCCCTCTTTGACATTCCCTATGAGAATAGGAGGTTCCATGACATTTAGGTATAATAGCAAAATGTACCAGTGCCAAGGGCTTTGGGGAGCCACAAAAGCAGCAGTACGGCCGCTTTAAGGTATGTGTCTGGTTGCCTGGCCAACTATAGCTTAGTCAAAGCTGAACGATCCCAAGGGAATCTGTCAATTAGGAGCTGGGTTCCTATAGCCAAAGGGCCAAGCAAGAGAGACATAAACAGACTTTTCTCAGTCTCCAGTAACTAGTGCTTTGATGTAAACAAATTGTTTGGATTTTAGAGCATGTGAGTTTGTTGTCTGGACTTGGCTCTAACCTTCTAGCCTTCTTTACTGTGGCCTCAGGTGTGAATTTCCCTTTCCCTTTGCCACAGGCTTAAAGGGCACTTTTCATCAGGTTCCACGATTCCTTTCTCTGCTGTTTTCTGCGTGTTAAAATCCTAAGTAGCTCAGGCTGCATCCAAGTAAAAGTAGGGCATGAATTTGGACCCTGGACAAGGGGCGGTGGAGAAATTCGATTCAGTTCGCAGTTAAAGGTCAGTCTTCCAAATCTGTATCTTTCGAAACAATATGTAAACCAGAGCAGTATGTAAATTTATCCTTTGAAATTTACACTCCTCCAGATTTTACAATGTAGTTCTCCTGTGTTGTCATGTATACAAAGCTGTGTGTGCTTTGCCAAAGTCTGCATTTAAATGCATGCATTGCTAAAAGTAATGCATTTTGAGCAGGCATTTGTCTGCTCAGAATCCCTCCCCAACCGCTTTCCTGCTCACCAGGGAAAAGATACAGGATTCTGTTACCAAGGTGCTCTGCCTCAGTACTATCCTAAGTATACTGGGGGCAGGCAGGTGTGGGGGACTGCCTGGTCCTGAATGGGGTAACTGTGCCCCTGAAGGACCAGGTGCGCAGCCTGGGAGTCATTTTGGACTCACAGCTGTCCATGGAGGCGCAGGTCAATTCTGTGTCCAGGGCAGCTGTCTACCAGCTCCATCTGGTACGCAGGCTGAGACCCTACCTGCCCGTGGACTGTCTCGCCAGAGTGGTGCATGCTCTGGTTATCTCCCGCTTGGACTACTGCAATGCGCTCTACGTGGGGCTACCTTTGAAGGTGACCCAGGAAACTACAACTAATCCAGAATGTGGCAGCTAGACTGGTGACTGGGAGTGGCTGCCAAGACCATATAACACCGGTCCTGAAAGACCTACATTGGCTCCCAGTACATTTCCGAGCACAATTCAAAGTGTTGGTGCTGACCTTTAAAGCCCTAAATGGCCTCGGCCCAGTATACCTGAAGGAGCGTCTCCACCCCCATCGTTCTGCCCGGACACTGAGGTCCAGCTCCGAGGGCCTTCTGGCGGTTCCCTCACTGCGAGAAGCCAAGTTACAGGGAACCAGGCAGAGGGCCTTCTCGGTAGTGGCGCCCGCCCTGTGGAACGCCCTCCCATCAGATGTCAAAGAGATAAACAACTATCTGACATTTAGAAGACATCTGAAGGCAGCCCTGTTTAGGGAAGTTTTTAATGTGTGACATTTTAATGTATTTTTAATCTTTGTTGGAAGCCGCCCAGAGTGGCTGGGGAAACCCAGCCAGATGGGCGGGGTACAAATAAATTATTATTATTATTATTATTATTATTATTATTATTATTATTATCCCTGTAGCACAGGGTGAATAAGCTTTCCCCCCTTATTCCTCTTGTGATTAATTTCCAGGGTTCACATGTCAATGGTGGGCAGGACAAAGCCAAACATGGTTGGGGACAATGCCACATAATTGTTGTTGTTGTCATCCATCTGCCTCGAGATGCAAGGATGCATGTCTCCAGTGGTGAAGTCAAACTGCTGAAGAATCTCAGCGCCTGCTGTGGTTGCAGAGACCAGTAACTCATGACTGCTGCCTTCAACATAGTTTTTGCTGCGTTGGCAGCACCCAAGGGACCTCCCCCCCAGGGCACAAGCCCAGGCAGTGGGGCTGCCCATACGGCAAGATCCCCTCTTGGCCTCGCAGATGTAGTTCAAAGGAAAAACCTTCCGACAGCAGGAGCTGTTCAGCAGTGCAACGTTCTCCCCCAGGAGGTTGTGGACTCTCCTTCCTTGGAGGCAGAGCCATCTTTCCCATTGGCCCTAGCGAGTGGGGGAGCTGCGCGGCTTTGCCGGCAGCCTCCCCTTTTCCCTGCACGCCCACCAGCTGCGCCCCTCCAACTTTATGGCTGGTGGACGTGTAGCTTCCTTCCCAAGCCTCCGCAGGAGGAGAGCGATCCCCGCAGAGGCTTAGGATGGAAGCTGTGCGCAGCTTCCCTCCCAAGCTTCTGCATCTGCTAAAGACAGGGTCATTGTCCTCCTCCTGCTTCCTGGTGAAAGGCGGCGTGCAGCCTTCCCGGGCTGCCTTCTTGGGCACCCCCAACACCGGAGAGCATGTCCACCAGCACATTTGCCTGCTTGATCGACGCCGTCACGCCGGGGATCTGGGCGGTGGGGGAGGCAGAGGACATTTTCCACCGCCCCCTCCCTTGTTTTGGAGTTGCCGGGGGCGCCAGAGGGATCTTTGCACCACGGCGCCGGATATGCTTAAGACGGCCCTGCTTAGAGGTTTTTAAGCAGAGGTTGGTTGTCCAACTGTCATGGATGCTTTATTGAGATTCTTGCATTGCAGGAAGTTGGACTAGTTGACCCTTGGGGTCCCTTCCAACTCTGATTCTATGAAATGATTAAGCAGCCCCACTGCACCGCTGCCCTCTTCCAGTCCTCTGTTCAGGATTTCCATAGGTACTTTTCCTTGGAATGTCGGGGGTGGGGGGATATAAGGAAAAGGAATCTTTTAAAGCCTGCATTTTGTTACATACCCAAATCCCATCAGCCAGAGCAATGCTATCCAAGACAGGGCTACTTCCATCAAGGGTGAGGGTGTTTTTGTCCACGCCAGCTGCAGCTTAATCAAGCTAATGGGGAGAAATAACTTTATTGCCAGAGATACATACTTGGGGGAAAGGTGTAGTCTTTGTTGCTACAAGAGAGAGAAGTGTAGGGGCAGTCAAGGCAGAACCGTAGCTGTCAACTTTCCCCCTTTTTTTAAAGAGAAATTCCCTTATTCCAAATAGGATTCCTCGCAAGAAAAGGGAAAAGTTGCCAGCTATGGGCAGAACATTGCTTGATCCTTCTCCAGATGTGTTTTCAGGCTCAAGATCTGGAGTTTCTGTCTCAGGTTTATTATCCTGTCCAGGGACAACAAAACCTTGAGAACACAAGGTATTCCAGAGTTTTGGGGGGTGGGGTGGGTTTTCTGGGAGTCACATCTTCATGCTCATTATTCCTGGGAAATTCACTGGTCATTCTGTGGGGGTATTTTTTTTCTTCCCATATAGAGAGAATCTATCTAAGAGAGATATAGAGACCACAGCTGTTGTTTTGCATGATAATGTATCCAGCAAGGAGAGGTGAATCAAAAGCTATCTTGCTGAACATAGTTGTGTTTCACTATTGAAATATACTCGGAGTCCAGTGTGAATTTCATGCTCTTTATTCAGCTCATAGTAGTGAGGAATGAAGGCCCTCGCCAGGAGTTATGTATGGTGGCCAGGGATTGACGGAGAGATAGAGACCTGGGTCAAACACTGCCAGGCCTGCCAAGAATCCCGCCCAGATCCCCCAAGGTCCCCAGTGCAGTCCTGGGAGTCCGCCCGAGCACCATGGTCACGCCTGCACATGGACTTCGCGGGCCCCTTCCAGGGGAAAACATTCTTCATAGTGGTGGACTCCTACACCAAATGGCTGGAAGTCGCACTGGTACCATCCACTTCTACGTCCGCAGCCATCCTGGGACCAATCAGACTGCTGCAATCTCAATCCTATTGTTCTGGGACCAATCAGACTGCTGCAATCTCAATCCTATTGTTCTGGGACCAGTCAGACTGCTGCAATCTCAATCCTATTGTTCTAGGACCAATCAGACTGCTGCAATCTCAATCCTATTGTTCTAGGACCAATCAGACTGCTGCAGTTTGGATCCTATTCAACTCAGTACATAACAACTATCTAATTAGAGGTTCAGGTAGGCTCATGAGTTTTCTTACAATAACCTTTTGTGTAAGCATAGAATATCTTGTGTAGCAAATCACACACTTTTGATACGCATACTTGAAGGCATGCGGGAAGCTCTAATGTAGAGCAGGACAATGTTTAATTGAGATTTATTCAAGCACATCCATGCATTTCATTGCTTGATCCAATACCATTTTCAATAAAATTAATAATAATAATAATAATAATAATAATAATAATAATAAGGCTTCAGTGATGCAGGTGGGGGAAGGATGGCTTGATGATGTGGGATGATGAGTTACAGTGCTGCAGAGATTAAAAGGACCAAGTTTTACCAGCAATCACAGCAAATATCCAACTTGTTTAAGTGAAGCCAATTATGGTATTATTGCCTCCTTTTGCACTATGCACAGTAGGGATGTCACTGGATAATGGTTTGCATGTAGAGTTAATCACTTTGATGCATTTCTGACTGATCCCAGCAAATTATGTTTTGGTTCCACTATATTAAACACAAGAGCAGGGGATTATCATTAATAAATCTAAGGCACAGCATGCATAAATCTTGAATAAATCAAATATCAATTACATAAGCAGTATATGCTGACATCTGCTTTCATCAAATAATATATTTGAAATAGGTTTTATTCTACTTTGCTGGAGTCAAAGGATTGTGTGCCCAGACCCTGAGCTCCAAAGAGTTGGGCTTATATGCCTTGCACACAACCTCCTTTTATTGCCATTTTTATTTTTGTATATAATATAAATGGGACACTGATTTCACATGGCGGCTCGCATGACCGACCATTTATACTCTGTGAGGGAAGCACCGGTGTGCCATTTCTTTGTGCATCTCTGTGCAAGCAGACTCGTTCCACTTTAAAAGTAATTTATGGCTGTGATTTGGCTCCTGTAAAAGATGCCTTTCCACAGTGGGGCTGTTGGGTAGGGTGGAGCTGCTTTGGGATTTAGTGGTGGTTGTGACAGCAGGTGAAGAAGGGCAAGTTTAATCAATGACTGATTCCAAGGGAATTGTGGAGTGGAAGGATTAAAAATGGGCAGAGCCTGTGAACGGAAGGGTGCAGAGGAGCCTGTGGGCAGGGTGAGCATTTAACTCTAAGTGCATCACCTTGCCTGCCGCAAAAGGGTTGGGTATTTCACTGCCTCCTCTGCTAGTATGAACATGCCCTGAAGGAGTCTAGCGGGGCAGAAAGCCAACACTCTGCCTCTTGCCAACTGTGCCGTTCCCTTGATAATTTGCTTGTACTTTTCCCCCTTCGGAAATACCCAAGGGTTTAGATTTGCCAAATGCTGGTCAAAATAGGGACTTCTGACCCTTAGAAGGAGAAATGGTACCAACTCAAAACTGATTCACTTAAAACAAAATGAAAATTTCTTTCCAGTAGCACCTTAGAGACCAACTAAGTTTGTTCTTGGTATGAGCTTTCGTGTGCATGCACACTTCTTCAGATACACTGAAACAGAAGTCACCAGATCCTTAAATATAGTGAGGGAGTGGGGAGGGGTATTACTCAGAAGGGTGGTGGGAATGGGTGATCAGCTGATAGGTGTGGAAAACCTGTTGACGACTCTTAACGGCTGCAATTAGTCTTGCAGGGAAAGGCAAGGGGTGAGATGGCTAAAGATAGCTTTGTCATGTATAATGAGATAAGAATCCAATGTCTTTGTTCAGACCAGGTTTCTCCATGGTTTTAAGTTTGGTGATTAGTTGCAATTCAGCCACTTCTCAGTGTATCTGAAGAAGTGTGCATGCACACAAAGCTCATACCAAGAACAAACTTAGTTGGTCTCTAAGGTGCTACTGGAAAGAAATTTTTATTTTGTTTTGACTATGGCAGACCAACACGGCTACCCACCTGTAACTGATTCACTTAACTAACTGAACTATTCATCCAGCTCATCAGGTTTATAAGGGATGTGTTTATGGCTGCGAGCTCATGATATGAATTATGCCAAAGTTATATGGTCCTCCATGGGCAGGGTTGTCCTTGTCAACGATTTATTGTGGAAAAGTTGTATCCCACCTTTTGGCCCTAAAAGGGCACCCAAAGCAGCTTCCGCATTAAGAGAGAAGCAAGAGAGGAAAACGGAAAGAATTGGTCAGTTTGAAAACACTACTACAGTATGAAGTTTAAAGGATCAGCCTATTGCCACCTTCCTAAAACTCAGACTGTGTACACACTGCACCTTGAAAGCACAATTATTTCGCTCAAAAAATCTGGGCGCTGTAGCCTTTACCCCTCGCAGAGTTACAAGTCTCAGCAGAGCCCTCAACAAACTGCAGAACCCAGAATCCTTGGAAGTTATAGTGTGCACACAGCCTCGAGAAAGAGGGGACGAAATGAGCCCATCTGCACTATAACTTTATAGCAGTATTACACTGCTTAGGCAAACTAAGGCCCGGGGGCCGGATCTAGCCCAATTGCCTTCTAAATCTGGCCCACAGACAGTCCGGGAATCAGCATGTTTTAGAATGTGTCCTTTTATTTAAAATGCATCTCTGGGTTATTCATGGGGTATAGGAATTCATTCATTCCCCCCCAAAAAAATATAGCCCAGCCCCCCACAAGATCTGAGGGACAGTGGACCGGCCCCCTGCTGGAAAAGTTTGCTGATCCCTGGTGTAAGGCTTACCCTGGTGTAAGAATCCTGAGAGCTGTGGTTTGTTAAAAGTGCTGAGAGTTGTTTGGAGTCCCCTATTCACCTCACAGAGATACAATTCCCAGAGTTCCCTAGAAAGAGTTATTGATTGTTAGACCCCTCAGGAAACGGTAGCTCTGAGAGAGAAATGTGTATGGGGTGTGTGTGTCTCAACAACTCTTGATGCCCTTAATAAACTAAAACTTTATAAAATAAACTATGGGCTTTCCCCAACGTTGTCTTTGGGGAAAGCCATGATGGTTAAAGTGGAACAATACAGTGAAGATGGGGCCTGACTCTCTTAAGGGAGGGGTTCCATAATCAGGGTGTTGCTTTATGATTTATCACCTTCCTTTGTAAATATTCTCTGAGCATGGATCCTTATGTCATAAAAACAGCACAATCCACACCCAAGAGGGAAGATCAACTTGCTTGGTGGAACCTCAAGCTTTGTAGAAGTACTCCTTCCCCCCCAAAAAATAACCTTTGGGGAGAAAGTGGGCAAAAAAACCCCAAACCCAGCCTAATGAGGACTGAGCATGCATTGTGGCCACTGGCCACAGAGTAATTGTTGGTGGGGGGGGCAGTTTGTTGGCTAGTTTCGCACACTACTGCAAACAGAAGAATGTTGGTTGAGAAGCTCAACAGAGTGCTGTATTTGGGATCAGGGGAAATCTCTCCTTCAACCCTTTATATTAGCTATTAACTTGCTTTCTCTTTTGGCTCCAAGTTGGACTCACCTGCTTGATCTGGCTGGATTCTAACACTGTTGCTTCCCGGATGTGCCCTTCTCAGCAGTCTGCATTTGCATGTTAAGATAATAATAATAATAATAATAATAATAATAATAATAATAATAATTTATTTATACCCCGCCCTTCCCCGCCAAACCGGGCTCAGGGCGGCTAACACCAATAAAATCACAACAAAAACATAAAACAATTCATTAAAATACAGATTAAAATACAATTTAAAATTTAATCTAGACTGCAGCCTCATTTTTAAGTAGCCCACCAATCACACCAAAAGAATGAAACATCAGGGTTAAACTGAAACCAACCCAAAGGCCAGGTGGAACAGCTCCGTCTTGCAGGCCCTGCGGAAAGATGCCAAATCCCGCAGGGCCCTGGTCTCTTGTGACAGACCGTTCCACCAAGTCGGGGCCAGTACTGAGAAGGCCCTGGCCCTAGTTGAAGCCAACCTAGCATCCTTGTGGCTCGGGACCTCCAAAAAGTTATTATTTGAGGACCTTAAGGTCCTACCCGGGACATACCAGGAGAGGCAGTCCCTTAGGTAAGATCCCAAGACATCCCCCAATAAATAAAGACACAATTGACACAGAATTTAGTTTAAGGTTATTGGCATAATTTTGGCCACTACTTTATTGATTATCAGGTCATGAGTGGTTTGCTTAGGCGTTGGTTCCCGACTAGCTGCACCTGACCTTGGCAGGGCAGCACTGACGCCTGGACTCCGGCAGAGGTCAGTAAGGGTAAACATCCCGGGGGAGCATTGGACCAGGGTCAGACTCAAGCTCACCCCAAATGCTCCCAGGGGCTCTGGCGTGGCCCTAACCCCTGGAAGGGGATCGGACAAAAGCAAGGCGAGCCCCTGGATTCCTTCAACAGAATACCCTAGCATTGGAGGGGCAGGTGTGACAACCTCCCCTACCCTCCACATTGAACCAGTGCCTAACCGCCTAACCTTACAAAGTTGTGACAATTTGCTACGCAGCAGGCGAAACCCAAGTGGCACCAGCCAATCAGCCAAATGGGAATATTCCTACCGGGCCCCTGTCCCAACAGCAGACGACCCACGACGGCATAGCAAGGTCATAATGGACCCTAAATATAGGGAGGGCGGGCGGGTGATCCGGTGCACGAGGCGAAAAAGAGGAAGCTCAACGCAACGTGCAGCAGTAGATCTAGGTCTCTCGGTTAATGCATGAAAGGATCCCATTGGCCAGAATTACCCCAGCAACCGAAGGACCACCAATCGGGTTGTTGTGGCTTTCCAGTCGCTCCCACCCACAACAGCAGTGAGGTCATTCTTGTTGATCTCACCGCAACGCGCTCTCTCTGGGAGGAGGACACGATTTCAGGGTGAACTGACGAACAGGTGGCCATGCAGACAGAGAGGTGGCCTGGAAATGGGCTTTGTGTCCTAACTCTGTGATTCTGCTGTGGTGGTTCATCCGCTGGTTGCATTGCTCCTTGATCTACCAGAGACCTTTTCTTGGAATAAATAACAATAATATAAGCAAAAAAAAAAGAGGTGTTGGCAATGATAGAATATGAAAAATAAGTGTAATCAACAGTACTTCAAATTGCTTGTTCTCACCCCTAACCCTTCTAATCACATCTTTCTACCTCCACCCTATTTTTTCTCAGTATTATTCTGATTAAGTATAATTAGCATAAAGCATATAGGAAATTATAGCAGAAGAGTGGGGTTTTTTTCCCTCTTGGTATGGCAAAACTGTGTTTTGTTTTGTGTGTGGTTTTTTTTTTTTAAAAAAAAAAAAAGCTCCCTAGATAAATGGAATCCTTGTCTGTATGTATAGTCTTGTTGTACAAACCTGGTGAATCTCATTCGTGGATGGAATCCAAAAAGCCCACATTACAAGCTCCACAGCCGGACTTCTGACAAGCCCAGACCTTGAGAGTTCTTGTTATGCCCCTAATGGAAGGACATGAGCTCTGATCCAGAGAGGTTTTGAATCTTTCCATGAACAACACCATGTGCAACCCGGATTGTGTCGGGCAGAGTGCTTTTCTTCTGGCTACTTTGCTGCTAAACTGTGGGAATACGTTTTAAGGTGCTCCTGCACCTGTTTGCTTTAAGGTAACCTTCCGCGCTTCGCACGGAAGGCAAAGGATCCAGCAGAAGGTTCGCTGCCTGGATCCCTCCGCGCTTGGGGCAAAGCGCGCCAATTTAGCCTTATTAACGGTCAGTTAAGAGTTTCCCGCCCAGAAACTCACCTAGAGACAACGTTGTGATTGGTTGTTGATAATGTTATGACGATGTTTAACTTCCTAATAAATAGACCCTGCTCTCTGTAGCGGTGTGGAGTGCGCGCGAGACAAGCTAGGAAAGAACATCAGTGCGAGACAAGCCAGAGAGAAACCGAAAGAGAAACCAACCCGCACAGAGCAGTAGAGTGCTTCTTCACCATTGACTGCAGTCTCTTAGTCTTTATTTCATTTTATTTCAAAAAGTTTATTTGGCCTTCTTAGTTTTGGCCGCTTCTTTAGCTTTGCCTATCTTTCCTATCCGGAAACCTCCGGAACCTTCAGAAACCTTCGGAAACCTTCAGAACTCCCAACAACAATCTCACGACCTTCAGGTTCATAACCAGCGGACCCTTTCATGGGCAGTGGGAGCAGGAACTCCGGGAATTACTGGTCATCCCAGAGTGTGGTTATCCCCACACTAAACCACAGGCCATTTTTCCAGGCACCCTAATAGCCAACTTATGGCCCTTTCCCCAGATGGGATAGGATAATGTACCAGGGCAATGATGCACACCATACTATTTTAATTTTTAAGCACCTGCTTTAGAAATGACTGGGGCAGACACATTAAAAAAACAATGTGGATACCGCAAGTGTGCATCAGCTGTGTGTTCCCCAAATTACAAGAAAAACCAGAGTGCTTTGCGTATTCAGACCTTTTAACCTCACCTCAAATAAATTCAGACAGGACTCAAATTTTGTTTTTGTTTTTGGCAGAATTTAGGCCACAACTTTATTGATTACAGCAAGTGACTGGTTGTATGGGCTCTGGTTCAACTAGCTCCCTGCTCCGCAGGTAGCGCTGACCCAGGGTTCCAGCATAAGTCAGCCAAGGGTGAACACCTGGATAAGCAGAAAGCTGGGGATCTGCTCTATCCGTCACCCAAATGTCCCCCTGGACTCAGGCACGGGCACAACCCCCTCTCAGGGGTTGACCAAACCATCGAGTCCCTGGATTCCTTTAACGGAATACCCTTCACATAGGGATGGCGAGAGCGTTCTCCCATCCCTATCACCTGAACCAGAGCCTATCCGCAACCTTACAAGTTGTGACAATTTGCTACGGGCAGGCGAAACCCAAATGGCAACAGCCAATCAGCCAAGTGGGGAAAATTCCTGCCGTGCCCCTGTCCCAACGACAGACGACACACGACGGCATAGCAAGGTCAAGCGCACAAGCCCTAAAAGTAGGGAGAGGTGGGCGGGTGTTCCAATGCACGCACCGAAAGAGGAAGCTCTGGGTCACGTGCATGAGTATATATAGGTCCCTCGATTCGTTTAGCTTGCGTCGAGGGACCTACCGATTGGGTGTTGTGGTTGTCAATCATACCCACCCACAACACAGGGTTTGTTTGCCAGGTCTCACTCCCTCTTTGAGGGAGGACCTGATATGTGGAAGGTGCTCACTTTTCAGAGTCAGAATGCACCATTAAAAAGGTGTCTCAAGGTGGATCAAGGAGAGCTTTGGCAACTTCAGGTCTCAATGAAATATACCTGTATGCATGTCTGTGTGTGCCCCTCTGCCCTAAATAAACAAAAACTAAGATGAATGGGGAAATGCCTGCAACTCAAGAGGGGAGGGAGTAGAGAAGTCATTTTAATCATAGTGAATTATTGCCCAAGGCCACACCAAACACAGTCATGATGGGGAAGCAGGTTGAAGTACAGTAATGGGTGTTCCTTCTCCAGGTTTTGGCTTTAAAAGCAGGAAGTAAGCAACAGAGTTAGGCTACTGGAGTGGACCTGCTTCTTTCCCAATAGTTCTTCTTTTCCCCCAACAATTAAAATTCCTAGGTTTCTCTCATTATTCTCCTTTGAGGGCACTTCCAGGAAGGAGAGGGTGTGGTGAGGAAAAAAACAGAATTTTCCAAATTTTTATAACAAAGGTAAAATCTCCTAGCACGGCAGCCTCTGGGCATATTTGCCTGATCTTTGGCAGGTTTCTTACTGAGGGGCACATCCCTCATACCACTAGTTTTCAGACTGATTCCACATTTTTAAACTATGGGAGGGAACATTATTTATATTTTCCCACCCCAAAATGGTGGTTGCAGGGGAAAGTGTATTCTCCTTCACGGAGAGCACGGGTTGCGGTGGGGGCCAGCAAACCACCCCTCCAGAGTTGGGTGGACCATAGATGGTCGTGGCTACGATTGGGCCCTTGGTGTTGTTGGGGAGAAACTCATGTTGCAATTTGTTGATGGACAGACTGAGGGTTTAAAAGCTTTGGCACGCCCTGCATTATTCCTCTTTGCTACGTGCAACGGATCACCCGCCCTCCCCCCTTGTTTATTAGGCCTCTGCGTTGACCTTGCTATGCCTGTCATGGGGTCGTCTGCTTTTGGGCAGGGGCCTGGTAGGAATTTTTCCAGTTGGCTGATTGGCTGGTGCCTTCTGGTTTTCGCCTACTGCGTAGCAATTAGTCACAACTTGTAAGGTTGGCGGTTAGGCATTGGTTTTCGTGTTCGTCGCTGGAGGGGTAAAGATTGGCTGTGTCTGCCCCTCCAATGCTGCTGCTGCTGCACGGGAATTCCATTAAAGGAATCCAGGGGCTCGCCATGCTTTTGTCCGTATCCCCCGGTCGGGGGCCAGGGCCACGCAAGAGCCCCTGGGAGCATTTGGGGAGAGTCGTTGGGTCTGTCCCCCGGCTCCTATTCTCTCCCCAAAGTGTTTTCCCTTTACTGACGGTCTCAGTTCTGTCCACAGTGGGACAGATAGTCTAAACCAGGCATAGGCAACCTTTGGCTCTCCAGATGTTTTGGCCTACAACTCCCATGATCCCTAGCTAACAGGACCAGTGGTCAGGGATGATGGGAATTGTAGTCCAAAACATCTGGAGAGCCGAAGGTTGCCTATGCCTGGTCTAAACCAATGCCTATGCAACCACTCACATATCATGTACTTTAATAAAGTTGTGGCCAAAATTTATGCCAAAAACCAAACAAAATTAATGTTTGAGGTGTGAGTTATTTCTTAGAGGGTGGTTGGGGACCTCGACACGCAAGCAGATGTCCTTCTGAATTTTTTCCCAGACTTCATTCCCTCAGAAAGGGGCAACTGTGCCTGCACTGGGCATCAGATTTTGAGGGAGCGGGGCATGAAATCCTTGGATGGGTCTGCCTAAAAGTTGGCAGTAGTTGGCATTCTTAAGGGGCACGTTTGATTGCAAATTTCAATCACTCACATGAAAAGGGGATCGTCATCCCTACATAGTATACACACCTGCAGGAAATGTCCAGAAGCAGACTACATATGCGCATTTCAACTCATGTAGGTGTCACTGTTCCGCTACATTCATCTGACATGGCCCAATGAATTTAGGAATAAGTGTATTAATAAGTGAACTAATAAGAGGTTTGGAGGGTGGCAACACAAGAACGGGCCTTTTCTGCTGTGGCTCCCTGTTTGTAGAATGCCCTCCTCAGGGAAGCTCACCTGGTGCCTTCATTGCATATCTTCAGGCGCCAGGTGAAAATGTTTCTCTACAACCAGGCCTTTGGCTGATTAACCTTCTGTGACCTTTTTAATAGGTTTGTAAGAGGAGGATTTTTGGGTTTATTATGTATTTCGTGTTCTCAATTTGTATTTTTGTGTTGTAAACTGCCCTGTGATCTTCGGGCGAAGGGCAGTATACAAATTTAATTAACATCAACAACACCACATATGTAGAATCAATTTCTTTCACCTTATTTCATCATTGGCAAGGAATGCCCCATAGATCATTCTTTCTTCTGACTGTTTTGAAACTTTACACACATATATACAGGTATTATTTCGGTCAGTGACTAGTAAGAACAAAGCACATGAAACACAATAAAATTTTATCAAAGCATTTTAAAAGAACATACAGCTATTGATAAAAATAGCTCCTTTTATTCCCGTTTCTCTAGTTAAAAAAAAAAAAGCTTTTCCATATTCCCTCTTGCCTTTTTCCTTTTTTTACCACAAGCTTAGGTGAACTTACATTTAGCCAATATCAAAATCTCATTCCTTCCTCAAACACAGTTAATTGGTACTTGAAAATGACAGTGTTCTGGTCTTGGATAGATAGATATATAAAATTCCCATTAACACCGACAGCTGTTATATCCATAAGACTGAAAGCAGATTTTGGTGAATGGTTTTCTGCAGTTAATGACACACAGTTGGCTTTCTCTGTTACACCTGTGCAAACATAGGTGTAGATAACTGAGAGTTTGCAGGGATTTAGCTTTCACATAAATTCAGGAGTGGTATTTCATTCATAAGTAAATGAGACATTGAAGCGAGTTTATCTCGCGTAACACAGTCCAGCCTATTAAAGCCACAGATTCTAGAGCAACCCCATATGGCACAATGGAAAGTTCTAGAAGCATGTAGTTATAAAAGTTGGAGGAGCACCTCAACTAAACAGGATTTGTGGCAATATGGAGCAATACTGCAAAACTTAAATTTTCACCTGTAAAACTGAAACCATATTTTGGTTCAGGCTGCTGAGTGACTGATGCATTCAGCAAATTTACAGTACTTTGTAGCTCAACTTGTAACTTTGATTATATATTACAGTAATATGAATAATCAACTTCCCAGTACTTAGAAGTTTTTAATGTTTGACGTTTTATTGTGTTTTTATATGTGCTGGAAGTCACCCAGAGTGGCTGGGGAAACCCAGCCAGATGGGCGGAGTATAAATTATTTTTATTAGACTTCTATCCAAAGCAGTGCTAAGTTTCTCATTCTGTTAGCACAAGGATTATCCACACACGATGGACCTTTGCCCCCTTCCAGACACCCTAAATAAGTTCTGGGGGGTTTCCCTAACCCTGTGGACCAGGGGAGGGTGCAGGCCACTTACATGAGGAGGTTTTGTTGCAAAAGCATGAATCCTTGCGCTAACAGAATGACGAGATTGAATACTGCCCTTAGAATTTACAGGGAAAATCTCTCTCCATCGCAAACCCGCACTTAAATAGCTACAACAGAGGTAGGGAGGGGAGGTCCTCCAATTCGTTGCTAGGCTCCTGCTCCCATTCAACAGCATCTGGAGTTCAACAGCATCTGGAGAACCACAACTTCGCCACCTCTGGGCTACTATTTGTGAAGTTCCAAGGATCATACCTCTACCGTCCGGAGAGTAATCTTAGAAATTATCCAGCTGAAATGCTGATGCTGAACTAGGATTTCCTGTTTTGAAAATGTTCCAATAAAGGCCCTAACATCCTAAACATGCTCATTCTACAGGTACTGCAGCAGTGTCAAGAACAGATACACCAGTACAAATGCTTAGGTTCAAAGGCCAAGTTGCACTGCCCAGAAAGTCTTATTGGCATTTGCACCCAAAGTTTCATTTGCAGCTGGGAACATGTGCCAATAAAGGAGCAGGTGACTATGTTCCTAATGTGTTTAGCATCTGTATATTTCCTTTCGAGTATATATTTGGAGGCAGGGAATTATTGGAAAGTATATATTTGAAAAGCTGAGGGCGTAATCTATAGAAGAAGAAGAAGAAGAATTATTTGATATCCCGCTTTTCATCGAAGGAGTCTCAAAGCGGCTAACATTCCCTTTCCCTTCCTCCCCCAAACAAACACTCTGAGGTGAGTGGGGCAGAGACTTCAAAAGTGTGACTGCCCAGGTCACCCAGAGCTGCATGTGGAGGAGCAAACCCGGTTCCCCAGTTTATTCAAAAACTGAGGGAACAAACAGTTTCACTATATATTTTCTTTGACTAAAAAACTTCAAAACTTGGGGACATAATCAGCTTATTCACTGTATGATTTGGGGGGTTTTCTTCAGTGTCAGAGTCAAGATGTGAACGATATATTTGCACGAGGGTGTGTGTGTAAAGAGGAGTTTCCCACTAAGCAGCAGCTTCAGAATCCACCGCAAAGATAACTCCACGTAAAACGTATTATAATAGTCTAACCACAAGGTTACCAATGTATGGTAAGGTTATCTCTGAACAATTGCACCACCTGAAGTTGTTATGGGCACTCAGAGCCACTGAGTTTACGTGGGCTTCTAGTGACAGTGGTGGATCGAGAAGCACCCCTGAACTACAAATCTGTTCCTTCAGGGAAAGTGAAACTTTATTTAGAGCTAGTGGACAACCCAGTTCCAGGATCTAGAGTCTACCCATCCATAGGGTCTTTATCGCTGCTTATTAACCCTTATCAAACCCATGACTATGGTATTTCCAGGCACCGGTTTAGGACATGCATAGCCTCTCCTGATTCAGGCATTACAGAGAAATAGGTCTGGGTGTCATCAGCATCTGAGTATAGGAGATTTGAAATCGAAATGCCAAATAAGCCTGGTTCTCATCAAAAAAACTAAGATCATGGCCACTGGTCCCATCACCTCCTGGCAAATAGAAGGGGAAGAAATGGAGGCAGTGAGAGATTTCACTTTCTTGGGTTCCATGATCACTGCAGATGGTGACAGCAGTCACGAAATTAGAAGACGCCTGCTTCTTGGGAGAAAAGCAATGACAAACCTAGACAGCATCTTAAAAAGCAGAAGACATCACCTTGCCAACAAAGGTCCGTATAGTTAAAGCTATGGTTTTCCCAGTAGTAATGTACGGAAGTGAGAGCTGGACCATAAAGAAGGCTGATCGCCGAAGAATTGATGCTTTTGAATTATGGTGCTGGAGGAGACTCTTGAGAGTCCCATGGACTGCAAGAAGATCAAACCTATCCATTCTTAAAGAAATCAGCCCTGAGTGCTCACTGGAAGGACAGATCCTGAAGTTGAGGCTCCAGTACTTTGGCCACCTCATGAGAAGAGAAGACTCCCTGGAAAAGACCCTGATGTTGGGAAAGATGGAGGGCACAAGGAGAAGGGGACGACAGAGGATGAGATGGTTGGACAGTGTTCTCGAAGCTAACTAACATGAGTTTGGCCAAACTGCGAGAGGCAGTGAAGGATAGGCGTGCCTGGCATGCTCTGGTCCATGGGGTCACGAACAGTTGGACACGACTGAACGACTGAACAACAAAAAGTTTCATTTGGCTAGCGTGATGAGAACAGGGCTATGCAAAGCCTTGGGCAATCCGGATAGATTGATCTTTCATTCTCCTAAGGTTTAAATTCTTACTACTTAGAAATGTGTGATAATCAGCCTGAAGCACACCACCTGGAGTGTAGTGTTGCTATTATTAAATGGAATGTATGCCTAAAAATAAAGAGCAAGCGAGGCTCATTTACTGGGCATTACAGGCATAGGAATGACATCACTGAAGGCCAATCAGAAAGCTCACATTCTCTCCAGCATTCTAAAGCCATCGATGTCATCATTTTGTGAAAAAAAAATACTTGATATCAAAGCTGTGTTCTCTCAGATGTGATCTCACCCATGACCCTAAGTGGCACTTTTAGGAACAGCTTGCTCAGATTTACTTGTTTCAGATTATATATTTTAAAAGAAAAACAACCGAAACCCACCCACCTACCTGTCCCCATCTCTCAATTTTTTTTTTGACAAAGTTACGTTTGTCACTGGAAATCTGAAAAGTCTGCCTTCTCTTCCCCCCCCCCCCGCCCGCCGAAGAATAATAGATGTGAAACCTTGCTTTAGTAGATCTAAAGCAACACATAGAAAGGAAGGGTTTGTTTTTCTAAAGGTATAATATTCTCCCTCAGCCACTAGGTGAAAAATAATTTTAAAATAGCACTGAGGTACAAGAACACTCTGGGAATGGGAACCAGAAGGATGCTCGTAATTTTACTGTCTAGCCTATAGCTCTCTTTATTGACCTAGACTTCCCACAGACAGACCAACCATCTCATTTGACAGCACAGGGACTGCCTGCCCTGGTGGTGCTTGGGGGATTATAAAGATTGCACCTTGTCTTTAGAAAAGTTTTAGTAAAACTTTAGTAAAACTTTAGAAAAGTTAAAAAAAAAAGGTAAAGGACCCAGGGCGTAGCAAGGTAAATTGGTACCCGGGGGCAAAAAAAAAATTGCCCCCCCCCCGAGGCATGGGAAGGTCAGGTGGTACCCGGTGCGGAAAATTTCTTGTCAACCCCCCCATTGATTCCCCCCCAAAAATGGTTTTACGTTATTTCATATTTTCTTACAAAGGAATAATAACAAGTAATAATAATAATAAAACTTTTATTTATATCCCACCCTCCCCGGCCGAAGTCGGGCTCAGGGTGGCTAACATCAGATACATAACATTGGTATAAAATCAAACAATAATTAAATTACCTCCTAAAAACATCTCAAAATCAAATTAAAGTCTAATTAGATGGCTTTCCACAGGGTTAGGGTTGGGAACAGTAAGTGCTCCACTGAACTGAAATTTCAGCCTTCATGACATAGGAAAACAGCCAAGTGAACAGCTATTTTGGTGGAGGAGGGTCAAGATATTAACCGATATGCATGAAATTTCATATATAGCTATATAATCCCTAGTATAGTAAGATAAGACCTTCGGAGCAGGCATTAAAAAAAAAAAAAATTTCAAAAAAAAAATTGTTCCTTGATAATTTGTCACCTCCTCCATTATGGAACACGGGGCAGGCCGCCCCCACCCCCCCTTGCTACACCCCTGCCCCCACCCCTGCCAAAATTGGCTCAGAGGGGAAAGAGAGGGGATGTTTCCACCTGACGAGCTGAAATGCTTGCCTTAGCATGGCAATGAATTCCTCATTTAGTGCTAGATCCTTGTTTGTGCAAGACATTGCCGTCTCTTACACGTCACAGAATGTATTGCACTCGCTCTTGCACAACAGTTCATGGAACATGTGGCACTGGGGTTCATTCTTCCACTTGTGCAGGCCCATTCCGACTATGGGGAACTCCCCACAGAAGCAAAGCTTGCATATTCCCAGCCTACTTTCCATACTCACGTTTGAATGCTGCAGCAAGCCCTAATTGGAAGTGGAGGAAGCCATTTTGTACCGTAAAGCTTGTGAAAAAGTATTGAAGATAATACTCTTCTAACAATTTTACTATGCTCCATTGCACTTTTCAGTACACACACATGGTATGGTGGTTACTATGTTTTGGCTGCTGTCCTTCGCATGCTTCCTTGAGAGTAAGTCCCATTGATCAGAGTGGTACTTACTTCTGAATAAACATGTGCTGTCTGTTGCTGATCTGGCTTAGTGTCTTATAAAATATGTAAGGGGTTTCCACTCCATTTTCTTTAGTACCTAGAAGATGAAGAGACGTTAATGTGAATGGTATTGATCTGAATCAATTGATCATTGGAGGAGTATGGAAGACAGGATCATCACTGCTGTCAGGTACTAAGTACATATAGAGGTCCTTTTTAGAAAGATGCAACATCAATAGTACTATTTTATGCAATTTCATAGACTCCTACGCTATGCTAAAATAGTACCATTAGGAAGTGCAGCTGCAACTTTTTTCTTCCATTTAAACATTAAATGCTTTGGCATTAAAATGGCTACTCAAGAATCAGCCAGTTTGAGCAAAAGGAAAGACTGGCTCTAGCATGGATCTACCATGGCTTCTTACTGGATTTAAATAAAAACTGAATTGCTCTCTTTTGGTCCTTGGTGCCATCCAGTAAAGATGTAACAAATGTAATGTTGACTTGGAGTATATTTACTCAAAAGTAAGCCCTCTCTGTTCAACTGAGCTTACTCTCAATAAAAGTGTGCATAACACTGTAGCCTCCCAACTGCAACCCAACACAAACTTACTTAGCAGTGACTTCCACTGAACTCAGCAAGACTTCTTTTTTTAAAAATATATGTAATTTTTATTCATTTTTCAACAACATCAAGAGAAAATAATACATACCAACAAAAAAAGAAAAGGGGAAAGAGGGAAAAAATACAAACATACTTATATAATTACAAATGTATACTTACAATTACAAACATACTTACAATTATTCATACTAACGATTATTCAAAACATATTAACAATTTTTCAAAAGATAAAGCTTTACATCCTTCTTATAATTCTTATAGATTTTATGAGTATACCTAGTATGTGCATTAATTAGTATTAATAAATCTTCATTTTCTGTAATTTTTGAAACTGTAAAAATACAGAAACTCGGCATGAATTATTTCTGAATAAGCTCCTTTAGGATCAGACTGTTTAAAAGTGAATCTAGGGGGAATCATTGGGAAATGGCCACATGCCCCTGTGATATCAGAAAGGTCAGATCCACATACAAGTAGCATGAACTCCGAATAAGGTTTGGTTCTGGGAGTTTGCTGGATGAGAACTTCATATTCCTATTTAACCATGAAGTATTACAAAGACATGGTTATTTCCCTGCTTGGTGGTGATGGCTGTGCAATATTAGAATAACACTCACTGTCTGTTCAGAAATAAGACCCACTGAGTTCAAGGGGACTTATGACTAGGCAAGTAGGTATAGGGTTGCCTCCCGAGTGTCAGTTGCCTTCAAAACAGGGATCCTACAAACATGGAGGAGGAATATTTGGGGCATGGGGGCAGATTAACATGACTTTCCATTGCAATATTCCATATTCAATATTAGATTAGTGTGAAACGCTAGCATATTCCTCCCTCCCTCCCTTCCTTCCTCCCTTCCTTCCTGTACTTACTTACTTAAGGTAAAGAGACCCCTGACCATTAAGTCGAGTCACGGACGACTCTAGGGTTGTGGCGCTCATCTCGCTTTATTGGCTGAGGGAGCCAGCATACAGCTTCTGGGTCATGTGGCCAGCATGACTAAGCCGCTTCTGGTGAACCAGAGCAGCACACGGAAACGCCGTTTACCTTCCCACCGGAGCGGTACCTATTTATCTACTTGCACTTTGACATGCTTTCAAACTGCTAGGTGGGCAGGAGCTGGGACCGAACAACGGGAGCTCACCCCATCATGGGGATTCAAACCACCAACCTTCTGATCGGCAAACCCTAGGCTCTGTGGTTTAACCCACAGCACCACCCATATCCTTCCTTCCTTCCTTCCTTACTTACTTACTTATTAAATTTCCACACAATTTTGAGGCCATTTCGAAATGCATTTGGCTGCAGTCCTGAACTCGGTCACATGTGTGTGAAGTTGAATTCATTCCAGTTGCTGGTCTGAATGTGACAGGGTGCAGCTTGAGATCTGAAAGTGCGTTCAGTAACTCACTGCATCTACGTAGTTCTGTCAAAAATGCCAAGCCTTCTCTCAAATCAGAATCTGGGAAATAATTTCTTCTGCACTCTCCATGGGGTCACGAAGAGTCGGACACGACTGAACAACTGAACAACAACAAGCACTCTCCCTGAAAGGCACACTCTGTACTAACAAATGATCATATCCTGAACGGGGTAACTCTGCCTCCGAAGGACCAGGTGTGCAGCCTGGGAGTCATTTTGGACTCACAGCTGTCTGTGGAGGCACAGTTCCAGGCTGAGACCCTACCTGCCCGCGGACTGTCTCGCCAGAGTGGTGCATGCTCTAGTTATCTCCCGCTTGGACTACTGCAATGCGCTCTACGTGGGGCTACCTTTGAAGGTGACCCGGAAACTACAACTAATCCAGAATGCGGCAGCTAGACTGGTGACTGGGAGGGGCCACCGGGACAACATAACACCGGTCCTAAAGGAACCACACTGGCTCCCAGTACATTTCAAGGCACAATTCACAGTGCAGGTGCTGACCTTTAAAGCCCTAAATGGCCCAGTATACCTGAAGGAGCATCTCCAACCCAGACGCTGAGGTCCAGCCTTCTAGCAGTTCCCTCACTGCAAGAAGTGAAGTTATAGGGAACCAGGCAGAGGGCCTTCTTGGCAGTGGCACCCTCCCTGTTGAATGCCCTCCCATCAGATGTCAAGGAGCTAAAGAACTACAACTTTTAGAAGACATCTGAAGGCAGCCCTGTATCGGGAAGTTTTTAATGTTGGATGTTTTATTAATTATTAATATAACATAACATAACATAACATAACATAACATAACATAACATAACATAATATAATATAATATAATATAATATAATATTGTTAGAGATTTCAGAGTTGCCCACGTGCAGAATTGCAGCTGTCTATCTCCAAGCAATTAACTAGTTGGCAGAAAGCCCAGATCTGCTCTCTCTCAGACCCTTAGCAACGACCTGTGATTGGTCAATGAGTTCCTAAAGAACTGAGCTCTGTGTGAGAGCTGTGTGGTTAGTGTGGTTAGTGTGTGGTTGGTGTAGAGAACGTGGTCAGTATAGAGAGAGAGAGAGACAGAGAGGAAAAGATTTTATGTTTTGTTTCTTTTGTTTTGTAAAATCTGTAACTTATGGATGCTAGTTGCTTCAATCTGTAACTTATGGATGCTAGTTGCTTCAATCAATAAATACTGTATATAGTTATCCAGTGAGTTGCTGAGTTCCTGCGTTGAGCTGTCTAGTCAATTTCACAACAGCCAGAAGCTTCCAGAAAAGTCTGCGTCTAACTCTGCGGTGTCCAGGAATACGTTATACTCCTGACACTAAATCTTAAGAAATAATATAATATAATATAATATAATATAATATAATATTATATAATATAATATAATATAATATAATATATAATTGACTTTTTATATGTGTTGAAAACTGCCCAGAGTGGCTGGGGAAACTCAGCCAGATGGGCAGGGTATAAATAATTAATTTATTTATTATTATTATTATTATTATTATTATTATTATTATTATTATTATCATAGACACCAAGATGTTTGAGCGTCACTGATTATCAAATTGATTAGAGTACTTCCACAAAAGAGAGAGAACATAAGATACATATGATTTAGATCACTAGGAAACTCTTAAACCCAAGCCTTTTCTACCCCTCATTCAAAACCTGGAACATGAACACTACTTTGTAACAGCTACTAGGACCAGAGAACTGGCCCAACCACACCCATGATGGATGGGGTGGGTCTGGGAATTCTCCTTCACTAAATTAAAACCAGGCTTAGATTAGATGAACTGCAGTGTCAACCAGGAATGTGCATACACGTACAGAACACAAAGTATAATTATATATAAATATCAGGATGCTGGGATTAACTCAAACCTGTGAACCAAGCTTAAATTTGTGAACCAGATTTAGGTTTCTGTCTATGGTGGTGTTACCTTAACAGTTTTGATACACTCATTAGTAACACCACCACAGACAGGAACCTAAATCTGGTTCGCACGTTGTCCAAATTGTTAGAAAAGTAGGGTAACTGGTCTTTACAAGGAGCATCAAGTATATTTCATAATGGCAGCTGTTACTTCAGCAGAGAGTAAATGAAACCACACGTATGATGGGCCACACAGACTGGGGGAAGGCAGATTTACAGTGCCAATCAGGACTATAGGTCTGATCGTGGAATAAGCCTCACATTTGACATGGGTGGGTGTGTCTGTTTTCATCCACTTTTAAAAATCGTCAGACTGGCAATTTCCAGCGGCAGCTAGGGATGTACACATCCTTGCAGAAGTCTAGCTGTACTGACTAGTTTCCAGTGCGCTGTCATTGGAACCTGGGGTGGTCTGGAGGGTTTGAACTCCTAAAACCACTGCAGAAAGCTGCCTCCCGTATTAAGTTAGCTGCATGCTTTTTGTCAAAGCCATGGTGGGTTTTTTTCAGCGTCAAAAATACACGCCAATACATCTGGTGCGCGCTCTCTCTCTCTCTATATATATATATGGCTGAGCTCCAGACATTGTCCCTCAACTCCACACACACACCTAGGGATCCCTTTGCCATCTATGTAAGATGAAGTGCCGTGAGTACATGTTGCATTGTCTGCAGCCATTGTTGACAAGTTACAACAAGGAGATCCCTGTTTGTACGGGCAGCGCTCCATCCCTGAATTATGAGCCTTCAGCATTACGTTTCAAGAGGCCCATGGAACCATGGGCCCTGGCTTGCATCCTTGGAGGCTGGCTTCTAAAGCAGCAAAGGGGCATTGACTCATCACACGGTGTGTTTTTTTTCTGGAATGGGTCCACTGCTTTCGAAAAGAGCTGTGCATTATGGGTCTGCTCTGAAAATTGTTCTGTTTCAATTGAAATTCTGTTTTTCACACACACACAAAGCAGCAGCAACAACATGGTTTTACTATTAAATCTTTTTTTTAAATATCATTTTTATTGTTTTTTATATAAATACATTGAGAAAAACTTTCACATTTATCTTTCCATTCATTTAACATTTTGGCCTTTTAGGGCCGTGACTTCCCTCAAACCCTCCACATGATTTTCTAATATCTATTACTTTATACTATACTTCTTAACTCAATCATTGCTTTAAATCATCATATCCAACTTAATCACTATAATTTCATATTTACAACGACATTTCTTCAATAATCTACAAAGCTTCTTGCAGTCCTATCAACGTATTTGATTGAATGCCATTGTCTTTTAAATAATTTGTAAATGTAGTCCAGTCTTTGATGAATTTCTGGTCCCGCTGTTCTCGGATTCTTCCCATCATTTTATCCAATTCCGCATACTCCAGTAATTTCACTGCCCATTCTTCCTTTGTTGGTGTTTCTTCTTGTTTCCATTTTTGTGATAGCTTTTACTATTAAATCTTATTTCAGCCATGTTGTGATTGAGAAACTTATTTAGAAATTGAACAGTTAGCATTCCTCCTCCTTCTGGCAAAAGAATATCACCAACAAGAAGAGGAGAAAACTCATCACTGGCTCTCAGCAAGTTATCTTCCTTAGCAGCACACCATCTAATACCTTCTACAATTTATTCAGCATGGAACCAGTCAAAGCTCCCTCTCTCTACCAGATTATACTCCACCCCAAAATTCCATTGGCTTGTAATGAACTATTTAAATATTGAATGCATTACAGTTATTTGAACCCTATACTTTGAAAAAGAAATCTGCAGTAGCTTATCATATCTTTTGTATCACTGTTCAGGGCTGGCTCCAGGTTTTGGAGCCCCTCGGGCTCCTCCCTTTCTTCCTTAAACATATCCCTCCTCTTGACCCCTCCATTTAAACTTAAACAAACTTTGATCGATGGGGTAATGCACTCGTCTCAAAGAAAAACACAAACTTTGCTGTAGTCGCCCTTTAAACATTTTTGTCAATAGTATAACTTACAGGCAGCCTCCACACACCTCCTGGGAGTAAGTCCCATTGAATGCAACAGGCCTTACTTCTGAGTAGAACCTGAGGGGCATATGACTTAAAGGTAAAAGGAAAACGCACACATCAAAAAGTAACCAGTAAAATAAATTTTGCCCTCTGTCTTGAGATTCGAAATTGCAACGAAGAAGAACAGTGAAACCTTAAAGACTATCAGAGTTAATGCTTAACTCCCTGTACCCTCTTAATCCTTTCAATGTGTCCAGAAAATGATATGTCCCTTTACTAAATTCTGGTTCAGAAAGTGCACACACACACACACCTCACACACCCCGCTGATCCAGATTGAGGAGATCACATTTCTCCGTTACACAATGATGTTATCTAGTAACTACAAGGAACACTTGCCTCCCTCTCCCTCTGCCCCATCTCTCCCACGCCTACGTCTCCCCTCATGTGCACCACACACCCCATATCGAGTGATGCTTCCCCCCACAACAATCAGGAAACCAATGTGGTGTAGTGGTTAAGAGCAATAGAGTCGTAATCTGGGGAACCGGGTTCGCTTCCCCGCTCCTCCACATGCAGCTGCTGGGTGACCTTGGGCTAGTCACACTTCTCTGAAGTCTCTCAGCCCCACTCACCTCACAGAGTGTTTGTTGTGGGGAGGAAGGGAAAGGAGAATGTTAGCCGCTTTGAGACTCCTTCGGGTAGTGATAAAGCGGGATATCAAATCCAAACTACTACTACTACTCTTCTTCTTCTTCTTCTTCTTCTTCTTCTTCTTCTCCAGGTGAAGCATGTGACTGGCAGAAGGCATCAAGGAGGCAAGATGGGGGCCCTGTCCCTACTTCCTCTTCCTTCATGGACACTCTTTCTGAGGGACAGCATGCAGCTGCGTAGGCAATGAACAATCAAGTCCAGAGGCCTGTTGCTCCTTCGCCTCTGCCTCCCAAAATCGAGAAAGACAGTCACTTCCACACCCTCATCTACCCACATTAATAATGTATTATTATTATCAGTATTATTAGTAGTATTATTCCACCTTTTCTCCTGACAGGAACTCAAGGTGGATTACAGATAAAATACCCTATCTGAAGAAGTGTGCATGCACATGAAGGCTTATACCAAGAACAAACATAGTAGGTCTCTAAGGTGCTACTGAACAATTTTTTATATTTTTTATATATATTTCGACCGCGTCAGACCAACACAGCTACCTACCTGAAGATAAAATAAGATGAGCTAAAAACATGTTGTTGTTGTTGTTGTTGTTGTTCAGTCGTTCAGTCGGTCCGAATACCAGAGCACGCCAGGCACGCCTTCCTTCACTGCCTCTCGCAGTTTGGCCAAAAAGTAGCAATTAAACATTCAAAGGTCTATTTCTCTTCTCAATAATATACAGATCTGTCCTTCTAATTATAATGAAACGAGCATGGCACTCCTCCAACCATAATTCAAAAGCCCCCTCATTAGGTCCAGCTCTCACTTCCACATTACTACTGGGAAAACCATAGCTTTAACTATACGGACCTTTGTCGGCAAGGTGATGTCTCTGCTTTTTAAGATGCTGTCTAGGTTTGTCATTGCTTTTCTCCCAAGAAGCAGGCGTCTTAATTTCGTGACTCAAAAGGCTGTTTTCTTCCCCTTCTATTTGGAGCCGGAATCTTAGTTTTTTTGTGTTGAGCTTCACTTGCCACCCTCATTAAAAGGTTCAGAAGGACAAGCATATCTGAGGTTGTTGATATTTTTTCCGAATCTTAATTCCGCCAGTCACCTTTCGCATGTGTCCTTATTAAATAAGAGGAGAAATATACAGGGCTCCTTTCCCAATTTTGGCCAAGGATTGGTGGTAGGCTGGTGCCTTGATGTCAGTTCCCAGACACTGTGGGCCCTCGAGGGCCATGGGCCTTGTAGAATTTTAAGCTCAGCGTGTGAAATGAGTGCAGAGCCTCATCTGATTGGGATGTAGACCTTCTCCAATCCTCTGACTGCTGCTGCTGGCATATTGAGTGTAGCAGTTTAAAATTTTAAATAGAATATCATCACTTCCACTGGACTTCTGGACAGTTTAGAAGGGGTGTATGAGACCTCCATATCTTTCTGATGCCTGCCCAGATTTTGTCCTTTACGCTTGTCTCTGGTTTTTCCCATTGCTAATGAATTCCTTGCATGATTAAAATGACAGCTTGTCTTCTCTCCCCCGCTAGTAGCCTCGATCATTTCTTTTTCATTGCGTTGCTGTCTCCAGCATTTTGTGGGAATGATGGGATCAATGAGCACGTACACTTAGAACAATTGGCAGATGCAGGAAGTCTGGGCTGACCAGACCCATATTTCCTTTCACTGAAATCAGTCGTTTCACTTGAAATGTTATTAATGGTAGCTTCAAAGCCAACTACACTTGCATGCAGCTTAAATGATCTGAGCTTAAGGGTGATGTACACACTCAGAAAAGGGAAGCAGTCAACTGTCTTTCTAGGACTGTACTTTAGCTGAATGAAGAGAAGGGGCTACGTAAGTATTCTCTCATATAGAAATAACTCTTTGCATTGACCTGTCTAACCAGAGCAATACCATTTCCTGGTTCTTCTACGTTGTAAATCACTGGCCCTATTCTTTTCTAAAAAATTATTGGGTCAGATCCAGACTTAAGCCATGCTTAGTTTATGTGTGTGGCAAACAGCTGCCATTCTCTGCAAATCTGCCCATCAGCACTCTGGGAGCAACATTTATTACTGGGGAAAGGACATCTTGTTTTATGTACACATGTGTTGAAAAGGAACCGCGGTGAATGCATATTTTGCTCCCTCATCAGGAGGCATGAAAACAAGAGCGTTATGTCGTGAAATATCAAAGGATACGTGCACATTGAAAATTAGCACATAAGAGAGAGGTCTGTCTTTGACCTCCGTCCCTGGCTGATATGCTAGGTTCCCAAGTGTGGTGGGGTTTTGACATTAGGGAACATATAATGGTTAATTTTTAAACTTGAAGGCTCAAATCCACTTGGAAGTCATATGGTACAATCTAGGAGCCCATTCTTCCACATCTCAGACGTTCATGTGGTGGCTGTGGTTAATGGAGAAAAGACTACATCATACACTTTTCCAAAAATCAATCTCTACATCACATGTTCCATAACATCAGATTAATTGTGTAGCAGTAGACTGACATGATGAGCCATTCCCCCGCCCCCCAGCTCTTTTCCTACAACAGTCTAGCAACCACGCCAGCCAAACATATCCTGAGAATCTTGTACTACAAAGCCAGGCCAAAATGTACTATGGAAGCCAGGCCAAAATAATGGATTTCCGCTTTCCATTGCCCATGGCTTGTACAAAAGAGACCCAACTTTGCCAGTTATTGAATTCCAGGCAGTTAACATCGAGTGGGCCTGAGTTTAAAAACAAACAAATACAAAACAGACTAGTTGATGTTGCAAGCCACAAACTCATGCAATAGTCAGGCCAGATCTCCTCATCTGCGTAGAAAGGAACAACAAATTACTATCAAAGGGATACACTTGGTTCAAAGCTGCTGCAGGGCTTCTCTTATGGAACCAGTCCCTCCTGCATAAGTAGGTTGCTTATATCAGCATCAGAGTAAACTCAGTGACCTAAGAGTTGTACCTGCTTACTTATCCTGGCATGCACCTAGAGGGGAACCTCTGCATGCCTCACCTCACTGGTTATCATTATTATGTCATCCAGATCAATCATTTGCGGCTCAATGCATTGTAAATGCAGCTTTGATCATTCGTTACACTTTGTTAGTATTTATCAGCTCCAGAACTGCACTAATCTGAAACAGCAAAGCAAGGGAGCCCAGTCACCACGTACAGTCACCGGATTTTAAATATATGTATTTTTCCCCCCTTCCATAAAAATTATCCAAACAATGGTGAACTATTCAGTCCAAAATGCACAAAGAAAACATGCAGAAAACATGGCGAGAGTGAAATGTTAATGAATGACAGGCAAACTGTTACCCGCCATTCCTGCAGCGGATAAGGGGTTCCCTCAAGAATGAAGGGGACAAAGTCAAGCTGCGGGTCATCAAGGCAGATTCACACAACCGAAGGCAGCTGCAACAATGAAACGTTTATTGCCGTTTTCTTAGAGCACAAATGAAGAATTGATCGCTGGAGGGGAAACTAATTTTAGAGACGCTGTGGTCTAAGCCACTGAGCCTAGGGCTTGCCGATCAGAAGGTCGGCGGTTCGAATCCCCACGACGGGGTGAGCTCCCGTTGTTCGGTCCCTGCTCCTGCCAACCTAGCAGTTCGAAAGCATGTCAAAGTGCAAGTAGATAAATAGGTACCACTCTGGCGGGAAGGTAAACGGCGTTTCCGTGCGCTGCTCTGGTTCACCAGAAGCGGCTTAGTCATGCTGGCCACATGACCCAGAAGCTGTACGCCGGCTCCCTCGGCCAGTAAAGCAAGATGAGCACCACAACCCCAGAATCATCCACGATTGGACCTAACAGCCAGGGGTCCCTTTACCTTTAATGCATCATGTAGATAAATACCACCATAGCTTCGCACATGAACTCAGGCTTACTGCTCCATTTGTCACCAGCAACTTTCCTCCATCTGAATGAGGTTTGATAGATGACACCTTTGCACCCTACTGCTCAACTCACATTTGTTACATTTGCACAAACCAGCGACAGGATTGGGCCACCACAGCTAAGTAGTAGAGCCCATGTTTTGAATGCAGAAGACCCCAAGTTCTCCCAAAGATTAAACTGCAGCAGTGGAATTTTATTTAAATTTTAAAAAACAACCCTCTCCCCAGGAGCACAGAGAGCCTCTGCTTGTCAGAGCAGACCATACCAGACAAATATAATCTGGGTCAGAACAATGAAGCTTCAATATGCCCAGCTCGCATTTGGTAGTTGTGTGCTGGCAAATAAAACCACCTTCTGCTCCTGGTGAGTGTTTTATGCTTGAATCGCAGCAGAGAGTACTTATCCTTCTCTATCTCGGCCTCTGCTCCCACTCCAAATTGCTCCTTGGTTGCGTTTCCCTTTGCGTGTCGAGGTCCCCAAACCACCCCTCAAATAAAACACACTTCACTCCAGAATATAAGTTTAAGGTTTTTGGCATTATTTTGGCCACAACTTTATTGAATACAAAATAAGTGAGTGGTTGCTTAGGCATTGGTTAAGACTATCTGTCCCTCTGGGGACAGAACTGACATCCACCCGCCTGTGGAGTCAGTATAGGGGAAAACACTTTGGGGAGAGAATGTGCGCCCGTTCTCCCCTAATGCTCCCAGGGGCTCTTGCGTGGGCCCTGGCCCCCGACCGGGGGATACGGACAAGCATGGCGAGCCCCTGGATTCCTTTAACGGAATTCCCCTTGCAGCAGCAGCATTGAAGGGGCAACCACAGCCAACCTGCCCCTTCGCAGCATAGGAGGGGCAACCACAGCCAACTCTGCCCCTCCTCAACCAATTTATAACCAATGCCTAACCGCCAACCTTACAAGTTGTGACTAATTGCTACGCAGTAGGCGAAAACCAGATGGCACCAGCCAATCAGCCAAATGGAAAAATTCCTACCAGGCCCCTGCCCCAAAAGCAGACGACCCTGTGACAGGCATAGCAAGGTCAATGCAGAGGTGGGTTGGATGGGGGCCAATATGCAATTTGTAAATATCCCTTTAAATAATTAAAATGAAAATGTATAGGCCATTCTAGGGTAGGAGAGTGAGATTTATTCCCTAGAATCAAGGGATATGAGACTGGTGGCTAATTTAAAGAGCCAATAAATTTTGTAGAATGGGACGCGGGTGGCGCTGTGGTCTAAACCACTGAGCCTAGGGCTTGCCAATCAGAAGGTCGGCGGTTCGAATCCCCACGACAGGGTGAGCTCCTGTTGTTCAGTCCCTGCTCCTGCCCACCTAGCAGTTCGAAAGCACGTCAAAGTGCAAGTAGATAAATAGGTACCACTCCGGCGGGAAGGTAAACGGTGTTTCCGTGCGCTGCTCTGGTTTGCCAGAAGCGGCTTAGTCATGCTGGCCACATGACACAGAAGCTGTCTGTGGACAAACGCCAGCTCCCTTGGCCTATAGAGCGAGATGATCGTGCAACCCCATAGTCGTCCACGCCTGGACCTAACAGTCAGGGGTACCTTCACCTTTACCTTTAAAGTCTGTAGAGCTTACTTCTGAGTAGACAGGCATAGGATTGTGCTTTTAATGCTATGCATACAAAATATACAGACATCCAAAACTGAAAGTGAACTGTTTTGATAACACTGCTAGTTATTCTGAGGCTATAATGAATTATTTTAACTCACACTTGTATTGCAATTTAAATACAACTGATGGTCATGGACAAAACAAAATAAAAATTTTTAAAAAATTCCTTCCAGTAGCACCTTAGAGACCAACTAAGTTTGTTCTTGGTATGAGCTTTCGTGTGCATGCACACGAAAGCTCATACCAAGAACAAACTTAGTTGGTCTCTAAGGTGCTACTGGAAGGAATTTTTTTATTTTATTTTGTTTTGACTATGGCAGACCAACACGGCTACCTACCTGTAACTGGAATGATGGTCATGGAGTTACTAGTGTGTTTTAAATTTACAAAGGAAAGCTAATCCTAAGAATGTATTTTTTCTCAAGACCTTAAGAACCTAAAATGACTTTCAAGTTCGGAACCAAAAGCACCTAATGTGGAATTGCGTGCAAGAATCCCAGCTACTAGCACGCACTGTGCAAACAGTCCAGCAGAAAGTGGCCAGAGGTCTCCTGTGGTTTATGAAGTGCTCTGTTCTAGGACTAGCACACCAAGAGGCTGTGATCCATGTATAAGTGCAAAACCCATAACTGAGCATCTTTAATACCTTGATGCAACGTGCATAGAGAACACACAACAATGCACTGTGGCCAGTGCAGAGCCTTGTTGGGGAATTTTTTTACAATCCCTCACATTTTACTAAAAGTCCTTTTCCTTTATTTTGAGCTAATGTCATTAGGATTTGTCCCTCTGCTCTGCAATCAAACGCTGTTTGAAAGAATGCTAAGCAGCTGGTAAATAATGGCAGTTTAAACAAACTGGAATTCACATGGGTCCAGTCTTGAAATGCATTGCAGCTGATGGCCTCTTTTGCATGGGTCAGGCATTCGAGCATATTTTTAGCACAAAGCCAAAAGTGTGGAAAACTGAGGAACAGCTACCAAAAGAAAATGGTCACTTTTGTCCCTGCAAGAGACCTTGCAGTACAGATGACACCACATATGCGAGAGCCACAATCCCTCCTGTGTGTGGTGTGTGAATGAATGGCTTGGAGACAAGCGGGGGTTTCGTAAACTGAAATCACCGGTGTGTGCGGGGGGAAACAGATGCACACCTGATCCTCTGTAGACCACCATGGGCTATGCAGACAGAATTATCCATGCTGCAAATTGACACCAAGGAAAAATTGGACAACCATGCACACACTGCATCTAACAAATTCTTCTGGTCTGATCTACAGATTTCCCACTTAAATATCGGAGGGGCCATGGTGGCATATGCATGCAAGGTATCATAGTCATGTTGTCATAGTGAATTTCTCCCAAACTGGGCCATTATTGGGATAGCAATGCTGGTGGTAGCAAACAGAGTGGTTTGTTTTCGGCATGTCAATGGCTTTGGTATGTAGTTTCAGCAGGGATTATTTTGGCCATAATTAAATCTTTGTCCATGGAGTTTTCTTGGCAGGGATACTGGAGTGGCTTGCCGGTTCCTGCTCCAGGTGGATCACGTTTAGTCAAAACTCTCCACTATGACCTGTCCGTCTTGGGTGTTCCTGCACGGCATAGCTCGTAGCTTCTCTGAGTTATTCAAGCCCTTGAAGTGATTCCATCAAGTGATTCCATAAAGAAGGCTGATCGCCGAAGAATTGATGCTTTTGAATTATGGTGCTGGAGGAGACTCTTGAGAGTCCCATGGACTGCAAGAAGATCAAACCTATCCATTCTGAAGGAAATCAGCCCTGAGTGCTCACTGGAAGGACAGATCCTGAAGCTGAGGCTCCAATACTTTGGCCACCTCATGAGAAGAGAAGACTCCCTGGAAAAGACCCTGATGTTGGGAAAGATTGAGGGCACAAGGAGAAGGGGACGACAGAGGATGAGATGGTTGGACAGTGTTCTCGAAGCTACCAACATGAGTTTGACCAAACTGGGGAGGCAGTGGAAGACAGGAGTGCCTGGCGTGCTCTGGTCCATGGGGTCACGAAAAGTCGGACACGACTAAACAACTAAACAACAACAACAACAACAATTAAATCTGTAAGAGTGTTTCCAAATAGTAGTGGTTTCTAGAGGTGGGTGTTGCTGCCTCTGTGGAACTATACATATTTGTGGCTGTGGGGTTTGGCAGGTCTGGGAGAACCAGAGGACACATTGCCACTGATATTAGTGAAATCCTGTCATGTGTGCTGGTGACAGAATTGAGCAGGTATGGGGGTAGTTCTGTGCCAAATGTAACTACAGTGGTACCTTGGTTTACAAACTTTATCCGTTCTGGAAGTCCGTTCTTAAACCAAGGCACGTTTTCCCATAGAAAGTAATGCAAAATGGATTAATCCGTTCCAGACTTTTAAAAACAACCCCTAAACCAGCAATTTAATGTGAATTTTACTAACAAGACCATTGATCCATAAAATGAAAGGAATAATCAACGTACTGTACTATAAAATAAATAAGACATTATTGTAGATGATAAAAATAAAAAATAAAAAAAAATTCTTACCTGCACTTACGATAGTCATTGTTTGGATAGGGGGCTTTTATCCATTTCCGGAGTCACACAATCAATCAATCAATCAATCAGTAGCTGAACTGGGATCCACATAGATTCCTCCCCCACACACTGCTGGAGGAAATGCTCCCTAGAGCACGCGCCTCCCACAGCGGCATGGGGGGAGTTGCCTGCCCACCAACCAGATGGCTGGCGGGTGCGCAGCTTCCCTCCCTTGCAGCCCGCGGGAAACGCCATGACGACCCCCTTCTCCGCTGCCGGACAACGGAAACGTGGCACTGAAAACGGAAGTGCACCCCCCAAATGGAGTACGTTCATATACGGGGGGGGGGGGGAATACGCAACCCGGAACTCTCATTTCCGGGTTTGAAGTGTTCGTAACCCAAAAAGTTCGTTAACTAGGCTGTTCGTAACCCGAGGTACCACTGTATATCCCTTTTCTCACTTCTTGCTTTTTGGTATTAATGGGAGCTTTTTAGCCTCTACTTTCAGTGCAAACAGCCGGCATGAGGGCTCCACTCTTTATTAGGGGCAAAGAGTAAAAGTCACACGCACAGCCTCCAAGCTCTTGTCCCAATATGGAGTGGCTTGATGTTTATCGTTAAAGAGCCATTCACACAATTGCTAACTATGAATGGTGCCTCATCCAGTTTGGCCCTAAGAGAAAATTCTTTCGTTGAAGGTTTTGTCTCGCTTCCTCAGATCTTCACAGGGTCCCTCCTGTTGGGTTCAGGGTCCTGCTTTCCCTCTCCACCCTCTGGAACAGGCCAAGGTTGGCTTCTTGGCATATGTAGGATGGAGCACAATGCAAGCAAGTGCCAGAGGAATGCCTTGGCCCTCTCATTGTGCTGCATATATAGTTCTTGTGGCCAGTGGTGTAGCGTTGGTTGCCAGTGCCCAGGGCAGGCACACAGGTGTGCATGAACCAGGTGCACCAGCCCAGTCCTTGCTGCTAGCACCACCAGAGCAACCCCACCCCCACCAGAGCAAAAATGGGGCCACTGAGCTGGGCTGTGCCAGGGGGTGCCTGCATGAGGGCGCCAGTTTCACGCACCCTCAGAAATTGTGCACCTGGGGCCATGGCACCCCTGGCATACCTCACGCTACGCCCCCGCTTGTGGCTCATGATACTGAGATGTGATTTGAGATTATGTTTAGGACTGTGAACCACCCAACCACTGTCAGTTATAATAGGAGGGACTCAACATTCACCCCCCCTTTTTTTTAAAAAAAAGTCTGGCTTCAGAAAAGCAAATGCCTTTCAGAGGCATAATAATTATTATTCACACTAAAACCCAAATGTATATTTTCTCTGCTTTTTTATTTACAACATAAAGTGCTTTCCCCAGTAAATCAACAAATATGAGTATTCATGTCACCAAGTGCTGATGATTAAAAATAATTACTTTAATGGTAGCTGGCCTGGTGCCAAACATGATTAGGGGCTGCGTTCCAAGCATGATAGTAGATAATTTACATCTCCTTTCAACCAATTCCAAACTACTCTTAATGGATTCTATTTTAGTTTTTATGAATTAATAGAAATTTAGTGCCCAATCCTCTATATTATAGTCACGGTTTGCTCTCATATCTACAGAACTGTCTAGAATTAGGAGGCCGTGTGTCCAACTCCCAGCCAATCAGTTTTTCATCTCCCTCCCCCTCCCAGAAACCGGTGTCCTTGCTCTTGCCCTTACTTGACGCAAATTCAAAGGAAAATCTTTCTTCGCTAACCAAGCACATTGGCATGTGACAATTGCCCATTTATCTAGACATGATATAGTTAGATATTTTTTAGTGTTAATCGTGGATCAATAAGGCTTGGGGCTGTTTCTAATCCGTGAACACAATTGGGTGCAGGGAAAGATGATTCCTGAACAACCTCCTCTCTCTTTCTCACCTCTCTCTTTCTTGGGTCAATCTGGGAACGGAGGCTTTTGAGAGGCAACCTGTTTCCTCTTCAAAATCAGTATTCCCGCCCCCGCCCCCTATGCTCCCTCTCTCCCCTGCCCAGGCTTTGTGGTCACTTTTGGGAGTAATCAACATGGTGCCCTCCAGGTGATGTAGACTAGAACTCCCATAATTCTCCCACAGATGTTGTTAGACTATGACACCCATCACCCCTGACCATTGGCCATGCTGGCTATGGCTGCTGGGAGTCAACAGCTTCTGGAGAGTTGCAGCTTCCAAACCCAATGCACACGGTGCCTTACTTTACCTTGTCTCGAGGAGCTTACAAACTGAATATGAGTAACTAAGGGCTGATCCACGCTTACCGTTCCTCTGCGTTTCCCAGGCACTTTAAAGCTCTGTGTCTGGGCATCTCCCCCACCCCATGTTTTCCCTGCAAAAAACAAACAAACAAACAAACCCAAAACTGCTCTGTAAAGCTCAATTGAAGCAAACAGCAATCTGGAAAACCCGAATTGCCATTTGGTCCGATTGAGCGCCAAAGAGCAGGATTTTGCAGAGAAAGCTCCAGGGCAAAAGATTAAACGATGGTCGTGATGAAACCATTTAAATGGCAAGTTCACAAAATAAGCACTTTGGAATATTGCTTGTTTATAATATGTGCTCTCTCTCTCTCTCTCTCTCAGTGTTTGGATCTAGAGGACAACATACATGTTTACACCATGTGCTAAAGAGGGCATGGCTGCATACAATCAGCTACGAAAACTGAGTCCTGTTTATAGTGAAAATAAAATACCTGCAGTGAAAGAAATGTTAAAGCACTTTGCATTTATCCCTGTAATTTTGAAGGAAAATGTAGCCAATCCACTTTAAATTATTTAATTGCAATGGTTCCACAGTCAGCAACTTTTTAGGAAACATGTGGAGTGCTTATTTCTTTCTTGTAAACTGAGCCTTACACTGCAACATATCTACTCAGAAGTAAGGTAAAGGTAAAGGGACCCCTGACCATCAGGTCCAGTCGTGTCCGACTCTGGGGTTGCGGCGCTCATCTCGCTCTATAGGCCAAGGGAGCCGGCGTTTGTCCGCAGACAGCTTCCGGGTCATGTGGCCAGCATGACAAAGCCGCTTCTGGCGAACCAGAGCAGCGCACGGAAACGCCGTTTACCTTCCCGCTGGAGCGGTCCCTATTTATCTACTTGCACTTTGTTTTTTTTTTTTTTTTATAAGAATTTATTGGCATTTTTCTACAACAACAAATACCCACACCCACACCTACAATTAAACAAATGCAAAACAGATAAAACAAATACAAACAATGTCAAGCTTTCTTATTGCATCTTTCTAAAAAAAAAAAAAAATTTCTATTTCCATATCTTGACCAATGACTTCCCCTGCCCTTTCACCTTCGAATTTATATCCTTAATCTATTTTATAACCATTTCTCCTACAAAGATAGGTCCGAACCTATCTACTTGCACTTTGATGTGCTTTCGAACTGCTAGGTGGGCAGGAGCTGGGACCGAGCAACGGGAGCTCACCCCGTGGCAGGGATTCGAACCGCCGACCTTCTGATCAGCAAGCCCTAGGCTCTGTGGTTTAACCCACAGCGCCACCTGGGTCTCAGAAGTAAGTCCCACTGAATTCAGTGGAGCTTCCTCCCAGGTAACTGTGTAAACACTGTGCAGTCTTATATTGCAATCATAAGCATTTTTACTCAGAAGTAAGTCCCACTGAGTTCAATAGGACTTACTCTCTGGTATGTGCCTGATCATTCTCACAGTTTTCATTATTATTACTGCCGTATATTTATGTTTCAGCACTGAGGAGAGCCTTTCCTGTGGGAAGCGCTCGTAGCTGTGGGGCAAAATGGGGGCTGCCTTTCCTCAGGAATATGTGAAGGGGGAAAATACGCACCCACGGATGAAACTGCCTGATACTGCGTCAGGAAACTTGGTCTCTCTAGCTCAATAGCGCGACAAAAAAAAACGTGCTCTGAAATAAAAGCCACTTCAGAGGCTCAGAGGAATTTGACAAATTGCTGTGCTCTTTACTGCTTTTCTGGGGAGGGGGGGGGGTTGGTTCAGTGCATATTACCGTGCCTGCCTTCCTAACATAAGAGCGAGGGGGCTGGAAAAAACACAAGTGATCCGTAAAAATAGTACAGTAATACCTCTGCGAACGTCCGCTTTGTCTAGCATTCATTCCAACGGCAAACCCGGAAGTACCGGATCCGGTTACTTCCAAGTTTGCCGCTCCATGTGTGTGTGCAGACGTGGCGCTTTGCCCCGCATCCTTTTTGGCTAGCAGCCGGGGCTCCAGAATGGATCCTGGCCGCAAAACGAAGTATGACTGTACATAAAAAAACAAAACTTTGTATTCAAATAACATTGTCTACTTTTTATGCCCTTTAAAAGCAAATGTGTTGAGGCACATATGCACATGTGTGCATATTGTATGCAAACGTGCATGGGGGGGTGGGGTGCCGAACTGAGTCGTTGACCCAGGCGAAAGGAAGCTTAGTTTTGCCCCTGAGGTCCTGAAAATATACATCTCAGGGGTCAGCCAGGGTAAAGAGGAGCATCTTCATCAATGACTTGGATGATGGGCTTGAGGGCATCCTGATCAAGTTTGCAGATGACACCAAATTGGGAGGGGTGGCTAATACCCCAGAGGACAGGATCACACTTCAAAATGACCTTAACAGATTAGAGAACTGGGCCAAAGCAAACAAGATGAATTTTAACAGGGAGAAATGTAAAGTACTACACTTGGGCAAAAAAAAATGAAAGGCACAAATACAGGATGGGTGACACCTGGCTTGAGAGCAGTACATGTGAAAAGGATCTAGGAGTCTTGGTAGACCACAAACTTGACATGAGTCAACAGTGTGATGCAGCAGCTAAAAAAGCCAATGCAATTCTGGGCTGCATCAATAGGAGTATAGCGTCTAGATCAAGGGAAGTAATAGTACCACTATATTCTGCTCTGGTCAGACCTCACCTGGAATACTGTGTCCAGTTCTGGGCACCACAGTTCAAGAAGGATACTGACAAGCTGGAACGTGTCCAGAGGAGGGCAACCAAAATGGTCAAAGGCCTGGAAACGATGCCTTATGAGGAACGGCTTAGGGAGCTGGGTATGTTTAGCCTGGAGAAGAGAAGGTTAAGGGGTGATAGATAGCCATGTTCAAATATATAAAAGGATGTCATATAGAGGAGGGAGAAAGGTTGTTTTCTGCTGCTCCAGAGAAGCGGACACGGAGCAATGGATTCAAACTACAAGAAAGAAGATTCCACCTAAACATTAGGAAGAACTTCCTGACAGTGAGAGCTGTTCGGCAGTGGAATTTGCTGCCAAGGAGTGTGGTGGAGTCTCCTTCTTTGGAGGTCTTTAAGCAGAGGCTTGACAGCCATCTGTCAGGAATGCTTTGATGGTGTTTCCTGCTTGGCAGGGGGTTGGACTGGATGGCCCTTGGGGTCTCTTCCAACTCTATGATTCTATGATTCTATGATTCAGCATTCACCCAAAGCTGCATAATGGAGGTACCGGACACCTCTGTGGGAAGGGAATTTCACAACACAGCGGCTGCCTCAGAGAATGCCCTCTCCTGGATCATAACCCCCAAACCTCTGAGGGCAGTGGAACTACCAAGAGGGCTCTCTCTGATTACCTCAGCACCCAAGAGGGCCTGTCTTTCAAATATTGGGTGCCTAAGTCATTTTGGAGGGATGCGGGTGGCCCTGCAGTGTAAACCACTGAGCCTTGGGCTTGCCGATCAGAAGGTCAGCGGTTCGAATCCCCGCGACGGGGTGAGCTCCCGTTGCTCGGTCCCAGCTCCTGCCCACCTAGCAGTTCGAAAGCACGTCAAAGTGCAAGTAGATAAATAGGTACCGCTCCGGCGGGAAGGTAAACGGCGTTTCCGTGCACTGCTCTGGTTTCCAGAAGCGGCTTAGTCATGCTGGCCACATGACCTGGAAGCTGTACACCGGCTCCCTTGGCCTGTAAAGCGAGGTGAGCGCCGCAACCCCAGAGTCGTTCGCAACTGGACTTAACTTTCAGGGGTCCTTTACCCTTTTTAAGTCATTTTGGACTTTAAACACTAATTTGAACATCTTGAATTGGGTCTGGAAACATTGGCAACCAATACAGCTGTGTATTGTTGTTGTTTTTTAAAACAGAGGTTATATGATATCTAAACAGAACTCCAGCCAGTAATCTTTTGGACCAATTTCTGAGTTGTCTTCAAGGGCAGCCTCATATAGAATGTTTTCTAGTAATACAGTATGGAAGTTACCAGAGCATGGAGTACGGTAGCCAAATCATTTCTGTCCAAAAGCGGCCATCGCTGGTGAACCAGTCAGAGCTGGGGAAATGCCCTTCCTCATGTGTTCCCTCCACAGATCTGGAGACTGGAAATGTAGTGTTGCCTCTCCACTTACTCCCTAGGGAGTAATGTCTGACACCGTCTTTATCTATTTTTAGATGCCAGACGAAACCTTCCATTTTTACCAGGCTTTCTGCCCCTGGTTGGAAGGGTTTCAGGGATTGGTGGACTCTTTTAATGGGGTGGGAATAAATATAGAAACAGTAACAACAACAACAACAACAATTACTTTGGAACATAGGAGCTGCCTTATATCCAATGTTAAGCTACTCTGAAACAAAAAAAAGGCATCTAGTAAATGGCTAATAAAATAAAAAAAATCTGAGTCAGGCCATTGTTGTGGTTTTTTTTCTAGCTAGGATGGAGTGAGTTACCCAGGTTGCTTTGACTTATTGACTGATATTCTGTCTGTGTGAAGGGTAAAATGTTATGAGTGGCATATAGGGCATAAAAAAAAAATCCTGGCTGTTCATTAAAAGATTTGTGTGTGTGTGTTTAGAAACTGATGAGAGTAAAATATATTAAAGACGGTTTTAGAATTATGTCAGAGTGCAAGAACATTTCCCACCTACTGTGATGCCCATGAAAGTTGACGGAGCATTGCTGCAGGAACCGGAGGCTCTTTCTCCCGGTATGTCCCGGGTAGGACTTTAAGGTCCTCAAATAATAACTTTTTGGAGGTCCCGAGCCACAAGGATGCTAGGTTGGCTTCAACTAGGGCCAGGGCCTTCTCAGTACTGGCCCCGACTTGGTGGAACGGTCTGTCACAAGAGACCAGGGCCCTGCGGGATTTGGCATCTTTCCGCAGGGCCTGCAAGACGGAGCTGTTCCACCTGGCCTTTGGGTTGGTTTCAGTTTAACCCTGATGTTTCGTTCTTTTGGTGTGATTGGTGGGCTACTTAAAAATGAGGCTGCAGTTTAGATTTAATTTTAAATTGTATTTTAATCTGTATTTTAATGCATTGTTGTTTTATGTTTTTGTTGTGATTTTATTGGTGTTAGCCGCCCTGAGCCCTGTTTGGTGGTGAAGGGCGGGGTATAAATAAAAATTATTATTATTATTATTATTTCTCTCTTCCTTTTTTTCCACAGAAGTGTTAAGCCACTAGCAGCTTCCTTGAACTGCCCTATCAATAAGACTTGGCCCTGACTTCAAGAACCACTGCTTGAGGTGCTTGCTTCTGCCAAGCTCCTCCCCCCCCCCAAAAAAGGCAAGCAGTTAGGGACAATTGTAATAGTGTTTTGTGCAGTGTGTATATGACCAGTTTGCCATTGGCTGGACAGAGCACAGCAACAGATTTTGCAAAAGTCCTGTGGAAAAGTAACTAACAGGTTTCTGTCTATCTAGAAATAATTTGAATAGGGTTGTTGTTCAGTCGTGTCCGACTCTTCGTGACCCCATGGACCAGAGCACGCCAGGCACGCCTATCCTTCACTGCCTCTCGCAGTTTGGCCAAACTCATGTTAGTAGCTTCAAGAACACTGTCCAACCATCTCATCCTCTGTCGTCCCCTTCTCCTTGTGCCCTCCATCTTTCCCAACATCAGGGTCTTTTCTAGGGAGTCTTCTCTTCTCATGAGGTGGCCAAAGTACTGGAGCCTCAACTTCAGGATCTGTCCTTCCAGTGAGCACTCAGGGCTGATTTCCTTTAAGAATGGATAGGTTTGATCTTCTTGCAGTCCATGGGACTCTCAAGAGTCTCCTCCAGCACCATAATTCAAAAGCATCAATTCTTCGGCGATCAGCCTTCTTTATGGTCCAGCTCTCACTTCCGTACATTACTACTGGGAAAACCATAGCTTTAACTATACGGACCTTTGTCGGCAAGGTGATGTCTTTGCTTTTTAAGATGCTGTCTAGGTTTGTCATTGCTTTTCTCCCAAGAAGCAGGCGTCTTCTAATTTCGTGACTGCTGTCACCATCTGCAGTGATCATGGAACCCAAGAAAGTGAAATCTCTCACTGCCTCCATTTGAATAGGGACTGAGAGCCAAAAGCTTTCACATTATTAAATTCCCAAGCCACCCACCCAGATAGACCCACCTTTATAGACCCATTTTGAGAATGTTTTCAAATATTTTGATCCTTTTAGTTCAGCAGACAATGTTTGTATCACATTGCCCCAGGGTCGGAGAGGGACCTTTAAAACGAAACCCATGGATACAAATGTTGTTAAAGCATCAAACAGAAATCTTTATGGTACAACATCTATGGTGGGAGCAAATCAAATTGTTTAATACAATATTATAGCTGATAATTTAAACCATGCAAAAGTCAAACAAAAAAATCAGTTCCCAAAGAAACTTCAATAACCTGGTCTCCTTTCATATATACATCAAGCCATAAATTTAACAACATTTTCGCAGCCGTATAAAAAAAAAACTGTGAAAGTTCCTGTTATTAACATAACGTCATCATTTTCTACATTGTTCATTTACATTTTCTATAACAGAAAGTTATTAAGGCACGGAATGAGGCTTTCATTGAATAGAAATCCATGTTGAAAAAACTCTGGAAAACTAAATCCAAATGAAGTGATATTAAATCCACATTACCGGTATGTGTTTGTTTTGTTCTTCAGAAATGTAAATTTACATCCACCTGTGGTCCTGGTTCCAAATGGAACATGGAGATTAATGCCTAAGGCAAGTCAAAAACTTTAAGTATCAGGTTGAGAAAAAAGCTGTGAAAGACAGACGTATAATAATTGGAGAGCAGCATCCTAAGATGTGTTTCACTTAACCACCCTGTTCAATCAAGGTGATTGAAAAGTTTTAAACAGATAACCCTTGTTACCATTGTGGTTAAAATTATAGTCTGTATTATTGACTGTAAAGCATGGAACTAAAATGTGATAGTTAATCTGAATAAACTTTTATCACGTGGATTTTGTCGTTAGTGGGGAGCATTAACAATCCTTATAAAATCTGGTGGAGAATGAATGAATGAAATCAAAAGAGGCATCCAAAGGAAGAATTATTGTAGCAAAGAGTAATTTAAATAACCCAGACAAAGACTGCTTGTTCCTGGTATGTCAAAGAGGTAATATTTCTATATAGCCTAAGTGACGATGCTCTAGAAGAGTTGGAAGAGGAACCAACCAGAGACACTTCTTTGAATTTCATTGGGGCCAATTTTGTTTGGGAACAGAAAAATCTAGATTTTATTATTTGTGACTTGACATTGCTCAGGAAATCTAAGAACCAAAAAGGAAAAAAAATGCATATTTGAAATCACTTTTTAACATCAGTGCAGTTTTGAAAAGTTCAGTCTGCCATCTGGATTCAGAATGGTGCCCAATTGTATCCAAACATAGATGAAAGCATGCTCCTTAATCTCAGGAACTGCCATGTCAAATTTGGTTACACTATTTTAAGAGGCATCCAAATGCAAAGGGAGGAGATGAACAATTTAAAATAAAAAAATATAGTAGATTCATAATTACTAGGTTGCCATGTAAACAAGAAAATAGAATATAGCTGTTGACATACACCCATAGTGGCACCTGGCTATTACTCTCAGTGTTCAGTTTGATGGAATTTGCAGAGGGTAGATTAAATAAAACCCGACAGGCTTTGTAACAACCTAAAAAACCTCAAAGGCAGGAAAAACTACAACTGAGAAAAAGAGGTCCCATCTCTGCCACTTTTGAATTGTGTGGTCTTTATGAGATACTGTTGCTTGTCTATAAAGTTTTAATACAAATACTCAACATATGCTTACAACTTGAGTAAATGCATTAAACAGAAACTAAATCATGAGTTTGAAAGCATGTCAAAGTGCAAGTAGATAAATAAGTACCACTCTGGCAGGAAGGTAAACAGCGTTTCTGTGCGCTGCTCTAGCTTCGCCAGAAGCGGCTTAGTCATGCTGGCCACATGACCCGGAAAAACTGTCTGCGGACAAATGTCGGCTCCCTCGGCCAGTAAAGCGAGATGAGCGCCGCAACCCCAGAGTCGTTCGTGACTGAACTTAACTGTCAGGGGTCTTTTACCTTTTTAAATCATGAGTAAGTTCATGAGAATTAGATTTTCTAAAATATCCATCCATCCATCTATCTATCTATCTCTATCTGTCTATCTCTATCTATCTATCTATCTATCTATCTATCTATCTATCTATCTATCTGAGAGAAAGCCGTATTTTAAAGCATATCTGGCTTTATAGACAAAACTTATCAGAAAACTGAGATGGGCTTCAGGTTCCTAGCAATGGTGCTCATCTCAACCTTTGCTTTGGTGCCACATATAACATAGGAAATTCTCCTAAGGCGAGCCAGAGCATGGTGTGTGTTATTCTAAACAACTGCACATGTATGTTACCTGGCTGCTTTTAGTCTGAAGGGAGGAAGAAAACAGCCATGTGCCCTTGATCCAGAATGTGCTCCCATTCCAGATCAGGGGTCCACACCAGTTTTCTACTGGAAATCAAATGCACACTGCTGCTACTTGGGGCTGAGGAGGAAACAGCAAGGAGGGACTGGTTTTCAATAGAAAACCCGTTTCCAAATACAAATCAAAAGCACATTGCAGCTTGGCAGCCCACAGCTACTTTTCCTCTAAAATAAAAGTAGCCAGGTTGAGAACACTTGTTTAAATAAATGCTTGATGTCACATGTAGTGTGCGGTGCTGGAGCTACAAATTTCACCCTAGGAAGCAAAGGTCTGCACTGCCACCCTCATCGCCCGCAAAGAGTAGGATTTCCTGAATGCTCAGGAACACCATATACCAGTTCTTCAATGTCTAACAGGGCAATCCTGTTGTTTACCCCAAAGCAAGTCCTGCTGAGTTCAATGGGGGTTTCCCCTGACATTGGTATATATAAACAAAATAATTTTTTTAAAGAAAAAATCCTTCCAGTAGCACCTTAAAGACCAACTAAGTTTGTTCTTGGTATGAGCTTTCGTGTGCATGCACACTTCTTCAGATACCATGCACACGAAAGCTCATACCAAGAACAAACTTAGTTGGTCTCTAAGGTGCTACTGGAAGGATTTTTTATTTTTTATTTTGTTCTGACTATGGCAGACCAACACGGCTACCTACCTGTAACTGGTATGTATAGTATTGCAGCCTGAATATTTGGGGTGCATGCACAGAGCTTTGATCCAATGGGTTGAAGCATACTGTTAGGAATGTGCAACAATATTTTGTGACATGGGTTCTCGTCACCCTCCCTCTGCATTCACTATTACTAAGTGCCTGGCTATATTTATCCTCTCTCTTTATATGGCATTATTCATTCTATCTTTTATTTCTTGTACTCTCTGTTCCTAGTAGGAGGGCTGAAAAAGAACGCTTAATTAAAACCATTGTCCCTGTATGTTTTCCCCCTTGCAAACTGAAGATCATGGCTTGTCTGAAGGGTTTTTATAAGGAATATTGGCATCATGGTGCAACTGTTTTGGAGCAAGGGAGATCACCCCTGAGGAAATTGCATACTTCTTTTCACAGGCTCGGTTTGGAAGCCGAGTGTCAACTTGAATTGTCTGGTGGACAGTAGCGCCAAATGCAACTTAGAGGGGTCTTCTGCTACATTCCTCCAGCCTCGCATTCCAAATAGCAGAAGGTTTTGTTTTGTTTTAATTAACTGTAGTTGTTGACTAGTTGTCTTTCTGAGATAATTATGGAAGCAAAGAATTGCACTGGGTTCAAGGGAGAAGTGAATCAATGTGAGGAAGGACACCGTTGGTCTTGTGCTGACGTAACGGCAGTGATCTTTTAACTGCAGTTTCAAGCGGCCTATGTGAGATCACATGCCCTCTCTTAGGCGAAGTCCCCTACCATTTGCCCACTGGACTTAACAATAGGCAAGCCTCACCTCAGTTTCAGTTTCAGAGCCAGTGTGCTGTAGTGGTTAAGAGCGGTAGACTCGTAATCTGGTGAACCGGGTTCGCGTCTCCGCTCCTCCACATGCAGCTGCTGGGTGACCTTGGGCTAGTCACACTTCTCTGAAGTCTCTCAGCCCCACTCACCTCACAGAGTGTTTGTTGTGGGGGAGGAAGGGAAAGGAGAATGTTAGCCGCTTTGAGACTCCTTCGGGTAGTGATAAAGCGGGATATCAAATCCAAACTCCTCCTCCTCTCTTCTTCTTCTTCTTCTTCTTCTTCTTCAAGCAACTGGTGCTCTGACCAAGGCACAGCTATCAGGGCTAGGAGCCACTGATAGTCTTCATCTCCACGAACTGTTTACTCTTTTTTTAAAAAAGCCATCCAAGTCCTGCATCTTCCAACACAGAATGTCCATGAGTTCTAGTGTTATGAGAGAGACGTGGCAGGAAAAGTTTCTCTATCCACTCTCCCTGCACGATGCCTAATTTTATACACCTCTTTCATGTTCCCCTTTACTTGCCTTCTTGCTAAACTGAAAAGTCCCAAATATTGTAACCTTTCCCCTTCCAGGAGTCACTCCATCGCATAGATCATTTGGATTTCCCTTCCCTGAACATGGAATATATCTCTGCGGATATTGACAAGCATGCGCAGAGGAGAGCAACCAAGATGATCAAGGTTTTGGAAGCAAAGCCTTATGAGGAGTGGTTGAAGGAACTGGGTGTTTTTAGCCTGGAAAAGAGGAGAGTGAGAGGAGTTATGATAAAAAGGTAAAGGGACCCCTGACTATTAGGTCCAGTCATGTCCGACTCTGGGGTTGCAGCGCTCATCTCGCGTTACAGGCCGAGGGAGCTGGCATACCGCTTCTGGGTCATGTGGCCAGCATGACTAAAGCCGCTTCTGGCGAACCAGAGCAGCGCACGGAAACGCCGTTTACCTTCCCGCCGGAGCGTACCTATTTATCTACTTGCACTTTGACGTGCTTTCGAACTGCTAGGTGGCAGGAGCTGGGACCGAGCAACGGGAGCTCACCCCGTCGCGGGGATTCGAACCGCCGACCTTCTGATCAGCAAGCCCTAGGCTCTGTGGTTTAACCCACAGCGCCACCCGCGTTATGATAGCCATCTTCAAATACCTCAAGTGCTGTCACATGGAAGAGGGAACACACTTTTTTTCCCTCCTGCTCCAGAGTGTAGGACTCAAACCAATGGATTCCATTTGCAAGAAAGGAGATTCCCGCTAAACATTAGGTTGTCTCTAGTATTTCTGTAAGGCTATATTATGCCAACCACTGTTCTTCCCTCTTCATCCTGATGTCATATCTTAGTGGATTGTGTCACAGGGGGATTCCAGAACCTGGAGCCAGTAAGGTAAGTGTGCATAGAAGGGGCATGTATGAGTTGGGGGGGCAGCCCATGTGACTCCCCTGTGCTCCTTTTGGATTGGCTAGAGTAAAAGCACTCAAGCAGCACCATTGGCCAAAGAGTTGCAGATGTGGCGTTTCTTCCCACCTGACTAGCACCCATCCAAACATAAAGTCCTAATTTCCTGCATGCTTCCAGGTGATGAACAGCACCCGTGTTGTTCAGCCTGGCACATGGGTGTGTGTGTGTGTGTGTGTGTGTGTGTGTGGTTTGAACAAAATTGTGGTGTGGGCTGGATGCAGCCTTCAGCTGCCAGTTGACCGTGCCATCTTAAGATATCCTTGACTGCATTGCAAATAGGGGAGAAACCCACAGAAACCATCTTGTCTACATATCTGTGCAGCTGATCAATTAAATGAAAGGCTCTTGGTGACGATTAGTATTTAAACCCTTTTAAGCAAGGGGCCGTGCCTGGTGTGCTCTCCTCCAGGCTGTTCATCCAGGCCTCAGTCATGTGCAAGTTAAATCAGCTCGTTTGTTTGTTAGTTTGTTAGTTTGTTAGTTTACTGAAAGCCAGATATTTTGGAGCCCTTGTTTAATTGTGATTTTATTTTTAACTTAGCCAGTCCGGGTCAGATGAAAAGGCTCCAGAAAGTGGGGGGGAGGGGTTCTTTGCTTGCAACTTTTGAGGTCTCTGAGATGTAGATTTCCAGCTGTGCTCACTAAGTCATTGAAAACTGGCAAACCGGTTTGCGAGCCAACACAACATGACCACAAGCTTGGCAGGCAACAGCGGCAGTCAGATGCCTTTGCAATTCCTTTGCTTTCTATGGATTTCAGGCGCTCGTGGTTTTCATCTTCTTCTTCTCTCTTTTTTTTTTCATTGCTGTTGTTGCTGGAAATACTTTCAAAGTGGAACACAATGTTTTGGGTCACCCAGCCAAAGTTTAACTGTCCTTTTGCAGCATTGCCAAACTTCCTGTTTTCAGCAAAAACAATTTATTATCATGCTGGTTCTTTAGAAATGAAAAGGATTTCCAGGCACAACCCCCCCCCTTCCTTAACTTGGCTTTTCATGCTTTTTCAAAGAATAAACTTGCTTGCTTCCTCTTAATTATTCTCTCTCTGTATACCAGCGCGGAAATGCATTTAACATTTGGAATTGCTAGGAAGGTGCAGAAAGTGTTTTAATTGTTCACAAATTTGGCAGCCTGGACTTAAAAGAACAAGGGTTTTTTTTCCCCCATTGACTGGAGGAATAGTGCTGTGTGTATGTGCTTATTCCTCAGGTGGTTTGGCAATGCCACTTCTTGTGGTTGTTTTAAAATCAGTTTCAAATGTGCCACAGATTCAAAGCTTCAGAGTCAGTTCTGTAGTGAGTTGACTAATTATCCACAAGTTCAGGAAACATTGTAAATTAATATGGCTTCCAGCATCCACTTTGTCTAATGCAAGGAGAATTCATAGAAAACAAGTATTTCAAACCAGAATTGGAATTTACATCCTGATCTTTCCATCTTATTAGCCAAAAGGGCTAATAACGTATTGGGGAATGCCTAGCTTCCTAGGAATATATCCACCCTCCATATGTGGCCAGCGCTAACATGTGCTTTTGTGAAACAAGCAGCTGAAAGATGCCATGCAAGGAATCAGGAAGAGACCCTTTGAAAGTGGGGCTATGCAAATTCATGAATGATAGGTCTGTCAATGGTTATTAGACAGGGTAAAGGTAAAGGGCCCCCTGACCATTAGGTCCAGTCGTGTCCGACTCTGGGGTTGCGGTGCTCATCTCGCTTTACTGGCCGAGGGAGCCGGCGTACAGCTTCCAGGTCATGTGGCCAGCATGACAAAGCCACTTCTGGCAAACCAGAGCAGCGCACGGAAACGCCGTTTACCTTCCCGCCGGAGCGGTACCTATTTATCTACTTGCACTTTGACGTGCTTTCGAACTGCTAGGTGGGCAGGAGCTGGGACCGAGCAACGGGAGCTCACCCCGTTGCGGGGATTCGAACCGCCGACCTTCTGATCAGCAAGCCCTAGGCTCTGTGGTTTAACCCACAGTGCCACCCGTGTCCCCTACTAGAAAGGATAGCTATATGTAAACTCCATGTCCATAGCCACTATACCTCCAAATATGAACTGATGTGGAGCAAAAACAGGAGAAGGGGGCTCTTGCCTTCAGGACCTGCTTGGGGTCTACAGCGGCACCTGATTGGCCACTATGGAAACAGGATGCTGGAGAAGATGGAACTTTGGTCCAATTGGGCAGAGCTCTTATATGCTCTTGCACATCCTCTGCACCAGAGCAACACAATGAGCTTTACATAGCACAGTTTTGGATTGGGGAATCACAGTGGTCAGACCACAGCACCATTAAGTTGTTGCAACAATTTATTGGTGTGGTTTTAATAGAAGAGAGAAAGAAAGAAAGAAATAGTAGAGATAGATAGATGATACCATTTTAATTTCATCAATGTGAACATACTGTTTTCATTTGCATTTTAAGACAGGAGTACTTAAGTCATAAACACTACTCCTTTTCTTTTAAAAAAAAAAACCAAAAAGAAAATCAGTCTAGAGATGCAGTCCTAACCCCACACTCAAAGGCCCACGGACCTGAAGGATACTTATTTCTGAGTAGACATGGCCAGGCTGTATTATAAGCTACCTCTCTGGAAATGTGAAGCAATACTAGTAATAAAACGAGGCAAAACATTGCACTCTTCATGCTGCTTCTGAATTCACTGCTTCCAACTTTTCTGCAAATAAATAAATCTTGGGAGGAGGGGGGAAAAAGATTTTTCGTCTTAGGCTGCATACTCTTCGGCACGTGCACAGTATTGGGGGAGGGAAAGCTGGAGGATGAAAACAAAAACATGCAAATCAGAAGGGGGGGTGCAATCCTGGCCATGCTTACTTAGAATCAAGTCCTGCTGGAATCAACAGGGCCATGGGCGTAGCAAGGGGGGGGCGAGGGGGGAGGGTCGCCCCGGGTTCCATAATGGAGGGGGGGACAAATTATCAAGGAATTTTTTTTTTTTTTTTGAAAATGCCTGCTCCGAAGGTCTTATCTTACTATACTAGGGATTATATAGCTATATATGAAATTTCATGCATATCGGTTAATATCTTGACCCTCCTCCACCAAAATAGCTGTTCACTTGGCTGTTTTCCTATGTCATGAAGGCTGAAATTTCAGTTCAGAGAACACTTACTGTTCCCAACCCTAACCCTGTGGAAAGCCATCTAATTAGACTTTAATTTGATTTTGAGATGTTTTTAGGAGGTAATTTAATTATTGTTTGATTTTATACCAATGTTATGTATCTGATGTTAGCCACCCTGAGCCCGACTTCGGCCGGGGAGGGTGGGATATAAATAAAAGTTTATTATTATTATTACTTGTTATTATTCCTTTGTAAGAAAATATGAAATAATGTAAAACCATTTTTGCGGGGGGGGGGATCAATGGGGGGTTGACAAGAAATTTTCCGCACCGGGTTGGGAACAGTAAGTGCTCCACTGAACTGAAATTTCAGCCTTCACGACATAGGAAAACAGCCAAGTAAACAGCTATTTTGGTGGAGGAGGGTCAAGATATTAACCGATATGCATGAAATTTCATATATAGCTATATAATCCCTAGTATAGTAAGATAAGACCTTTGGAGCAGGCATTTTAAAAAAGTTTTTTTATGAACCGCCCTAGTAGGGCAGTAATTGTTCCTTGATAATTTGTCACCCCCTCCATTATGGAACATGGGGCGGCCCCCTATGCCCCCCTTGCTACGCCCCTGGTACCCAGTTTCTTCTTTCTTCTTCTTCTTCTTCTTCTTCTTCTTCTTCTTCTTCTTCTATCACTTGTAGCCGAGTAAGATTGTCTTCCATAAACACGGTTTTAACAATGAGTCCGTAAGTGACTGTGGAGGCCAATTCTGGATCCACACGTCCTTCCACAGTGGGGACATTGGTTTCTGGGTGGGAGTTGATCATGTGAGGGTTTGCCGGTGTGCCTTCCTCTTAGCACATTTCTCCCTTTTTTCTTGAGTTTTAGTGTCTTCAAAGCCCATGACACCTTTGGTAAAAGCTGTTCTCCAACTGGAGCGCTCATCGGCCAGTGTTTTCCAGTTGTCAGTGTTTATACTACATTTTTTTTTTAGATTTGCCTTGAGACAGTCTTTAAACCTCTTTTGTTGACCACCAGCATTACACTTTCCATTTTTAAGTTCGGAATAGAGTAGTTGCTTTGGAAGATGATAATCAGGCATCTGCACAACATGACCAGTCCAACGAAGTTGATGTTGAAGAATCATTGCTTCAACACTGGTGATCTTTGCTTTTTCCAATACACTGGCATTAGTTTGCCTGTCTTCCCAAGTGATGTGTAAAAAATTTCAGAGACAAAATGGAATCTTTCAAGGAGCTGGAGATGGCGTTTATAGGTGGTCCATGTTTCACAAGCTTATAGGTATGTTTGCAACATCAGCCTTGAGGCTGGGCATTGACAGACTTGGGAGAAATAATCAGAAATATTCTCTGCCAGTGCTGAAGATACAGATGTCCTTTCTTGGTTCGAAGACAGGAGTTTAGAAATACATGGGAGAGGAATCTTCATTCTGTATGGGACTATTGAGGTTTGTGTGCTTCTGGATAATAATAATAATAATAATAATATAATAATAATAATATTATAATAATTATTTGTACCCCCCCATCTGGCTGGGTTCCCCAGCCACTCTGGGCGGCTTCCAACAAATATTAAAATACATTAAAATGTCACAGATTAAAAACTTCCCTAAACAGGGCTGCCTTCAGGTATTTTCTGAATGTCAAGTAGTTGCTTATCTCTTTGACCTCTGATGGGAGGGCGTTCCACAGGGCGGGCGCCACTACTGAGAAGGCCCTCTGCCTGGTTCCCTGTAGCTTTGCTTCTCGCAGTGAGGGAACCGCCAGAAGGCCCTCGGCGCTGGATCTCAGTGTCCGGGCAGAACAATGGGGGTGGAGACGCTCCTTCAGGTATACAGGACCAAGGCCATTTAGGGCTTTAAAGGTCAGCACCAACACTTTGAATTGTGCTCGGAAACGTACTGGGAGCCAATGTAGATCTCTCAGGACTGGTGTTATGTGGTCCTGGCGGCCACTCCCAGTCACCAGTCTAGCTGCCGCATTCTGGATTAATTGCAGTTTCCGGGTCACCTTCAAAGGTAGCCCCACGTAGAGCGCATTGCAGTAGTCCAAGCGGGAGATAACTAGAGCATGCACCACTCTGGTGAGACAGTCTGCGGGCAGGTAGGGTCTCAGCCTGCGTACCAGATGGAGCTGGTAGACAGCTGCCCTGGACACAGAATTAACCTGCGCCTCCATGGACAGCTGTGAGTCCAAAATGACTCCCAGGCTGCGCACCTGGTCCTTCAGGGGCACAGTTACCCCATTCAGGACCAGGGAGTCCCCCACACCTGCCCGCCTCCTGTCCCCCAAAAACAGTACTTCTGTCTTGTCAGGATTCAACCTCATTCTGTTAGCCGCCACAATACACAACAACATCTCTACTTCCTATATTTAGGTAATTCTGACTGCACTCCCCCCCCCCCTTACCACTTTCTACGTTGGTTTTCATTGAGATATTTTAATATGGCTACTTTTGGAGATAGTTAGGACGGGATGCAATTTTTTTTAAAAAAATAGGTAAGAATGTTATCTGTAAAACTCCTATATGCTGCTTATTTTCCTTTTAACCTAACCATTCATATCCAGTGGCATTGTACTGCTATGATATTTTACAAAAGAACATTTGTGACCGTGACTTCAGCAAAATACATTTCCAGGCTTGAAGGCAGTGGTTATCTATTTCTCCATGTGCTTTCAGAAATTATTATGCCTTACTTGCAGTGGCTAAGAAGCAGCTACAGTCTTATTTTCCATAGTGTACTTCAAAGAAGTTGCTAATTTTTCTTTGAAGGTGATTTAACTTCTGCACAATTAAAGCTTTTATTTAAATAAAAGCAGTATTTTGAATACTGGATTTGGATGCGCAATGTAAACCTCTAAAATGTATATTCTGCAAACCATTTACACCAATCAGTCTCACTAGCGATTCTTTTCTGGTGGCCAACAAACATTTCCAAGAGAATAGCATTCGGTCTCACTTTGGGGGAAAGAATACATCTGTACTGAATATGGTGAATTCTATATTCATTTCAGGATCACAGAAAATATGAGACTGGCACACTTAATTCCCTCTAACAGGCATTTGACCTCCTTGAGCTTACTGTCAATTTAGAAGCGAAACAGGGTCGCTTCCAAATTAATGTAGCAGTTTCTCTACGCACTTGAGGAAGTCCATAGGTATACAGAACAGCAAAAGTTTGTAAATTAAAAGAAAAAAAAGTACAGGAGGAAACTAAGTGCAATGAGGACTGAATGTGCTCAGTCATCTACTGTAGCCACAGGAACCCTGCATTTAAAGTGCACCCCCCCACCGTGCATTTAAAGTGCAATCCTGGGAACCGTAGCTCTCTTATGGGTAAACCGTAGTTCCCAGGATTCTTTGGGAGACGGGGAGGATGTGGTTTAAATGCACGGCGTTTTTGCAGCTGCAGTTGGAAAAGGCAAATGGAAGGGAGCAGAGGTTATAGCAGGGGTCAGCAAACTTTTTCAGCAGAGGGCCGGTCCACTGTCCCTCAGACCTTGTGGGGGGCCGGACCATATTTTTGGGGGGGAAATGAATGGATTCCTATGCCCCGCAAATAACCCAGAGATGCGTTTTAAACAAAAGGACACATTCTACTCATGTAAAAACACGCCGATTCCTGGACTGTCCGCGGGCTGGATTGAGAAGGCGATTGGGCCAGATCCGGCCCCCAGGCCTTAAATTTGCCTACCCATGGATTATAGTATCCTGGGGGGGAGGCCTGGCTGGCTGGCTGGAACACTGAGAGCAGGAATGGGGGGACATTTTCAGCCTTCCAAGGGATGGATAATCTGCCCACCAAGTCCAGCACTTGGTGGAGAGATTCAAAGCTCGTCTAAGCCCAGTTTTGAACTTGGTGGAGAGCAAGTGTGTGTGTGTGTGTGTGTGTGTGTGTGTGTGTGAGAGAGAGAGAGAGAGAGAGAGAGAGAGAGAGAGAGAGAGAGAGCTATGTTTGTGTGAGAGAAACAGACATTGGGTGCAGGGTAGCCAGGCTAACTTTGGTCATGCAGGTTGGCAAAATAAAAGCATTGCTAAGAAAAAAGAAGGAGTTGAAACAAAATTGGTGATCTGTTTGGAATAATCCACGCACAGCGATAAGATAAATAGAAATATAGGTATAGATATTTTGGTATAAGTTTAATTGGTGGAGAGAGAAAAAAGAAACCAGCATTGACAGGAATATTTGCAGAACTTTAGGAAGTCTTTTTAATTTGTAATTTTTACTTTGTTTCTATTCTTTGTAATTGGATGTATGTTATGTATGTCATATTTTACTTTGTCTAATTGATGGTGTGGGGTATCTTACTTTGTCTTTTCTTTTTTCTGTAATTCTTTAGTTTCAAATGCAACACGACATCATCGTTTGTATGATTACTTGATTCTACCTTTTAATGATATTTCAACAAAACTGCTTTTAAAATTAAAAGAAAAATAACATTGCTAAAGAAAGTGGGTCCCTTTTACTGTTGCAGCATCCTAAATAGTCTACATAATTAAATGGGGGTGGGGGGGGACTTATGAAGTCAATATGAAAAATGAGATGAGCACATGGAATGATCAACATCTGAATAACAAATGCAAGCATGCTGGTCTTTGAACAAGATGTTCTACACATCTATCAGTTAACAGCAATAGAAAACTTCCAAAATATATCAGGAAGACAAATTGCAGTTGTAACGTCACTGAAAGGAACATTTCTCTGCGCCGTTGTAGATTTCTTGCTACTTCCAACCCTTGTCAAGAACTCAACATTTGTCCTTTTCACACACACAAAAAAATGAAAACCTACAGAACACCATCAGAAATAAATTTTTATATAAACGGCTTCAAAGCTGTTGCCTGTACTTACGTAGTGGCTTTGGCGTTCAGCTTCATTTGCTAAGTCATGCTGGTTTTTAAATTTATTGGGAAATTATTGTTCTCTGGGGAATAATTATAATTTCTGGTTCTCTTCTGGTAATATTTTATCTGCCTGGGAATTGAAAGAAATCAGAATTTTTCCACACATATTTGCCTTGTTAACAATATAAAACTGAACAAACCATGTGGCCCTTGAAAGGGTGCCCTGAAAGGATAGTGGCCCTCAGGCTTACAAGGTTTCAGCACCCCGTCCTGGAGGATTAGCCACTTCCATCCTTAGAATTTAAGCAGAATTTTGGTCTAATAGCAACAGCCTTTGCTATTAACGAGCTAAGATTCCCCACCCTCTTACACAATCTCTTTATTTCACAGCGGCCGGAAACCCCGGAAATAATACGATAATGTGTATCTTTAAAACCTTTTGCCCCCATTTTAAACAAAAGTTTTCAATGCGGCTTACAATCAAAACTGACAACGAAAAGAAAGTCAGACAGAAAATAGCATAAAAAGCAGCGGATAAAATCATTTCCCCCATAGTCTTCAAAGGTAGCCCCAAGTACGACACAGTGTAGTAGCCTTCAGAAAGCCGGACTTTTGAGAACAGGGATGAAAGGACACCCAGGATTTTTAGTTCTCTATTCCAGTGCCAAAAGATTTAAGTTCTGAACTCACTAGCAGGTGACACTGACAGACGCTTCTGCGGTCAGCACTAATGAGAAATTGATGAGATGTGCAGACCATGTTGTTCTGCTGAGTCTTGTGGGAGGAAGCAAAACTCCTGGACAGATGCAATCACACCTGGAGGGAGGGGGAAGAAGTGTATCTGTGGAAGGAGATGGGTAAGGCTGCAAATACGCAGAGTTAGGCACACCAAAGCCCATCCATTTCAAGGGAATTAGGTCATTTAACTGCATGGGACTGGGCTATAAGGTCAATGGGTATAATTACGTGTATAATTACATATGGCTCAACGTTTAAGCCTTTCTTGTTTACCTTGTGGCAAATTGCATCCGCCCAGTATTGGAGCACATGAGCCAGGAAATTTATAACATGCACCTTCTCCAGTTGTTTGTTCCAGGCCAACATTATTGCAAATATCAACGCAATCTTATGTCAAGTGCATAGGTTTGTGCTGTTAGCTAAATTTTATAGATTAAAAAAAAATGGACGTTGCTATTAGAAGCACAGATCTGACATGCAGACCAGGTACAAAAAAACCAAGAAGAAGTATGCATGCACACGAAAGCTCATACCAAGACCAAACTTAGTTGGTCTTTAAGGTAGTAATGTATGGAAGTGAGAGCTGGACCTTAAAGAAAACTGATCGCCGAAGAATTGATGCTTTTGAATTATGGTGCTGGAGGAGACTCTTGAGAGTCCCATGGACTGCAAAAAGATCAAACTTATCCATCCTTAAAGAAATCAGCCCTGAGTGCTCACTGGAAGGGCAGATCCTGAAGTTGAGGCTCCAGTACTTTGGCCACCTCATGAGAAGAGAAGACTCCCTGGAAAAGACCCTGATGTTGGGAAAGATGGAGGGCACAAGGAGAAGGGGACGACAGAGGATGAGATGGTTGGACAGTGTTCTCGAAGCGACTGGCATGAGTTTGGCCAAACTGCGGGAGGCAGTGGAGGATAGGGGTGCCTGGCGTGCTCTGGTCCATGGGGTCACGAAGAGTCGGACACGACTGAACGACTGAACAACAACAAGGTGCTACTGGAAGGATTTTTTTGATTTTTTTATTTTGTTTCGGGGGGGGGACAAAGCTTTTCTCATTTCCTTTGCTGCTCCATCAGCATCTCCTCCTCCCACATTATTATTATTATTATTTAAACTTTTAAACTAGAAGGGTTTTTCTTTTTTTCAATACTCATCAATGGTTGGGGAAAGAAGACAGTTTATTTATTCATGACACTTTTCCTCAACTGACTGTGTTCAATGGAGCATGCCATGAGATGAATCAGCGCAGGGTTGGAGCCTTAGAAGGGCCACAATATCTCCCTCTGTGTGTGCCAAGACACTGCTCTGTTTCTCGGGTATGCACAATCCAATGTAACAGGGTATGTTAATGCCTTGGAAAGGTTTTCCATCAGAATTGCAAAAGTTCATCAGGCCTGTGCCAATTTACACCAGCTGGAGATTTTATCTCATATGTATATTTCCTTTTTGCTTAACAGGAGTCTCCCCTTTGATCTGCTTTTCTCACGTCAATGGAAGCATGGGGTTTGCATGTTAGCAACAGAGAGCAGAATTTTGATCTAACAGTAAAAATCAAAAACAATTGAGTGACTGTAAGTTTCAGAAAATGCATTTGACATCTTTCAGCAATATCTAGCTAGCTAGCTAGCTGGGACGCAGGTGGCGCTGTGGGTTAAACCACAGAGCCTAGGGCTTGCTGATCAGAAGGTCGGCAGTTCGAATCCCCGCATGGGGTGAGCTCCCATTGCTCGGTCCCAGCTCCTGCCCACCTAGCAGTTCGAAAGCATGTCAAAGTGCAAGTAGATAAATAGGTACCGCTCCGGCGGGAAGGTAAACGCATTTCCGTGCGCTGCTCTGGTTTGCCAGAAGCGGCTTTGTCATGCTGGCCACATGACCCGGAAGCTGTACGCCGGCTCCCTTGGCCAGTAACGCGAGATGAGCGCCGCAACCCCAGAGTTGGACACGACTGGCCCTAATGGTCAGGGGTCCCTTTACCTTTTCCTTTATCTAGCTAGCTAGCTACATCAACTCATTCACAATATATGAACTATTTGTTCTGCATTTGTGTAAAGACATCTTCCGGGGTAATAGCAAACTGGCAAGCAAACTAATTTGGCATGCATCAAGAAAATAAAGCATATTGGTGTGGGATGTTTAATGCAGGAGCAGTCAAACACAACATTTCTAGAGTGGACATAGAAATTCCCACAATTGGGAGGCGGGGGGGGGGGAATCTAGACGAAGTTGTAATGGTGGAGCTGCACATTACAAGTGAAATTGGACTGCTTCCTAAACCAACAAGCTGACAATGCGTTCTCTGTCTAGTATATAGGCTTTCTTATCCCATATTGCTCCATCGTTTCATTAGCACTATTGAAATTACTACTGCAAATGGCACTATGAAACCACACTCCACTCCCTAACCCATGTGCACTGAACTGTACATGCCGAAGTCCACGTCTGGATACGACAGTACTCCATCAAGCCCTAGTAGCAAGTTTGCCGTATGAGATTTTTCAAAACGCATTTAAACATTTGGGAGTGCAGCAAACATACTGAGGCACAGCTGAGAAGTGCTTATAGTTTCTATTTAATAAGAATACAACAGAAAAATTGGCCAGCCTCTTACTTGTAACCACACATCCTCCCCCCCCCCGCCTCCCTTCTGAAAAGTATTTATGGACCGAGATCTTGTATATCATGTTTCATTCCAGAGTAAATTTTTACAGCCGAGTTGTAAAAGAGCAGAATATACTGCAAATTTCGGGTGAGGCTTTAACTATAACAGCGCCAACCCGTTGCTACAGGAATCCAGTCGGAGTCGTGGCCCCTTGTATCAAATCTCAGCTGGCAGCATGAAGAGGAAGAAGCATTCAGCTCTAAACCACAATGAAAGCCCCACTGAGAGGACCAAATGCTCCAAACTTTAAGTGGCGAATGAATGCGTTTACCTCTCCCCAGGGTTCAAATAGCCCAACATTTGGTAAGTGTTTAACAAGAGGAATTCACCTTCCCATTTGTCCTTTCCCCTCATATGTAGCAAATTAACAAATTTGATTTAACAAGGCGAGCTGGATTACCCCCTGTAATCCCTCAATTAGAGCCCGGCCTCCTCTTCCCACAATAACACCCCACTGCATTTGTGTGATAACAAGAGTGCCAACTGCAATTAGCCATGTGGTATTATTCCCAGCCATTTCTCTTCCGCCAGCTTGTCCTTTGAAGGTGGGGGGGGGGAGGCAGCTTCCTTCCCTGCCCCCCCCTTATAGGTCTGCCTATCTATTCTACTGAACCAAGGGTGTGCCCCTCTTGACAGAACCATTTATTTATGTTTCAGCCCACAACAAACAGCTGCGCACAATATTGCCAGGAGAGACATTATACCCTTTTACTTTGGACGAGAGCTAGGCTGAAAGGCACTCTTCTCTCCTTCTCCTTCTCGCAGGGAGAGAAGGGGGAAGAGTTGCATTCCTTGTGGTGTACGTGGCTGCAGTGTACATACAAAATTACTGCCTCATGGGTGTGATATGCCCACCCATAGGGTTGCATTACTCACCTGTGCACCAGGGCCTTATACGAAAACACCATAGAAACCAGCCCCCTTATCACTTAATATTTGCGCGAAGGAGGCCAACAAGAAACTTAACCTGCAGTTCTGAGAACTTTTTTTGTTTGTTGTTTGTTTAGTCGTGTCCGACTCTTCGTGACCCCATGGACCAGAGCACACCAGGCACCCCTATCCTCCACTGCCTCCTGCAGTTTGGCCAAACTCATGCCAGTCGCTTCGAGAACACTGTCCAACCATCTCATCCTCTGTCGTCCCCTTCTCCTTGTGCCCTCCATCTTTCCCAACATCAGGGTCTTTTCCAGGGAGTCTTCTCTTCTCATGAGGTGGCCAAAGTACTGGAGCCTCAACTTCAGGATCTGTCCTTCCAGTGAGCACTCAGGGCTGATTTCTTTAGAATGGATAGGTTTGATCTTGATCTTCTTGCAGTCCATGGGACTCTCAAGAGTCTCCTCCAGCACCATAATTCAAAAGCATCAATTCTTCGGCGATCAGTCTTCTTTATGGTCCAGCTCTCACTTCCATACATTACTACTGGGAAAACCATAGCTTGAACTATGTTCTGAGAACACCTGCTGCTAAAGCACTGTTCCCTATCCTTATCATCATCATCATCATTTTTAATTTGTATACCATCTTTCTATCTTACAATACTCAAGGCGGTTTACAAGCTGATATGCATCTTCCAGCAATCTAATGCAATACAAAAATGTGGTGATAAAACATAACTTCAAAATAAGCAGCCTTCATCAAGAAAGTAACATTCAACTATCATTAGAATGCTATAAAATAATAACACCAGCATATAAAAGTTAAGCAGAAATTCACTCTCAACAGTTACAGTAAATAATTTCTAAACTACAATCAATAAAACAACGGCAAGCCACAGTACATCAAATAATGCAATACAAATTGGGAAGCAGAGACTAGAAGGTGGAGCAAGGCAGGTGGAAGGAGGGCTTGCCTGATGAAGTCTCTCCCCTTACCTATTGCAATCTATTAGGGCTACTTCCAACAAGCACATATTAAACATTTGGTGCACGCACATCCACTTCCACTGCATGCCTTTTTCTTCACCAGGTGTGCACTGCATAAATATATATTACATGTTGGAGTCTATCGCTTATAAGGGGACAGGACATGTGTGATAAAAGTAAGTCTGTTGTTGTTGTTTAGTAGTTTAGTCATGTCCGACTCTTCGTGACCCCATGGACCAGAGCACGCCGGGCACTCCTGTCTTTTATATGCCTGTTGTTTTTGTCCATGGAGTTTTCTTGGCAAGGGATACTGGAGTGGCTTGCCGCTTCCTGCTCCAGGTGGATCACGTTTAGTCAAAGCTCTCCACTATCACCTGTCCGTCTTGGGTGGCCCTGCATGCGGCATAGCTAGTAGCTTCTCTAGGTTATTCCAGCCCCTTCGCCATGACAAGGCAGTGATCCATGAAGGAGAAAAGTAATTCTACAGTGCTCTAATAAGTGTGAGATCAAGAAGCATGGGAAACTAAAGGAGGAATGCTGGAAGGTTCTATTTCGGACCTTTAAAATACTTAAGAACAAACTGGAGGCATATTAGGCAACATCTGGACATTATGAGACATTCCAGCTTGACTAAGCTGGAAACACCTGCGGCTGACTTTATTTCATGCCAGCCTGACCTGGTCAAAGATGTGCGGCGTCAGCAGTGGTGGAGCGTCATGCTCCGGCACCGGGGGGGCGGAGAGCAGGCGGGGGCGGGGCACGCCGCCTGCAGGGGTGGGGCGCCCAGCATGGGGGAGGCAGCCACAATGGCACCCCACCGGGATCACACTACCGGGGGCAGTGTGCTCCCCCCGCACTCCTCTTCTTCCGCCAGTGGGAATCAGCAGCCCATTCCCAAGAATGGCTTCAGCAAAATGAACAGCGCTTGCACAGTGACACTCCTGGACTGGCTGTGCCCCCACTAATATTCATGGTGTAGCTAAGAACAAGAGTCCTAGCTCTTGGTGGAACAGGGTGTTTCAGGATCCTACCTTAGGCCGAGTCTCCAATGCATGTTGATGGTGAGCAGCTGGACGTATTGTACAAGCAAGATTGGTGAGATTAAAGCTCTGCAGTTATGGACCCTTTGGAGGGGCACCTTTTCACTATTGCACCCTTTATGCGATGATTGTAGGGATGAAACCATCGCTCAGGGCCAAATCTCCCATTGCTTTTCTCAAATTAAATAGCAGCCTCAGGGATCTGATTTAGATTGTGCTTCCGGCACTGGAAGAATGGGATGTAATCCTTCCCCCTGTTCCATCCCCCTCACCCGCTCCAAGCTGATATTTGTTCAGTGGCAGAAACACTGGTATCATATGGGCAATGCCTTAAAGTACAGGTAGAAGAAGAAGAAGAGTTTGGATTTGATATCCTGCTTTATCACTACCCGAAGGAGTCTCAAAGCGGCTAACATTCTCCTTTCCCTTCCTCCCCCACAACAAACACTCTGTGAGGTGAGTGGGGCTGAGAGACTTCAGAGAAGTGTGACTAGCCCAAGGTCACCCAGCAGCTGCATGTGGAGGAGCGGGGAAGCGAACCCGGTTCCCCAGATTACGAGTCTACCGCTCTTAACCACTACGCCACCTTTAACAAAGTATGAATTCCAGGAGCAGCTGCTGAGGCGAGGCAGAGCGACAGAGCCAACCTCACAATACAGTATCACAGCGGTTTGCGTGGAAAGAATAGGTTGGCAACCAGGTCAGGGCAGCATATGCACACCAATGGAGCCAGTCTGGTGTTCTGCACAATACATTTCAAGCAGCATCATGCCACTTTTAAGCACTCATAGTTTCCCCAGAAAGAATCCTTGGAAATGTTAAGGGTGATTGGGAGTTGGCACGAGAGACCCCAATTCCCCTCACAGAGCTACAGTTCCCCTTGAGTGGTTTAACGGTCAATCCCTCTTCGCAGGCAACTCTGGGGATTGTAGTTCTGTGAGGGGTATAGGGGTCTCCAAATGACTCTCTGAGCCTTATCGAACTACAGTTCCCAGAAATCTTTGGGAGAAGCCATGACTGTTCAAAGTGGTATGAGACTGCTTTCAAATGCATGGTGTGAGTACGATCTTATTCTGTTAGACAAGTGGCACTGTGAAAAGCGACCCTTTCATCGGCAGGAATTTCTTTTCCCTTTCTTTTATTTCCCACTGACAAAGCTCAAAGTCCATACAATTTCCACAGTATTTTTCAGCATTCCTCTTTCCCCCCCAACAAGGCACACATTTCTCCCTCACCAGATATTGCCTGTTTCAGAGGTGTCCAGGTGTGCAAACGTGCCTGCTCCATTAACCTTTTCATCATGCTATTAGGCAAAACAAGTTATGTGGCATTCTCCAAATCTCTAGTGACCTTTTTGCACAGGAGGTGGAGGCGTGTTACACCCCTGACTTAGAAAGAAAACAAGAAGAAGAAGAAAAAGAAGCTTTGTGTAAATCACACCCATAGAAGCAGCAGGGTGGAGATTGGGTGTATATCAGCACTGGCTATAACCAAGAAGAATCACCTTGCAGCACAGATCTTTTCTCATTTTCTTTGCCAAGCAAGTTGGGGCCTGGTCAGTATTTAGATGGAAGGTTGCCAAAAGAAATCTAGGTGGAGCAGGAGGTAGCGTTCCATTAGGTAATTAGAGGGAATACAACAACAACAACAACAACAAAATCCTACAGTATGATGGCAATAATAAGCAATGGGAGACTTGAGTTTCTGTATTTCCAATGAGGCATAAAACCGGATGGAATCTCAAATTATTATAAACCTGGAAACATGTTTTGGGGAGATTTGCCCGGGCAACTGGAGAGTCCTTCGTACGCATTCTGTGCCCATAAATAGCCTCATTCCAGTTAGCTGAGGCGTTCATTCCTGACTCAGATCTTGGTTCAGTTGTGTTCTACGTCACAATTGTAAACAAGTCTTACCAGAGCCTGAGTGGGATTAAAGAATACATTCAAAACACCACACAACAAAACAGGGCTTACGACTAGATTTTCGCATCACTGGCGCAAGAAGCTAAAGAGCACTAAATGTGGAAACTGAAAGGTTTTTATTTACCCCTTGTTTGTTTGTTCAATTTGTATCTTGCCTTGCCTTTGTTCAAGGTGGTGAAGAAAATCTCACCCACCCACCCCCAAAAAAGAAACAAAATACAAAGAAAAGCTTGATACATATATTATTAGAGTGAGAGTTTTTACTTTATTTATATAAGGGTAGTGGTGAAGACAGTGAACACAGCACATCCCACTTTGCAGACCACTTAATGTTAACGAGAGTAGTGGATATCAATATGTAGGGGGGGCAAATGAGGGCAGGCGATACCTGCCTTTGGTGATCTCTGGACCAAAGTGTAGTGTCCCCTCCTGTTTGATGTGTGCCAGAGAACTAAATCAGAATGGCTGAGTGACCATTCTGTCTGCATAGCCTTGCCCTGAATTCTGTTTCTGTCGGTGCTTCGAGACTTACCGGTAGGTAGCTTAGCTCAGTGACTGTGTAGACACCGCGCATTTAAAGCCAATGCAATTCTGGGCTGTATCAATAGGAGTATAGCGTCTAGATCAAGGGAAGTAATAGTACCACTGTATTCCGCTCTGGTCAGACCTCACCTGGAATACTGTGTCCAGTTCTGGGCACCACAGTTCAAGAAGGATACTGACAAGCTGGAACGTGTCCAGAGGAGGGCAACCAAAATGGTCAAAGGCCTGGAAACGATGCCTTATGAGGAACGGCTTAGGGAGCTGGGTATGTTTAGCCTGGAGAAGAGAAGGTTAAGGGGTGATATGATAGCCATGTTCAAATATATAAAAGGATGTCATATAGAGGAGGGAGAAAGGTTGTTTTCTGCTGCTCCAGAGAAGCGGACACAGAGCAATGGATTCAAACTACAAGAAAGAAGATTCCACCTAAACATTAGGAAGAACTTCCTGACAGTAAGAGCTGTTGGTGGAATTTGCTGCCAAGGAGTGTGGTGGAGTCTCCTTCTTTGGAGGTCTTTAAGCGGAGGCTTGACAGCCATCTGTCAGGAATGCTTTGATGGTGTTTCCTGCTTGGCAGGGGGTTGGACTGGATGGCCCTTGTGGTCTCTTCCAACTCTATGATTCTATGATAAAGCACATCTAAAGAACGTGACTTCCCCCCAAGATTTCTAGGAACTGTAGTCTATCCCTCCCAGGGTTCCCACTTAACAAAGTACAGTCCCCAGAAATCTTGGGGAGAAGTCACAATGCTTCAAATGTGCTTTACATGCATGGTGCGTGTGCAGCCAATCTGCTTTCAGCTCTAATAGCATCTCTGCTTCTGGGCTTCTGGAATCTGGAATCTGGGCAACATTATGTAATGAGATGGGCAGTTCCCATTTTCCCAGCCTCAAATGCTGGGGTGGCTTTCATTTGGACCACTATGTGGTGGGGAAAGGTAAATTCTTCCTCCACCCTCACTATATTCCTGATCATGGTTGCATACCCCACTACATTTGGGATGGGGCACGGGGACCATTGTAACAGCAATCCAATTTGGAAAGGGAAGGATTGAAGTTATGGAGATGATTCCGAGGGAAAAGAGACAAACCGTGGAGAAGTAAATTGCTGCAGCAATTGCTGAAAACCATAACTAACCAAACAAGCTACTGAACAGCTTCATAATGGGTCATCCAACCTGAAGAAGTTGTTTTGTTGTTGTTCAGTTGTGTCCGACTCTTCGTGACCCCCATGGACCAGAGCACGCCAGGCACGCCTATCCTTCACTGCCTCTCGCAGTTTGGCCAAACTCATGTTAGTAGCTTCGAGAACACTGTCCAACCATCTCATCCTCTGTCGTCCCCTTCTCCTTGTGCCCTCCATCTTTCCCAACATCAGGGTCTTTTCTAGGGAGTCTTCTCTTCTCATGAGGTGGCCAAAGTACTGGAGCCTCAACTTCAGGATCTGTCCTTCCAGTGAGCACTCAGGGCTGATTTCTTTAAGGATGGATAAGTTTGATCTTTCTGCAGTCCATGGGACTCTCAAGAAGTTGTACAACTCTTTCATTGTGCTAAAAGGGCAGATTTTCTGAGCTCTGAAAATAAAACAGAACCAGAAAAACATGGGAATAGGATATTCGGTTCATGGCATCATGCAGTGTATGAGCGAACTATGGCTATTTCACAGTAAATGTTCTTGAGAGTACAACCAAGATACCTGGGTACTGGATTGTATCCATGTAATAATTAATACCTTGAATCAGACCCAGAGGTGCACTGGTACCTGATGCAGGCTTGTGTAGTTTTCTCAAATCAACCCAACCAAGTAAAGAGCTACCATTTTCTGCAAGAGATGACACCTTCACAACCTCACACAAGTAGAAGTCTCTCCTCAACTTCACAAAGGCTGAGTTGACAGTCCACTCTGAATCAAAATGAAATGGTTACGCCCTCCTCATCAACTGTAATTGGTAGCCAAGAAAAGGCAATCTAGCAGTATTCCTAAGTGGCAAATGTGTATGACATGCTTGAGAAACTGTGTATAGCATTTTTCCCTGGCACTTAAGCAGAAGCAATCTCCTGCTTATTTCTGTAACATAAATGTATTCTGGTTGACCAAAGGGTTTGTATTACATTTTACAGAGCTGAGAAATACTCGAGAAATTCTCACAGGAATGTGAGGTCATGTTCACAGGCATGACTTAAGTCCTTTTCACACATGATGCTTAAATTGGCTTGAGTTTAAATCAGCTTTAATGGAAACGACGTTAAAAACTGTATTGCCTCAGAGAGATGCCCATTTTATTTTATTTTATTTCAAATCCTTGTTTTTAATCAACAGCTTTCAGAAATGGAATCCTTAATGCCATACGTAAACACATCATAATGCTTTGCTATCTATTTCTTGAAATAACTTGCACATGTGTTTCTAAGAACTAGGGGTTGTGCCCACTGCCATTTCCCCACATTAACCCTCAAAAGGTTCCTAAACTCACTAAACTACTAAACTCACATTTCACCTCCGCAGCCCCATGTCTCTCTTCTATTCTTCAACACAGCTTTGCACCCGTGTTTTGACCTTCACTCGGGGCTGGCTTAACTACCGAGGAAAATAAGCATGTGCTTAGGGCATCAAGGGAAGCGGGGGCAGCACAGAAATTTCCCATTGCCAAATTTTTAACATTAGTGGTCAGAAATTGCTCGGCTGAGCGTTCATTTTCTCAGTTGAAGCACATTAAAAATCCCAACAGAACAACTATGCAACAAGGCAATCTGGATGCCTCCTAAGTATAGAAGCAGGTGTGTGTTGAGGATCTGATCAAAGGCTTTGCAATTAGAAAAAAGTAGGAGAAAATGGATCAGAAGGTGTAAGTGCTACAGCCAGCTTCAAAGCCAGTTTGGCAGGCATTCAGACTGCTAGTAGCATCCAGGTGTGACTGAAGTTGCAGAATGACCATAAGAAAAGGGGGAAGGTGGGAGATAATTCAGTAAATGAGTAAATGCCTGCCTGATTTAACAGCAACATTTGAGGGTGGTTTTTTTTAAAACAACAACAACAACAACAACAACAACAACAACAACAACAACAACAACCATGGTTGAATTCCAGACAGACTCCTGTCCTCCAAAAAGGAGGCACTGAAAACTCCAGACAGTGTTGAACTGAGCGTCAGTTCAGCTAGTACCTAGTCACTTTCATTCCCCGTGCTAAAAATCTAATGTTATCAAAGTTAAAGAAATGGAATAAAGGCATTTGAATGCAACAAACTGAGCTGACCAAAAATAATGAAAACCACCTTCTTCTACTGAATAGCTTTAGTTCTCATTATAGATTAGTAGTTTTGTGAGATGATGTGGAAATGTTCCTTATTATCACAGCTTTATTGCCTACCCCTGTACATCTGTTCCAAAATTCATATTGAAATGGCCAGACATTTCAATAAGCCAATGTGGCTTGGAATTTTCATATTGTATCTGGTGCATTAAAATCTGGATGGAAAGCTGGTACTCTTAAATTTACAATTGCACAGACCTTGCAACATCTGGGTAGCTTTGCTCTGTTGCTTTCCCTGTTCCTTTAAATTTAGACCAAAGTTATGATGTGCATGAAAGGCTAAAGACCTTGTGTGTGTGGCAGGTGTTACTGCAAGCTGACACACACACAAAAAACCCAGTAATATGTTCATTTTCCTTTTGATACGATCTCTTCCAAATTGTGGAGGTGGCTGCATCCAGCCTTTTCAAATAATTTTATTTCAGGCAAACTTTATTAACAGGCTTCTGAGATCAGAAAAGTCTTCAATACCAACTGTACTTTCCTCAGGAAGATGTGTTTTATTCCTTTCTCTTTACAGCTACTGCATAATGCTGAGTTTTTCCCTCTCTCCATATGTTCTATCTGCTTGCATAAATTGCCTAAAATAGTTTTCATAAGATAAGCATAAAATGAAGGAGATTCTCTCTATAGTCGCCGGTACAATAATGGTTTGGCATCAGACACATTTATATTACATTAGCCTTGCAACTAGATCTGCTCCCCACCACCACTATTTACTTAGGCTGCAATCTTATATACACTTTCTTGGGAGTAAGCTCAGTGAGATTTACTCATGAATAGACATGTCTCGGATTGCACCGTTAGGTGACGATCCTACACACATTTGCCTGGGAAGGAGTTTCATTGAGCTCAGTAGCGCTTTTGTCATGTGTAGGTCATAGAATCATAGAATCCTAGAGTTGGAAGAGACCACAAGGGCCATCCAGTCCAACCCCCTGCCAAGCAGGAAACACCATCAAAGCATTCCTGACAGATGGCTGTCAAGCCTCCGCTTAAAGACCTCCAAAGAAGGAGACTCCACCACACTCCTTGGCAGCAAATTCCACTGTCCAACAGCTCTTACTGTCAGGAAGTTCTTCCTAATGTTTAGGTGGAATCTTCTTTCTTGTAGTTTGAATCCATTGCTCTGTGTCCGCTTCTCTGGAGCAGCAGAAAACAACCTTTCTCCCTCCTCTATATGACATCCTTTTATATATTTGAACATGGCTATCATATCACCCCTTAACCTTCTCTTCTCCAGGCTAAACATACCCAGCTCCCTAAGCCGTTCCTCATAAGGCATCGTTTCCAGGCCTTTGACCATTTTGGTTGCCCTCTTCTGGACACGTTCCAGCTTGTCAGTATCCTTCTTGAACTGTGGTGCCCAGAACTGGACACAGTATTCCAGGTGAGGTCTGACCAGAGCGGAATACAGTGGTACTATTACTTCCCTTGATCTAGATGCTATACTCCTATTGATGCAGCCCAGAATTGCATTGGCTTTTTTAGCTGCTGCATCACACTGTTGACTCATGTCAAGTTTGTGGTCTACCAAGACTCCTAGATCCTTTTCACATGTACTGCTCTCAAGCCAGGTGTCACCCATCCTGTATTTGTGCCTTTCATTTTTTTTTGTAAATGCTGCAAACTGCCTAGTAGATCACACACCTTGAGCGTCATCCATTACAACGTACCCTTCATTCATTATGTGGCTTCAGAATCTCTGGGGGAGATTGTGAGGGTGGATAGAAAAATTCAGGGGAGAAGAGAGCAGGGGGGATGTTCTGCTGAGGAAGTGAAACTCTGCTGAACCGTATACAACTCATTGCCCCTACATGCCCGTAGCATTAGAACAGAATAATCAAAATTGGCCAGTTTTTGCAGCTTTGGAAATTCTGAAAGTGATGTTCTGAATTCAAAATTCAAATTCATTTTTTTTGTGGCATTTTAAGTCAACATTCTGTTGCTTCAGGCTTGCTGGCATCTTTTGATTTTTTTGGCAGGCTTCAAATATAAAACCTGATAAGCTGTCAGCTGTCAAATTCCAAATTCTGTTACATGGCAACTATCTAATACTGTCAAGTACGGAATATCATTTCGTGTGAACTGTCAAGTACAGTCAAATATCATATAATGAAATCAAGTACTGGATGTCAAAACAGATATAAAATAATTGATGAATATTCAGGAAAAACCCAACCATTCAGAGAATATCTAGAAAATATTCAATGTGAAACTTCACAGAAGAAAATTTGAGGACAATTTGAGGAAGTGAGTTGGTTCAGCAATGCATACTATATTTTTCAAATGATTTTCTTTAATTACGTTTATTAATTTATTATTATTATTTTTAAAAAAAAATTAAGCCTGCCTTTAATTGCAAAAGCTGGCTCCTGCCAGTAACTATCCCCCTTTTGCCAAGACCACTTCTGGGACCTATTCATGTCACACATTCCCCATGACTTCTGGCACCAAGCTCTTGATTAAGTCACTTACTGATGTGGTTGCGAAACCTCCAATTTTGTTTTCTACCCATAAATCACCCCCTTTCTTTTTTGCGGTGATTGGCAGGTGCCCCTGTTTTCTACAGGCCATCGCAGCAGTAGCATTTGCAGATATTGCTTAGGCTCAGGACATTTGTTCAGGTGAGTGCCATTGCCATTCTAAGAGAACGAAGGAGGAGGAGCTCACAGTGAGTTCTGGCACCTCTTTTTCTAGAAAAATAGCACTGCTAAGGCCACATAGTGCAGTCCCTTCCAAATCTCTCCTCCCCCCCCCAAAAAAATGTGGAAAAGCACTTTAAATGTGTTTAAAAAGGAAAACAGGTTCTGGGGATCCTAACACACTGTTTGGCTACTCTGAGGAACTTGCATTTACACAAACCATCAGGTGATTTGGGTGCCTTTAAATGTATTTAAGAGGAGTGGGGATATTTTATTTGTTTATGCATTGATATAACATCCCACAATGGACTGTATTTCCCAGATGACTTGCATCATCTCAGTAAAACAATATAACGTATAAAATATAAAACAACTACAGGAGCACCTCCACTGATTAGCCAAATGTATATAGCGTAAGACAGGGGTAGGCAACCTAAGGCCAGTGGGCCAGATGTGGCCCAATCGCCTTCTCAATTTGGCCCGCGGTCGGTCCGGGAATCAGCGTGTTTCTACCTGAGTAGAATGTGTCCTTTTATTTAAAATGCACCTCTGGGTTATTTGTGGGGCCTGCCTGGTGTTTTTACATGAGTAGAATGTGTGCTTTTATTTAAAATGCATCTCTGGGTTATTTGTGGGGCATAGGCATTCGTTCATTTATTTATTTATTTTCAAAATATAGTCCGGACCACCAAATGGCCTGAGGGATCTGAAAAAGGTTGCTGATCCCTGGGGTAAGATAGGAGCAGGGATTCCTAGAGTGTTCCTCTACCTGAATTGATTCAGAAGTTTTTTATGCTATGAACATAGGAAGCCGGCTTATAGCTCAATATTGTCATCACTGACTGGAAACAGATTCCCAGGATTTCAGACAGGAGGCTATCACAGCCCTGCCTGGAGACACCAGGGATCAAACCTGGGATCTTTTGCACAAAGAGCTACGGTGAGAAAGAACCACTTTCCACACATCTTTCAACATTTGACCCCCCCCCATTTGTACGTACCCCCAGTGCAACTGCTGTATTGTAAAGAGGGCACGGGAAGATATGGGATTGCGCATCCTTTGCATGGCATGCTCATCACACAGAACTAGGTGGGTCAAATCCTTTACCCTGGGACTGAAAGATGTGGAAGAAACCCTGGAAGAGATGGGCCACCATACCAATTTGAATAAGAGATTTGGTACTCACTTCCAGAGAGCAGACTGGGAAATATCTTCTTTATCAAGTGTTCTGCCCTCCATCCCCTAGCCAGGAACAGGAAAGATGGATGCTTAGGGAAGATGCCCTGTTTTCCTACATCTGGTGACAAATAAAACAGCGCTGGAAAAAGCTTGTGGACGGGAAACAAAATCCATACAGCTACTCAATTTCTGCAAGTCACAGTAACCTCAGCTGTAAAATGTGCTGATGGGCACTTCCTTCGTAAAATAACTGATCAAAAGTGAGACCCGAGCACAGCAGACATTGGCTTTTGGCTGGCGTTTAGCTTTAAGGATGGCAAAATGATACCCTGCGAGTTTAAGGATAGGTTGGAGCAGGCTGGATTTTCAACCTGACCTTGTACTGACCCCTAATAACTTCCTGGTTCCTTGGTCAGAGAAGGATTTATGAACAAGAACAAAGAATAATGTGTCTATCCAAGCAGGGAAGGAAAAAAAAGAAAAAAAGAAAGGGGGGGTGAAGGGAGAAAAAACAGAGACAGACACACTGTACTTTAGAGTGAAGTACTTCATTGCTTGGTCTTCTGTAATTACCTACTCAGTGGAAAAAAATAAAACCGGGGGGGAGGGGGTCAATTTTATATATTAAAAAAATCAATGTTTTAAACAATTTGATGAGCTCTCATAATTTTAAATCTCTCTACAATGTATACATTGCAGCCCTGATCACCTTCAAAGTGAAGTGCTCCAATAATTTTAAATTGTTCTGCACTGAAGAAGCACAAAAGCACCCGCACTATTCCAAATGAAAGCAATCTCAGAAATGTGAAGTACGCTGATAATTTTAAATATCACTCCCTGTCTGGGCTTCTTCCCCTCCTATCTATTTTGTCCTGTCCCTAGGGCAGTTTAAAAAAAGAAAAGAAAGAATTTTGAAACAAGATTCACTGACTGTAAATTTTATTCTAACCTACCAACTGTAAAAAATAAAACACTAAATTTTATTCTAACCCACAAACAAACTGTTTTGAAAGTTCTTTGTAATAACTAACTAAATAAATAACCTTCGATTATTTAAAAAGATGCAGAATTTAAAATCTGCAAGCCACTCCAAAAAATTGTGTGTGTGTGTGTGTGTGTGTGTGTATAAATAACACATATATATTATACACACACTGTTCTTTACAGAGTACAGGAAATAAAATGTATGTATAGAAATTTTTTTTTTAAAACCAACTCTAATATTCTCACCAAGCACTTTAAGTCCTAATGTAATTAAAACACTCTGATCCTCCTCAAATTAGAAAAGCAAATTGTTACATATCATAAGTAGGTTCTTTTCACTGTAATGACACTCACTGAGATGATTTATCACATACATTATTCTATATCAAAGGACAATGAACTAGGCATTACCAAAGGTAATCTCTGTAATGTCTGGGAAGGGATCTAAAGCCTCGGTGCAGCGATGAATGCTGTATTTAAAATGCAAAACCCAAAGACGTTATTATGGTTTTGATTTCTTGTGCCGCAGCTTCTCCTGATCTCTCATATTACTGTGGCAGCACAAAGGATGTTTTTTGGGTGTATTCTGTTAAGATAACAGATGGGGGGAGGAATGAAATATAAAGTCAGCGTTTTATCATTCCTTCGGTGACAATTTTTGCCATAAAAAAGTTAAGGGGGGGGGAAGAAAGCTTATAATCTCAGTGCATACAATTGATGCACAAACTGAAAATATAAAGCGCTCTTGGGATATACTTGTTTTTAGCACGTAAAGCCTTGCAGCATTGTGCAATAAAGCAAACTGCTAAGCTAACATGTAAACGAATCAGACTAACGAGATTTCCAGACGGGATTATTCTTGCAACCTGCATGTTGTGCGCTGCCATTTCCTGATATCCTTATGTTTGTGTTTCAACTGTGGAGCTGCTACCCAAAGCCAGGTGAAGGGAAGGGCCAAATTCCTGATGACCACTGAAGTAATGGCATTAATTTAATAATGCCATTAAATCTCAAGTGGCTGAATTGCAGGGGTCATCTGTGCCTGTAGGTGGTGCTGTGTGGAATGTTAGGCTCCTCCCAGATACCTCTCAGTGGTTTTTTGTGAAGAGGGGGAAACGCTACTCTGTGGTTGGGACATTATACTGCTTTCATAGCAGCTACTGGAAACCTCAGGAGGGAAGAATGTTGTTGCACTCAGGTCCTGCTTGCAGACTTGCTGTACAGCATCACCCTAACACCAACTCTTGGCCTCCCCATTATTATTATTATTATTATTATTATTATTATTATTATTATTATTATTGTTATTAGTGTTTTTTCTGGGGGTACACAGGGGTACACATACCCCTAAACATTTTGTGAATCTTAAGTTTGGCCTCATTGAGGGGCAGTATTCCAACATGAGCAGGAAAATGAGAGTACAGAGAGCCAGTGTAGTGTAGTGGTTAAGAGCGGTAGACTCGTAATCTGGGGAACCAGGTTCGTGTCTCCACTCCTCCACATGCAGCTGCTGGGTGACCTTGTGCTAGTCACACTTCTCTGAAGTCTCTCAGCCCCACACACCTCACAGGGAAATGTTTTCGCCTGGCGCCTAAAGCTATGTAAGGAAAGTGTCACGGTAGCTGCCCCAGAAAGAGCATCCTGGAAGCAGTAAGCCACTGCAGAAAAGGTCTGTTCTTGTGTTGTCACCCTCCGGACCTCTTGCGGAGCAGGCATATGAAGATGGGCCTCAGACGATGATTGCAGGGTCTGGGTCGGTTCATATGGGGAGAGGTGGTCCTTGAGGTATCACTGGAAACAATCAGTGCTTTGTTCCTAAAAGAAATGTTTAGGGGTACTTTCATTTTCCTACTCATATTGAAATACAGCCCGTCAATGAGGCCAAACTTAGATTCGCAAAATGTTTAGGGGTATGCGTACCCTCAGGGGGAAAAAGCACTGGGCTGGACACAATAGTTGTGTTCCTCACATATTTGTGGGAAGGGGAAAGCAATTGTTGTTGCTCAGTCGTTCAGTTGTGTCCGACTCTTCGTGACCCCATGGACCAGAGCACGCCAGGCACGCCTATCTTTCACTGCCTCCCGCAGTTTGGCCAAACTCATGCTAGTCGCTTCGAGAACACTGTCCAACCATCTCATCCTCTGTCGTCCCCTTCTCCTTGTGCCCTCCATCTTTCCCAACATCAGGGTCTTTTCTAGGGAGTCTTCTCTTCTCATGAGGTGGCCAAAGTACTGGAGCCTCAACTTCAGGATCTGTCCTTCCAGTGAGCACTCAGGGCTGATTTCTTTAAGGATGGATAAGTTTGATCTTCTTGCAGTCCATGGGACTCTCAAGAGTCTCCTCCAGCACCATAATTCAAAAGCATCAATTCTTCGGCGATCAGCCTTCTTTATGGTCCAGCTCTCACTTCCATACATTACTACTGGGAAAACCATAGCTTTAACTATACGGACCTTTGTCAGCAAGGTGATGTCTCTGCTTTTTAAGGTAAATAACTTGCAAATTCAAAATGCTACGCAAAAACTAGCAATTAGTTCCTCCTGTTCTCCAATTCTATCAATCAATCAATCAATAACAATTTATTCGACCGTCAGTCAGAACACAATCATCCATACAAATTTTAAAACCTGAGACAACTCAGAGGGGTTTACACTAAAACATACACTAAAAGTAAATTATACATAAAAACCCATATCGATACCATCGATTTTGACCTTACGCTGTTTAAGGGCCAAAAAAAGAAATTTGGCCACCTCAAAAGTTGTGGTGCCAGTAAAATTATTCAGCAAAAACGAAACCTGACATTCTCCATCTACCAGGCTAAGGTGGCCTAAGAGTGGAGCTATCAGTTTCTGTCTAAGGGCAACATAAAATGGGCAGGTCAGGAGAATGTGTTCGGTTGATTCAACCTTTCCCGAGGCACAGGGACAGACCCTCAGAGCATATGGGACTCCCTTATATCTTCCCAACAGGACCTCTGTTTCCAGGACGTTTAATCTTGCTGCTGTGAGGAGTCTGCGATATTCTACATATTGGATTTCCACCAGGTAAGGGGCTGGTGAATTCCGGAAGATCTGCTCCCCCAAAAACATCCCTGGTTTCACACAAGCAATGTCCTCTTGTCTTGCAATGTCCCTCAGTCTTTGAGAGATCACAGCTTTGGCATGAGAGAATGTCATGGACTCCAGAAAGAGCTGTGACAGTCCGCAAGTCTGCACTTCGTTTAAAATCTCTTTTTCCCACATAGATTGGAAATCATCCCTTAGTATCAGGGGTGCCATGCCTACCGGGTTAAAACAAAGTTTAAGCCATAACCAAAGCTTGGTCTTTAGGGCCACATATCGAAAGGCTTGCCAACCCACTTCTAATCTCATGACTGCACCCGCTACAGACGGGGGAATCCTGAGAATAGCTCTGAGAAATCGAGTTTGGACAGCTTCCAATCTAAGAAAGTCCCTGCGTGTTCCCAAAGATATGCCCGCCAACATAAGAGGGAGAACTTTCATTTGAAAGAGCCTCAAGGCAACTTTCACAGATTGGGCCTGGTTCTTAGCATATAAAGATCTGATCATCATGGCTGCTTTAGAGGCATTAGCAAATATATACTCTTTATGAGCTACAAAGGACCTATTTGATCGGATCACTTGGCCCAAATATTTAAAGCTGTTAACCTGTTCCAGTGTAACACCATTCATCGACCACGAGAGCAATTTTGGTCGAGCAGAGCAAACCATAACCTTAGTCTTAGCATAATTTAGTTGCAGCTCATGTTGTACACAGTATTCATGAAGTGCTACTAACATTCTCCTCAACCCAATCGGGGATCTAGCCAAAAGTGCGGCATCATCTGCGTACAGGAGGACATTTAGAGGCCGGCCAGCTAATTTGGGAGGATGGTAAGCATTGTTGGCCATATGGGCCACCAATGAATTAAGATAAAAGTTGAACAGAGCAGGGGCCAAAAGGCAGCCCTGTCTTACTCCCCTGGAGGTGGCAATAGGGTTAGAAACTAAACCCTTGTTATCTATCCTGACTCTCAGGAAGGTGTTCGAGTGGAGATTAATTATCAGAAGGAGAAGACGACGATCAATTGTTGTAGCAGCCAGTTTTGTCCATAGCTTTTTCCTGGAAATCCGATCAAAGGCCTGTTTAAAGTCAATAAAGGCCACATGCAGGGTTTTAGGAGTTTTGTCTGCGTACTTTTCAGCTAGGTGGTTCAATATTAATATCTGGTCAGTTGTGGATCTTCCAGGGCGAAAACCTGCCTGTTCATCAGCAATAATATTGTTACTCTCCATCCAGTTTAAAAGCTTGGTTAGCAGGTATCTAGCGTAGATCTTCCCGATGACATTTAACAGGCTAATCGGTCTAAAATTGCTTGGCTCTGTACGTGGTCCTTTCTTATGGATTAATACAATCAAGGCAGAGTTCCAGCTTGGAGGGAATTTTGTTGTGGTGTTTATATATGTAAAGAGGGCCGCTAAGGGTGGAATCCACCAATCTTTGTTAGCTTTAATGGCATCGATAGATATAAGATCGTCTCCAGGAGCCTTGCCCGTTTTAAATTGATCTATGAGGGTTTCAACTTCGGGGCAGGTGACTGGCTCCCAGTCCGGCAAAGGTTCCTGATTCACCATTTCATCACCTTCAGTATGGTCTGCGTATAGATCAAAGAAGTATTTTTCCCAGGTATCTGCAGGGATTTGTGGTTCAATCCTGGCTGATGGCCTGCCCAGGTAACCAGCAATTAGGTGCCAAAAAGCAGATTGGTTTTTATTTTCCGCTGCTACCAACAGTTTACTCCAATTATTCCTTTCAGCTGCGTGTTTCTTTTCTTTTAATAGGTTTTTATATTTCTTCCTAAGGATCAGGAGGTGGTTGTTAGGTACAGGGTCGTTTGATGCTCTATAAGCCAGGTATTCACTGTACAGGTATCTCTTGAGGTTCTTACATTCCTCATCGAACCATTTTCTGTGGTAAAGCTTGCTATTCCTTGTAGGGGTCCGCGCCAGTATTGGTTTTAACGTTTCAAGTAAATTATCATACATTGGTAGCGGATCTTCTGCCATGATAAGGGAATCTCTTGTCCTTTTCAGCTGGTCGGACCAAAGAAGCACATTCAAGTGCTGTGCCACATTGTCAGACCATTTTAGTGCTGTGGGTCCTATCTGTAGATGATCGTTTGTTAAGTGCACGGAAGCGTATCTGTCCAATTCATCTGCCAGAGTCAAAGAAAGTTCTATCGGGAAATGATCACTCTCTACCCTCGTTGCCACCTTGAAGCTGGATATCTTTGGAATCAGCTCTGGGGAGATCCAAATAAAGTCAATAGTGGAGGCCCGTAGCCCAGTCCAGTAAGTAAATTCAGCTGGGTAGTCAGACTTAACTGCCCCATTTAGAAGGAATAGGTGAAGAGCCGACAAGGTTTGCCTGCATTTAAAACCAGCGTATGTAGCAACGCTATCTTTAAAATTTCTAGGTAGAAGCTCAGTAGTTATCAGAGATGTTGAGGGGTAATTGTTGAATTTATTAAAAAGGATTTGATCAGTATGTGCAAGGCGACCATTAAAGTCTCCCGCCATCACAAAGGTGGCTTCAGAATGTTGTTCAATAAGCATTTCAAGTGTCCTTTGAATTTCATTCCATCTCTGGTCGATCAGGTTTTTCTGATAAATTGGGCGTAAATATACGTTAATCACCACTATTGTTTCCTCTGTTGTATGTAACTTTATAGCTAGCATGAGTGCAGACTGAATATTATTATTATTATTATTATTATTATTATTATTATTATATTGTGCTTTTTTCTGGGGGTACACAGGGGTACGCATACCCCTAAACATTTTGTGAATCTTAAGTTTGGCCTCATTGAGGGGCAGTATTCCAACATGAGCAGGAAAATGAGAGTACAGAGAGCCAGTGTAGTGTAGTGGTTAAGAGCGGTAGACTCGTAATCTGGGGAACCAGGGTTCGTGTCTCCACTCCTCCACATGCAGCTGCTGGGTGACCTTGGGCTAGTCACACTTCTCTGAAGTCTCTCAGCCCCACACACCTCACAGGGAAATGTTTTCGCCTGGCGCCTAAAGCTATGTAAGGAAAGTGTCACGGTAGCTGCCCCAGAAAGAGCATCCTGGAAGCAGTAAGCCACTGCAGAAAAGGTCTGTTCTTGTGTTGTCACCCTCCGGACCTCTTGCGGAGCAGGCATATGAAGATGGGCCTCAGACGATGATTGCAGGGTCTGGGTCGGTTCATATGGGGAGAGGTGGTCCTTGAGGTATCACTGGAAACAATCAGTGCTTTGTTCCTAAAAGAAATGTTTAGGGGTACTTTCATTTTCCTACTCATATTGAAATACAGCCCGTCAATGAGGCCAAACTTAGATTCGCAAAATGTTTAGGGGTATGCGTACCCTCAGGGGGAAAAAGCACTGGGCTGGACACAATAGTTGTGTTCCTCACATATTTGTGGGAAGGGGAAAGCAATTGTTGTTGCTCAGTCGTTCAGTTGTGTCCGACTCTTCGTGACCCCATGGACCAGAGCACGCCAGGCACGCCTATCTTTCACTGCCTCCCGCAGTTTGGCCAAACTCATGCTAGTCGCTTCGAGAACACTGTCCAACCATCTCATCCTCTGTCGTCCCCTTCTCCTTGTGCCCTCCATCTTTCCCAACATCAGGGTCTTTTCTAGGGAGTCTTCTCTTCTCATGAGGTGGCCAAAGTACTGGAGCCTCAACTTCAGGATCTGTCCTTCCAGTGAGCACTCAGGGCTGATTTCTTTAAGGATGGATAAGTTTGATCTTCTTGCAGTCCATGGGACTCTCAAGAGTCTCCTCCAGCACCATAATTCAAAAGCATCAATTCTTCGGCGATCAGCCTTCTTTATGGTCCAGCTCTCACTTCCATACATTACTACTGGGAAAACCATAGCTTGAACTATACGGACCTTTGTCAGCAAGGTGATGTCTCTGCTTTTTAAGGTAAATAACTTGCAAATTCAAAATGCTACGCAAAAACTAGCAATTAGTTCCTCCTGTTCTCCAATTCTATCTTAGCTGCTGCTGCTACTGCTTCTTCTTTCCCCCCATTGTTTTCTTCCTGCTTCCTCTCTTACCACTTTCCCCTCTTTCCTTCTTTTCCTCCTTTCCTCCATGTCTTCCCCATATTTCTGCTTTTCTGTTCTTCCTCCCATCTTCTTGCCTCCCCTCACTCCATACCTTCTGTTTCCTTCTTGTTTAATCCATTTTTCTACTTACCTTACATTCCCTTTCTCCTCTTCTGAACTCCTCTTCTTAACACTGCAGGAAGAAGACCCCACCTGAAACTTATAGCCAGGTAGGGAGGGTGGGGTCTAGCCAAGGTTTCTGCCCCAGGTGAAGCCTCCAGAGGGGCACCATTGAGGCCCTCAGCCTCCCTGCATGTCTGGGCTTCAGCTGGAGAGAAAGATGGAAAAATGAACGGCAGCCACAAGCTCCATCCTTCCTATTAAATAGTGGGTGGACATAGCAGACGACACAGTGATTCTCCAAGCAGCTCTGTTTATTCTCAGGCTGGAACAGAACTGAACTGAAGGGCTCAGCAGCCTGCTTATATAGAACTCAGCTACAAGCAACAGTAACAACTTTCTGTAGTTACCCAATCCCTGAACGTCACTTTCAATCCCTCATTTGCATGTGCAGACCTGAGTGAGAACTGCAGCAGAATGAACTATATACACACACCCCTAGTAGCCTAGGGTGAGAACTTCAATACATAACACTTCCCCTTTCCCTATGAAGCTGAAGAAGGCTCATTTACAATGCCATGCAGGGAAAGGAAGAGGCTGCTTGGCTCTCCCCAGTGAAGCAGAAGACAGGATCCCCTGTGGGTTTGCTACTGTGTGAGAAAGAAGTTCTGGAGGGACGGAGGGAGGAGCAAGAAGCTGAGGAAGAGAATCAGTAGGACTAGATGAACCTTGGGGTTCCTACAATTCTGTGATTCTATGATCCCTTCAGAATGTTGAATATGTTTAAATGGCTACGGTTGATTCATTTTACAAACTATACATGATCTGCACAAAGGAAAGTCAGTACAATACCCTTGTCAGTACAATACCCTTGTATTGTACTGTACAATATTGTCAGTACAATACCCTTGTATTGATTCAAGGGTTATAATATCTGTATTACTATTGTCTGTATTCACATTAGGGGAAAGTAACTGCCTTCCTGTTCCAGAAGGAACAGCTACTATTGGTTCATTCAAGTTGCTGCATTTGGATCCTCAGTCTTATTGGTTCCCACCAAAAGGCAGCTTTGTGATTGCTTGAGATTGTTCCCTCCAAAATGTATCCTTTCTAGCCAGTCTTTCTGTCCCTATAAATGTAGCATCCCTCTCCTCAGTTCCCCAGTCTTGTTTGTCTGAATAAAGAGTGTTACATGAAGAAGCTGTCTCCTTGCCTGCTATGTCAAAGCTGAAATCACTTGCTGAATCACAATCCCCACGTTACAACAGGGTGTGAGCATTTTTCCTGCCAGAGGCAGTTCCCTGGCAAACACTGGTCAGCCCGGCTACATTAGGGTTGTAATGGAAAGGCACAGATCAATTTCCTTTGTTTCCTAAATGGGCCAGACTTAGGAAGCTAGCCTTTCACCAGAAAGCTAGCCTGGCTATTGCTTGGATTTTAACACTAGCTGGATCCCAGAATTAGAAGGGTATTGGCATACAGCCTCGTTCCCCCCCCCCCAAAAAAAAACCCTCATAACAGAACCTAAGGAGAATCCTGCTGGATCAGGCCAGTGGCCCATCTGGTCCAGCATCCTGTTGTGACAGTAACCAACCAATTGCTTATGGGAACTTTGTGATCTCTGATCCAAATCCTAAGGTTTGTGGCCTTTTTATGTAGGTAAGTGGGCAGCAGGTGAATTATTGTCTTTAGTTGGTGGAATTTACAGTTCCAGGAAAATACTCAGTGCCCTATGAATTACTCGGGGGGTCAGCAAGGGATTTGGTAACGACACCTTTTTCTTTTCTTGGTTTCATTTGTTTTAAAATACATGTAGACAGGCGTTCTTTCAAAGCCGATTCAAATATTATTCTCCTAATGAAGGAGTTCATCAATTTGAGTCACTCTGACACCCACAAGCACCGGATTGGTGACCCCTGTGCTAGACAGTTGTCAATCTCTAACAGAAATACACAGTTTATAAACCCACCTGTTTACTAACTGACCTGAAAACATAACTTATTGGGGTGTGAAAGCCTGAGTGTCAACTGCACTGTTGGGACACACAGGCAAAGAGAGAGAATATTATAATCTGTAAATTTAAGACCATCATAACTGATGCCTCTTGTAAAGGTATTCAGGGGGGGAGTAGCAGGGCTTCGCCGAATTTTTTTTGTCCATTTTTCAGTCTATAAATGCAAGGGGAGAGAGGATAAGAGAGGTAAAATGTTCACTGAGCAATCAGGCAGCTGCACTCTGAAGAAGTAGTGCAAGGTGGAAAATATGTCTCAAACAGTCGTCCTATGACAACTCTGTCTCCTGGACCTTACTGTTGAGAAGATGCTCCTGGGCAAAGCTAAGATCATTAACAACTTAATAACTTGCAACAGAAATATGAAAGGGCAATCAAGCTTCCTCTGGGGTTTTTCTTTTTTATACAGCCAATGTGATGCAGTGGTTAAGAGCGGTAGTCTCGTAATCTGGTGAACCGGGTTCGCTTCCCCACTCCTCCACATGCAGCTGCTGGGTGACCTTGGGCTAGTCACACTTCTTTGAAGTCTCTCAGCCCCACTCACCTCACAGAGTGTTTGTTGTGGGGGAGGAAGGGAAAGGAGAATGTTAGCCGCTTTGAGACTCCTTCGGGTAGTGAAAAGCGGGATATCAAATCCAAACCCTCCATACCTATGCATCATAAAACCTGCATCTTTTCTTAATATGTCAAGATGTCATACTCTTGGACTAACCCCCAGTAGTGTTTTGCTCACATTCTTGAATATTCTTGTGCAATAAAAAAAGAATAACGTTGGTCCCTGTGATGGTTCACATATATTCTACATACCTTCCCTGGCCTGAAATATTTAAGGTGGAGCCAAAACAAAACTAACCCCCTGTTTCTAGCATCTAGGAATGTGAAATATTTTTCCAGGCCTGCTTGAACCTTGATTTTAGAACTTGGGAAACCTTTTCCTGAAGATCTCAGCCCTTTGGCAGCATGAGTATTATTTCTAGCACTCCTGAGAACGTATTAGCCAGACTGTCCAAGAGAGTCTCACAACTCCAGCTTCCCTTCCCATCGTAGCTGCTGCTCAGATTCTCAGCTGCCAGTTTGGTTTGATGGCCAGGGATTCCCAGCTCTTAGATTCTTTCTTCCTTTTTAGGCAGATTCATTTGGTTGGCCCTTAGATCCGCTAAGAAAGCCAAACTATTCCCCCCCCCCAGACACTCTTCCATATGCTATCCCTTGCTGAAGTGTGTATCACTGGAAACAATCAAAATGTAAATGTCATTCCTTAATCCGTTGATCAAAATATAAAATGGAGCTTGGCCAGCCTGGATGAGCTGAAATTTAGCTTCCTTTTTCAGCCCAATACTGACTGGACTACATGTCAACTATAAGGGATAAGCAGGCATCAACCGTCAGTGACCAAATAGTGACCAAATAGCATTGAGCCAGTGTGGTGTAGTGGTTAAGAGTGGTAGACTCGTAATCTGGGGAACCGGGTTCGTGTCTCCACTCCTCCACATGCAGCTGCTGGGTGACCTTGGGCTAGTCACACTTCTTTGAAGTCTCTCAGCCCCACTCACCTCACAGAGTGTTTGTTGTGGGGGAGGAAGGGAAAGGAGAATGTTAGCCACTTTGAGACTTCCTTCGGGAAGTGATAAAGCGGGATATCAAATCCAAACTCTTCTTCTTCTTCTTCATTGCAAGTCCCCTATCAATTGCTACCAATTGCAAATCAAATACAAAATATCATTGAATGTCAAAAGAAACGTCTTTGGCCAAATATTTGAACACGCAGAGAATATCTAGAAAGTATTTAACAGCAAAGTTGGCATGTATGCATTTAAGCTCTGTATGTTGGTTGTGGTTAGGAGACAAAGGACATAGAAAACACACAGCAAAATATCCCTATCTTTGCTCCTAAGAATAGTCGAAAGTGGTCTAGAGAAAGATATTATGCATCCTGATGCTTAACACGACATAAAAATGTCTTTCTGCTTGCAACTGTCTGTTTTATTAGGTTTGCATCGTATTAGTGTCATATGAGTACTTGATTTCAATATAGCAATATGAAAGTGTGCATGTAATTTCACTTCTATATCACATTAATACTAAACTGCTGAACATGGTAGTAATATAAAACTAATGTGACAGAATACTACCAGTCTGAGATGATGTAAAAAATCCTGATATTGCAGAAAGTTTTTCAGACCAAATACAGCACAATGAAGGAGCAGTTTAGTTTTTAAAGTCTCTCATTCCTTTTCCTTGACCTGCTTAAAAAATCCTGACCACCAGGTAATTCACCTGGCTTGTAATTTTTCCATTCGTGGTTTTCCATCCCATAGTCTTTTCACTGACCCTTCATTCCATGATGCAGGCCAGTCCTGTATAACATGTCACACACTAGACCAAAGGTTATGGTAAAAAAAGGTAAAGGGACCCCTGGACGGTTAAGTCCAGTCAAATGCGACTATGGGGTTGCGGCGCTCATCTCGCTTTTAGGCCGAGGGAGCCGGCGTTTGTCACAGACAGCTTTCCGGGTCATGTGGCCAGCATGGACTAAACCGCTTCTGGCGCAACGGGACACCGTGATGGAAACCAGAGCGCATGGAAACGCCATTTACCTTCCCGCCACAGCGGTACCTATTTATCTACTTGTGAGGCTTAAAAAACAACCGCACCCACCCCTCTGTATTAAGTTGTTGTTGTTTTCAAGATTATAAATTTATTTATCTATGGTAATCCATCCTGAATTTTGTTGATTTGCTAGTTTAAGGAACTGTTCCTTGCATATTGCTCAACGCCAAGAAACATAAGGAAAGGAAGGAAAGAGTTGCCAGGTGAAAAACACAGCAATGTGTTAATCTCAGATTCGATTTTTAAAATGCCACGTTTCCCACCTTTAAAGTATACGTCACACTTTAGTGAATCAGGAGGTAAAAGTTCAATGGCATGGGTTGCTGCTTAAATACAAGAATGTAAGAACTGTAACAGCATCTTAAAAAGCAGAGATATCACCTTGCCAACAAAGCTCCGTATAGTTAAAGCTATGGTTTTCCCAGTAGTGATGTATGGAAGTGAGAGCTGGACCATAAAGAAGGCTGATTGCTGAAGAATTGATGCTTTTGAATTATGGTGCTGGAGGAGACTCTTGAGAGTCCCATGGACTGCAAAAAGATCAAACTTATCCATCCTTAAAGAAATCAGCCCTGAGTGCTCACTGGAAGGACAGATCCACCTCATGAGAAGAGAAGACTCCCTGGAAAAGACCCTGATGTTGGGAAAGATGGAGGGCACAAGGAGAAGGGGACGACAGAGGATGAGATGGTTGGACAGTGTTCTCGAAGCGACTAGCATGAGTTTGGCCAAACTGCGGGAGGCAGTGAAAGATAGGCGTGCCCTGGCGTGCTCTGGTCCATGGGGTCACGAAGAGTCGGACACAACTGAACGACTGAACAACACCAACAACAAAGAGCTGTAACCACTAGCTCAAAAACCCTGACTGCATACTTAGTATAAAAGCAAGTCTTTTCGCAGTAGCTTTCAGCATGTCTCTGAGCACCCTGCCACTCTGTATGTTTTAACTCTATGCATCCTTCTGGCTCTCCTGTAGCAATCTAGGACTACATTTGTACCAAAAGAAGCACATCCCTTTGTTTAATCAAACTCTCAAATACCAACAATACAAGTTAAGGTGAGTTCAGCATGAAAGTAAGTGGACATATAGGGCTATGCCGTTAAGAAATGCCCTTTAGGTTTGCCTTTTTATTTTATTTTATTTTTTATTTTGGGTGCAATATTATTATTATTACTTGCACAATTTGTATTTAGGAACATTACTGCTTTAAGAGAGAAAATTTTAAACCCTCAGAAATTACTCTCAGTCTAACGAGTTCTTTTCCACTGACTACAGACATCATTAGGGGATGCCTATAGCCTGGGGCTGTGCATGAACTTTTTCTTCTAACTGTACACTTTATGTATAATTTAGCTTCCTTGCCTAAATTATTCAAGCAAATAGTGAGTGAAAATAATGGAGTTCACTGAAACCTTCCAGAGTATTAGAATAAAACAGTTTTTTACGTTGATTTGAATTTTTAAGCTTTTTAATCATGGGTTTCAAATGGAATATGAATGTTTTCAGCTCTTCGTGGCTTGTCCCCCTGTGCCTTCTCTCTCTTTCTCCCCTCCCCACCGCCCTCCCCTGAAGAAGAAAAAAATAAGGCAGGAAACTGTCTTTAACTGTTTATACTGTCAATTAATAAACACTGCTGAGGTAGAAAGCTACCTAAGGTAGAAAAGTTAACAGCTGAGGGGCAGAAACTGTAGATACATTGTGCGTGGGGAATTTCCTCTCATATCACTGTGCGCCCTCCACTTAAAGCGTTTGATAGGTCAGCCTCATAAAGAGGCCCACAAAAGTTAGTTGCCTAGCCTCTAGTCTGCTAAAGGGCTAGTAGTTTGCCTGTTCCCTGCAGCCAGCCAGAAACTTCAAAAATTGCCTTCCCTCCAGTGGACTAGCTTGGTTTCCATGCTGATCACAAAGGAAGACGCTTCTGTCCACCACTGGCAGTGGGCTTGTTTCTGGTAACCTGCAGCTATTGCAGCTGTTGAGTCATTCAACACAAAGCTGTGTTTTTGTTTTTTTAGTGTACGGAAAGCATAGCGCCTACTAACATGTTGCAAAGGATCCTAATTCTTAAAGTAGCGCAGATGTTGTGCTACCAAACATTTCTTGGAGGCAGCCCTTCTCTCTGGAGGAAATTGCATTTTCCCAGTGATAAACCATAATATTTTGCTTTTGGGGAAATGCTCCTGTTTCAATAGAGCCATGTGGATTTGAAATCTGATTGCTTGTGCACATATTATTAATGCTAACACTGATTAATACGTCCACTATGTCACTGGCGTTGCATCAGGCTCTCTGGGTGCATTCATAAAGAATGTGTTAACTGATCAACCACCATCTTCAGATTAATGAAACCTGAGGACACTTGAAATGTTTTTAACATTAGGCTGAACAGCTTGCGACGTGCAAATCTGCTGAAATTCCTTACTACAGATCTTAGGATAATAGAAAAATTGGAACCAAGTCTGGCGCAGTTACACTCCTGCTGTTACCTAATCTCATGATTTGACGATCTCTCGATCTGTTTTCTGTGTGGTTTTTCCTCTGTCGCTGTCTCTCCCTCATTAATATATGTCTTATTTTTTTATTTTAAAAAATAACCTATGTACATTGCCATAGTAGAGGCTATGGGGGGGCTTTGAAGTTGTGCAAAGTGGGCAATTGCAGTTCCTTCCTCTGCAAGAAGATCTGATGAAAGAAGATTAAAGCAGAGAGGGAAATGTCTCTTCACAGAGGTAGAGTTGTGTTCCTTGTAAACATGCAAAAAGGAGTCGTCGTCATCATCATCATCATCCATCCACTATGCAAAGCTGACTGTATTTCTTAGGATTTGGGTTTCTACACAGAATTGCTGCATACTCCAAATCATTGTGATAAATGATCTGATCCACCAGACCGGGAATGTTGGAGATGGAAAGATATTGTGATGGTGCTTAACACCCAAGGTGCTCTAGGATACAGAAATGATTAATATTAGCCCCACAATGAAGAGCTTTGAAGTAAAAATTTAAAAATATTCAGATAGAGCACAGTCTCATTGAAATGAACAGGTTATAAGAGCCTAGCAAGATGTTTAAACCCTGATTATTTCAAAGGAACATAGGCATTCAAAACTTCCTCTGAATTTTGCACGCATATCTACTGAAATGTTTTGGTGGAGCTGGTTTTGTCTTAATAAACCTTCCATTTGGCAATCACCACAAAGGCACAAAATTCAGATTACGAATGCCGGTTCAGCCGCAAGATTTGGGGGTATTGCTCATAACTGGTAGCCACTGGGGATTAGCAATCCAACTTCTTACAGTCAGGCTCTCAGAAATGTATGCACTCCTAAATTCCACTGAAGGTTAGAAAGAGCAAGAGTTTAATGTGAAGTCTTGATAGGAGCTTAGATAGAGAAGAGTCAATCTTTGTGGTCCATGAGGCAGAGATGAGAAATACCTCATGTGTATCCATGCTTACTGTTAGTACCTGACCCAATACTTCATTATTCCACCAGAAGTCTGAATTAGCTAGCATAACGTTTGGATCAAGTCCTTTATAACTTATGCAGTACAGACTTCCATACGATTCTAGATCTATTTAGTGAACCATAACACTATTTGTGCAACCTTTGGAATCTTCAGAGGTTCCATTCCAGTAATCATCTAGAAGTTTGAATATTTATCTGCTGCCTGTCTATCCAAACATATCCATAACTTTTTGCTCAAACCTTCTTTTGGAGATATTAGGAATGGGGGATTTTCCTGAAATATTCACTAGGTTACTGGGACAAGAAACAGAGAGAACACCAAAGACTTTTGAGTTTCTAAAACGTCTGCTTCAGAGTTTGTTATTTTTATTATAATAATATTAAAAATTGCTTTCCCCAAGTGATATTCTGAATCTGTTCATTACCAATTGGGCATGGTAAATCAATCTTCATAAGAAGCCACAACACTTCTACAAGTTTTAAAACTGAACTGTTTAGGTATACCCCCAATATAATTTTCTGTGAATTTGTGGGTGCATCTAAGTAAGCCCTGCATGAATTGAAAGGTGCCTTCATGTAGAAGCCCCCAGATTTTACAAGAGCCTAAATCTAAATCACATTTTTACACACTTTCTAAAAAAAAAAAAGTGCTTTCCCTGGCATAGGATAAAGGAAAAACCTGTAGATGCATCTTCATAACAGCTTTTGGGTGGATGGTCTTGAGAAGAAAACCTTGCTAGCATTGTAAGGGAACCAGACCACTGTCACAGAGAAGCTGGAGTAAATGGGGAAATAAGTGAAGAGATCCTTCATATTTACTTTGCAGTGATGCAGTCTTTTGAGATGCCTTCTGAACATGTTTGTCTGGGGCTGGGGCCAAAGTAGCCACATCGGTACACAGACTGTGGCTCAGTGTCTCCTCCAGATCCAAACAGACTTGGTTTCTCAAACCCTCTCCTGAATTTTACACTGTTTAGTACAATCCTTAATCATGTAATAGTATTGCTCTATTCTGCTTTGATCAGACCACACCTGAAATACTGTGCCCAATTCTGGCCACCACAATTTAAGAAGGATGTTGACAAGCTGGAATGTGCGCAGAGGAGGGCAACCAAGATGATCAAGGGTCTGGAAACCAAGCCTTATGAGGAGTGGTTGAAGCAGCTGGGGATGCTTAGCCCGGGAAAAAGTAGACTGAGAGGAGATATGATAGCCATCTTCAAATATCTCAAGAGCTGTCGTACTGTCATATGGAAGAGGGAACAAGCTTGTTTTCTCCTGCTCCAGAGGGTACAACAAGAAAGGAGATTCCGACCAAACATACGGAAAAACTTTCTGACAGTAAGAGCTGTTTGACAGTGGAATGGTCTTCTTCTGGAGGTTGTGGACTCTTCTTCCTTAAGCAGAGGTTGGATGGTCATCTGTCATTGATGCCTCAGTTGAGATTCTTGCATTGCAGGGCATTGGACTAGATTACTCTTGAGGTCCCTTCCAACTCTATGCTTCCATGATTCTATGTGTTGGAAAATTTACCTTGGTGCATGGAACACTAGGTTTCCCCATTCTCATTAGAAAGCTGCCCATAATTTTGTATGAGCAAAACATGGTTTTTTTATATAAAACAACAACAACAACAACAACAACACCCTGTTTGGGTGCTTTACTACAGGATTTCACAGCACTCATCTGTTTCCAGACACCAGCACAAATTGTATAGAATGTATATTTGGCACAGTTGTACAAACACAAAACACAACCCTTATTTTTCTTTGCAGACCTAAAAGTTCACACATGCCCTACTGTGCTGATAATACCACTGAACAGCTCCCTGACATAAGGTTTAAATAAATATATGTTAAAATGAAGGGGCAGGGGGAGAAGAGCTTGGAACTCGGGAAAACTATTGGTCGTTCCCTTTTTCATCAGGTCAACTAAGCAGAAAAGAAAGAAATGGATTGCGAAATCTCTTGATAGAGTTGCATTATTTCCCACAGAATTCAAATTCACAAAAGCCTCCTGAAACTCTCCCTATGAGAATTTCTTTTCCAACATTGTTAGCGATAACATATATCCATAGGTAAGCTCAGCCCATCTTCCCAATTCCCCGTATCTCTTGAAAATTAATGTATTCCCTTAAGCCGATATAACTTTCTGACATCTTGACCATCTATCCTTTTATCTCACTCTTCCCCTTGGAGTTTGAATTTTTGTTTTATTTTTAGTTTAAAGCTGGGCTGTGCTAAATCTATGTGAGGCTTATTTTTTCTTACAAAAGTGCCACTTATTGGACTTGGTGAAAGACGAACAACCTCCTCTTCATTGTGAAATGATTCTCTTTCGTTTAGATGTGAAGTTCTTGGCTCTGTTTTGGCCAGTGCTTTTTTTCTGGAGGGACACAGGGGTATACATACCCCTAAACATTTTGTGAATCTTTGTACTTCTGTCCATTTACTGTATTTATTTCCCCCAATTTGAAGTATAAAATGGTGGTTTTCTTGAGTCAAAATGAGAGTACCCCTAAACATTTTTTTTTAGAAAGAAGGCACTGGTTTGAGCACATTTTCCAGAAGTGCTCCAGGTATCTTACGGGCTGGTGAGTGTATACACTATATTGAAAAGTGTATGATTTCTTTCTTAGCCCTCATATTTCTTTAGGAGTATGCCAACTTTCTACTTTTTGGATGCGAGCCCTTGTTCCCAGTGGTGTACGGAGCTGCTTTGCCACCCGGAGCAGCAAATGCTCCGCAGCACGCGTGCAACATGATGTCATGGCGCATGTGCACTAGGGAGTGCAGTCCGTCCGGGCTGCTGGGTGCAAGCACCCGCTGCACGGAAGGGCTGCGGCAGCCTGTCCGTGCAGCGGCTGCTCGCACGGCAACTCGCAAGGCTGCCGGACGCGAGCAGAGAGTTGCCGTGCGAGCAGCCGCCGTGTGGAAGTGGTGCCGGGCAGCGGCTTGCGAGTCGCGGAGGGGTGGCACCGAGTGTCACCCCCCCCTCCAGGCTGGAACCGGCTAGAACCGGGGGCGTGCCTCTCTCAACGCCCCCACCTTCCTACGCCACTGCTTGTTCCATATTTGCCAGAGCTGTAGCCACTGCTGCCACCAGCATTGTGGCAAAGTTTACTTCCACAACTGGTTCCATCAGATAGAGCCATAGCTGTCAACTTTTCCCTTTTTTTTAAAAGGGAAATTCCCTTATTCCGAATAGGATTCCTCGCGAGAAAAGGTGAAAGTTGACAGCTATGGATAAAACAGCACTTAGTATATACAGCTTTTTAACGGACAGGAGGCAGCAGGTGAGGTTGGGGAAAATTATATCGAGCAACAATACCATCAATACCGGTGCTCCCCAGGGGTGTGTGCTTTCCCCACTGCTTTTCTCTCTCTACACAAATGAATGTACCTCAACTGATCCATCGGTTAAGATCTTGAAATTTGCTGATGACACAACAGTTATTGGGCTTATCCAGGAGGACGATGAATCTGTGTATAGGAGGGAAGTAGACCATCTTGTTTCGTGGTGCACCGAAAATAATTTGGTACTAAATACCCAAAAGACAGTAGAAATGGTAATTGATTTCAGAAGGCACTCTTCGGTTCTGCCACCACTTTCCATTCTTGGTAACATGGTCCTAGTAGTAGAGTCCTTTAAGTTCCTGGGCTCTATAATTTCTTATAACTTAAATTGGTCAAGCAACATCAATAGTATTATTAAAAAGGTCCACCAGAGGCTGTATTTCCTGCGTCAACTAAGGAAATTTAAATTGTCCCAGGAAGTGTTGATCCAATTCTACAGAGGCATCATTGAAACTGTTCTCTGTAATTCTATAACAGCTTGGTACGGTACAGCCTCCAAGAGAGACAAGAAAAGGCTCCAACGAGCTGTAAGAATTGCAGAAAGGGTAATTGGTGTTAGCTTGCCTTCAATAGAGACAATTTATGCTACCCGAGTTAGGAAGAGAGCAGAGAGAATTGTAGCAGATCCTTTACATCCCGGTCATCATCTGCTTGATTTACTTCCATCTGGACGTCGCTACAGGACTTCATATACAAAATCGGCCAGGCACAAGAATAGTTTTTTCCCTTGTGCCATTAAATTGTTAAATTCGTAGTTGTATAGCTTAAGGGGAGGTAAAATATGGGTGGGGTTTCTTTGCTTCTTTGTATTGTGAGAGGAACAGTGTCTGTATGTTTACATTGCAATGTAGCCGAATTATTCCTATTCCTATATTGTTGTTTGCATCTGTCCGCCTCAGGCAATGGAAGAGTGCGCCATCAGGGGTGAAGTCAAACCGCTGGAGAGTTACAGCACCTGCTGTGGCTGTAGAGACCATTACATGAGAGATCCTGGCCCAACTGCACTGACACAGTTAATTTCCAGGCCCAATTCAAAGTGCTGGTTCTGACTTATAAAGCCTTAAACAGCTCAGGACTGCAATACCTCAAGGGCCATCTCTCCGCATATAAACCAATCCAGACTCTGCAATCATCATCTGATGCCCTACTTCATGTGCCTCCTTCATGAAAGGTCTGCTTTTCTGCAGCGGTTCTCTGTGGAACGCTCTTCCCAGGGAGGTTCATCTGGTGCCTTCATTATACATCTTTAGGTGCCAGGCGAAAACGTTTCTCTTCAACCAGGCCTTGGGCTAATTAATATTCTATGGCCTTTTAAATGTGTTTGTGGCAAATGGGGTTATTGTCTTGTTTTGTTTTTTTTGTTCTCACTGTTTATTTGTGCTTTTATCATGTATTTTTATCTTGTGAAGTCCCCTGAGGTCTTCGGATGAAGGGTGATATATAAATTTAATTATTTAATAAATTGCTTTCTTGCAGCTGGGGCAGATAGACGCATCCAGTTGTGCTGCTGCAGATGCAACATGGTGTAGTGGTTAAGAGTGGTAGACTCATAATCTGGTGAACCGGGTTCGCGTCTCCGCTCCTCCACATGCAGCTGCTGGGTGACCTTGGGCTAGTCACACTTCTCTGAAGTCTCTCAGCCCCACTCACCTCACAGAGTGTTTGTTGTGGGGGAGGAAGGGAAAGGAGAATGTTAGCCGCTTTGAGACTCCTTCGGGTAGTGAGAAAGCGGGGTATCAAATCCAAACTCTTCTTCTATGTGCTCCTTCCTTTTCTACCCACAGCTATGGATGCATGACCTGGCTGTCTCCAGGCACCTGATATGTGCTTGACAAGTAATGCTGATGTTACTTGTTGTTGAGCAACACACTTAGGTCTTTATGTCGTGTAAAACGCTTAGGTCTTTATGTCGTGTACATACACATGCACTTGAAAGAATATACAGGAACATTTCATAAGGTGGGCCAAAAGTAAAGAGAGGAATAATTTTGTAAAAAGCAGAAGCAAAAAGCGCTGGCCTTTTAAAATTCTGACCCAGTGTTCTGCAGGAATTTGTCGTTTGTCTTTCTTTAATCTTGGTTGAACTGTCCTAGGATTCTTTCTGAGTTCTAGAGATATATTGGTTTTGTTTGTTCGTTGCTCTCATTTCAAATGCACAGAAGTTCTTTGAGCTAATATTTCATTTCGGCATTCACAGCATTCCCAACACTGTACATACAACATGCAATCCTAGGAATGGAATGGTGGGCCTGTCTGTGTAAAATTGTGAGTGCAGGGCTCTTCCTGATAATGAATGCTTGAGCCTTGTACTCAGCTTTTTACAAAATGCGTTTCTGCTTAAGTATCAGATAATCACAATGAAATATTCTTAACATTCCATCCTGTAAATGGAATTTTGATGTCACACACATTTCTCCATCAGTTTTGCTCAGGAATGAATTAATGACAGTACTGATGATGGACGCATACATTAGCAACTCTTCCTAGTGAGATGCTCTGGCCTGTCATATTATCACGCAGAGCTAAACAATGGAACTGTACTCCAGGAGAAAGAACTCTGTGTGACAGAGACCAAAAAAAAAAAAAAAAAAGACCAAAACATACCAGTTCACTTTCACATGCTACCTAAACCAAATGTTGCTATTAAAAAAACAGCAACAACACCCTGTAATATTTGTTTAATGTACTATGATGTACATTAAGCCATTTGGTGGGAATAAAGAAATCACAGTATAGGTTCTGGGGGAAACTGGGAAAGTCTAATTTTGATAGAGCCTCTAAAGCTGGGGTGGGGAACCTGTGGCTCCCCAACTGTTAGAGTCTCACAAGTTCCCCATTGATGCAAACATATGAAACAGACTCCGCTTGAATGTGTGACAGGAATCAGAAAATGGCTCCTTGAACTGTGTCCGGAGAGAGCCAGTGTGGTGTAGTGGTTAAGAGCGGTGGACTCGTAATCTGGGGAACCGGGTTCGCGTCCCCGCTCCTCCACATGCAGCTGCTGGGTGACCTTGGGCTAGTCACACTTCTCTGAAGTCTCTCAGCCCCACTCACCTCACAGAGTGTTTGTTGTGGGGAGGAAGGGAAAGGAGAATGTTAGCCGCTTTGAGACTCCTTCGGGTAGTGAAAAGCGGGATATCAAATCCAAACTCTTCTTCTTCTTCTTCTTCTTCTTCTTCTTCTTCTTCTTCTTCTTCGATGTCTATGATACCTGGCATATCTGATTGCATTGGGCAATACATTCCACTAAACCCTTCAAGTACAGTGGTACCTTGGTTGGTACAGTGGCTTGGTTCCTGAACAAATCAGCTCCCAAACGCTGCAAATGTTCCAGTTTGCAAGTGTTTTTTTGGCAGCTGAAGGTCCAATGCGGCTTCCACGGCTTCCAACTGAGTGAAGGAAGCTCCTGCAGCCAATCGGAAGCCATGCCTTGGTTTTCGAACAGTTTCAGGAGTCAAACAGACTCCCAGAATGGATTAAGTTCGACAACCAAGATACCACTGTATATATATATCTAAGTGAACAAGTCCTAAACTCAACCGGTGATTGCTAAATAGCAAAGTTGATTCCAGTTCAGATAAACTTTATCTGGGCGAATTCATATTACAGACTGAAACTGATCTAAAAATCATTCCCTCTTCCCAGGAAATCCTGGGAACTGTAGTTTAGTGAAGGGGATCAGGGACCTCTAAATGTGGAATGCGCATCACCGTGCAATAATTTGATGGTTCTCTTACACTGATGTCAAATGAATATTTGCAGAGGAGGAATTCTCTTCTCCTTCAGCTCCCCACCCACTTGTGACTTCTCTTTTAAAAAAATAATAATAATAATATTTATTGCATTTTAAAACAACAACAACAAACAAACAAACAAAACACAACATGCAAACAAAACACAAAAAATTCACAATCCATGACATTGCTGAGCTGCATTGTCCAATTATCTCCTATAGAAGGTTCCTCTTCTCAAATCTTAAATTTTAATAAAAAGAAAAATCAATCAAATCTGTCCAAAAATTAAATGATATATATTACCGAAAACCTATCTGCACTTCCATAAGGATACATTATATATTACAATACTTCTTCAGATACTCTCTAAATTTCTTCCAGTCTTCTTTCACCTTCTCCTCTTTCTGGTCGTGGATCCTTCCAGTCATCTCGGCAAGTTCCATGTATTCAAACATCTTTATCTGCCAGTCATTTATCGTAGGCATCTCTTGCGTTTTCCAGTGTTTGGCTATTAATAACCTAGCTGCTGTTGTGGCGTACAAAAAGAATGAATAATAATAATAATAATAATAATAATAATTTATTATTTGTACCCCGCCCATCTGGCTGGATTTCCCCAGCCACTCTGGGCGGCTTCCAACAAAAATCAAATACAAAAATATCACACATTAAAAACTTCCCTAAAAAGGGCTGCCTTCAGGTATTTTCTGAATGTCAGGTAGTTGTTTATTTCCTTGACCTGTGATGGGAGGGCGTTCCACAGGGCGGGCGCCACTACCGAGAAGGCCCTCTGCCTGGTTCCCTGTAGTTTTGCTTCTCGCAGTGAGGGAACCGACAGAAGGCCCTCGGCGCTGGATCTCAGTGTCCGGGCTGAATGATGGGGGTGGAGACGCTCCTTCAGGTATACAGGACCGAGGCCGTTTAGGGCTTTAAAGGTCAGCACCAACACTTTGAATTGTGCTCGGAAACATACTGGGAGCCAATGCAGATCTCTCAGGACCGGTGTTATATGGTCCCGGCAGCCACTCCCAGTCACCAGTCTAGCTGCCGCATTCTGGATTAATTGCAGTTTCCGGGTCACCTTCAAAGGTAGCCCCACATAGAGCGCATTGCAGTAGTCCAAGCGGGAGATAACCAGAGCATGCACCACTCTGGTGAGACAGTCCGCGGGCAGGTAGGGTCTCAGCCTGCGTACCAGATGGAGCTGGTAGACAGCTGCCCTGGATACAGAATTAACCTGCGCTTCCATGGACAGCTGTGAGTCCAAAATGACTCCCAGGCTGCGCACCTGGTCCTTCAGGGGCACAATCTGTCTTTGGGATCTCATCCCCACTTGTGACTTCTCATCTTCTACCACGTTGGCAGCACAGCCCCTTTCTCTCAAGGAGCTGCCGAACAAACTTGGAGAAACTGGAGATGGCATCTGTAGTGCGACTAGGCCCCCCCGAGGTGAATTAGAGGTTATTATGTATAAGGAAATTGGCATCTTGAGAATGCAGGCCTGTTGTCCGTGCCTGGTTCTCCCTTTAAGATAAACTTTCTCCCCCCTAACACCTTCTTAAGGGGCTAGCTAGTCAAATCAAGATTTACGCTAAGTGGTGTCCTTGCCCAGCTGGGAGGGAGAGTCAAAGATCAAACAGCGAGGCTGGGAAAATTGGGGAGTAGCCAGACATCCGCAGCCTGCGGTGAATCAACATGCGCGCAGCTGCGTTAATTACCTGACATTAGTAAAATACGCCTGAGGTCATTGGTGATTGGAGAATGTATATTCGAGCTTAAATCTGGTTGGGTGTTTATCGGGACCACGAGGGATTATCATGTATATTAACCTCGTGTTTAGAGATGCTAATTGTCGTCGTCAGTCAGATACCTGTGGGCTGGTTTTGACCAAGAGGCTGTAACTCTCAGCTGGGGGCGAGCGGCTAGCTGCCCAAGAAAAACCCATGATGTGTCGTGCTGGATAGCCGGGAACAATTGTCTTTTATTTAACCAAGCCTTTTGTGAGTACGTTTAGTTAGTTATATTCTACAACGTTTTTATTTTTGTTTGTACTCTCTTCTGGAAATGTGTAACCTTGTTTTAATCTCTTTCTTTTAAATAAACTTTTGAATTATATTACTGTTGCCTTGTTTTGCCTTTGGTTAATAAGTGAAGCTGAATCCAGCGTCTGACCACTTGGAACCTACCAGGCTTTTGAGTATCTTCTGGCTACACAGTAAAGTGGGCCAAGGCGTGAAGCCTGTGCAATTAAGGTGGAGGTGTGACTCCCTGACACCTCTATCGGCTTCACAGCAAGGGAGTGGTGGCAGCGTACTTGTGTGTGTTTGGTCATGCTTTTGGGGGGTTCCTACAGACCTTCCCCCGCCTAGTTAAGAGCTCTACAGGGCTCCGAGGCAGATAATTGCCGGAAGGGGAGGAGGGGGCCTGTGAGGAATCTTCTAAATCCGCTACATGTTGGCAGCGAGTGGGATCTTCGACTTCGCTGATCAAAGGCAAACTAAGAAACACTAATTGTGTGGGCACGTATTTCTTGTGAAGAGTACAAACGTTTTGTAATTAGTAAGTTAGGGATGGCAGGAGTGTCAGACCCGACCGAGACTTTGCAGACTCTGGACCGATGGGGGTCGAGAGAAAGTCTTAGTCCCCCGCCTTATGGGACAGAGTTGCCAAGGAGACCAACTTCAAAGGGGGAGGAAGCTCACCGTTCCGGAGGGCCTCTAGCAGAAGCCGGGGAAGAGGTGCAGCAGCAATTTCAAACCTGTTGGGAAGAAGAGGTTCGAGCAGCCGAGGTGCACCTAGAGGGAAGATATTCTACAACTTCCGAGCCAACAGTACGCCCCAAGCAGACGGTGTGTGTGCCAGGTCGAGGCTGGGGTTCAGGCAGCCTTATGGACGGCCAGAAGAATGCGTCAGCGTCACCCTGCTGCAGCCGGACCAGCTAGCGTGGGGGAGCAGATTCAGCAGGAGCTGCCGAGATACTTCAAGGAAGGCCGTGCCAGGGATCCTGATGACTACCGTGAGCCGGGACATCAGCCCAGGAGCCGTGCTAGAGACGTGAGTGACTATCAGGGGTTGAGACCCCAGTTTAGAGGGCAGACCACGGATGTGGGGGACTATAGAGAGGCTCGCAGAGCCACTGCCCATCGGGAAGATGAGATGGGGCACCCTGTTTATCGAGAGGGTAGCCCTGGGAGAGCATATTTGCCGGATGGACAGAGGGGACCCAGGGGGCTGCCTCAATGGACTGAGCAGGGGGAAGTCTATCTGCCGCGCCCAAGGAACCGGCAGGACTGCTGGGAAGAACAGGCAGAGCGTCCGGAGGGACGTAGGGCGTATTACCCCCCTCCTCGAGAATACAGCCGGGAAGAGCATCCCCGGGTTGCCCCAAGACGATCACCAGGCGAGGTTGCGTTGCAAGACATTAATTTGAAGCTCTTTCCAACTTACAAGCCACCCAATGACGTGTTAAGTTTTCTAACACTGTTCGAACTGACTTGCAAAGAAGTGGGTGTGCCTGAGCGTTTATATATGACCATTTTACGGCCTTTAGTTACAGCAGAGCTGGCTGATTTGTTGGGCCAGATGCCAGCACAACAATTCTTAAATTATCGCCTTTATAAAGATCTTGTACTTCAACGTTATGGCCGACAGCCAGAATGTTACAGACGCGCCTTTCGGAAGGTGGACAAGTCAGCGTCCACAGAGAACTTTCCTCTTGTTGCAGCAAAAGTTGCGCAGCAGTTTGATTTTTGGTTGTCAGCCGCAGAAGTGGATACCTTTGCGAAGTTAAGACAAACTATGATTTTGGAGCAGTTTATGCGCTATCTGCCTGCAGAACTGGCTAGCTTAGTGGCAGACCAAAATCCAACTACTTATGAGCAGGCTGCGAAGTATGCAGAATCGTTCCGCTTGAACAGGACTAATTTGGGCAATAAAAGTCAGCCGGCCGGAGGCCGATCTGCTAATTTAGGGTCGGTGGGGAAGGCTGCTTTTCAACCCAGAGAGTGGGAGAAAAAACCCGGAGTGGTGCCTAAGGACTCTGTGTCGGGGGGAGGCGACAAGGCCAAAATTACCCCTGCCTCGGGCCTTTGCTTTTTCTGCAAGCGGGGGGGCCATGTCAAAGCATTTTGTCCGCTTTTAAAAGAAAAGCGGGGCCCCGTAGCTTCGTCTACTCCGGCGGTTCGTGTGATCCAACCCCATGGAGAAGACTGGGATGCGGAGAGCCAAGCCCAGATGGCGAGGAAGACCACCAACCTAGACGGGAGGGAGCAGGGTTTGAAGCCGCCTGCTGTGGCTCCTAGAAGTATTATGTCTGTTGCCTCTGCTCCTGGTGCGGGACCTGTTGGGACTGGGACAAATGTGGCTGTGGCACCACACATAGAGTGGGCGAATAGGGAATATTCTGCACCCATCAGAATTAATCGTATTACTGTTGATTCATTCCGTGACTCTGGAGCTGATATCACCAGTGTGGCAAAGAACTTGGTTCTGCCACAGCAGATCCAGCCAAAGCCTTTGAAGGTTTCCCCATATGGGGTGGACGCTATCTACCGTCCTACTGCGATTGTGCCAGTGTCTTACCAAGGATATGAGGGGGACCATTTTGTAATCCTGCATGATCCTGGGGAATGTAAGACAGCGGTTTTGATTGGGAATGATCTTGGGTACAAAGTCTACCTGCAAACTCTATCGGAGTGTACCCTAAAGACAGAGACACAATTAGTTGAAATGCCGGAGGGGGAGGAGCAGAGCCATTCCTGTCAGCAGCTGGCGGAGAATCCTCAGGAGGAAGGGGGGCCGCCCTTTCCACCCAGCCAGGCCGCAGGGACTGAGTTTGGGACTCCTGCCGTGCTGGAAAATCTACAAGTGTTTGCAGCTGAGCAGCAATCTGATCCTTCCTTGCAAGATTGTCGGGAGGCAGCAAAGAAACCTTCCCGAGGGGAGAAACGTGTGGGGTTTCTGTATCAGAAAGATCTGCTGTATCGACAGTTCTGGCCGAAGAGGAGCATAGACCAGGACTGTGTTTTGCAATTAGTAGTCCCTATGTCCATGCGTGAGAAAGTCTTAACTCTAGCTCATTCTGATGCTTTAGCTGGGCATTTTGGGGTAAAGGGGACTCTGGAACGTGTCTCTCGTTATTTCTATTGGCCTGATGTTCATAAAAGTGTAAAAAATTATGTAAGGTCTTGTGATGTGTGCCAAAGGGTGGGGAATGCTCGAGATGCTAGACCTAACTCCTTGCAGAGTGTTCCTTTGGAGGCCCATGTGTTTGAAAAATGGGGAATTGATTTATTGGGGCCTTTGCCGAAAGCTAAAGGCGGGAAGATGTATATCTGTTCTGTTTTGGATTATGCTTCTCGTTATTTGTGGGCGGTGCCTCTACCCAATACTTCCGCCCAAAGTTTAGTGAAAGCTTTGATGCAGGCTTTTTGCACTCTGGGTATGCCTAGAGTCATTGTCTCAGACCTGGGTACGAATTTTATGGCAGGACTAACCCAAAAGGTTTTGCAGGTTGCTAAGATTTCCCATCACCCTGCAGTGGCTTTTCAACACCAAGGAAATGGGGCGGTGGAACGTGTTCAAAGAACTCTGGGCCAGATGTTAAGGAAATATGCTTTGGCTCATGGTCCCCATTGGGATCAGAACTTGCCCTTTGTAGTAGCTGCATATAATGACTCTTACCAGAGAAGCCTAGGGTTTGCCCCAAACCAAGTGGTTTTTGGGAAACTTTTGAATTCTCCTCTGTCCATGCTCAGGAGTGAGTGGGAGGGGTCAGAAGAAGAAGAAGGCATTAAGTTACCCTCTGTGTCAGAATATTTTGTAAACTTGAGAAAAACTCTGTCTGAGATCTGGGAACTTGCCAAAGAGAATTTAGAAGGGGCACGTGTGACCCAGAAAAGGGATTATGATGTGAAAGCAGTACAAAAGGATTTTCAGGTGGGAGACAAAGTGCTGATCCTGAAACCCGGTCGCCCACATAAACTGGATGTTAAATGGAGTGGGCCTGGGGTGGTTACAGCTAAGCTAAGTACTGTGCGCTATTTGGTGGATTGCTCTGAGTTGCACGGGCGCCCAAAGGAGTACCATGCTAATTCCTTAAAACGGTACTTTGAGCCCGGGGTCCCTGTTCTAGCCATTTCAGGAGGCCTAGGGGATACCCCTTCTGCACCTATGGACCTTTTGGAAGAATACAAGCAGGCTGGTGCAATTTCAGATGTTTTACGGTTGCCGGGACTGTCAGAACGGCAAGCTGAGGAGCTGTATGAGGCCCTCAAGCCTTTTGAAAATATTTTTAGCACCAAGCCTGGTCGAACCCATTTGGCGCAGCACCACTTTAATACAGGGGATGCCGCTCCTATTGCCTCTCGTCCCTACAGGGTCAGTGAGGCGCATGCTCGCAGTGTGGAGGCGGAGTTGAAAGAAATGTTGGAACTAGATGTCATAGAGCCTAGTAAGAGTGCGTGGTCGTCTCCTATAGTCCTGGTGCCCAAAGGGGGAGGGGGGATTCGCTTTTGTGCAGATTACAGGAGACTAAATTTAGTGACTACCCCAGATGTTTTTCCCCTGCCCAGGGTTGATACCTTAATTGAGAAACTGGGAGGGGCCAAGTTTATTTCTGTCTTGGATCTGACCAAAGGATACTGGCAGATCCCCCTGACCCCTGAAGCGGCTGAAAAGTCAGCTTTTACCACCCATGTGGGGCTGTTTCAATTCAAAGTTCTCCCGTTTGGACTCCGAAATGCACCTGCCTGTTTCCAAAGGTTAATTAACTCATTAATTCATGATATGAGTGAGTATTGTTGTGCTTATTTGGATGATCTTGCCATTTATTCCAATTCCTGGCAGGAGCACTTAGAGCATGTACAGAAAGTCTTGTCCAGACTAACGGAAGCCAACCTGACGGTCAAGCTTGCTAAGTGCCAGTTTGCTCAGGGGGAGGTTGTATACTTGGGTTTCAAAGTTGGCTCTGGAAACATCAAGGCTTTAGAAGCTAAGATCCAGAGTGTGCAAGAATGGCCTCGCCCGCAGACAAAGAAGGACGTGCAGAGTTTCATTGGTGTGGTTAATTACTATAAAAGGTTTATTGTCCATTTTTCCACACTGGCCAGTCCTCTGACTGATTTGTGTAAAAAGTCCTTACCCCTTAAGGTGAATTGGACTGATAAGTGTCAACAGGCTTTCCAGTTGCTCAAACAAGCCTTAGTGAGCTCTCGTGTGATGCTTGCTCCAGACCAAAGTCGCCCCTTCGTGGTTCAGACTGATGCCAGTCAGACAGGATTGGGGGCTGTTTTAATTCAGCAGGATGAAGCGGGGGAGTGGCGCCCAGTGGTTTATTTGAGCAAAAAGCTACTTCCTCGAGAACGTAATCTGGCAGTTATTGAGAAGGAATGCCTTGCTTTGGTGTGGGCTTTGACAAAATTGCGCCCATATTTGTGGGGAAATGTCTTTGAGGTCCAAACTGATCATTCACCTCTGTGTTGGTTAGAGAGGGTGAAAAATACAAATCAAAAACTGTTGAGATGGAGTTTGACACTGCAAGATTACCAATTTACTGTGACCCATCTTCCTGGGAAGAAAAATATTGTTGCTGATGCTCTTTCTCGTATGTATCAAGCTGTAGAGTGATGCTGCTAAACTTAAGGGTGCTTGTCGCTCACAGCTTAGCCAGATCTACCTCATTGTGTATATAGTGATGAAATTTCGGGACTTCACCCCAAATTTCATCTTAGACGGGAGGGTGTAGTGCGACTAGGCCTCCCCGAGGTGAATTAGAGGTTATTATGTATAAGGAAATTGGCATCTTGAGAATGCAGGCCTGTTGTCCGTGCCTGGTTCTCCCTTTAAGATAAACTTTCTCCCCCCTAACACTTCTTAAGGGGCTAGCTAGTCAAATCAAGATTTACGCTAAGTGGTGTCCTTGCCCAGCTGGGAGGGAGAGTCAAAGATCAAACAGCGAGGCTGGGAAAATTGGGGAGTAGCCAGACATCCGCAGCCTGCGGTGAATCAACATGCGCGCAGCTGCGTTAATTACCTGACATTAGTAAAATACGCCTGAGGTCATTGGTGATTGGAGAATGTATATTCGAGCTTAAATCTGGTTGGGTGTTTATCGGGACCACGAGGGATTATCATGTATATTAACCTCGTGTTTAGAGATGCTAATTGTCGTCGTCAGTCAGATACCTGTGGGCTGGTTTTGACCAAGAGGCTGTAACTCTCAGCTGGGGGCGAGCGGCTAGCTGCCCAAGAAAAACCCATGATGTGTCGTGCTGGATAGCCGGGAACAATTGTCTTTTATTTAACCAAGCCTTTTGTGAGTACGTTTAGTTAGTTATATTCTACAACGTTTTTATTTTTGTTTGTACTCTCTTCTGGAAATGTGTAACCTTGTTTTAATCTCTTTCTTTTAAATAAACTTTTGAATTATATTACTGTTGCCTTGTTTTGCCTTTGGTTAATAAGTGAAGCTGAATCCAGCGTCTGACCACTTGGAACCTACCAGGCTTTTGAGTATCTTCTGGCTACACAGTAAAGTGGGCCAAGGCGTGAAGCCTGTGCAATTAAGGTGGAGGTGTGACTCCCTGACACCTCTATCGGCTTCACAGCAAGGGAGTGGTGGCAGCGTACTTGTGTGTGTTTGGTCATGCTTTTGGGGGGTTCCTACAGACCTTCCCCCGCCTAGTTAAGAGCTCTACAGGGCTCCGAGGCAGATAATTGCCAGAAGGGGAGGAGGGGGCCTGTGAGGAACCCTCTAAACCCGCTACAGCATCAGACTTTAGTTTCAAAAATTCTGGGATACCAAAGGTCACACTCAGGAGCACACAGCACTTTGTCTCCTCCTTCCCTACCCTCTCCCGACTGCATGTTTCATTAGGGTTTCTAAACCCCGATTAAACATTAGGTTGACAAAGGGAGGAACACAGCAACTCTCCTCCTTCCCTTGCTCCCCCCTCCTGGCTGCAGATTTAATAGGGGTTTAAAACCCAAATTAAACTTTAGGGCTGGCCCCTGAATCATTTTAGGGTCTGGTTGGGGGCCAGTATGGATCAGGCAGTAGGTGGCATGCACAGAACTACTGACTGCTGCCTCACATTACTGTTTAGCATCTGTTCCAGAGTCCCCAGCAGATACACCAAGGGACAATGATGCTACTGACTTTTCCTGAAAGAATTCTAATTACTGTCCCACAGCCCAGGCTAATGTTTCCCCCTTGGTTGGCTGGCAACATTAATTGGATCTGTTTCACTTAGGCATAAACCTCTGTGCTTATACAAGGGATGCACAGTAGATTTTGGGCAGGGGGGCGGGGGCGGGAGAGACCTGGAAGTGTGTGTGTGTGAAGGTTCTGTTTATTAACTGAATAGAAAAAACTAGTTGAGGAGAAGAGAAGTTGGCAGTTGGGGGCCTTAAGTTATTCACCAGCTTTATTCTGCAAGGCTGGCATTCAGCGCCAGCACTGTGCATAGAGCAAAGAGGGTGAACGATGCAGTTCATGGAGAGGCAGCGATTCAATAACCAGCCCTGAAAATGATAGTATTACAGTTGGTCGTGTGCCATGCAAACTTAATGCCTGGATTCTTGAACTGGCAGCACCAACCCAACAGCCAATTGTTCCTTTTTCCCGTGGCTCCTCTCTTTCCGCCCGTGCTATTATCCTACAAATTGAAATCGGTCTTTGTTTTAGACCGATAGCCCATAGCATGGCTTAGGGAGATGAGACTTTATTGGGTGACAGAATGCATTATAATTGGAGGCCCACAGAAATAGGATTGAAATTGAAATGTGATGGCTAACTGCATTTCACCGGTGCCATTGTCTTGCAGTGGATCTGATAGCTCGTTGGAAAAGCAGTAAAAATGAAATTAGCCTAGACATCATGTTGGGAAAATAGTGATGAAATTATTCTTTCTCTTTGTGGCAAGGGAACGCATCCTCCACTTTCTTGGCAGAAAAGGAAGCTGTGTTGTGGCAGGATTTCTTGCTGGCTCTTAAAACTTTAGCATCCCTTTCCCTAAAGATGCTAGTGCAACTGACCAAAGCACCTGTGGGAAGGGTCGAGTTGCTGGAATATTAAGCGAAAGGTCCACGGTTGATCGCCGAAGAATTGATGCTTTTGAATTATGGTGCTGTAGAGGAGACTCTTGAGAGTCCCATGGACTGCAAGAAGATCAAACCTATCCATTCTGAAGGAAATCAGCCCTGAGTGCTCACTGGAAGGACAGATCCTGAAGCTGAGGCTCCAATACTTTGGCCACCTCATGAGAAGAGAAGACTCCCTGGAAAAGACCCTGATGTTGGGAAAGATTGAGGGCACAAGGAGAAGGGGACGACAGAGGATGAGATGGTTGGACAGTGTTCTCAAAGCTACCAACATGAGTTTGACCAAACTGCGGGAGGCAGTGGAAGACAGGAGTGCCTGGCGTGCTCTAGTCCATGGGGTCACGAAGAGTTGGACATGACTAAACGACTAAACAACAGCAACACTTTGTGAACATGTTTGTGCCAGTGCAAACGTGCTGGCAGGAGCACCAGAATGGCTCCACGGGTGCGATTGCACTGTGCAACCTCACGACTGCCTTGTTCTAGCCTCTCGTGGTTTGCAGAAGTGACTGAGCTAGAGAGACATCAGTTAAGTGGTGCCACATCGCTGCATCATCTTCTATATTCTTTCCCAGCTTCTGACTGTTCAATAGCATCACATATATATTAACTTCCTCATCTTATTTGCATCTATCATCGATCTACCCTAGATATGCCGTTCCAGTAGCATGTTTGGCGGACGTGCTTTGATGCGAAATAAAATTGGCTCTGCAACTTTACGCATAATGTTCTTTCCCTGCGCAAAATGTGCAGTGTTCACTCACTCCATATATCCCAGAAGGCTTCTCTTGCTAAACTTTGTTTTAAATAATTATTTTATTTCCATTATTTCCATTATAAATCGTCGTTATTATTTAAGAAATGGATTTATTAGAATTGGATGTCCACAAAGATATTAAAGGCTTTGGCCAGCATCTAGGCTGCAGTCCTTTTCGCACCAGCTTGGGAAAGACCAAACCCAAAGAGTGCTCAGTTAGGTGAGCACCACAACTTCAAAAGGATATTGACAAGCTGCAACATATGCGGAGGAGGGAGGCCAAGATGATCAAGGGTCTGGAAACCAAGTCTTATGAGGAATGGCTGAGGGAATTGACTATGTTTAGCCTGGAAAATAGGCGAGTGAGATGAGCTGTGATAGCCATATTCCAATATCTAAAGGACTGGCACATGGAAGGTGGAGCAAGCTTGTTTTCTCCTGCTCTGGAGGGTAGGACCCAAACCAATGGTTTCAAGTTACAAGAAATTAGAGTCCAAATAAACATCAGGGAGAACTTTCTGACGGTAAGAGCTGCTTGACAGTCAAATGGACTCCCATGAGAGGTGGTGGGCTCTCCTCTCCTGGAGGTTTTTAAGCAGAGTTTGGATGGCCATCAGCCATGGATGCTTCAGTTAAGATTCTTGCATTTCAGGGGGTTGAACTAGGTGACTTGAGGTCCCTTCCAACTCTACAATTCTGTGATTCTAAGTCCCATTGGACTCAATCAGGTTTCCTTCTTAGTAGGCACATATGCGCTGTCAATCATCATAAAGGTAAAGGGACCCCTGACCGTTAGGTCCAGTCGCGGACGACTCTGGGGTTGCGGCGCTCATCTCGCTTTACTGGCCGAGGGAGCCAGCGTACAGCTTCTGGGTCATGTGGCCAGCATGACTAAGCCGCTTCTGGCGAACCAGAGCAGCGCACGGAAATGCCGTTTACCTTCCCGCCAGAGCGGTACCTATTTATCTACTTGCACTTCGTGCTTTTGAACTGCTAGGTTGGCAGGAGCAGGGACCAAGCAACAGGAGCTCACCCCATTGCGGGGATTCGAACTGCCGACCTTCTGATCGGCAAGCCCTAGGCTCTGTGGTTTAACTCACAGCACCACCCGTGTCCCATGTCAGTCATCATAGTGAATAGCTATTGACCTATTATCCTCTATGAACTTGGCTAATCCTTCTTAGGCATGGCAGGGTAGGGGGAAAGTACTGGTAATTAATGAATAACCCAATGACATAATTTCTTGCAGGATGTCTCTTTAATATGTTTCAGCACAAATTCCATGGTGGGGAAGCACACTTGCTGCTTCATGTATTTTCTTGGAAACAGTTGATATATATATATATATATATATATATATATATATATATATATACACACACACACACACACACACACACACACACACACACACATATATGAGCTACAGCGTTTATAATGCACTGTTGAATTAACATTTTCTGTTTAAGAAAGGCAACCTGAGAAATTAAAATGATATTTGAAACATAAATCCTGTGTGCTAACAACTATCGTTATAGAAGCCAGCCAGAATCAACAGACACGGCTTGTTTTCCACACGGTCCTTCCTGGAGGCCAGTTTCTCCCGTTTTTCAGAAAACATCTGTGCAAATGCAGGGGGTGGACGAAACCCAGCAGGAATAGAAGCCATCAGTGGTTAGGTGTGTTATAAATACATTATTACTTCATTGTAATGGCATACAGGCCTTGGCTAGACTTCTCAATGACCTCACTAGCTGCTGTCAACCCTTGACTTGCTTGGTGAACAAGCATTCAAGACACAAGAGCCTGCTACAATGAGCTCAGTGCATGGTGAGCAAACAGGGAGATCAATCAGGAGGGATCCACACTTGTGTCTGACCATAATTCCTCCCCATGTAGAAAGTGTTGGGCCATATTAAACATAATGTCTAATGACAGAACTGCAAGCACTTTCTTTCAGTTCGTAACCTTATTCAACCTTTTCCTATAGTTTTAACTCTGGCAGATTTCCTTTAGAAGGTATGGGGAACCTGTAGCCCTCCATATGATGTTGGAATACAACAGCTCCCATCATGCCTGACTGTTGGTCATGCTGCCTAGGGCTGGTGGGATCTAGAGTCCAGCAACTTCTGGAGGGCCAAAATTCCACTACCTTTGTCCTAAAAGGTCATATGGTCCAGGCTGTAAGCAGTACCATTAGAACTCCTACTTGTGTGAGCAAGGGAGTGGATGCATATCAGTTTGTAAGTGAAATGGAGCAAAATGGGAGATTCCATAGGTATGAGAAGAAATTGTTTCAAAACCCCAAGATGGACTGACAAGGACCCTTGAGGTTATAAGCGTATTAACAACTGTCAAGCTTACAGAGATGTGGAGTTACAGATAAATTTGGAGTAACTCACCCTTGATGGAGAACTTCCATTTTATATCCTTTCTTTACCTCCCCTGGAGTAGATTGAGTGGTTTTGCACTCAGATGAAGTGGTTTGCACAGGCATTGGGTAAGCATTTATTTCCGGGCTGCCTACTGGAAATGATATCAGGGTCAACCCGGCAGCAGGGATTCCTATGACTTACATCAAACAGGGGGATCGCTGCAGGGATCGCTGCCTATAGGAGCGCTGAGGCCCAAGCCCCCTTTAATGGGATACCCTATTTCTGATTTCCCATTAGTGATGTATGGAAGTGAGAGCTGGACCATAAAGAAGGCTGATCGCCAAAGAGTTTGATGCTTTTGAATTATGGTGCTGGAGGAAACTCTTGAGAGTCTCTTGAGAGTCCCATGGACTGAAAGAAGATCAAACCTATCATTCTGAAGGAAGGGCTCACTGGAAGGACAGATCCTGATGTTGAGGCTCCAGTACTTTGGCCACCTCGTGAGAAGAGAAGACTCCCTGGAAAAGACCCTGATGCTGGGAAAGATTGAGGGCACAAGGAGAAGGGGATGACAGAGGATGAGATGGTTGGACAGTGTTCTCGAAGCTACTAACATGAGTTTGACCAAACTGCGGGAGGCAGTGGAAGACAGGAGTGCCTGGCATGCTCTGGTCCATGGGGTCACAAAGAGTCGGACACAACTAAACGACAAACAACAATTTCTGGAAGGAAAAGCAAGAGTACCAAGGCCAAGGTTACCCAATTCCTAAACCACCGAAGTTGTGATAATTGCTACGAGGCAGGCAAAACCTCCAGGTCATAGCCAATTCGCTTGATAGGCAAATTCCTACACGACCCCAAAAATACAGTAACCGCCGCAGTCATAGCAACGTCAATTTGATGACCTTACTGGAGTGGGTGGGTCGATCTGACAAAGAAGAGCTGGGTGTCGGAGTCTGGCACGGGCTGATTTAAATCCACCAGGAGTGGACCCGAGGGAAGCCTGATTGTTCCCTCAAGTCCGCCCCCAGAGAGCCCCGCCCTCCGTGCCAGCCTGCCATTGGCCAATTCGGCAGGCTGATGCGGAGCAGGATTTCAAGCCAGGAGCGCAAGGATCAGACCCCAGCACACAGCCCTGCATCGTCGGCGGGGGAGGGGGGAGGCGCTGGCCGTCCCGCAAAGCTGCCGCACACTGCTAAAAGGGGGTAAGCGGACTTGTTGCTCAAGACCTCCCAATCAACTGTAGTTGTGCAACCTGTATTTGCTGGTGTGTGACTGAATTCTACCTGGAAATAGAAACCGTCTAGAAGAACCATGAGATAGCACAGGTTTTAGGGGAGTAGGATTTTAATGATGATGATGATGATGATGATGATGATGTATGTCTCTTCATTCATGAGACCTTCTTCCATCCCACCCTCTAAGCTTCAAACACCACTGGCTGTAGCCCTGACCTGGAGCCCTCGACTTACAGGGGGGGAAATTGAGCTTTCCTTCCAGGGCTGACCCCAGCTTGGGCGATGTGAGGTGTCATCAGGACTGCGGCTGAGGGAAAAAGATTTAAGACCCATCCCTGTGTGCCATGATCCCCCTAGCATTTTTGTTAGCAAAGAGGAGCTAGACATGTTAATTGCCATAAAATATTCAGTGTCATGTCTCATTTGGCACAGGATGGCTTATAGCTACAAACATTCAGCTGACCCTGTACTCTATTATGATAGAGTCTTTATTTTACAGATGCCAGGTTGTTGAGTTTTGTTTCTTTTTCTTTTTGGTAACTCTGCTATAGTTAGTATAGAAAATAAGCAAACTTGTGCTTTTAAAATACACTGCTTTAAAAATAATAACAGTGGTTTATGTACTCTTGAAATCATGATTAATCTTTCTCCCGCATACACAGCACAAAACCACACAATGCACTTATAGAACAGATTCAGAGGAAGGAAACAAACGCTTCAGGTTACAAAAATAGTACCTCGAATCAGTGAGAACAGAAATCGCGGCGGCAGCGGGAATAACTGAAACGTAAAGTTCTTAACCCGAGGTACCACTGTATTTTTTATAATTTACAGCTGCCCTTCATCGCTTGCTTAAGAGGAAAGGAAACAAACAAAAATACGAATCAGTTAATAACTGAAGTGCTGAAGTGCTTTACAAGCTGCAAGTGTTGTGTAAATGATAAGTAAACCTATGTAAGTGTTTGCATTTTGATGTTTTTTTGGCCTTCTGTTGTCACTGAAAAACCAAAAGAATAAAGCTCCCAAAAAGTGGGGTGGCGGAGGAAAAATCTAAGGGATATATAAAAGCTTTCATGAAATGACTATTCAAATAGGGGCCACTTGTAACACTTCAGATAATTCTGCTATCAAATATCTCTACCATGGGTAGAACTCTGAGGTTTTTTAAAAGAAAAAGAAAAAGAAAAATAGCACTTGTCATAACAAATTTTGGAGAGGATTATGCTGTCATAAACAGACCCAGCAGGGGTTTCAACTGCGGGTGGAAGAGAAAATTATGCCGGAACCTACTTTCCTTTGCCGGAGATCTGTGGCACTTTGAGAACGGCGGACTGAATGGACACGCCATTTTGTACATTCTGCTTTTTCATGTCTCGGTCACCATCATCCAACAGGGCAGGTAATACAGAGTAAATACAATGGGCACAAGGGCATGATCCCTCCCCTGGTGTCTCCGCCAGTGCCCCTATGATCATTCTCCCCAGAAAGTAGCCTGGCTACTTGGGAGGAAGTGAAAGTGCATGGAAACACCTGTGTAGATCAGGGTTTGACTGTGAGCCCAGAAGGGATGTAGTTCCCAGTTTGAGCTGCTTCACTTCACTACTGAAGCTTCATCTGAGCCACAGCCTGCCTGACCTGAAGAACCAGGTGGGTGGTGGATGCAAGAATGTGAAAAGGCAAGCTATGGGTTTCTTAGGACTGCAACATGGAATGGAATGTGAGCTGGGATAGCTCAGTTGCTAGAGCATGAGACTCTTAACCTCAGGGTCATGGATTCAAGGCCAGTGGCGGAGGAAGAGGGGTGCCGGGGGTGCGGCCCGTCCCGGGTGTCATCACTGAGGTGACAAAATGACAAAAAATTTAAAAAATGGGTTCATGAAATATTAAATAAATCATTTTTATTAAAATTTCCAAATTAACAATTCAATCAAATCATATTAAATATACCAAATTATACATATGCAAATCATATAATCCAAATATTCTGCCAAATTATAATTTATTTTTTTGGGACTCCCCACGCTTCAAGTTTTGGAAGGCTCATCATCATCTCAATTCCACTGCATGTCGTATTCTTTCCGATGTTCTCCAGTTCTATCTGTTGTTATCCTTCATTCTTTCACAGCCTCTGAGTTGTTCCCACAAGCGACTTAAAATGAATAATATGTTTCTGTGTGGATTTTATATCAGTCTGATTCTCTTCCATCTCCTCACAACCGGTATTTCTGTCGAGTCAATCCAAAAGTCCTTTCGTTATTTGCAGCCGCCATCTTATCCAATTCCGATAACATCAAAACTAAACGTCCTGCTCATTATTTTTCCTGGGCCAGTACCTCAGATCTTAGCCTTTCCGGGGGGGGGGGTTGTTAATCACATGAGAATCACATGGGCTCACGAAACTTTTTTAGTTCAGTCAACAAATGCAACAAAACACAGCTGACACTGGATGCCACACTGCGGGGTGTGCACATACCATGGAGTCTGCCGCGTGCCCGAGCCACGCTGGGAGTGACGTGGTGGCTCGGGCACCTGCAGGCTCCGCGCTGCCTGAAACAGCAGCGTGGGACTTGCGTCTGCCCTCCGCCTCTCCCTCAGCTGCCTTACAGCTGAAGGGGAGGTGGCAGAGAGGCTCCTTGCAGTTTGCCCCACCCTCAAGGGTGGATCGCCCCATACCCTGCTGCAGGACACACGCACCGCACCCGGCACCCGAGAGGCTAGTTACGCCGCTGTTCAAGCCCCAGGGGGTTGGGGCACATGACCCTCCTGGTCCCTTCCAACTCTACAGTTCTATGATTCTATGAGTTTACCCCCCAAGACTGCATACTGGGGAAACTGAAGCAGCATAACAAGCTAAGTTCCTGGATATCCATCCCAGTAAAGCTGCCCATCTTCCAGGATCAATTCTGTTCTGCTCACTTCACAAAATCTGGGTCTTGGTGATATTTGTGCTAGACTCAATCGTATATTTATTTTGTGAATCAGCCAGTGTTGTGCCTCATGGATGCTTGGGAAGCATATAAAGGTAAAGGTAAAGAGACCCCTGACCGTTAGGTCCAGTCGTGTCCGACTCTCGGCGCTCATCTCGCGTTACTGGCCGAGAGAGCCGGCGTACAGCTTCCGGGTCATGTGGCCAGCATGACAAAGCCGCTTCTGGAACTGAGCAGCGCACAGAAATGCCGTTTACCTTCCCGCCCGAGCAGTACCTATTTATCTACTTGCACTTTGATGTGCTTTCGAACTGCTAGATTGGCAGGAGCTGGGACCGAACAACGGGCTCACCCCGTCACGGGGATTTGAACCGCCGACCTTCTGATCGGCAAGCCCTAGGCTCTGTGGTTTATCCCACAGTGCCACCTGCGTCCCTTGGGAAGCATATAACTATCTCTAAAGCAAGAACGGGGAACTGGCTAAATGCCGGATGTTGCTTGACTACAAGTTCCATCATTCCTGACCTTTGGCCATGCTAACCAAACTGATAATAAGAACATCTGGAGGGTCACAAGCTCTCCATGCCTACGCTAGATAGTGCCTAGCTATGCAGACCCAGGTGGCAGTTGAATCCCTGCGGCAGTTCGAATCCCTGTGATGGGGTGAGCTCCCGTTGTTCGGTCCCAGCTCCTGCCCACCTAGCAGTTCGAAAGCATGTCAAGTGCAAGTAGATAAATAGGTACCGCTCCGGCGGGAAGGTAAACGGCGTTTCCGTGCGCTGCTCTGGTTTGCCAGAAGCGGCTTTGTCATGCTGGCCACATGACCCGGAAGCTGTCTGCGGACAAACGCCGGCTCCCTCGGCCTATAGAGCGAGATGAGCCGCAACCCCAGAGTCGGACACGACTGGACCTAATGGTCAGGGGTTCCTTTACCCTTTACCTATGCAGACCCCTTCTCTCTAGGTGAGCCTGGTGAACTGTTTGCCCAGGATCCGGAGGCTGTAAGTCTTACAACCAGCAAACTATTTACTTTCCACCCTCCAAGAAGCCCTGATTCACTATTTCCTAAGCAGGGGTAGATGAATGGGGTAGAAGAAAAACCTGGGGGGGGGAAACTGGGCCACATTGTTTGAGGACCGGAGCAAAATCAATAACTAAATATAAACCTGACAAATGCCCACTTTGCAAAAGAAAAAAAAAAGGAAACAATTAAATAACTGTTTGCCACCTTTGAAACATCACAGCCCTGTTCCAGCACTAATTGTGCTATGCTGCATTTGACCATCGAATCCCAGATGGAGATAGGCATTCCCTTTCGCATTAGACACATCTATCAGATTCACTGGGGACTAGAGGAACATCGCAATGTGCAACTAGATATGCATCTGCGTAACAGCTGCATGTGCAGATAGCTCTCGCTGGATTGCGATGCACATCCCAATGGTTTTAAAAGCTCCTTGTGGAGGCAAATGATAGTAATAATTTTCTTTTCCTTGGCTTCCGAGTTGGCTGCGTTACTACCAGTCCTGGGACTTGTGTCACACTGTGAATGTGTTCTACAGAGCTCTAGCTACTACTCATATATTTAACCAAAAAGCAGACTTGAACTCATTTGGTATTGTTACACATTCAGTAGCCTGCTTCTGAATACAGAAGAGATGAAGCTCTGCTGAAAGATTGTTTACAAAAGACGTGGAAATTGTGTGGGTATCTTTTGCTTGATCTGCACATCAAAAGTGAAATTGGAAGCATGCATTTCATAATAGCAGACATCGTTTAAGCAGCGCTACTGTAGATAAAAGCAAGGCATGACTGTTTCCTCCTTGCCTTTGCCTTGGGGACTTCTGCCTCTAAAGGTATGTAATAGTCCAATCCAGGCCAGGGTTTTTTGAGTAGCTGCATGCCATCTTCATTTCCCCCAGTATTCTTTCAGACTAGCAGTAAAAAAGAGAGACAGAAAGGTGAACCCTTAAGCTGGTAGCCATCCACCACCCCAGCATAAAATTGGCAAAACCCTCCTTAGTGTCGTGAGTTCATAAAGTACAGTAGTTTACTCAAGATCCTGTCTCCAGGATGTTGTCCATATGGAAACACAAGCACTGTACACACATTCTACATCCAAGAATGATGGGTTCATGGAGCGAGATTGCAGTGGCAAGACCTTGCTTTCCCAGTGGCCATGAGTTGATTTGGGATGCAATGCCCAAAGGACACATGCACCCACATTTGTGCAGACTTCTGCAAGCACAACACAGGGCTCTCCATTTTCTTGGATGTTGGACTCAATTGCGCGGACTTGTGTAGGCCCCATGTATGATCACAATCCTGCCCTGACATGTTGGTTGTACCTAGATTTAGAACACCTATGCAATTTTATTTTTTATTTTTAAAGAAGTAACAGCTAAGAGAAGGAATTAAAAAAAATTAAAGCGAGCATTTTGAACTGATACAAATATTGATTCAATTTTGAATGACTGTGGGTTGGTTGGTTTTTAACATTGAGGCCAGATCCCCAGCTGGTGAAATTTAGCATAACTCTGTTAACCAGAATGGAGTTGTGCCAATTTAAGCTAGCTGAAGATTGTAAAGATTGCCACATAAAAGATCTCAAATGTAGATTTTTTTTTTCAGGCAGCTGTATACATTTAGTTCAGTTCTCCATTACTAAATCTATAAAGTATTTATAAAAATGCTTCAAAATTTACAGTTTCCCATAATGATAGTAGAACAGCATTATCTCTTTAAAATGATGTCTTTAAAACAGAGTTTGTCAGCCTGGGAAGGTAGCCCATCTAGGAGAATGAAAACTCTGATCCTAAACCTCTGCTGCCTTGCAAAAAATATCTTCGGGAGAAGAAAAGGCTAAATGGTGTAAACCCTACACAAATCCAGAGCAGAGTCCGTAAGGCAGTTGGAAGTTGTCTTGTACACCTCCTTCCGGCAACTTCTGCAGCCAAGCTGGTGCCAAACACATTGCTCTGCTTTCCTTTGGACCACATCAGGAAGGCCGAGACGGGGGTCTTGTTGTCTGGGCAGCCCAGGACTGGCCAGGCTTGCACCCCATGGAGGTCACTTTGGTGCTTCTAAAGCAGCAGTTTGACTTCACCCCCCTAGACGCACTCCATTGTTTCTTGAGACAGACAGGTACCAACCACAAGATGGGTTAACTTCCCAGGTTGATGAGCCCCATCTGCCTCTCACTTCCCTCTACAGCGCATAAAGAAACTGCCTTGTTGACTGTTGGACCCTCTAATTGGTCTCGTCCGCTCAATCCACTGGAGAGCCTGTCTTCGCATTCAGGGGAAGTCCCATGAATGTACCATGTAAAAAATCAACGTACACATCTATATTAGATTTTCACATTTTCTTCATAGCTTCTAGATGATGTCAACTGCTGTGGAACTGAATGTTCCCACCCCTGGGCTGCTGTCTAGGCTAGGGCTGGAAAACCTCAGGCCTGGTGGACTTATGTGGCTCTCCGGGTCCCTCCATCTGGCCTTGAGGACCTTCCTCAGGTCACACCCTAGAATCATAGAATCATAGAGACCACAAGGGCCATCCAGTCCAACCCCCTGCCAAGCAGGAAACACCATCAAAGCATTCCTGACAGATGGCTGTCAAGCCTCCGCTTAAAGACCTCCAAAGAAGGAGACTCCACCACACTCCTTGGCAGCAAATTCCACTGTCGAACAGCTCTCACTGTCAGGAAGTTCTTCCTAATGTTTAGGTGGAATCTTCTTTCTTGTAGTTTGAATCCATTGCCCGTGTCCGCTTCTCTGGAGCAGCAGAAAACAACCTTTCTCCTCCTCTATATGACATCCTTTTATATATTTGAACATGGCTATCATATCACCCCTTAACCTTCTCTTCTCCAGGCTAAACATACCCAGCTCCCTAAGCCGTTCCTCATAAGGCATCGTTTCCAGGCCTTTGACCATTTTGGTTGCCCTCCTCTGGACACGTTCCAGCTTGTCAGTATCCTTCTTGAACTGTGGTGCCCAGAACTGGACACAGTATTCCAGGTGAGGTCTGACCAGAGCAGAATACAGTGGTACTATTACTTCCCTTGATCTAGAGGCTATACTCCTATTGATGCAGCCCAGAATTGCAGCCCTCTCCTCAGACAAGTCCCCTCTCTTCAGACAACCCTCAGCAGCCTTACCTCACACCCTCCTGCCTGAATGGAATGCGCTCTTGAACAGTGATCATGCCTCTTGGATCCACACATGGAGGAGAGAGAAGGTGGCAAGGAAGGGAGGTACTGGACTACTGTACAAAGGTGAACTCTGCACTTGCTGCTTCACCACACCGGCAGATAGATCTCAGAAGGTTGCTCAGATGGGAATGCAACCCTCTGTCTGAAAAGGGTTCCTCAGCACTGAACAGTCAGTGACCCCAAGAAAACAGGCCCTGGCCATTGGCCATCCTTGATCTAGACTACAGTGAGACTTCACCCATGTACAAATCTGCAGATAAGCCTCTGGGATGCAAGTCATGAAACTCCATCTAAAGTGCTTGCTAAATGTTTTGTGCATGTGGCAGAAGGCCAAACTAGATGTGCTGTTAAAGGAAGAAATGAAAATAAATAAATAATCCTAATAACAGCTGTTGGAACGGAGCTAATAATTACTGGGATAGCAGCAGACAGAAAATTTGAAACGATTTGCATTGACAGGAGATGCCCTATGGATGCCCATTGCAGGAGAGGAAAGAGATAAACTTCCTTTGGCTGCCTGTTACTATCTCAGTAATTATTACCCTCTACCCACCCGGTAGTCGTCATTTGCTTTGCTTTTCTTTTCAAGTGTTTGTGCAACACTCAGTTTGACCCTAAGACTTTAAGAGTGCAAGCTGGAAAAAGCTAACCATGCATAAGTCAGCTAAATCTAGGATTTAAATGTTTGAACATGTACTTAGCACCTATTGATGATCATGAGGCTTAAATGCACTCAACTGGAATTGTCTTGTGCCAGATATAAAAACCCAAACGCCTTTGAATACATGGCTTGTAATGTCTTAGCTATACGCATGTGTGTGTGTGTGTGTGTACATGCATGTGCATGTGGGCAACTCTTAGGTGAAAGTTAAGTAGGCTACTTTATTTATTTAAAATTATTTATATACCACTGTCATCTGAGTATAATAGCACAGCGATTCACAAAATACTCCTATTAGCACCCATAGCTTGAGAGTCCCATGGACTGCAAGAATAACCCATATCCATGCTTACAGGAAGACAGCCTGAAGTTGGGCAGTACTTTGGCCACATGAGAAGAGAAGACTCCCTTGGAAAAGACCCTGTTAAAGATGGAGGGCACAAGGAGAAGGGACGACAGAGGATGATGGTTGGACAGTGTTCTGAAGCACTAACATGAGTTTGGCCAAACTGCGAGGAGGGGGAAACAGCAGGCTGCGCTCACCACACAAAGACACAACAACAACAAAACCACACACACAAACCACCACAGACACCTAACCCTCACACCAAACCTACATTACATTCCTCTAGTGAGCATGGGAAAGATACAACAGTTGCAGAGCACGATGGTGGATACCATGGCTTCACAACACAGAATTTGAACTTAGGTCCCCAGGACCAGAGGTGAACTCTCGGCCCAACACGGCCCAGAGCAGCGGGCCACCACAGCCCTCACTGCCTAGCTCATATCCCTTCTTGAATGCTTAACAGTCGCCATACCTCTTGCTTGCCTGTAGAGAGGATGGAGGAGGGGGTAGAAAACTCTGACCTTTGAGGAAGTTACAAGAAGTACCTACAATTATGGAGTGGCAACGAAGATGACGGACTTGCAGAAATGGCCAAATTTACTTGCAGGATTCGAGAACAGGACGAACAGAAGTTCCAAAGAGACTGGAGTAAATTTATTGACTATTTGAAGAATAATTGTAAAAAAATTAAAGACACTAGCAGGACCGAAATAAATCCTAAAATGATTAAAGATTTAATAGTAAATGGTTGGATTTGAACATGAGTACCTGTTAAAGGGAGGCAGGGAAGTCACAAGCTCGGCAGAGCGGAAAGCTTTACTGTTTGGTATTGTAATGTTGAAAATGTTGTATAAGCAAGATAATAATAAAAAAATTATTTTAAAAAAAGAAAAAGAAAACTCTGACCTTTGCACGGCTGGAACGTAACCACCTTTGCTGTGCCCACTTTGACTCTGGCCCCATCCAGCCCCAGGGCCAGCGCGTCCATTAAGGCGAACTAGGCAATTGCCTAGGGCGCCAAAATGGAGGGGGCTGGCCAGGCTTGGGCGGGGGGGGGCTAGCAGCAGCTTCTCCGCTGTAGCGGAGAGGTGCTGCTTGCCCCCTACACCACCCCAGCTCCCGCTAAAGCAGGCTTTGGTGGGGGGGGCGGGGACGGGCAGCAGCAGCTTCTCCGCTACCGCGGAGAAACTGCTGCTTGCCTCTCCACCACCCCCACCTCCCGCTAAAGCAGGCTTTGGCGGGGGGCGGGGTGGTCGCCAGAAGGTGGTCTCGCCTAGGGCGCAAGAAAGCCTAGCACCAGCCCTAGCATGTGGCCCCCAGAACATTGCCCTCATGGGAATGCCACTCCTGGGACATTCACCAGCTCTGCCTTCTTAGCCCAAGTCCAGCACTCCATTCAATCCACTCCACTCTGCAGTTGTTGCTGTGGGGACGATTTAGCATAATTTGCCTGGCACACATGGATACGCAATTCAAAGGCAAGTTGAGTTCTGGGTACCTTTTGAGTGCAAACCTCTTCCCTAAAGCCAAGCCTGCGTGTTTTGAATGCTCGTTGCCTGTTATGAATAACAGTAATTGTTTGGCTTGCTCTGCCTTTGCAGTGTTTCCAGCTGGCAGCACACAGAGGCTGTGACACATGACACTCCAGCTGGATCCACATGTTCCAGGACTGCAACATCCACTTAAATAATTTACTCTTTTTGATCAACAGTTGAGCTGTTCAAGCAAAGTGCCGTTTGCTTCTTAGATCACCCATCAAACTCTCCAAGTAAGTTCATCGGATTACATAGGCCATGCATACTCACTGGTTCTGCAAGAATACTTATTTTGCTATTTTGAGGGGTTCTTTTTTATTTTTAAGGAAACAGCTTCATTCATTATTCTTTATAACTTGCAGTGCTGCGGCAACTTCATTAAACCCAGTGCAGTAAAAAGCCATATTCCTGATTGAACATGTCTATTGTTTTTCCCACTGAATACACATAATTACAAGACAATCGCTTAGTATTTTAAAGGGACATTAAAATGGTAACTAACAATGACCTCTTGGATACTGATGGGGAAACAGAGAAGCTGTGTGGTTTGAGCTTTCTCTTTAGAGCTGTGAGGCATCAGTATGTGGTCATTGAAGTTAAAATGGAAATCCATTAGCGTAGCCCAGGCCTAGGCATGCTTACTCAGAATATTGAAGATTACTGCCTCACAACTTGCTAGTTGTGCACACTTGGAAATAAGTCCTACGGAACACAATGTGATTTATTTCAGAGCCAATATGCTGTTGCATATCTCCCACCCTTAGCCCACTTCCTAAGAAATAAATCCTATCAAATTTAGTAGAACATACTCTGAAGTGAAGGCATACCGGACTTGGCTCTTAAAGAACGACGATGTTCTAGCTGAACATCACGGAAGTAGGATTTCTGGAAACCTTTTCATTTCTTGCAAAACTCAAGGACGCAAAACTCAAGGACGTAATGGATGGATACAGAGAAGTATCCATACATCTGAAAGCATCTCTGTTCAGGGAAGTCTTTGATGCTGTATTGTGTTTTCACAAATTTTTGTTGGGACCCCAGAGGAGCACAATATAATAATTATTAATTATATTATATCATCATCATCATCAGATTATTATTAGTAACTGACTGAGCATAAAAAAGCAGATAAAGGGAAGTTTCTCTGCTCAGGAAAAAAGCAACTGGCAATCTTTTACAGATGGGCAAAAACGGAACAGAATAAAAACCTGCACAATAACCTTTAAAGCGCACTCAACCCCAGATTACCTAGCTAACAGGACCAGTGGTCAGGGATGATGGGAGTTGTAGTCCCAAAACATCTGGAGGGCCGTGTTTGGGGATGCCTGCTTTAAATCATGGCAACCATTGTGGTGCATGGGTGTACCCAGCGGGGGGGAAATTAAATGGTTATAAGAAAATGAAAAGAATGAAACAAAATTTTGTAAGGGCGATTGGCAAATAAGCATGGAATTATAATAAACCGAAAAGTATCTAGAGCCATGAAATGTAGAGGAATCTATGCTTGCCAGTGGCAAGGGAGAGATCTGGGTACGCCCTGGAGAGAGTGTCGACAGAAGTCCGTTATGATGCCCGCCATCCTCTATTGGTCATACTTGGGTCTGTAGGGAGTTGTAATCCAACAATACCTGGGGTCATAAATGGCCAGCGCAGGAGGTCAGTGCTGCAAAGCTGCCTTGCTGCAGCTCCATGATACCAACTCGCCATGCCAGCTGCTTCTGTCTGGAAGGCACCATTTTGGCTACTCATCACCAGGAGGTCAGTGCTGCAAAGCTGCCTTGCTGCAGCTCCATGATACCAACTCGCCATGCCAGCTGCTTCTGTCTGGAAGGCACCATTTTGGCTGCTCTGGCTTTCAACCGTTAACAAGCAAAAGGTAAGCCAACAGACTCTACTTTAGGCTAAGTGCCATTTGGTCATACTAATGAGGAGGAAAGGAGAGAATGTGTTAGTAATACCGATCCGTGTCGGGTTTTCATAATTGTCAGATAAAATGAGAAGGGAAAGATTAGGCCCAGCTTTTGGTATGCAATGAGAAGAACCTGACAATTAAATATTAAATGTTGTCGGCATTTGGTGTAACTGGCTTGCAGAACACTGGGTGATTAAGCAGACATGAGTGAAACTTACACATCCTGATTTTCCCCCCCACCCCCCACCCCCCAGCACTTTGAGTATTATATTCTTCATCTCCAATGATGCCTTGATGTTCAGATTGTCACCCAGCATGGGAATGTAAATAGCATGTCCAACCGAATTATATCAAATGATAAAACAGCCAGTGATTGTTCACTTAAAGAAAGAGATGTTTTTTATTAGACAAAGAGAGCCCAAAAATAGCTGTATCTTTCTGTTGGTGGGGACCTTCTTTACCTCCACAGTTTCTTGCCAGCTTTCAAAGGGTTCGGTATTTCAGAGTCGTTCAAAATCTCTAGAACAGCACTCCCAAAACATTTTGTTACCAATTAATTATCATACTGATAACTTGTACTTCCTCCGAGGAACTCAGTGTTTACCACATGGTCCCATCCAATCAGCCTATATAGTGACAGGCTTTCTTTAGTCCTGACACTCCTCAAGTCTGAATCAGCCACATTTAAGGTACTTCCACAGATGATTCCCCCCCCCCATTTATTAAGTGGTTTCCTATCAGTTTTCCAACTGTCCCAGGGAATTCATATAATATTACTCTGAGATGAAGTCAAAGCAGGAAGCTGGGGAGGCAGAGAAATGTATAGCTGCCATCTCTTGTACTTAAAGGTAAAGGTAAAGGGGCCCCTGACCATTAGGTCCAGTCATGGACGACTCTGGGGTTGTGGCGCTCATCTCGCTCTATAGGCCGAGGGAGCCAGCGTACAGCTTTCCGGGTCATGTGGCCAGCATGACTAAGCCGCTTCTGGCGAACCAGAGCAGCGCACGGAAACGCCGTTTACCTTCCCGCCAGAGCGGTACCTATTTATCTACTTGCACTTTGACGTGCTTTCGAACTGCTAGGTGGGCAGGAGCTGGGACCGAGCAACGGGAGCTCACCCCGTCGCGGGGATTCGAACCGCCGACCTTCTGATCAGCAAGCCCTAAGCTCTGTGGTTTAACCCACAGCACCACCCACTTAGAAGGTGGCAAATCGGATCCTCCCTCAAAGAGGGCACATATTGTGGTGAGACCTGGCAACAAAACTCTGTGTTGTGGGTGGGTATGATTGACAGCCACAACACCCAATCGGTAGGTCCCTCGATGCAGGGTTCAATCAGGCCAATGGGACGCAAGCTAAACGGATTGAGGGACCGCGCCCAGAGCTTCCTCTTTCGGTGCATGCATCGGAACACCCGCCCACCTCTCCCTATTTTAGGGCATTTTGCATTGACCTTGCTATGCCGTCATGTGTCGTCTGTCATTGGGACAGGGGCACGGCAGGAATTTTCCCCACTTGGCTGATTGGCTGTTGCCATTTGGGTTTCGCCTGCTGCGTAGCAAATCGTCACAACTTGTAAGGTTGTGGATAGGCTCTGGTTCAGGTGATAGGGATGGGAGAACGCTCTCGCCATCCATTAAAGGAATCCAGGGACTCGATGGTTTGGTCAACCCCTGAGAGGGGGTTGTGCCCGTGCCTGAGTCCAGGGGGACATTTGGGTGGCGGATAGAGCATGTCCCGGCTTTCCACTTATCCAGGTGTTCACCCTTGGCTGACCTATGCTGGTGCCCTGGGTCAGCGCTACCTGCAAGGGTGCAGGGAGCTAGTCGAACCAGAGCCTATGCAACCAATCACTTGCTGTAATCAATAAAGTTGTGGCCTAAATTCTGCCAAAAACCAAACCAAAATTTGAGTCTTGTCTGAATTTATTTGGGGTGAGGTTAAAAGGTCTGAACACGCAAGAGAGACCTGGCACTCCATGCATTGAAGACTTCCAGAGTAGATGACTCCAGATGGGGGGTGGAGTGCAGTGATGGGGTGGAGACATTTCCGTTTCTTTTGCAGAAGTGCCCTGTGTGTTCATGGCTTTGCAGGATGTCTTCCAGCTTCCTTTGCCACAACAGCCACAGAGGAATGGGGACAGGGAAGGGAAGTATTGCTATAGTCAGGCAAGTTTCTGAGACTGGGCTTAGCACCACCATTTTCTTTCAAGCCTGACAGTCCTGATCTCATTGGAGAGGGGGAAATACTCTGCACACAAACACAAAATGTCATTCAATGTTACTTCACCTCATTCAAGTGATGTGGTACTAAAAAAAAGAAGTTGCTAAGGTGAAACCCAGTCTCTGAAACCCATTTAAATTATTTTTTTTGTTTCTCCCTCTTCATTATGCCTATTGTAGTAAAGTATCCTGCAAGATGTGCGAAAACATATGAACTGCATTGTGCAGAGTTGCGTGCACACACAGAAGAAAGTCCCTTGCAGCAAAATAATAATAATAATAATAATAATAATAATAATAATAATAATTATACCCCACCCATCTGGCTGGGTTTCCCCAGCCACTCTGGGCGGCTTCCAACAAAATATTAAAATACAATAGTCTGTTAAACATTAAAAGCTTCCCTAAACAGGGCTGCCTTCAGATGTCTTCTAAAAGTCTGGTAGTTGTTTTTCTCTTTGACATCTGGTGGGAGGGTGTTCCACAGGGCGGGTGCCACTACCGAGAAGGCCCTCTGCCTGGTTCCCTGTAACTTGGCTTCTCGCAGCGAGGGAACCGCCAGAAGGCCCTCGGAGCTGGACCTCATTGTCCAGGCAGAACGATGGGGGTGGAGATGCTCCTTCACAAGTGGAAGGGACTCCAGTCTAGGGGAGTCTCCCACTTGACGAAGCACAAGGCGATTTTGGCCAATTCCACCTTCCCTTTACAGCCTGCTCCCACACTCTCGCTCCCCATCCTCTGTAGCATAGTATTATAGGTTAGTAGGGGAGCAGGGATCCCCCAGAACCCTGAGAGCCAGATTTCCCTCACCAGATTCTTGGGTTTAACCAGAGCTTTGATAATTAAGGTGAGTGGACTGGCTGGGTTTTTTTTTGCCAGCCAGAGGGGCCAAGGGCAATGACAGGCAATGCCACTAACCCATTGCAAACACCATTTATAAGACAAAAGACCCTACTAGTAACCAAGGGGTAGGTTGCCAGGGCAACATGGATGTGATGTCACACAGAAAAACACTGTCCTTTTACACAGAGTTTTTTGGCAAGGTGTTCTGGGAACAAGGAGGAGGAAATTAGGCAGAAGGCTTCAGGCTAAATATGTGCGGAGAAACCATATTTCTAAGATACTGCAGACTCCACTTTGCCTTGGTTTCCCAAGACTGGGTGAGCACCTGGAACCTCCAGAAATCTTGCTACCGTTTGACAGAGATTGGAGGTGGCGCATAACAATATTTTCAGGGGTCCAAGAGGCTGCAGAAGGAAGAAGAGATGAGCAAGAAGCATCTCTCCCTCTCCCTCCAATGGGATTTTCTAGCAAGCCTGAATCCAACCAATGTCTAGAATATGCTTGGTCAGTTTTATTATACCCAAATAAGCTATAACAACCGAAGTCACAATTTTACTCCCTGGCGATTTTTCATGTGTTTATTTCTGTGCTGCTGTGAAAAAAGATAAAAGAACCACGACCGACTGGCAATTTGGGAAGCCGGGAGAAGAGGTTTGCAAGCATTTCTGTGTCTGATACTGCCTTCTCTAGGATACCGCTGAGTATGTGAATTCAGCCCTTTCCTCTTCTTTTTTGTGCTTTTTTTAACGCTATGCACCTGCTTGTACTTTGTGAAGTACAACACTCATGCTTTGGGCTCACTTTTTCTGTCTTACATAACTTTCCGTACATTGCCAGTGATCTTCACATTCAGATCTTCATGGTCCTGTTTTAAGATCACTCTATGACCAACTTTAAACAGGTTTGTTGGCAGGGGATTAATATTTTGCTCCATAACCTTTTAAACACCAGAATATTTTAAATGCAACTTTTAAATGTGATAGCAACTTAAAAACCAATTCACTCAGCCCAAGAAGAAGAAGGAAAGATATGAAGGAAATAGGGCAATGGTGGAAATAGTAGTGTTACAAAGATCTATATGAGGATATGTGGACGGGTTGATATACACTTATAAGTAAGAGCGAACTATACGGTTGGGAATGACAGGAAGTTGGAAGGGATTGGAAAATGGGTTGAAATTATAGCTATAGGGGGGTTTGGGGGGGCTGGTGGTGGGTAATTTCTACCCTTCTTTTATTTCTTTTTTTTATTTTTTTGTTAATACGGATTTTTTGTATGATATTGTAAACATATAGAACTGAATAGAGGATAGAAGTAACAACAAATTAAGTAATTGTGTAAACTTAATAATGGTACTCTTTTTATTTCTGTTTGTATTATTTATTGTAATATTATATATAGTTACTTCTTTATGTAACGTCGGGTGTATACCTATGTACATTCATCTCATTCAACTTCTTTGTAATTTTATTGTTAATTTTTGTTAATAAATAAATAAATAAATAAATAAAAATAAAAACCAATTCACTCATGAAAAATGGGATTGTGAGCATTCCTTCCCCTACTCAGGGAGAACAATCCCGAATAACTCATTCATTTTCTGTCATCAGGGCAGCTATTGACTGAGGGTTTTCTTCTGAGCACCCTTGGCGAAATATGGAACTCGGTGCTAGGAAACAGCAAGGCCCCACCAGCCCAGAAAACCTTTAAATGAAATCAAGGCTGCCATTTTTGCTGCTGTTTTATTTGCAACAATATTTACAAATAAGAGTTGTTTGACAGTGGAACGGACTCCATAAGAAGGCGGACTCTCTTTCATTGGTGGTTTTTAAGCAGAGGTTGGTTGTCCATCTGTCATTTATGCTTCAGTTGAGATTCCTGCATTGCGGGGGGTTCAACAAGATGACCCTCAGGGTCCCTTCCAACTCTATAATTCTGTGATTCTATGACTCTGTGAACAAGCATAGGGTTCATTTGGATTTGGGGATAATTTCTGTTGGGCGCTGTTTCGCACAATATTCTTCTTATGATTCTTGCAGGTTGTTTGCATGTGTGAACCTGTCTGAACATCAACCATTGTCTGTCTCTACTATTACCTCAGCGGTCTTGGGCCAATCAAACTCCTGCTTTAATTTGTTGGCGGGGGTGGGATGTGATGTGCTTTATGTCTATAAATAAAAAGTACTATCTGACTCCTGTAATTTATCTTATTCCCCTGTGACTGTGTCTGTCACTACCGAGAACAGTTTGGAAGTTTGTTTTAGATTCAATTTGCATATATCTCTGTATGTCTATGTGCAGTCTCGGATCAGTTGGGTGGTGGTGGGGAGAGTTATAAAGTGTGTCTTTTTCCCATGGTCTGGTCTTTTTCCATGAGCCCTTTGAGATTCTGGGTTATGGGATCGTGTCAGTTTGCACAGATTCACACCTGTTTTGTAGGACTTCAAGTGCGACTAAGTGCTGGCTGAGATTCAATAGAATTCTGATCTCAAGGACTCCAATTTCCCCTTCTCATATTAGGCTTATTACGTACATGTGTCAAAATACAAACTGGTTGTGAAGCTGTTCTGGGTCAGTAAAAGAGAGAGAAAATCCCCTCCGCAGTTGCCTTCACAAAGACATATAGTAGTTCTGGAGCAAATATTGTAATGACACATTGAATTGAACTGGGCGGGCTTCATCAAATGAGCTCCAATCAGCAGAAGCCTTGAGAAAGGACTTCTGCTTGCACAATGGGGTTTCCCCCCCCCATTCCCTCCATGCCCCTCCAATTCGCTCTGGGAGGGTTAAAAGGACCCCCAGAAGAGAGTACAGGAGGAGGAAATGGGTTGGTTTTACTTTGAATCAGAGTTTTGAGCTGGGATCGATTTCAAGTTGGCATTTGTCGAGCCCAATGAGTATGCACTATTATCATTCACTAATATGATAATAGACAACACCATTGATAATATGATAATGGACAACACCATTGATAATATGATAATGGACAACACCATTACTGGTCCCAACAACATCAAACATACCATCTCAGGACTATTTAATTGCTCATCTTCCAACATTGTGTATGCAATCAAATGCCAACAGTGCCCTTCAGCTCTCTATATTGGACAAACAGGCCAAACCCTACGCCAAAGGATAAATGGACATAAATCTGATATCAGGAATCACAAGACAGAGAAACCAGTAGGAGAACACTTCAATCTCCCAGGACATTCTATAAAAGATCTCAAAGTAGCTGTCTTAATACAAAGAAATTTCAGAAATAGACTGGAAAGAGAAGTGGCTGAATTGCAACTAATCACCAAACTTAAAACCATGGAGAAACCTGGTCTGAACAAAGACATTGGATTCTTATCTCATTATACAACAAAGCTATCTTTAGCCATCTCACCCCTTGCCTTTCCCTGCAAGAGTCGTCAACAGGTTTTCCACACCTATCAGCTGATCACCCATTCCCACCACCCTTCTGAGTAATACCCCTCCCCACTCCCTCACTATATTTAAGGATCTGGTGACTTCTGTTTCAGTGTATCTGAAGAAGTGTGCATGCACACGAAAGCTCATACCAAGAACAAACTCAGTTGGTCTCTAAGGTGCTACTGGAAAGAATTTTCTATTTTGTTTTAATATGATTTATTTGCAATCATAGCCAGTGTGCCGGGCAAGCAGCTGGCAAGGTGGAAGGGGAAACAAGAGCCCACGGATGTACTACACCGAGGCCCAATGTGCTTGCAATGGTATTCTGTGTCTGTAATGCTCAACCCTGCCCTGCTCCAGAAATAGAAACACCCAATTTCTGGATATTCTACAAGATGTTGCTCAGTTAGTGGAGTAGGGTTGAGTATCCTTTTCCTACACCCTGCAGCAAGAGCTGGTGAGATGATTCACTGGTGAATATCATGCAAGGATTGAAGGCCAATCAAGGGAGGAGGAGGAGGAGGAGACGTGTCCTCCTCCTGAGCCATGTCTACCAATCAGAGCCCATGTCAACAGCCCATATCCATCCATGGGGCTATTCTTGCACACTACAATCTCGGCCCCTTCACATTCCTTCCTTCCCTTCACACCACCTCCAGCAAGGATATGCATTATTCTTCTCTCTTGATCAATAAATGGCAGCAAACCATCTTAACTATGCCCCTGAGCCTCTAACAGCAGCTCAATATTCAGATATCAGAAGGTGATAATGTTTACCTTAAGCACATTCCTACCTATCAAGCGAGTGCTAAAGGTGGAGTGGAAAGTCAAGGATTCATGGCATCCCGTTTCTTGCTATATAGTCGAAATGTTCCAAAGCTGTCATCCTAAAACACACTTACTTGAGAGTAAGCTCCCATTAAACTCAATAAACATGCAATGTTCATGCTGTGTAGCAAGGGGTTCTCCTCTTCAGCTGTAGGATCGTTTATAAATGTTAAGCTACCATTTTCAGAACAGCAACAAATGTAGAACCTTTCCAGTCTTAGGTATAAAATAGTACGGTTAAATCTTCAGGAGAGGAAAGGGCTACCTTGTACACCTCCTGCAGCCAAGATGGTGCCAAATGTATTGCTTTCCTTTCCTTTGGATCACATCAGTGAGGCCGAGAAGGGGGGATCTTGTCATTTGCGCAGGCCAGGACCTCCATACATACTGCCCAGGCTTGCACCCGGGGAGGTCATTTTGTTGCTGCTACTGCAGCAGAAACAATGCAGTAGGCTGCAGTTATGAATTATGAGATCAACCTGATTGGTGTATGGTATGGGTGGTGCTGTGGTCTAAACCACAGAGCCTAGGGCTTGCCGATCAGAAGGTCGGCGGTTCGAATCCCCGCGATGGGGTGAGCTCCCGTTGCTTGGTCCCTGCTCCTGCCAACCTAGCAGTTCGAAAGCACGTCAAAGTGCAAGTAGATAAATAGGTACCGCTCCGGCGGGAAGGTAAACGGCATTTCTGTGCGCTGCTCTGGTTCGCCAGAAGCGGCTTTGTCATGCTGGCCACATGACCCGGAAGCTGTACGCCGGCTCCCTCGGCCAGATTCAAGTTAAGCATGTGCTACAGATTCGTGGCGCTGTGGGTTAAACCACAGAGTCTAGGGCTCGCTGATCAGAAGGTTGGCGGTTCAAATCAATGCCACGGGGTGAGCTCCCATTGCTCGGTCCCAGCTCCTGCCCACCTAGCAGTTCGAAAGCATGTCAAAGTGCAAGTAGATAAATAGGTACCACTCTGGCGGGAAGGTAAACGGCGTTTCCATGCGCTGCTCTGGTTCGCCAGAAGCGGCTTAGTCATGCTGGCCACCATACTGGCTCCCTCGGCCAGTAAAGCAAGATGAGCGCCGCAACCCCAGAGTAGTCCGTGACTGGACTTAACTGTGAGGGGTACCTTTACCTTTACCTTTATGAGTGCTACGGGTTTCCTTCACCAGTGGGAGAGATCATCCTGTCCCACTGGGTCAGCTACCACTGCCTCAGTTAATATAGTGCTCACCTGCCACTGTCTGCCTGCTTCAATGGGTGCTTGGAGCTCAGAGTATCAACTGACAAGCACCATGCAAAAAAGCTCCCGTGTCTCTCTCTCCAGCCACAGCAGGCACTGTAACTCAGTGTTTTTCAACCACTGTTCCGTGGCACACTAGTGTGCCGCGAGATGTTGCCTGGTGTGCCGTGGGAAAAATTGAAAAATTCAAGAGAATTACTTTATATATAGTCAATATAGGCACAGAGTTAATTTTTTTAACATTTTCTAATGGTGGTGTGCCTCGTGATTTTTTTCATGAAACAAGTGTGCCTTTGCCCAAAAAAGGTTGAAAAACACTGCTGTAACTCTCCAGCGGTTTGACTTCACCCCCAAAGGCGCACTCCTCCATTGTTTTGCAATACAGATTAATGCCATCTAAATAAAGGAGTTGTGCACAAACGCACAAGCACAAACTTCTTAGGAAAATGTGCACGTTTCATTTCCTCGACTGCTGACTAGCAAATACGGAGGAGTGAGAATGCTTTCCTTGATAACAAATGCATAAGTAAATGTGTGGGATTTTCTGGCTCAGCATCTTATCCTTCATAAAAGTTTCCATGGCCAGATTACAATGCTCAGAGTGCTAATAATGTCTGCTAGGCAGGCTTCCCTACTGTTCAGAAAAGTTCACTCCTGCAGTGTCTTGGCTTCTAGCAAGAAATCGCTGTTGAGGTTAGTGAACTTTTCAGTGTGCTGGTATTTAAACTGTGGTCAGACGGTTCAAAAAGAAAAAGGGGAAGGTTAGTTCTCAGAAAGATACTCCCTGCCTATCCAACTCTCTTAAGCTGGCTGGAATCAAATATTTCTCCAAAATAGGTTTTTAACATATCTTAAAGAAAATATGGCACATTAAATGGAAAGCTCCTTAAAACAATGCCGGGATTTTGTTCCCGAGAAACATTTGGGCACTTTTGCTGGGAAAGGAGGTTAAAAGGTTGTCATTGCTTTCTCCAGGGGCTCGGTCTGACAGTGAACATGTGTTTCCTCCCTTTAATCGGCTCGCCAGTAGCCAGAAAGCTGCTTGTTTTCTGCAGAGGTTGTCAAAAATGATTTCGGTCTGGAGACGATGAATGATAAAAGAGGTTTTCAAACACAGTTTTGCACTGTAGAATTCGCAGTCCCAGAGAGGATGGATTGTATTACAATCGCGGTGTAAAGGGCCATGTTCCTGCAGCAAGAAAACAGTACCTCCTTCAACCTGTTTGATCCTTCCACTTTTCCCCCCGCCCCACAAATTCAAGCAGAAAGCAAAAGCTGGAGCACAATAAAGGGAGAGGTGGCTATAAAAGAAGGCAGCAAGGTCAACTCACTCTTGAAACCTGATCTCCTGCCCCCCAATATTCACTGGGAAATGTGTCGCTTCTTTATAGAGCAAAACGCACTTCAGAGGTAGAGGCTTAATTTGTAAAATGAGAAGTGGTTGGATCACTTCCTATTGAAGTTGAGACTTCCAGCGGCATTTCCCCCTCCGCGAGGGTATGGTGAACCCATTAAAATGGTCTGTCCCCAGAGGTGAATGGATTGCAGGGAATTCCAAAGGGCTCTTGAGGATTCCCCCGTCGGTGTTTCAAGTGCTGGTCACTCTGTGGAATGCAGAGATGACTCAGGCGGTTGGTGACGCTGCCACCCAACGCTTCCCTCTCCCTCCGAGCAGGGCCCAAGCAGCTCCTTGGGCAGCTGACCTGAGCTGAGAGAATGAAGCAAGAGACAGCTCGAACGCAGGTGGAGGAAGACTTGTGTCAAGACCAGTCAAGCACGGGGTTCATTATCAAGCCTATTCCGCAGCAAAGAAAGGGTTCTGTCCCATCACCAAGGCATTTGCAAAGTGGTTGGTGGCCTTTTGCGATCTGAACCGGGAGAGCGGGTGCAGGCAATCTGAACTGGAGGCACAACATGGGTGCTAGTGGGTGGCTCATCTGCCCAACTGAATGCTGTTCAGCCTGTTTTCAAGGAGGTTGCCTTCCCACTCAAAGAGCTGCCTCATCGTTGGCTCTTAAACCCATCACAGTTGCTGGAGTCAAGGGTGGCTTCAAGTGGCTCAGCGTATATTTTATCAGTTTCAACTGACATTCCACCTATTAGGATGGAAATAGCCTAGCTACAGTTACCCATGCTCTGGTAGCCCCTTGTTTGGATTACTGCAATGCATTATACATGGGGCTGGTTCCCCCCCAAAAAAAAACTTCAGCTAGGATCAGGGCTGTGTTAACCATATCCGGCGCCGTGGTGCAAAGCTCCCTCTGGCACACACACACCACCCGTTTCCCAGAGTTTTTTAGGGAGGACAGTGCTGCCGGCGGGGCTGGAGGAGGTGGGCAGCAGCTGGAGGGCAGCTCCTCCAGCGGGGAAGAGGCAGAGGCTGGATGTGGCGCCTCCCAGCTCAGCTGGCCGCTTCATGCCACAGTGGCCACAGCAGACGGAGGCTCCGGGCACAGCGCTGCTTCGGCGCGGCATGGCGGAGGGCAGTGAGCTGATGCCAGAAGGCACCGCGTCCAGCCTCTGCCTCTTCCCCTGGCACCCTCCAGAACTTGGCGCCCTGGCGCCCCGCGCCACTAGCCTCTATGGGTAGTACGCCCCTGACTAGGATGTTAACTGGCATTGGCCAATACAATAATATTATTTTATTGGGGTTCTCTGTTTCTTAATTCAAGGTACTTCTAAACCACTATTCATTGAAAGAATTCCCGAAGTGGAGTGCATAATATAAAAACACAACATAGAATAACACCCAGTACACAACCCACCCATCTGCTTGTGCTCCCTCCTTCCTTTGGTATGTCTGGCAATGTCTGATTTGAGTCTGTTTGTGTTTGCTTACAAAAGCAGGCTATATCTCAAACATCAACGTATTCCTGCTTCGGAAACCTGAACATGGTACCGGACAAGGTGTTCCCCACCCCAACCATCTGATTTCAATTATCATGTAAACTACATAATGAGGTCACTGCACGATCCCTCAACATGTGTGATCTACAAAGAAATATCCCGTCCTGGATGCCAGAGAAAGCTTTCTAATCAGAGCACAGAGAATTTGATAACTCGTTTCACACAGCCTGTCCAAACCTAAAAATGAATCAAGCACATGCACCCCAAACTCTCTCTCTCTCTCTCACACACACACACACACCCCGATAAAGTCTGGTCTTGATTAATTTCTGTGCAGCCTCTGAAAATGTTGACGCTATGCATTATCCTGATCTTCCCTGTCCTTAAACATAACACTCAGAAGCTTCTTCTCTTTTAAGGCACCCATTCAAAACATTTTAATTCCTTCCAGCTCTTCCAGCCTTCTGGAATATTTGGCTAGTGTCATAGAGATTTGGCTAAATGGGTTCAATCAACTGTTTTCAGCCTATTATAGTTCATAATCCCTATTCAAGATGAAGTGTACTGCAGCCTAATGAATGTGGTAATGGAATCCTTGTGTATAAATTTCCACAGCGGGGTGCAGATTAGCATAAGTGTCATATTCTGTTGCCATGCCTGCTACAGTATCTGAAGAAACGGCACTTGCTGGGATTAAAAAGCTGGATAATAGTAAGATCGATGTGGTATACATGTATGTAAAAGAATGCCATGCTCTTAGAAAAGGCTCTATAACTGATCTCACCTGGAGGAGCATTGTGGATAGATTAGCACTGCACTTTGCTTCTCTGTTAAAGCCACATACCGTATATAAAAATGCAAATACGGGAGAATTAGGTTACGCCTCCACCACAGTTTTAAATAATGTGCCATTGCAGGACCACCAAGTAACAGGAAGAATAATGCTCCACAGCATTCTCTAGTTTCATATGGTCATATATAACACAGTTTCAAACTTGGCTCAATCATCACACATCGCCACATCTAATGATGTTCTGGCTCTGAAGCATGACACATTGAGAAAGGTAATGTTTTTGATAGTGTAACCATCATAATGTACTCTCTTCTTTAGACAGCCCCAGCTTGGTTGCCAAAGCAAGCTGGGGAAGAAAGATTTCTTCCTCCTTTGAATAAATAGCCCATCATAATGAGAGCTAAATCATACCCTCCTTCATTTTTTATCAGAAATCACTTAACAACAAGAGAAGTCCATAAAACAAAACTCAATGTAGGTTTCAGAGTCCACGTTTTGACCCTATGAATTGAACTTTTTGAGTCAAATGCATGCATCTTTAATTTCTCAGGTATTTTATTTTTAATAAGGCTAGAGGAAGGTCCTGAAGAATCTCTTTGCACATGCATAGAAAAGATACCACTTATGATTAGTCCCAGAATTTATTACTTGATTATGAAAAATGCGAGCCTGAGAAAAAATGCATACCACTTAAGCAGTGGTTTAGTGTGACTAATCAAAGAGGTTTTCCTGGCACACAGGAGGGATGAATATATAGAGGACTGGTTGAGGAAAAGCATATCTTTGTGCTTTTAAGCATGGTGGCATGGTAACAGCATAAGCATATTAATCAGTCTGAGGTAAGTGCAGCTTCTGGGTCATATTTTAATCTGATTCTTTCTGCTGTATTAAAGGAAATTACAGCAGTAACAGGAATAGCATTTCACAAAGAAATTGTTTGCCAAGTTACTGAGACAATCAAACCAGTTACTGGGAGTTCTGGATTCACTGTGAATCTCATTTTCCTTTATTATCAGCACATTTCCACATAACTATCATAACTCAGGTTATTTAATGTTAACTAGAAAATAAGAGCTGGACCATAAAGAAGACTGATGGCCGAAGAATTGATGCTTTTGAATTATGGTGCTGGAGGAGACTCTTGAGAGTCCCATGGACTGCAAGAAGATCAAACCTATCCATTCTGAAGGAAATCAGCCCTGAGTGCTCACTGGAAGGACAGATCCTGAAGCTGAGGCTCCAGTACTTTGGCCACCTCATGAGAAGAGAAGACTCCCTGGAAAAGACCCTGATGTTGGGAAAGATGGAGGGCACAAGGAGAAGGGGACGACAGAGGATGAGATGGTTGGACAGTGTTCTCGAAGCTACTAACATGAGTTTGGCCAAACTGCGGGAGGCAGTGGAAGGATAGGGGTGCCTGGCGTGCTCTGGTCCATGGGGTCACGAAGAGTCGGACACGACTGAACGACTGAACAACAACAACAAGAAAATAATATAGTCCTAGAATATTGGTGGGGAGGCCTGCTTCCAGCATGACCTTCAGAATGTGGTTGTAACAGGAGCAGGAAATCAAGTGAATATCTTACGCATGGGGAAAAGTCATTTTTGTGTAAGGCTTCAGATGCAGTATGACACAGTTTTTAACTGTGCCGACGAAATCCACTGAAAGAGGAAACCCCCCGTATCGTTAGTTAGCCAAAAGCAAATGGGAGGCACTTATCACAAGCAGCATCCAATACAGAAAGGATTCTATGTAATCCCTCATTTCAATAGCAAATGGAGCTGGCAGCAGGCACTCCTGGCCACTCTGGACAACAGGCACTCCTGGCTACTTCTGGATCTGGTGACAATGCTAGATCCAGAAGTACCCTCAGACTGCATACCTGATCCTTTAGGCAGAGTGTGGCCACCTCGAGAACAGGCCGTCACCACCCTGATTACCCAACCTGATGAGAAGACCCAACTGCACAGCTTCTGTCTTGCCAGGATTCAGACTCAGTTTATTGGTCCTCATCTAGCCCATTGCCACCTCCAGACAGTGGCCCATCACCACCAAGCCTCACCAGATTCTGGCATCATGGAGAACTAGAGCTGTGTGCCACCGACATATGGGTGACCCTTCTCCCTTGCTCCTGGTGACCTTTCTCAGTGCCTTCATATTTAATGGGATACAAGATGGAGCCTTGTGGAACCCCACTGCACAACTGCCCAGAAGTTCCTTTGGTGCTACTCAGTGGAAATAGCCCTTCAGGTAGGACTGGAATCCTTGGGTCACCATACCTCCAACTTCCAACCCACAGAGCCACTCCAGAAGTATACCACAGTTGGTGCTATCGAAAGTTACCAAGAGATAAAGGAGGTCACACTCCGCCCCCTCCTCTCTCTCCCAATAAAGACCATCAACCAGGGCAGCTAAGGTCATTTCAGTACCAAACCCAGGCCTGAAATCAGATTGAAACGGTCCAGATAATCCATTTCCTTAAAGCACACCTAAAGTTGGCTAACCACCTTGTCCCAAAAGAGGATATTTGCAACCAGGTGGTAGTTGTTGCAACCCTCAGGACGCAGGAAGGTTACATGAGAAGCACCTGCACCATCACCTCTTTTAAGCAGTAAAGCCGGACGAGAGAGCACCTTATCTGGGGAGAGGGGCAAGGCATCTGGGAAGTCTTCTTGGTGCAGGGACAGCAGCAGGAACACCAGATTGGCTCTACCACTGCATCCCCACCTTGCCAGCCTCCCCACCTTCTCCCCTCTCCTTCCCAGCCAGCACAGCAATGTGGCTGACCAGAGGGCAGCTGCGTGGTGGCACCCCTCCCTGACAGCCACCCCCACTTTCAAGGCAGCCAGGCAGTACCACTCCTTCCTGCAAAGAAGCATGAAACAACCAGTCAACCTCTTTCCAGCTGCGGGGCCATATGGGCAAGGATCAAGGGTACATGAGGTGGGCCAATTTCCTTCGAGTGTCTTGTTCACATCATTAGTGTCAGGATCTTCCCAGGTGCTGCTCATGAGTAACAACAAAGTCTCTTTTGAAAAAACTGAAGCTATTTATTAAGCATAGCTATTTACAAGCGGAGCTAGTCAAAAACATGACCGTTCAATCACTATCAGAATCCGGAAGTACATTCCTTCGGCTACCCGCCCAACACCAGATTTTCGGCACCCTGAAACGATGTCTCCTGGGTCCTCTAGCCCCCCTGCGCTGTGCCTGTGTCGGAAGCTGTGGGCTTCTGTCCGATCTTGTCTGGCTGGTGGTGCTGGGTCTTTCAGCAGTGTCACGGAGCCCTTGCTCCGCTCCCTCGTTTGGAGACAATTCCTGTGATAAACTGGATGAGGAGGAGGAGGAGTCCATATGCAAAAGGGGCTGGGGTTCCCTATAGCTGTCTCCCCTTGAAGAGCAGCTCTCCCTGCCCTGCTCCTGAGCAGGGCTTCCTCTCTCCCTCTCCTCGTGAGTAGCTGGGCTACTCCTGACAATTAGGTCCCCATCAGAACTGAATCTGACCCCACCCAACTTGACATATGGGCATCTCCTCTAGACCTGTATCAACTGCAGATCAGAGGAAATGTGAGTGTCCCTGCTATAAAAGTGCTTGCCGATTTGTCACAGGGTGGCTGCTCACCAGACAACACTTAATTCTGAGGGAGCAGCTCACCTGACCTACCTTTCGAAATTGTTCGAAGACCCACAGGTACCTGCAGTTAGGTGGGCAGGTAAAGGTAAAATGTGCACGTCAACTTTAACCCCACTCATTTCTCAGTGTATTCCAGTGAGAATTTCAAGTAAATAAGTTGTATATTGAGGTGCCAGCTCAGTCTTGCTTGTGCGTCACGCATTTTAGTGGAAACAAACTTCCTAGTAACTCCATGTGGCTCATTAAAGCAATCCTCACATCTCTTAAAAACAAGGAAACACTAGAATCCCACTGAAGTCCAAGTATCTCTTCGCAATGCCACTGCCTACTTCTTAGTATGCAGTGTAAGTGACTGGGTGGCCAGAACATTTTAGGCTCTGAGGGGAAAGGTTGTTAAGTCAACCTTGGTAACTTAACTGAAACAGTATATGTGTAAATCCATCGCAAATCCCTGGCCTTTTACAACTTTTGTCCCTATGGAAATCAGATCATAAGACTGTTTACAAGAGACTACGATTCATTTGGCTAAAGAGCCATGACAGCAGGACCCTTAGTATTATTTGGAATTGCAGTAACTTAATCTTACGCAAATAGCCTGAAAGCAAAATAATAAGGATTAGGTAATTATGGCAAAGTAATCGCTTCCAATATTTCATATTCAAAGAAGGGCATAATTTCACTGTAAACGTCATGTTTTGGCGTTTTGGCAATCTATTGCAATTTTTCACAATGTTTAACAAAATGTCAACATTTCCACCTTTATTCCTCCTTCAGATTTTGAGATTTTTGAGCTGCAGTCTTTTAAACCTTTGAAAGCAGCATCATAAAAATATTTTACTGCATGGCTTAATGTATGAGCTAATCCTAAATTAATGGTCAGTTTTGGCCATTATATTCCAGAAGAGGGGGGAGGGAATATCTTCACAAATCCTCTGTTCAGAAATAATTACCTCTTCCAACTGGAGGCAGAAACGGGTGCTTTAAAAATCCAGTAGTAAAGCCCCATAATATTGGCATTTGGAGCAAATACAGTTTGATCAGCACTTTGATTCATCTTCCCAAGATCATCATATATATCCATGTGCTTGGGAACATCATCTACATTGAACACGTTGTGTCTTTCTTTTTTCCACCGCAAATCTCTTAGAAATATTTACTGCAAACAGATGGGTGTAAAATATCGGCCTGAAGGATTTGCCTTCAAAATTCTGTCTTTGAAAAACATTAACGCTTCACTACATAAAATGTTCCAGTTAATTTTTGTAAACTGTGAACTAGAGGACAGGCTGTTCTATGCCATTTTATTTTTTAAAACCAACACCTTCCCTAATTATCAACATTCTCTGAATCTGGCATCCCACGTTTCTCTTTATGCCATTATAATCCAGGATAGTTTTCATAGATTGCACGTTTGGTAGCTTTTTCCGTAAGCTGCCTTTCTGTCCAGCATAATACATGACTTACAACTTGTAAGAACTTCAAAATATACAATTGCATATACACTGGTTATACTGAATTTGAGAGACTTTGCCTTGGTACATCTTATATGGTAGGTTTTCTAGGATTTCTAGTCAACCAACCTCTCCCCAGCCTTATATGATACTCATTATACCACAGCTTGGCAGACCTTATCACCTTATCCCCTAAATCAGGCATGTCCAACAGGTAGATTGTGATCTACTGGTAGATCCCTGGACGTCTGCGGTAGATCACTGGTAGATCATTGGCTCCCCCCAAAGAAGCTGAACAACTGTGGCTCCCCTAAAAAAAGCTCAACATTTTACCTCCTCCCTGAAAAAACTCAACAACTTTGACCCGAACCCCCCAAAATGGGCCTTCCTCCTTCCTAAAAAAGCTCAACAACTTTGACCTGAACCCCAAAAGGGGTAGATCACTGCCAGTCTTTAACTCTGTGAGTAGATCGCAGTCTCTTGGGAGTTGGCCACCCCTGCCCTAAACGAACCATGGTCTCTTGTAAACAGCTTTGTGATATGCTATCCATAGGGATGAAAGTTGCAAAAGGGCCGGGGATTTGTGGTGAATTTACAGGTACCGTATGCATAGACTACGCTCAGACTAAGAGAGCAGCAATCTTTTTTTTATGGAAAGAGAATTTTTCTGATTGTGAAGCAGCACTGATGTTCACCAGCTGTTTAGATTGGGAATGATAACAGTCCAATGGGTGGACTCACTTTCTTGGAATGCAGGTGAGCTCATCCACCACTGGCTA